>CM049581.1:8667542-9267542 GCA_027123335.1 Amphiprion clarkii | reverse complement strand
ACTTGGCCAGCTCTAGCCTCCTCAACAATCCCAGCCTCTCTGTTCTGACTAATGGGGTGGGCCTGACTACTGAACGAGGTGAGAAGTTTGAAGTGTTTTGCTCTTAATAGATTTCTTACTGCGTTTGACTGTACGTCAGTGGATTATTAGTGTTTTTTTCTTGAGATAGTTATTTTACGTACTTAATTGAAAATATCCAAAAAATGCTTTCCAACATGATAACTGGATATTAGCAAAATAGTACTTCCAAATTATCAAATACAGTATCGCTGTGTTGCAACAATTTCAGTAACATCTTAATTTATCATAACAGAGTACAGAAATAAAGTCAATTTGCCTTCTTCTGCTCGTTAAATTGTTACCTACCCATAATTAGACTTTTATAGTATATAATTTTAGGTCATGTTCTTGTCTTGTTTTCAAAGAAAATCTTCTCACAAAAAGAGGAATTGACCTTTGGCGCAAAACATGGTTTGTGAAATGCAGAACAAGAATATTGCAAAATGCCTTCAAAAGCATCCTAAGCCATTTTTAAACCATCTCATTTAGCACAGTTTTTTTCAGAATTTTTTTTAAAAGAGATTTTCATTATTGACTCTGCAGTTTTCCTTTGAACAGTAAGGACAAATGAAATTTCTAATAATTTTTAATATCAGTGCATCTCCTATGTTTATTTGTAATGTGAACTTGACACTTACTCTCCTTACCTGTACATAAAAAGTGTTGTTTATAAGATATTTTACATTAAAATGTAATCTCAGCCACAACTGCCTGAAATATAAAAACAGTGCAAATCTAGTCCAAATCTTTCCTCCTCCTGTATCCAACTTCTCTCTCCTACACTATGCATGTGTTTTAGACTGCACAGGTGGCTCATGGGATATGGTGTCCCTGGGTGAAATAGCCTTCTGGAGTCTTGAGGGAGGTGACACTCTCTCCTGCCCTGAGGGTAACGATCCGCTCGGTATGCTCTCCGTCTCTGTTACTCATTAAATATGTAGGACGCTGTCACAAAAGCACAGCATGCTCCACCTTGTCATCTCACCCACACTGTAACAGTCCGACTCTGTAACAGAGCCTGTATGTAATTCTCACCATCACACGAGGGTCAGTGCTCGTGGGCTGAAATGTATGTCGAGCATGGAACCAGTTAAGCCCCTTAACAGTGCTGGTGTGTGACTCGTTGCCACAAGGTAGCGTAACCTCTGACCTCAGACAGATGGAGACAGGATTTTTTTTCCCTCCACTGTTTAATCAGCCACATTCAACCTTGAGCCTCCTGCATGTCAACCCGTGACCTTGCCCACCTTGCAGCTCATGGATTCAGCCAGGTTAACCAGAGACAGGGCTGTGGTTGTCCACTAAACTCATGGGTTACCCTTTTCCCCTCTTTCCTGCTAGATGTGGCCGCTGCTCTGCGTATGGGGGCCACTCCCCATGCTGCAGGGCTGTCCAGGGTGGAGCGCTCGCCTGTCACTAAGCATCGAGAGCTGCCCACCATCAGCGTCAGCAAGTCAGGATCTTCCTCCAGCAAGTCAGAAACCACACACCTCACCCCCAAGTCCGACACCCACCTCAGTCCGCACAAATCAAGCCCAACACATGAGGTACCAGCAATGAGAATTTACTATGCCTTACTTGCTACGTATTTAAAAGCTAATTCTTTCTTTTGTTTTTTGTTGCAAATATTGTCATCCTTTAACAGTGACCATACAAATGTTAAGCTTATTATGTTACGGCGGGGGGAGTCAGAACCCAGAGTGCAGACACACAGTACAGGCACAGACAGGTCAGGTTCAACAAAGGAAATTTATTTAAACAGAATAAGTAAATACAAACAAACCAGAGCCAACTAGGGACAGTCCAGGTAAATAACCAAGGAAATAACAGGATTAAATAAACTCAAAGCTAAGAACTGACAATGACTATGAAAGATAGTTACCGGATCTAAAACAACAGCTCACAACCAAAACCGGCGGACTTACAAGCCAGGAAAACAAAGCAGGGAGGGAGAGGGCAGACTGGCAAGGAGGACCAGCGATCCGGGAACCGCGCCGGCGAGAACTGGAGAGCGGCAGGGCGTGAGCGGCGTCCAGCTGCAGAGCGGCTCACCAGAGCATAACTGATGGGACCGCGAATCACAGTAGTCCAGGGCAACGGCAGAAACTGACGCTGGCCGCGGGATACAGGGAGCGGCGGCTCGGCAGGCAAATCCGAGCCAAGAGTAGACAGGCCGGCAGGAATGGCAGGAAGAAGAATACAAAGAATTAATATGCGCCTAAAAGCACCAGCAACAGAATGCTGCAAGAACCACTACTGACTTTGTAGTTGAAGCTTTGGCTATGACCCGGCAGAGACTGGTGGGATGAGCTGGGTTTTAAGTGGAGCTGATTATTGATATGGTGCAGCTGTGCTTCCTGCACAGCTGTATCCACAGCGCTGAAATCAGCAGTCCAACCAGGTGCATAGAGCAGAGGGGGGAGGTGCCGAGGAGGAGGCAAACAGGTAGAAATGAGGGAGAGGAGGGAAAGAGAGGAAGAGAGAAGCAAGGAGGAGAAAAAGAGAGAGAGAGAGAAGAAGAGGGGGAGACGGCGGCAGACAGGAGGGCCAGGCTGGGACTGTGACATAATATGACGTAAATGTATTATATTAAGATATTAATCTCTGGTTCTGGGGCAGATCAGTGGCATACATTAAACGAAACAAAGCAGACAAATCAACAACAGATATATTTAGATTTGGATTTATTTTTTGCCTTGTTTTTTCTTTTGTGTTTTTGATACTGTCACTCATATCGTATTATCGCTATTAAATTTGTAGACTGCTAGCTACTATTGATATCTGCTTGGTTATGCTAACATTTGATGGGCAGATGAAGGTTAATTTGGAGTAGGGCTGGGACAGAATATTAATATGGCAATATATAGGATATGTAAAATTTCTTCTTGCAATACATTATAGATACACAGGCACTACTATCAATATGTATGCTATACATGCAGGCACTGTAAATGGATTCCCCAGCACTTTGACTTATGAGAGTCACTCGCTCTTGACTAATTGTGGTGGCATTGAGGGTAAAGTGAATGGACATTGCCAACTTCAAGTAGCAGACAGTACAGGACAGTTTATAAATGAGCTTATTAATGGAATTGACTCATTATTAAAACTGAATAATAACAAGGATACAGTATGTACAAACATTAACACCACAATGCACTGAAAAAATACATAATGAATGCTTTTTGCCTTTTTAGGAGTATATTTCCTTCTTCAGTCACAACGTATTATAACAATATCGTGTCATGAGTTACTTGGAGAGTCCTGCCTTTCCTTGTTTGATTATTAAAAATGCCCTGCTAGTCGCCTAATATTCATCCAGGTTGCGTCATTGTACAGGATGCCTCTCGGAAAATCTTTCTCCTTCTTTTTTTCTTCATAGACAGGCAGATTAGTCATCAAGATTACTAAGACACTCGTGCACGATTGTTTCTGTGGATTGAATGGATTAAAATGCCCTCCTTAACCTCCCCGTCATCTCATGCAAGTACTAACTGTAACTGAAGATGCAACAGCTTCTTCTTCTCATATACATTAAATAAAATTTCATTTTTTGCCAAGAGTATTTGTGTTCTGCCACGTCTTCTAACAGTCAGTGCCTGGTCTTGTGTGGCAGATGGGTTGGTGGTCTTTTCATCCTGTCACTAGTCTGCCTACAGTTAAACAAAGCTCATATTTAGTGAGATAATCCACTCTGTACTGTGGATTATGAAGGTTATACAGTAGTAGTTGTAGGTGATTATCCTGAAAAAGGTTTTCCTGGGTAACTATAAATACACAACCTCTCTTATTGTCTTGTGTGTAGCTGATATGAATGAAAATCAAACTCCACATTAGTTGTTAAGGTGATTCTCTATTTTAAGTCATGCCTCCTTCATATTAATCACAATAAAACAATATAAAACATTTCATTTTTACTATTATCTACCTCTCTAGATCATTTATGGGTTGTAGATAAGTGTTTACCAAATACTTCCTTTGCTCCAGTCAGCTTTTCCTCCAGTAAAAAATACAAAAAAACCAGAATGAAACACAATGATTTCCTTTACAGTAATTTGCGAACTTTTACCTCACAACCTTTGTGTACTCATTGAGCAGAAAATTTGATGTTATTCTCTGCCAGAGGAAAATTTCAATGTTGAGAAGAATATTAATTCGTTGCACCAAGGAAATTTTAATGGGGTAGACAAAATATTTGAAACAGCCTCCTAAAAGATGAGACAGTTGAATCAATCCCTGTCTGAAATAGTTTTAACATATCCTGAACATTATAAGGTCTGTTGTGTCAGACTGCATTAGTTTGTCCTCTGTGTATCAAATGTCATGTGATCCTCAGTAGTTTAAAGTATGAAGATTGTTCATTCAAGTCATTTGACAACAATGAATCCACTTTTTGTTGCAGTCACCTTCCGGGTTCATCTGCTTTTCCCCTACTGTTTTATAGAGTTCGGATTTACTGTGTTAGAAGAATAAAACCTTTGTACCTTTTCATATTTGTTCACAATTACTGTCTTAAGATTTCTTAAAATTTTCGCCATTTGTTATAAATTCACTCTCTCTTCATGCTGCTCTCAGGTGGACACTGCCAGTGAAGTAGAGGAGTTGGACATTGATGTTGCCCCGGCACCTTTCACTGCCAGCAGAGCAGCAGCAAAGCTTCAGGTTTTTATTGCAAGATACAGGTAAAGATTTAACTAATGCAATAGTTGACTCCCTACAACAACAGTTTATTATGTAGTAAAACTATTTCACTGCAAATTTGCATTGCAATAGCTATTATCCTTATGATGGCCCCAATGACAACCCTGAAGTGGAGCTGCCACTCACTGCTGGAGAATACATCTACGTGTATGGTGACATGGATGATGACGGTTTCTATGAAGGTATCTGTGGAGTATGATTTCTTTTTTTGTGTCACCAACTTCATGTTTCTATCTGTACATGATGTTCACTATTTTATTCTGACTCTTTTCAGGAGAGCTGATGGATGGAAGAAGAGGGCTGGTCCCCTCTAACTTTGTGGAACGTGTATCAGACGACGATGTAATGAGCAGTCACCCTCCAGAGACAGTGGACGTGTCCCATAATTCCCTGCTAGAAAGCAGCCTGCATAGTGCCAGCCACCAGCATCACCTCCACACGGAAAGGACAGAGGCCTCTGCTGCCTCTGGCCCTGCCTCAGCCACCTCAGATTCAGCATCAGCCTTGGCTGTCCCAGCCCCCCTCACCAACGGCCTGGACTTGGATTTGGAGGAGGTGGGAGTGGACATTGTGCCTTACCCACGTAAGCTCACCCTTATCAAGCAGCTTGCCAAGAGTATCATCATTGGCTGGGACCCTCCGTTGGTGCCGGCTGGGTGGGGCAATGTGTGGAGCTATAATGTATATGTGGACCAGGAGCTGCGGCTCAATGTGCCCTTTGGCTCCCAGACCAAAGCGGTATTGGAGCGGCTAGACATAAATCTCAAGGCCTACCGTGTGTCAGTTCAAAGCCTGACAGAGAAGGGTCTTTCTGACCAGCTCCGCTGCAGCATGTTGGTCGGTCGGGATGTTTGTGTGGCGCCCACGCAGTTGCGTGTGGAAAGGGTCACTGCCACCTCTGCCAACCTGACCTGGCTGCCCAGCAACAGTAACTATGTGCACATTGTGTCCTTGAATGAGGAGGAGTGTGAGCTGGTAAAGGCTGGCTGCTACTCGCTGTGCCTCAATAACCTCTTGCCCAGCCTGCAGTACACAGTCAAAGTGGAGGCACGGCCGCACCGCACACCATGGGAGTTACCTGTGGAGAGACGTGAACACAGAAGCGCTACAATCACCTTCACCACACTGATGGCAGGTCAGAAATCAGTATTTTATCTATCAGATGTTCTCTGAAGGTGCAATGCTAAGTACACTTAAGCATAGTCTGTAGCTCATGAATCGGCAACACCAGTTTTTCTCCAACATGCAAGGTACTGTTTGGTTCAGATGTTAGATCAAGTTGAAAGGATCTGGATACCTTTTGAGTAAATTCCCATTACAAGTGTGGAAAATAATTATTCTTACTTTGTCTGAACTTGTATCATCAACTTAAAATCTATTCTATTAATTTTATACTTACGTATAAATCCAAGATTGTGTTCATAAGCTTAAAAAAAGCTTTTTTTCCTTAAAAGAATATTATTTCTAACTTGTGCACATGCCTGTGGTGTCAGTTACTGACATTTTATATTGTCACATTGACCATTATATCAGTGGCAGTCTGTAGGCCACCCCTCTGTTAGCAACGCGTCTTCAGTGGTCTGCTGCTAATCCTGTAGAGCCATTTACACGATAGTACTGCATGAATATGCAGCAGCTCTTTTTAAGATGTCTCAAGTTCAGTAGTGTTGATTCTCCCCCAACAACATTATCACATCAGTTTATTCATTTGAGACAGTTTTAAGAGCTGCTCTGAATTGCATATCCATTATTAAGCATCCAAAGCACTCTGGCACAGCGTGCTGTGCTTTAAATGAAAGGAAAGTAGTCAGATACTATCCCCTGCAGCAACTACTGATCAAATATTTGTACTGATGAAATTACTTAGACAAATGAGGGGTTATATTGTTGAGGCAAGTTAGTACATTGCTGATCTTTAAATACACTTTGCACATTTGTTTGCTAAGTTTTTTCTCTGTGGAAAAGCATAGCATGCGAGTACTGTATGAGGGGAGAATGAAATGATCATAGGTAGTAATAAAAAGTAATGAGCTATACATGGTATCTGGACAGAGTCATTGATGCCGCTCTGTGCTTTTAATCTTGAACTTTAATTTGATTTCAGTTTGTTGTACGTTTATCGCCATTCTGCTTCTCCCAGTCAACAATAATTTGTTTTTCACATACACTCCCCTCCAAAAATATTGGAACAGTGAGGGCAATTCCTTTATTTTGCTGTAGTCTGAAAACATTTGGGTTTGACATCAAACAATGAATATGAGACAAGAGATCAACATTTCAGCTTTTATTTCCAGGTATTTACATCTGAATCTGATACACAACTTAGACATTCTTCTTTTGTGATGCTTTTCCAGACTTTCACCACAGCCAATTTCAGTTGTTTGTTTTAGGGGGTTACTCCCTTCAGTTTTCTCTTTAGCAGGTAAAATGCAAGTCTGGAGATTGACTTGTTAAGTCTAAAACCTTCCACTTCTTTCCCTTTATGAACTCCTTTCTTGTTTTGGCAGTGTGTTTTGGGTCATTCTGCACCATGAAGGTTCTCCCAATCAGTTTGGTTTCATTTTTTTTTTTAAAAACTGGGAGACAGAATGTTTTTGTAGACTTCTGAGATCATTTTGCTGCTGTCCTGTTACATCATCAGTGAAGAGTAATGAGCCCATCCCAGAAGAAGTCATGCAAGCCCAAGACATGACATTAACTCCACTGTGTTTCACAGATGAGCTTGAATGTTTAGAATCATGAGCAGATCCTTTCTTTCTCCAAATGTTAGCCTTTCCATCACTTTGGTAAAGGTTCACCTTTGTCTTATCAGTCCATAAAACTTTGTCCCAGAGTTTTTGAGGCTCTCTGTACTTTTTGGCAAATTCTTGCCTGGCCTTCCTATTCTTCTTGTTAATGAGTGGTATACATCTTCTGGTGTAGCCTCTGTACCTGAGGTCTTCTGCTAACAGTAGATTGTGATACCTTCACTCCTGCCCTCTGGAGGTTGTTGCTGATGTCACTAACAGTTGTTTTAGGGTCTTTCTTTATAGCTCTCACAATGTTTCTGTCATCAACTGCTGCTGTTTTCCTTGGTCTACCTGTTCGGCGTCTGTTACTTAGTACACCGTTGGTTTCTTTCTTCTTCAGGGCATTCTAAATAGTTGTGCTGGCTATGGCCAATGTTTGTGCAATGGCTCTGATGGATTTTCTATCTTTTCACCCATAGACAGCTCTCTGGTTTTGATGTTGGTTACACCTCTAACTATAGATGCAGTCTACACAGGCAAAAACCCAAATCTGAAACTGAACATAGACATTGAGCACTATTTATTGTTTGAATAATCAAGGTAAGAGGACACACCAGAGCAACAAAAGACACCTGTCAGTTAATGTTCCACTACTTTTGCTCATATGAAAAATGGGTGGGTTCAAACAAAAGGTGCTATCTTCTAAGTTGTATATCACATCCAGATGTAAATACCTGGAAATAAAAGCTGAAATGTTGATCTCTTGTGTCATATTCATTGTTTGATGTCAAATGCGAATGTCTTCAGTCTACAACAAAAATAAAGGAACTGGCCTCATTGTTACAATACTTTTGGAGGGGAGTGTAGAAGCTTCAGACCTTTGAAATGCATAATTATATTCAATGCTATGAAAGATATGAGTTGTATTTCACTAAATGATCCTTCAATTTGCTTAAGTTCCATGCCCTCATTCTGGGAACTCAGGTATATGGTTTCTAAGCTTCTTAATGTCCCTTTAGTGATCGATGGCAGCTTTCTTGGTAGAATCATGTGTCTAACCTGACTAATATTACTCCTCCCAAGCAGTCTAGTTCCAGTATAAGCAATACACTCAATACTATGCTAATATTTAAACATGTTTGTTTATATTTTTGTTGCCACTGGCTGTGGTGTGATGCTTTTAACCGCTGCAGGCCCCCCTGATGCTCCTCTGGACGTACAGCTGGAGCATGGTCCCTCTCCAGGTATTGCTCTCATCAGCTGGCTGCCAGTCACTATAGATGCTGCTGGGACCTCCAATGGAGTCCGTGTCACTGGATACACTATATATGCTGACAAGAAAAAGGCAAGGATTTAAATTTATTGATAAACTCTAAAATTTCTTTCAGTAAAGCAGAAATTAGCATACATTCATCTGTCTTTAGCCTATGCTAAGATGATATTTAATTATAATGTTTGCATTACACCTTATCGTTCTGTTATCCAAGGTGCTGGAGGTGTCTTCTCCTACTGCTGGCAGTGCCCTGCTGGGCCCCTCTCAGATCCAGTCCCTGCAGGCAGCACAGGAGCTCACTGTTCGCACCATGTCTGCCCACGGGGAGTCTTGTGACTCCTTGCCAGTAAATGTGCCCTGCAAGCTGGCTGCCATCATGGCAGGCCCAGCTATCACCACCCCAGTTGTGCCACAGCTGCCCTGCACCCCAGTAGGTCACAGTATCCTGCCCCTATCGCCGTCCTATGGAAACTCTGCTGCCAAAGTCTCCATGCTGCCCAGTACATTGCCATCAGACACACATATTTCTGGCCTCACAGTGGAGGCTGCTGCCAACCCGTGTAATGCTCTCCACTCAGAAGATCTTCTCTCATCTGCCTCATATGTGAAGGCCTGGGCCCTCCCCTCATCTGCTGCTGCCTTGGCTGTGTGTGAGGCCACATTACCAGTAGTCTCCATCATTACTCCAGTGGTAATCCTCACTCTGTCACCCTTCTATATATAAAAGGCCAACTTTACATACTTAGTTATTACTTTCAATCAGTTATATGGCTGGTGAATTCATTTTTGCTTCCCACAGTTGAATGAAGACAATTGACCGCTCTGCACATAAAGTAAATCTTTAATTAAAATGCCTAATTCCACTCTTTTCAAAGTAGTTTTTTTCTTAAATGTGTCTGAGTTGCTACACTACAGTAACTGAGTGGAAACTAGAAGCTTTTATGTGCTGAGCTTGTATCGATTGTAACCTGCACATGATGAGGTAAAGCAACATTGGTAAATTGTAGTAAGTAGTTGTTCAGCAAATGAGGAATTTTGAGTCCAATTTTATTTATATTTTGCCTCTAGAAGATGCACTGAATTCTAGTGAAGAAGAACCTTATGTTGAATTCTATTTTGATGTAGATTTGTACATTACGAGAATATAGTACAACATGGAAGTGGAGGCAGTACCCTGTTCAAATGTGGATGTGCAATAAAAATATTTTAATTATTTCTAATAATTATTAACTTATTATGGATGGAATTAATTGTAATTAGCATTTTGGCAATAATTGTGCACCCCTAATTGGAGAGAGAGACGTGAGGCAAAATTCTGCCTGAGGGGAAAGTAATAGATACATCCTGATGTTTTAAAAACAGTTGGAAGATAGTCAGTGTAATTGGTAGGAATGATTTTACTCACTTATCAACACAGTCAGCAGTTGGAGCTGTGGCAGTGACTGTGACACAGTCTATTAAGGCTACTCTGGTACTTTAAAACCCTTAGGACCAGATTATCATAAGTTGTATGTACATTTATGGGCACATTGCAAAAAGGAACTGCTAATTTTGAATAAATGCCAGTTTGCCAAAATGTAAACAAACATAGGCTAAAAAAAAGCACACATTGTTGTCGACAGCTAACTGACTCCATGGCATCATGGGGGGTGAGCTGGGGGCACACATTTGTCTTCGTTTTATCAGACTGTCGGACTTTGAACATCTTGTGCTCTAGAAAGTTATTTTATTTAAACAGCATTTTTTGGACTATCTTCAGGTTCATGTGACCTCCCCCACCACCTCAGCACCTCAACTGTCTCCAGTAGCAGCACCAGCACCTGAACAAGCACTAGTAATGGCAGGAGCACCCATACTGGACCAGCACAGAGACACTGACAGCCCTGGAACAATACGTCCATTCCCGTCCATCACAGAGTTCATCGAGGACCCTAGTGCCAAGCTCGGGACCCCTGAGCGTGTCCCTTCCCCACCCAAAGCCCCAATCACAGACCTCCTTAACCCTCAGGACATCAACCTGTTGCGACCCCTCAGCACTTCACCACTAGAGTCTGAGGTAGAGGAAGAGCGAGAGAATACCCGCCTGGTGTCCATCGAGGAGTTCTTGAGGCAGGATCAAGAGCCAGCATACTGTATTAGGCTACAGGTCAGCCCTGATTCATTGACACACTGGAAAAATTAATGTACTAGGTAGTTAGGTGTTCTCAGTGTCATTGTAATTCAAAGTCGTGTTGCAACTAATTTAACAGGGCTCATGCTGCAGAGGTGTAGGTTATGTATAAAATACACATACGCTGCACATAAAGTTGCTGATGTCTTTGAAAGAATTTAACCCTCTGAACCCCAAGCAGTGTCTGGGTGTTTTTGGCTCCTTTTCACATTTTTACTCACTGTGGGCTTGTTTTCACTTCAATATAAAGTTCTGCATCTGCATGGAAGCAGCACAACCATGACTAGAAGGAGAGAGAACTCAAAAATGCCCTTGGTGCGTGAGACTTAAATTCCACTGATTACCTTTTTTAAACAAAATTTTTTTTAAAAACTTAGAAGCAGCCTGTGCACCACATTTGCAAGTGCCCACATGAGTAACCAATACTGAAAAAAAAGGGGTGGCTCTACATACTAGAAATATTTCTATCGACAGCTCTTTATATTTTTACAACCTCTACAAATGAGGTATTTATCCTCCTCCTCTGTATAATATTTTTGAGCCATACTGTATTTATTTTATTGATGAAGTCAATTTTATTTTTGGTCTGAATCTCTCTAAATGCTTCCACACAGGAAGTCACAGGATTTTTGTTGCATGACTGCCGGTTGGAACTGAGTCATTCATGGCTTCTCACTTGTGATGGGGAGCTCCAAATTTTTATTTATTTACCGTATTTATTCATTTTACAGAATCTGATGCAAATGGTTTATTTTTAGGAAAATTTTAATTATTTTACTATCCTGAATGGAACTGCATTAAAACACATGTAGTTCAAGGATCGTCAAAACATTGAAAACCCCTTGTATTGTTTCTGCAGTTCCTGGCCCCAATGAATGGTGTAATTTTGGTGATTTTTAAAAGGCAATATATTTAGAGAGTTAACAGTTGTTCAGCTATTTAATTACTAATTGACCTGAGAGAATGCCATAATTTTTTTATGTTGTTTAGTTGATCGAATGTGTCAGATTTAAAGGAAGAGATTCAAAAGGTTTTCCACCAATTTATCGTTGCACTCAGTACATTACACAGAATGTAACTCAACTGTCAGCAGCTTGGTCAGAGGTGCTTGCTGTGTTGTGCCAGTGACAGCAAATGTAGCATTAAGTACAGATGGACTACAGAGCTCACATCTCTGTCAATTGGTAGACTTCCCTTTTAAATTGTGGAGTTATATTTTATTCTTTTCAATTAAATGATGCTATCTTTTTAGTTGTAATTAACTGATTAATTGATAGTTTCCTCACATATTTAGAAAGCCTACATCATAGAAGTTTTATACATTTGCATCATATTTTAGAAAAGTCAACTTTTGCTGAATCTGTCTTTTAAACACATTTCTCAAACACATTCCTTGCATGGGGCCAGTGCCCTATGCATGAAATGTATGAAGAAGGCCATACAACACTTTATTATACACAAGTAATATAAGCATTTAAGTAAATAGTTCTTCAAATTCAAATACATCTACATTTACTTTTTTAACAGATTTATTGCTTTACTCCGTGGTCATCGGCAATGACCAGTACGAATTTAAAATGGTTCACATAGGACTCAGACTGTCATCGTATCTTTTCTCAGAGTTACGGCAGGGGGCTTGTGGAGCCTCCCACTGATTACCATGCAGACAACAGCCGCTCTGACCTGTCTGACATCCTAGAGGAGGAGGAGGAAGACCTTTACTCTGACCACCTTGGAGAGGCACCAGCCAGAGGATTCACAGTTGGAGCTAACAGGGTAAAGAAATGAGTGCATACTAGCGTACACTGCAACTACCACATGCACACACACCAGTCAGCCACAACATTATGACCACTGACAGGTGAAGTGAATAACATCAATCATCTTGTTATAATCCAATGTTCTGCTGGGAAACCTTGAGTCTTGACATTCATGTGTATGTTTGACATGTACCACCCACCTAAACATTGCTGGTCAAGCAACCCTCCTAACACCCCACCCCCCATGGCAGCAGCAGTCCTTGATGCCAGTTGCCACCCTTAGCAGGACAGTGCAGCCCGACACACCACAAAAACTGCTCAGGAGTGATCCAAGGAACACGACACAGCTAAAGTGTTCACCCGGGTTCCACACTCCCCAGGATCCAAATCTTACTGAGCATTTGTGAGATGTGCCAGGATAAGCCTGATCTAGGCAGGTCCCACCCTGTAACCCACAGGACCCACTGAATTCATTGCCACCATCCTGGTGCCACAGGACATCCCCAGAGGTCCTGTGTCCATGCCCCATGGGGTCAGAGGAGTTTTAGCAGCATAAAAGGAACCAACACAATATTAGGCAGATGGTCATAATGTTATGCCTGATCGGTGTATTTGTATGTTCTACTTTTTACATTCAGTATGCTCTTTTGAGTTTGTTGTCTACAGTTAAGCTCTCAATTTGAGTCTTTGTTTCTTTTTCTTGTGTTTTTGATTGTGATTCTTGTTCGTCTTTTCTTTATCTTTCTTTTCTCTTTCCTTTGCATGGCCGGGTTGTTTTGTCTCCACTGCCTTTGTTTTCACTGGACAATACAATGTTTCATCCCACCATCGCCAATTCTTCCTTGCTTGTTTTGAATTGTGGCACTTGTAGTCATTCAAGTTGGAGCCACCAGACAGTGACGAGGAGGTTGTTGAAAAGATCCTCAAGTTACCTCCTCAGGTTCCCCAAAGCAAGCAACTGTTCAGCATTCCCGAGGCGACAGAAGAGGAAGACAGCAGTCAAGAAGACCCCCTAACCCACCATGGCCAGCCTCGGCCAAGGCTCAGCCTTCTTCACCAAAGAGACCCAGAGCGCCTCCATCATGCCCCCCAGCATCATGCACATCACTCCAACCCACACCCTCACATCCCCCCCCACCATCACCACTTCAACTGGGATACCAGGTCACTAACCAAAGAGCCTTTACTCAGACATGGACCCTTGCAGGCCAAGCCTAAGACACAGCACAGGGTGCACTATGCAGACATGGTGGACACCATCAGTTATCCTGACGAAGACCTGAGTTTATATGAGGGTCCCACCAGCAGGCAAGTCTCAGCCCGCTGTCCTCCCCAGCTGACCCACAACAGCAAATCACTGCTTCGAGGGCTAGGGGACCGCCTTAGGAGGGAGGCCATGCTAAGGAGTCAGATGGCTGTCGCTGCGTTGACCAGCCCTGGCCATGGCCTTACCCCGCCAAGACCCTACCCAGTCAGCAAAACAGTACGAACTGTGAGGTCACCTATTAGTCGAGGGATGGAGATCGATGTGGAGTACGGTACAGATGACAACGAAAATCCCATGGAATACATCCCCGGGGAGGTGGTGGTGGAGCAGATGAGCTCTGAGTGGTGGGTGGAGGGCGCTCAAGTGGAGCACTGCAGACCTCCACACCGACGAGGTCCAAAAGCTGATCCACTGGTAAACATAACTGCAGGCCAGCTGCATTGGGTGTGTTGCCCCAGCCCCTTCCTCTCCCCTGTCACTGTGTGGATTTACCCCTCTGAGTTAGTGGATGTCACATAACTCCACCATTTGTAGATGACAATTTATTTCTCAACCGTCATCACTGGAGTGGACAGAGGGAGGCCAGGCAGCACATTTTATTGTTTAAAGCATGATTAATACCGTATATTATTAAGTAATAGTGTATTGGATGTGTTGCCAAAATGTGGCCAGAAAGTGGCTTAAAAATACCCCGAGTTTGTCACTATCTGATCTATTTGTGTCTTCCCTCTTTCTGACTGCACCAGTTCCTGTTTTCCTTTTAATTTCTCCTGCGCATTCTTTAAAACCACTCAGCTCTTATCTTAAACTGGTCATAGCACTGCTTTGTCCTGCATTACCTTACAGCAGATGTGCTTTGATGTTTGTGTGTCTGCCTGTTAATACCGCCGCGATGCAAAGAAAAAGCATGTATATGCTGTAACTGGGGCATGTAAGAAACCCTAAAGTTTGATATATTTGTTTACATTAGCAATTCAAAAGTGAGCATAGATAATTAGATATTATTTTTTAAAATGAACAGCTGCATTTAATGGTCATTTTTATTCTCCACCTGAGTGTGTTTCTTTGCTGAACATTTTTCTTATTGTCTTATTTCACTTTCTGCATTTTGAGCAGGAGCCCAGCCAGATCCCTCCAGCTGAGGCAAGTACATCGTGGGGAGGCCAGGCAGAGATTTCTTGTAAACCTGCAACGTTGCAGTCCAGGCAACTCAAAGGTCAGAGGCTTTTACCTCTTTTGATGTTATGTTTCCTTTCTATCTCATTGCTTTCCCTTTCTCAACTAAAATTTGCAGCAGTAATGTACAAGGCGATGCTGTGTTGGCAAGCCTTGCCTTCTCTCACATGAAGGTAGTTAGATTAGCACCTTGTGTAGGAAGGGAGGTGGGAGTCAGAGAGAAAGAGGTGCTGTAGCTGCAGTGGAGAAGTGAGAGAGAGCCTGCTAAGCTGAGAACCGGCTTAACCCAAAGTGGCTTGTCATGACAGGAGGAAGTGACAGACATTAAAATAGTAACCTCGATTAGCCAGCAAAGAAACAACCTCCAACATGTACATACAAACCCCACTATCATTCTTCCTCCCTCTACATTTTCCCTAACGCCTTTCTTTTCATTTATCAAGATGTCACAGATACTAAATTAATTTAATAAACATGGCTTTTGTGGTGTATGTATAGATGCACAGTTGATTGAGCGCATAAATGCACAAGTGTACACGTGCATAGATAGAGGAAGGGAGCAGTGAGAAGTTCTGTCCTATCTACTAGAAAATCAGTGAGGATGTGAAAGTGTGCAAGTCGTTGCCCGTGACTCTTACCACAGATGGGCTGATTCTCCCTAATGAGATAGAGAGCACGTCTCTTGAGTGCAGCTTAAACGCTCACTACAGCTCTTCAAATTTGTCTCTCATCGTCAAATAGGATACAGTCGCAGTGCTTTTAGTCACACTGATGTCATACTTCTTGTTTGCTATGTTCTACACAGAGCTACAGGCCAAATTCATGGACTGCTTTGCATGATTTGTGTCATGTAGTGTATTCAAAGCACATCTGACAATATTGTTTTTGATGTTAGGTTGTGGCTGTGTTGTGAGTGAACGTCCTCAGTTTTAGACTGAAGAGTGGGTCAAATACTGTTTCCGCTGTAGTGCAGTTGCAGATCATGAACGAGTGCACGTTTGTCAAACGGCTCATGCAGCTTAGGATCAGTGGTTTAGCTTGATTACCTCTTTTAAGGACAGGCCTGTGCCGGGCGTACACTGCTCATAGCAGCACTGCAGTTGCTGGGTGGTGGGGGAGGTGCAAGCTGGTTATACTATTTGCAGATTTCACTGTGAGCTAAGCATGGCTTCTCTGCAAACTCTGTTGGGTTGAAATAGTGGTAGTCATTGTAATAATAATAATACTCATAAATAGCTTTTAAATAATATGAATGCAATTGCATGAAAACAACAGCAACTTATGTAAAATAATGAAAACTGTTTTATGCAAAATTAGATTTTTCCATTTTTATTTACTTTAAGAGCCTTCCTACACATAAAAAAAATATGCTCAAGATGTAATTTATTACGGGGATTATAATGTAAGCAATACTCTTATGAAAGGAATAAATGTGTGAATTTAAGTCACCTAAGCATGGTAAACATTATTAATTAAATCAACCCTGTGCCAAGTATTTGCTCATGTAGGCAGCTAATGTAATAGCGTATGTTTGTATGTGTGTCTACAGGTAGTGTTGAATCACCAAAGACGAAAGGAGACGGTGACATACGCATCTTTGTAGCCCTCTTTCCGTATGATCCCGCCAGCATGTCACCCAATCCTGACGCTGCTGAGGAGGAGCTGCCCTTCAGTGAAGGACAGATCATCAAAGTACGGCTGCACGCTGCTGTCACTGACAACCATGCGTGTTTTCAATTCAAAGCATTTCTGATTAGTCCTGTTGCAGACATCGTGTTCAGTCTCTGGTTGCAGCTTAGCATATTAGTACTATGCTTGTATGTTACATACACAAACATATAATACAGCATAAAACTGATAACTGATAAAAACTGATACAGCATAAAAAAACTATATTATTAAATGTCAAATGATTCAAAATGACATCACCTCTTAATATTTGCCTAATTTTAAGTTGAACAGTTGAGTATTTTCTCCTATGAACAATCACAACTTATAAAATGACCTGTGAACACCAGAACCTTTTCAGTTTTGAACTTGGTCTGTGGCCAGCTCTGCATGTGTGCATCATGGCTCCATGTGGAAAATAATTGATAGACGATTGGAAAGTCTGAATGGGTGACATCTCAAGGATGGAGAAAGGAATAAAAACATTAGCGACCAGCCAAAAATCGGCTACAGTTTTAGCAGTAATCAGGAAGTAAAGAACAAGCCAATAATCAGAGCTGCAGTGGTCGTCCTCCTGAAATGACACAATAGACAGTATGCTACTGGCACAATCTCAGTATGAAAAACAGATGGGCAACTGCTTCAAACTTGGCAAAGGAGTTGTCAATGGAAATCAGAGTTTGTATGACAGCTAAGACAGTGTGACATAACATCAACTTATATGGTTGGCACCCAAGAAAAATGTCCTTTGCTCCACAGTACAAAACAGCAAGACTTCGCTATAGAACACGACAAGAGGCCTGATGAGCACATTCTTTGGCCAGATGAGACCAATAAAAATTTGTTTGGCCCAAATAGGTTTCAGGTTATTTCTTGTGAGCCTGTACAGTGATACACTGCATAGTAGTGACAGTGAAGCACGGAGAGCGGAGTGTGATGAAATTGGGCTGCATGAATGCCAAAGGTAATGGAGGGCTGACATTTATAGATGGAACCATGATTGTCTGGGGATATGCCAAAATACTCACTGGCAATATGACTCTCAGTCTGTAGAAGCTTGGCAGAAGAGGAATATTCCAACATGATAACAATCTGAAGCTCTCTGAAAAGATCACACGAGTTTCTAAAGAAGAACAAAATGAAAACTGATGAGACTGACTCTGTCACCTCAATTGAATTCTCTGTGAAGATGTATAGAATTAAATATGGACACATTTAAAAGACTCAATCTGAATGTTAGTTTTTAATTTTACATAAAAGCAAATAATCTGCTGTTCAATTTCAAAGTGATGCTATTAAGATGACATGATACAATTTAGAATCATGTGGCATTTAAGTGTTATTGCTCAGGGGTGTACTCACCTCTGTTTTAAGGCCTAAAAGCCATCACTTCACCAATTAGATGAAACTAGTGTTCTACAGGTGCAAAAGGCACTATGTCTGAAAGTATCTGCTTTTTATTCACTTCATTCCATTTCAATAGACGTACTGTCATTTTCCTCTCCACAGGTCTATGGAGATAAAGATGCAGACGGGTTCTACCGAGGGGAGTCAGGTGGTCGTCTGGGCTATGTTCCATGCAACATGGTGTCAGAGATCCAGGTGGAGGATGAGGAGACCCAGCTCCAGCTACTGCAGCAAGGTTTCTTGTCTACAGCAGCCTCCATAGAGAAGATAGGTATGAAACACATTCAGTCAAAGTACCCAATTCTATGTTACTTATATTATGTTGAAAACAAGTACATTTTGACATCCTTTACTGTAAATGTAAATTGTACTGTTTTACTCATATTGTCACCGCTGTTTATGTACAAGTGGTAAGTGAAAATAGCAGCACAAGTGTCACAGAATCTTGTGTTATGAATTTTGGATTTAAAATATCCATTATTCTTCTTGGATTTTTGCCCCACATTGGCTTATCATTGTTTTAATTCCACTAAAGGAAATGCTTAAAAGACAAATAGATCTAGAACAATAGAAATGCAAGCTCCTTCTTATCTGTATCCTCTATAAGGAGAGATCAGACTGGGTTTCAGTTGAGCTTTATTAAAATGACCCAAAAAGTATTACATCATACCCATAATGTGTTATGTTTCTTGTGCACTGTGTTGCTATTAAGGAAATTATAACCATCTACGTATTCTTAGTCACTGACTGAGTTTTCATGCAGGTATCTTAAAAAACTTTAAGTCAAAGTGTTTGTGGCAAATGCCAGCAAGCCACCCGGCAGAATCGAGCTAACACTTTGCTTCTGTTTCCTGCTTTCTACCCAGAGTGGTATTTGCAGATGGTTTAACCTTTTCACTTCCACTTGTCCTCACTGCTGCCTCTGCTGCTCACTGGTTGTCATTTTTTAAATTGCCCTTCGCTGGCTTTTCATTGTCTACTTCGTCTGATCTGCTTCTCTTAAAAAATTACATCTGTGTTTCTTTTTGGTTTCATTTTCCTTTTCTTTTTATTATTATTTTTGGTTTTCCTTTCTAAAACTCCATTAAGGCACTCGCACACACGCACAGCTTCCAGGTCGCCCTGTTCCACCGACGAAACCGAGACGATCCAAGAAAGGTGTGTCTCGCTGCAGATTGCGACTTCCCACCTCTCTCCTTTCTTCTCCTCTCTGGTTTGGATCTCTGTCTCTTTCACTTTAGATTTTGCTCTTTCAGTTGCTGCTTCTCACTCAACGAGCAGGGGGGATTCTAGGCCATCCACTGTAGTGATGAAATCAGTCAGCTTCCCAGCATTGTAGACAAATATTACCATTATGAATTGGCCATGTGAAGTAGTTTCAACTTCTATCATTGAAGCCTCGTGTTACACTTTCTTTCTTACTGCTTTAGGCTATTTAGACATCCTTCCACCGGTTTTGTGACTTTTATTTCATCAGTAGCACCTGACCCACAAATGTTAGAAGCCACATACATGAGGGATGAGTCCTGTCATTGAATTTTCATGTAATACATTACAGATACAGCAGCAGGATGTTGCTAATCGACTGATAATCTCAAACAATATTCTTTTCCCTGTATCCTGCTCCTGCATCACAAATGAATTACATGATCACCTAAAGTTCACTTGTTTAAACATTCATCCCTTCTGATCTCCACCTGCAACTTTGTGTGTGATGATATAACTTCAGACAGGATTATTCTCAGACAGAGGCACCAATTATTCTTTAATTGTGCTGATGCTCTTTTCCCCTCACTTCGTCTTTTCCAGTGGAGTCTGCAGCACTCTGGGAGGAGAGCGTAGACTCCTCCACTCAAGGTTTGTTTTAGACCCTTTGACACTCCCTCTCTGTATCTGCATGATCAGATGAGCATCTCAGTGTGCACTGGAGCACAGCATGTGTTCATCTGCGATTTTATGACTTATTGTCATGTTGTCATGATAACAGTTGTTAACCTGAGGACTGTATTCTGGATGCTGATAACACAATTTCTCATCTTCATCCGTTATTATTAGGGCCTGTTTCATTTGATTATTTGGGGGCATATCTAAGAATCTGGTTCGGCTGTAGTCAACCACATAAAGCCTTGACTGATTGAAATGACACTTACTGTTCAACCAATTGATTGGTTGCAAGGGGAAAATCTGCATGATGATTCTAGATTAACTAAATCATTTGAACCTGATTATTTTATATGAAATGATAACAACAGACTTGGAACTGACCAGCTTGCACCTGCCCATATTAATACAATTTCTGAACACAGACCTATGTTAACTCATGATCCCAGTACAAGAACTATGAAGAATATAACACAGATGTATTAACCTGCTGTTTTTAGATGATCTGCAATGTTAGTTGCTGAGTTGTGACATACAAACTACTGTTTGCAAAGTTTACACTCAACTGTTAGTCCATCTGTTTGAACAATATTCAGCCACACAGCGAGCTTCTTTTACATGCTTTTCGTGAAAGTTATAGTTATTCAGTAAATCTTAAATAAGTTGGACCAAGCTGTGTTCATGGGTAGTCTGTTCTTCCTGCCACCGAAAATATTGGATTGATCAAATTTTTCTTTTCTCCTTTTACAAGTAACCCCTATAATAGAATAGAGTACAATAGAATAATACTTTATCGATCCTTTACAGGAAATTACTTTATTACAGCAGCATGTTAACACACAGACAACCCACGAATCCTAAAGAACACCAACACTAGTAGTCATCAGTATGACCATATGCATAATGTATAAATCAGAAATAATTATAAAAGTTTAAACATATGCACAGCATATACATCATAAGTTAGAATATTAATGTGAATTGAAAAGCCCAGTTGCAGCTGGTAGGAAGGACTTCCTGCTGCGCTCAGACCTGCACTGAGGGGGGATGAGTCTGTGACTGAAAGTGCTCTGCCTAAACACCTCCAGATTGTGTAGCAGGTGAGAGGCATTGCTCATCATAGACTTCAGTTTCCTGAGCATTCTCACCCCAGCCACCTGTTGGAGTGATTCCAGCTCACCACCAATTGTGGAGCTCGCCTTCTTGATCAGCTTATTCAGCCTATTTCTGTCCCTGGAGCGAGCCCCCCCCCCCCCCCCCCCCCCCCCCCCAAACACACATCCCCAAACAGCATCTTCATTGAAAAGGACAACTAAATGACTAAATGTCTTGCGAACTAAAGGTCTTCCCCCAGTTATAAATGTCAAGCAGTCCCTTTTCCCCCACCTTCTCTTTTCATTTCACAGTTCAGATAACGTCATTAAATCATCTAATAATTTCTCTTGTCTCCATTTTTCTAACAGTATTGCAAAGAGTTACGTACATTCTTCATCCTATGACAATTGTTTGATCTGACTAATGTTTAAAACTGCAGTGCTGCTCAGGCTGCTGTGACATTGTCATGGAAATAAATATGTTACCTCTCACTGCTAATCTCCTGTTGTCTTTTATTTAGATTTCTAGTATATCTGACTGCAGTGGTGTGACTTTCCCTCAGCTTAGCATGATGCTGAGTGAGTCAGACTCATGCAGACAGGATGAACTGCATGCTGACAGGCTGATTGGAACTGCAGACGTTTTGCTCCTGTAATTTTCTGGATGTCTGACTGAACAGTTTCCCCTTTCTACTTGACTGACAGATCCCAGCCACACTGCTGCTGCTGCAATTGTGGAGAACCCAGCCCCAGGAGCTCGCAGGATGGTCGCCATCTTTGATTACGATCCACGAGAGAGCTCCCCCAACACTGACATCGAGGTCAGAATTGCATATGCACTTTTTTTCTACGTTGTGTGCATTAAATGTTTGTTCATTATCTGCTGTCTTTGTTGTGACTATCTTCAGGCTGAACTGACCTTTAGTGCAGGAGACATCATACAAGTGTTTGGTGACATGGATGAAGATGGCTTCTTCTACGTAAGTGTTTAAACAACTCTGGAAAAGTGAAACCATTTATCACTATAATGTGGCCAAAAAACAGAATGGTCTGTTTTTAGCCACATTATAGTGATAAATGGTTTCACTTTCCTTCCAGGAAAATCCAACACATTTACACTACAAACTATTACACATTTATAAATGAACATGAGCGAAACTGAAAATATAATTGCGTAGAGTAGAACATAGAAATAGACTGGTAGTGAGTGTGTGTAAGTTTTTATGGTCGTATAAGTATTATAAAGTTATATATGTTAGGAATGTTACAAATTACAGTTGCTTAATTTCTTTCTTTACTTATTTAACTAGGAAAATGCTTATTTAGTTTAAGAATCTATTTTAGAAATCTGTCCTGGCCAAGAGAGGCAGCCATAGATAGGCAGAGCTATAGACACAAAACAAGTTAAATAAGGTTGAAGAATGTATTAAAATTGCAAAACCTATGTCACAAGCAATGAATGACGATAACTAAGCAGACCAAGCCAAAGTGAGCTAGTTACAACATGTACATCTGAAAGTGTCTGCTCACAAGTCGTTTAAACTTGAATTCATTTTGTGAGATCAGTTATTTAAAATTCAGGCCATTTTGTAACTGATTCCAAGCAAAATAAGACGGCATACTTAAACAATGATTTCCCCAATTCAGCACAGGTTCTGGGAATAAGTCCTAGGAGTGACCACATTAGCTTCTCATATTGTCTGGTAGATATAGATTTGTAGAGAATGCATTTCAGCAAATTGCATCCTTCTTGTATTTTCAGGGAGATTTGAATGGACACAGAGGGTTGGTCCCTTCCAACTTCCTGCAGGCTCTCCCAGACGATGCTCCTGCAGAACTTCTCTCTGCCCACCCTGCACCAGAACCTAAGAAAGAATTGCCGGTAGCTTAGCGTTTCTGCCTCTTTCGCATGCACAGCTGAATATGGAGCTGTAGACAGCTTCCCAGCCACAGTTTGTTACTCTTTGTGTCATTTTTATAAATCACTGACATCAAAAAAAATCTCTTTGACTTAATTTTTTCATCAATTATAACTATTTTCATTGTCTAGTTGCTGTGTTTTTTTCTGTTATGTTTCTTTAATTCTGCCCTGTCACATTTCTTCTGTCCACTGTTTCCTGCATGGCCTTTTGCAGAAGCAAAAACGAACTGTACACTTTGAGACTTGATCGTAAGTGTTTTTAGATGATCAGCACTCCCCTGTTCACTGCCTGTTTATAACGTCTTCCATCCACCTTTAGCTGTACTTCACACTGCTCCTCTGCAGAGGAACCTTCACCTACTCATGGTTTTAGTTTGTTGAACCACAGAATTAGCTCAGACCTCCTTCCTTGGTATCCTCCTATCACTGTTTTCTGTTTTAAAAATTAGTTCCACTCCAGTAAATACTGAGTGTAGACAGTATAAAGATAGACCTCTGTTACCAAGCTTTACATATTGTTGAATAAACATAAAAAAGGCTCATTCTCATACTCATATTATCTTGCTCTAGGATACTCAGACGTCTTCTACAGAGCCACAGGACCCCAGGCCCTCAATACTAGAAGAGGCTTTACCCGCCCAGACTGAACCTCCTTCCCCAGACATGACAGACCCCATGTCAGAGCTGGACACGGTTTCAGCTCCAGCTTCAGGTCCAGCTGCAGTAGAGGGCTGCTGCTCCCCTCCTGCCCCCAATCCCACAGACAGCTCTGTGCAGGGGAAGAAGAAGAAAGGCTTTTTCTCCAAAGGGAAGAAGCTGTTCAAAAAGCTGGGATCCAGCAAGAAAGAATGAGAGTCAGGTCATCTGACATCATACTTCTGTCACTTTGAAAGCACTTTTTCTGTCTATTAGTCTCCGTTGATAGTCGGTGCAGTTAGCAGCTATCACATCTAATATCTGATGCTTTAACCATCAGTAATTATACATTTGCCTTAGAGCCCTGCTAGACCACCTGGTAAATATAGAGTACTTTAAAACACCAGCGTTCAGCTTACAGCATCACAAGAGCATGTAGAAGTGCATGTTGAAGTGAGCAAACTATACAAATATACTGTAACTGCTTCCTAATTATCCAAGCATTTGCAAATTTTCAACTAATTAGAAGCTTTAATGGTTAAAACACTAAATAACAGCAGAGCAGACTTCATCCCAACTCAGACAGCTAATTAGATATTAGCTTTAATGCTCATGTACTGGTACCACTTTATTTGAAGCAAACAAACAGAAGCAGCTGACTATCTTTTCCTTTGTGTGACTATAAAGAATGCACTATCCATCCTGAAGTGATGTATTTTAAATATGTCTGCTTCCGTCACCTGTGTTTCTTGTCTTTAAGAGTATTTATACAGTACTTTGTACAGAACATGTTATTTATTTGTATCAGACTCTTGCCCATATAATCACATTGCATGAAGTGGCATCAGGGCAGGAGTGTCATCATGTAGAGCTGTCAGAGATAGACAGGATCCATTTCATATGTGTAGTTTAGAACTAATTCATTTTAGGTTTTGAGGTTAATGGTCCTGTTTGTTGAAGTTTGATGTAAAGAATGTGAGGGGTTGCCCTTCTTTGTCTTGTGTGTAGATGAAGTCTGCAGTCCTGTGGTGAGAGTGAAAACAGATGCCTTTCTCCATCATTAATACAGGAACTTCTGATGGTTGTGACAACAGTCAAGACCAGCCTAACTGTTACATACTACATATAATCTGTGCAAGTCTGATAGAGACCTGCAGTGTACAGAATCTAATAGTATGTGAACATCAGCAGGCTGCTTTGTTAGCTGACAGAGCTGCAACCACTGATCACTATTACCTAATCTCTCGATTCATTCTTGATTACTCCTTTGGTTGATGAAACCTTCAAAAGCAATGAAAATGCTCACTACACTTTTCCAGAGCCTGTACGGGCTCACATTTGAAAATCTGAAATCTGTCAAATCTTGAAGTTGAGGCGAGATAACTGCAAGATCCGAAATTCATCTTGCAGTGATTATAAGGTGGACTTATGTTTTTTTTGCAGTGGACATTTGAGATAATGGCTGCATTTCTAGAACATATATCTAAGCAGATTTTAATCTATCACATTAGAATAAGTAAATGAAAACAGCAAAGGATTTTAGAAATTTAGTGATAATTATATGGAAACTGATGTCTACAGCAATTGCATCATGACAGAGATATGACTCTAAGAAGGATTTAGACACAGATTACTTCAATTAGGTGCCTATTGTTTTATCGTACCTTTCCTTAAGTACTTAATTGTGTCTCAGCCACTGCTGCAAGATGTTGTTAGAACACTGATATTCACCTGTTTTCCACCTCATGCACTATCTTTGCCTCATGGTTCTCCCTCTTTACACCCTCTACCTTTAACTTTATGTACAGTAGACAAAGAGTGTACACTGAAAAACTTAAGGATTTATTGATTTATGAACTCTAGCTAATTTGTTCTCCAAAATTAGAAACTGAAAATATTTTGTTTCGGCATAATATCCAGATTTCAATGGAACAGTGCAGTCAGTGCAGTAGTTAGCAGCCTGTATGTCTTTCTGGTTAATAATGGTTTGAATGTAACATGTATGTTTTTTCATATAAAAACCAACAGGAACAGCACTGTAGACCTGCATTTACAGTGAGCAGTTTTCAGTTCAGTCACTGGTAGTTTGTAGCTCTACTGTACTGTGATAGACTCCGCAATAAGTTGTTCATGTATCTTTTGTTTTGCCTCCATGTTAGGAGTATGGTGAAGTTGTGGTGTGTGACTATTGGGTCAGACAGGCTAAACAGTGTTACAACAGTTCATGCAGAGTAGTGGTGATTAGTTTCTGTCCACACATTTGCATCATACCACTGTGTTAAATAGTGCAACTTTAGCAATACAGTACATTGTGAACAGCAGTGGTGGAACAGAGCTGCACTGTAACTGTTAGTGGTTACTGAAATGAAGATGTAGTTCAAGTGTTGAGTGTTGCTGTGAGTGTGTGGAGCAGGCCTTAGGTTGTTAGTCACTTGCGACACATGCAGAGCTTGATCATTCGGTCTGATTGTGTCACATGGGGCTGTTAGATAATTTCTCAGGTTTTCATTTGTTGTTTCTTTTCACTGCTGAGCCACCTGTCTCTGACTCTGGCTGTCAAGAAGCAGCAGAATATGCCAAAATCTTAGGTGCTTTGCCTGTTACCATAGCAATGAGAGACAAAGCATCTCTGACAGCAAGGGGAGAATTCAGCAAGCTAGACTGGGGTTGAAAGGCGGAGGCCTGATTCCTCACATGGGCTGTAGAAACTCAAGTGGGAGGCAGATTTATTATTATTTTCTTTAATGTCATGAATGTTTGAATTTGTCAGTGTTACATAAAGGGAACATGATGCCAAGAATAAAAGGGAGGGTGGATTGTCAAAGACACTTGAGATGTGAAGTAGCCGGGATAGAGGCAAGTCTGAGGCTGTACTGTATGTTTCCTCTTTATTTATGTCTTTTTTTTTTTTTTTAAAGACAAGGAGTGGATGCTCAAAATTTGCCGAAATGTACAGCAGATATTTCTACTGATCTTGTATTTCACGGCCTTTAATGCACAAGTATTCCTCTACCTGCTGTGTAGTAACTTAGCGGCTCCACTGTCGACTGAATAGGACCTCGACCCATATTGGTAGTACTTTAGCTCAGCTGATTATGTTTAGCCTTACATGAAGACCTTGTTTAGTCTTAATATGTTGTTTACAGGATGTTTATTGACTGCATGCGTACCAATGTTATACCCATGTTCGGCCTTATTTATGTTGCTGTCACATTTCTGTTCTAGGCTGACTCTACAATTTTTGAGTTGTAGATTGTCGATGCAGTGGAAGAAAAGCTGTAGTCGCTGTCTGTATATACTGAACAGTGTTGGGACTCATGGTATATTTTCTTACAGTGCAGGATTTTTCTTTTTTTGTCTTTTGTGACATGCATTCATTGAAACCAGTGTAAGATTGACCTTTTTATATTATATATTAATGTTTTTATTAACCTTTTTGGAAGCTCATCTATAAATATTTTTGTTAATATTTTTCAGATTTTTCTCTTCTTTTTTTTTGCATGTCCAAGCAGTGTCAATGGAGGAACAGTATGTAAAGATGTAGTCCACAGAGGACTCCTTGACTTGAAATTGTGATGGTTTCTTTCAATATGGATCTTTTTACAGGAATAAAGTATGTATATTTTCACAAAAACACAGTGTGTGGTGCATGGTTTCCAGACAGAAACAGAAGGTAAAACATGATACTTATTCATTGTGATCTTTATTGCATTTCATACATAATATACAATAAATACTGTGTATATCTTTGTTTCAGGACAGGTGAATTATAAGATGGAGAAAGAGTAGGAAGCTTTGCTCGGCGCCACACTCTGCCCATGTGAACTGACTGCTGCAACACTCTGGGTGATGCGTGGCCTTGCAAGACAAAGCAGCTTCCTCTTTTCCGAGTTTTTGCGTGGGCGCCATGCTGGGCCTCCCTGAAGCCAACAGTACACTCATCCATAAAGTAGGAAACACTACACTTTGGCGAGGAGTTTAGTAGTGCTTTCTACTTTATGGATGACTGCACTGTACATCCTCCGTCCTCTGCTGTCGTCTCCGTCTTGTCTTCTTCTTTTGCATCTACACCCATGTCTGCTGCCGCCCTCCCCCACCCAGACACACACCGATACACCAACATGAAACCTGTCAGCTCCAACAACCCTCGCTATTGTTAAACCAGAAAATGCACACTTCCTGATTTTCTCTTGAAACATTTGCATGCCTAGCTCTCTGTATAACTCGTTCACATCCAGTAAGACCTCGTAACACTGGTTTATAACAAAAAAAAGGAAAAGCAGACAAAACTCTCGGTCTTTATAAAATTACTTTTTTTTAGGCAAATGTCAGAAGGAAACCAAAGGAAGCGCTATCTTGAGGAAGCCATTTTGGCTGCCATGAGTAAGCTTTTCTGTCTGAGGTACTTTCAAAAAATCGGTTAAAATGAGTTAGAGAATAACTGCAGATGTCTGTTATCAGTTCAGACTGAAACTGGACTAAATACAAAGATCAAAAAGATACATCAAGCATTTAAGTAATACAAAATACTAGTAATAATACTGTAAATATGTCTGTTTTTCAAGTTTAAACAACATTTTTAATTTGAAATCCAAATGAATTTCTGAATAACGCCACTGGACCAGATGTTCAATGAAAGAAATGCAGAGAAAATGAATTGAAAGCTGAAAAACTGACTTCTCTTGTAACATCAAGCACATAAAAGCATGTTTGCCATTTCACTACGAATAAATCTATCATTCAAGAAACAAAGTCGTCCATCATACTTTACCTACACCTTTATTTTATTCTTTGAGCGTCGATGGTCCAGCAGCTTCACACGTGTCTTCTGTCTGTCCGAGGAGCAGATGAAGAAGAAGAAGAACAAGCTGTCTCCTTTTGAACCCTCTACAACCACGTGATGCAACCACAGGAAGAGGTCTAACAGTCACAGCCGCTGTCTTTCTCTTCTTCCGTCTTCATTCTGCCTTCTGCAGATGCCTTTTTCAAAAAGCCCACAGCAGCTAGCAAGATTTAATAATGACACAAACACTACAATGTCCCCGATTTCTTTCTCTAATAATTTTCTTTCTCAATCAATGAAATTTCTTTTACAGTTCAAGCTGAGTGTTTGCATACATGTTTAGATTTGTTGATCAGTTGCAGACATGTCATGAGGTCTTTTAAACCTGTGTAGAAATTCTGTGTCTTCATTCAGTTTCACAGCTCAGAGCAATGAAATGTTGAGTAATAAGGTCAGAATGAAGTGGAAAGAGATTACAACACACAGCCAGCATATCTGCAGTGTCCTCATCAGGTGGATGGGAACTTTTCACAGTAATACAGTTTGGTGACACAGACACACACACACACACACACACACACACACACACACACACACACATATACCGGTATCAGCCACAACATTATGACCACTGACAAGTGAAGTGAATAACATCAATCATCTTGTTGTATGCAATGTTCTACTGGGAAACCTTGAGTCCTGACATTCATGTGGATGTTTGACATGTACCATTCACCAAATATTGCTGCTCTGGCAACCCACCCCCACCCCCCATGGCAACAGCAGTCCTTGATGCCAGTTGTCACCCTCGGCAGAACAATGCACCCTGACACACCACAAAAACTGCTCAGGAGTGGCCCGGGAACAGGACAGAGCTAAAATGTTTACCCGGGTTCCACACTCCCCAGATCCAAATCTTACTGAGCATCTGTGGGTTGTACCAGGATAAGCCCGATCTAGGCAGGTCCCACCCTGCAACCCACAGAACCCACAGAATGCACTGCCACCATCCTGGTGCCACAGGACATCCCCAGAGGTCCTGTGTCCATGCCCCACTGGGTCAGAGGAGTTTTAGCAACATACAGGAAACCAACACAATATTAGGCAGGTGGTCATAATGTTTTGCCTGATCGGTGTGCATATACCGCAAATCATATAATCATATATACTATAAATCATTTTCAGTGCCCCAGTTCAGATATCGGCACAAAGTAGATGTTTATACAACACAGAGGTACATTAAGGTTTGGTGGAACGTTTCCACTGAGGGGATGACTACACTGATAATCTAAATTTCCTCCTCTAGAGAAGTAGTATGTTAAAGAAGAGTTAAACGGTACCTAAATCCACAGTTATCCCTCTACAATATTCTTTGTTATGCAAAGACAAGAACTGAAGTCAGTATCGATGAGACATATGAGTGCTGTTAGACTCGGATAAGACTCGTGAGCTGCATTCGCTTGTTCAAAAGTTCTGCTTTGCATAATGAGTGACATTTTCATCACGACGATCACCATCATCTCTGTTGGATTCTAAAAGTGAAAGGCCACAGGTTTCAATTCCCTGTAAATGCCCAACTGTAACTGTGAGGTTTGTCATGATGCAGAGCCTGGAGGGGAGACGGGTGAGTCACAGGGACTGGATGATAGATTAAACGCACCCTGCTGACACTTAGTGACTAATAGAGAGATGAAGTGCTCTCACACTTCATCTCACTGCAGCAGTGGTGGCAAGTAATTAAGTACATTTACTTAACTACTGTACTTAGCTGTTTGAGGTATTTGAACTTGTGCTGTGTTATACCTATATTTCACTGCATCCCATGAGTAAACGTGTGTGTAACATTTATTCAAGAAAAGCTGTCAGTTATATATAATACAACTCAGATACTTTTACTTATAGCACGGTATTTTCTTGTGGTGTTGATGTTTTTAGTAACAAATCTAAATGCATCTTCCACCTCTTAGTTTGTTTGTGTGTTTGTTTTTTTTACAGCCCAATAGACCAAATAGAGCAGCTAGTTTAGTTTTTTTTCTTTCCTCCGGTGGTTTACTGTTTAATCTAGGTCACCACAAAAAGTCTTTCTTAAGATGCAGACTGATGACAACTGGCTTAATTTTTTTTTTTTATAAACAGCGCAGCAATGACAATAATTGGTTTCCTCTATAAGTTCTTAAGAGCTATAGAATAACGTGTTAAACAGTTACTAGCAGTTTGGGAAACAATTAAAGCCTCCCTATATAGCATTTACAAGCAGGGTATAAAAAAAGCACTTTATGTCAATAATCAGAAATAGGTTTTGAGTAAATAAGTCTATTTGTATCTTATTTAAAGCTATTATTTAATGTTGGTACTGTGTTGTTCTCATGAAAGTTTAAAATAAAATATTGCAGAAGCCACACAAAAAATCAGGACACATTTTTTCTCCCCTCTTCATTATTTTCAGTTGCCATGGTAAACCTTTTGTATTTGCGTTATTCTTCTCATTATAGGCTTCTGAAATCTGCTCTATCAATGTAGTGCTGTAATATTCAGTATGTGCAGAGAGGACAGTTCACATGGAGTCCAACAGTAGAAGAAGTACTAACTTTTTTACTTCAGTAGAACTTCTGACAACAGTAACAAAATGCTTCATTAGATTACAGTATTAATACTGATCTTTAAACAGCATGTTGGAGCTGGTTGAGGTGGAGCCACTTTTAAAATACTTTTTATCCGGTTAAGTTAGTCTTTAAGGTTTTCATCTTAGGGGTTGAGTCCCTCCAAAAGTTCACACGGTAAATCTGAGGGGTTGTGAAATGACGAATGAGAGAAGAAAGAAGCGAAAACAAAAATCTGACACATAAATCTATGGAAAGAATGTAAAAGAGTTTTTTGTGAGATGTTGGATGCTGTGACCTCTTCTGGGCACAAAACAGTTAAAATGAAAGTGTGTGAGAAGTTTAGAGGAGACACTGTTAATTTGTGAACCTGCTAACAACTCAGTCATCTGTAAATGTAACCACTACACATGGCTCTTTGTGTTGTATATAATATTTTCCTTTATTTTTTTTTTTTTAAGTTATTTTTTTGGGCCTTTTTGTGGGCTTTTTTTTTTTTATTAGATAGGCGCAGTGAGAGAGAGACAGGAAACAGGAGAAGAGTCGGGGGAAGACATGCAGCAAAGGGCCGTGAGCGGGAATCAAACCCAGGCCAGCTGCGTCGGGGACCAGCCCCTGTACATAGGTCACCCGCTCAACGCGTTGAGCTATACGGGCGCCTTTTCCTTTATGTAAAATCTTAATGTGAAAAGCAACTATAATTGTGAAATGCATGTAGTGAAGTAAAAACTGCATTTTTATTTTTTTATTTATTTTTTTGCTTTGAAACACAAAATTCAATCAAGTAAGCTGCCTTAAAATTGTACTAAAGCTGTTGATTGTAAGTCTGTGCAGGTTTCACATGTTCTCACACTCTTTCCCATAGAGAAGGTCCAGCAGCATTGGGTGTGTGAAGACAGTTGACAGAGATCGAATATAACTTAATTCCCATGACATATATTCCAGTTGAGAGAGAAAGAGCAGATGTCATTCTGACATCAGGCGCTCTAAGGCCAGTAAATGTGGGAAACAAGCTGTTCCTCCTGCAGTACGCATGTGACCACAACACAACAAAGGCTTTAGAGAAAAAATGACACAAATTTCATAGAGGTTCACCAGAGAGATGTCTGGAAAGCACGTGCTAGCACTACTTCTGTGAAACATGTTCAGACTACAAATGCCTGTTTTGGCTGAAACACAAAGGCCCAAATCTTATTTTGCTGCTGAAGGCTGTAATGTCACAGAATATGTATTTTTGGGGGTTAGAAACAGCCTGAAAACTCCTCAAGAACCAGAAAATCAAACAAAGTCTTTGTATCAATGTCTTGCCACTCGACCGTCATCTTGGTTATATCTGCAGTTATTTCACGCTAACTAGACCAGGTCTCTGTCAGAATGAATGAGGAGGGAGTCATAACTAGGACATAAAAATAAAATCCACAGTATACCTAATCCAGAGCAGACAGTACAAACCTGAACCTCAGTGTGGTGCAGCAACTCCACTCTGGTCACCCTCCATGGACCTCCTGGCTTTACTTGATCTCGTTCTTTTTTTTATGTGTGCATATTTATTTAATTACATATTCAGTGTTGTGTCAACATTAAAATGAAGATGTGTGTAATTTGACAAATAAGTAGTTAAAATTCAAGTTAAAGTGGCCAAATTCAGAATGGACCATTTTTATGCTGATCTTTATTTAAAAAAAAAAATAGTCCTTAAAAGTTAATAATTATTGACATTGACTGAAGTGAAATATATTGCTTTAATCATGATACATTTTTTTAGCTGCATTGCCCAGCTCTAATCACCAGTCAAATTTGATAAAAATACTGTAAAAGTTTGGTAAGCAAACAGTTTGATGACAATGTGCTTTTGCATCTGTGTAACACGATTGGTTGCATGTTTCCTGGTTCAGCTGGTACAAAGAAGATGACTGGCTTTTTGCAGGAGGGGGCGAGACGTGTGTCATACAACTGCGGTCTTTGGTGGTGCAGAATTCGCCCAAATATTTCTATTCAGGATACTTTAAATTTTTCTGTAAGTGATGAGTCTCTCACATCCTAAACTATCCACTACATCCTCAACATGTGTACTGTCACTCAACACATCACTTTGTGGATAAAATGCAGTATGTATCTTTTCAGATGCACTTCTCAGTATAATAAGATGTCACTTCCTGAAAGTTCTATTACCATGGTAACCCACCAGGCTCATTTCCTTTTCCTCTGCTGCCATCTCCTCACCTGTAATCAGATAGCACAGTGTCCAGTACTTGCATACGGTAGTTTTTCACTTTGGATTTGTAAGCATTTCCTGTAATATTAGGTTCACACTAACGTTTCAAGCATACTGAAAACATAACATATACTATTAACATACTACATCTCATGTTAGTTTGAAATTTGAAATGCAGCGACTCCTTTATATCTCTGACTGCACTCACGCTAGTTAAGGCTAGTTGTCAACTTTAGCTAAAGCTAATTTTGTAAAACAAAAATAAATAAATACTGTTTCTTGAGATGTGACAACTAATTTTTTTATGCACCTTAAGAAGTTGTTCTACTGCATGAATGAGACAAAAGCAAGCCAAATCCTAAATTATAATCCAGAAAAGTATTTAAGAAGTCCAGCAGAGTAGCATTATCTCTGGTGCCTTTGGCTCTGATGAAATTCATGAGAATTTTCAACATAGTTAAAGATAACTTATTGAGTTAGCTCATTAGTTCAACTAGACCACAAAGGTTGAGAAGCTTCAAAGACACATTTTGTTTGTCATTTACATAGCTAAAGTTTTGGTTTACTGTTAGCGTCTGGTGGTATAAAAGGCCTTAAGCTGTATGTGGTACAACTTATCTCTTTTAGTTTGTTGACGGGGCTTTGACTTCTATTCTCAAACTCACTGTTTGTGCTGCCCTCTCCCTCAGTAAGCCCCCAGGCTGCTATATGAGGATTCTGAGTCATTTATTTAAGCATATGACAGTCAAGCGTCACTCATGATGCTACAGTTAGAAATAAAACACATCTATACCAGCAAAGGCAGTGAGAAAATTTGCAGCACATGGCTGCTTTAAAAGCTGCACACATTTTTTTGGCCTTTTGTCGTCCAATCTCCTGATCTCTGCTCTGCCTTGTGCTAATCTCTGAGCTCTTCAACCCACTGAGTCACCACTGAGGGAGAACACCGGCCTTCATCTGGCGTACGACCGGCTGCTCACATTCACTACTCTGAGCCATGGAGGAAGTGATCCTAACTCCCTGTCTGAGCAGTTCACTAACTCTGGGGCCTTCCCAAGCCAGCCTACGCTGGCTCTGATGATAGAACTTATCTGGGCCGGCAGCCATTTCCCCTCCCTGCTGGCTGCTCTGTCCAGGCTCCCCACAGGGCCACGGTGTCGACATCACCGAGATGCTCTGATCCCTCACAGGATCTTTCACCACTGCCCCACACAGGCCTGAACTGCTCAGTTGGTTTCTGCAGAGCACCAATGAAAAATTATAAGATTGTAAACTACAATGTGGTGAATATGAAACCAGTTGGTCTCAACTTTTTTGACTGGTGGATCCTTACAAAAAATTGTGTCTGGAGCCAAAAATCTGTTTTGCTTTGATCTTCTTAATATGATGCTTTAAAAAAAATTTTTTAAAATTGGTTCATTTTTGTTTATGTCTAGTACCTTACCCCACATAAACGGCATCCTTTGAAGCACAAAATCAGCCTGACTCATCATTTTGTCAGTTTAACAAAGTATAAAGAAAGCAGAAACACCAAGAAAATGACAGTAAAATGAAAAAATATCCAAATCTTTTCATGACTCAGAATATTATGATAGAAACAGTTTAATGTTGTAAAAGTGATTGTTTTACTGTAAACTTAAATATACAAATACAGCAGAAGAATGTAAGAAATAAATCTACACTACAGTGTATTTGCATATAAAGCAATTTTATTTCAACTTGCTAAAATGTGCAGTTTCAAGGTGTGCTCAGCCATCGTGTTTACAACTTATATATATATATAAAAAAAATACAAGGTCAAAATCTTCATTCTCACCAAAGTTATTTTTTTTATATGTATAGCTTTAAATGAATGAGTTATAAAAAAGTTGGACGTTTTAACATGGGGGTCTCTGAGGATTGAGTCACTTTTGTATCCAGTTGTTTGAATTTGAATGTTGGCTTCATATTTCAGTACCAGAGGCTACTAACTTGTGAAATTAAAAGCAAAACCTTTTTAATAAAAAAGAAAACCAATTTGTGTTCTGGGACTATAATTAATTAATTATCAGACAGCCCTTCAGATCTATCAGTTGACCACTGGGAGAGAACTTGACCCCACATCGGACACAGGTGCCTGAAGCAGGTGAGTAAAGACAGAACTAGCTTCATTTGGAGCTGCTGCAACAAAAACGTACTGCTGACACACTAATGCATCAAGTACAATAAATTATCATTCACTGGGGACATTTTACAGCAGAATGCTGTCACTTTTGATTTTTTTATGTACATGTTACTGATAGTACGTGTGTGCTTCAGGATCTGTACATGCACCTGTGAGTATGTGAACTTTGTTTTATTGGACCTACTGAAGTGAGGCCTTTGTACGCCTGTTGCAGCTGCCTTCACTTGTAAAACGAATTGAAATCCTTGAATATGTCGAGCTGCTCTTGGTTCTGTAGCTACTTTCTAATCAGTTTTGTCAGCCTTATGAAACACACACACACAGCAGCAGCAGTGTGTGTGGCCATGTGTTGATAATGTCCACCCCCCATGTGAAGCACATCCCCTCACTTCCCTTTTCTCCACGTTATCCCATTCTACTAGCCCATATTTCAAAACTGAGCTGAAGAAACTTCCACTTGCTTTTTCCTTCCACAGCAGAGGTCAGCCAGCATTCAGTCTGAATCTTGAGTCAACACCTCGTCTTCTGATCTTATACTTTCCCTTTAGCTCAAAGCCTTCATATATCCAAATAAGGGCAAAAGACAGTTGTGAGCACCAATGAGGCCCCTCTGTGTGTGTATGTGTGTGTCTGCGCACGTGTGTGTGCGCGTGTGCGCGCGCGTGTGTGCGTGTGTGCGTGTGTGCGTGTGTGTGTGTGTGTGTGCGTATGCATGTGTGTGTGATATGCTGCTACAACACTTGATGTGTGGCACATGGGTGGAGCTGAAAGTCTTCCTGACAGCGCATGTGGTCGTGGAAGCCGGGTTCTCGGTTTTGTTTTTAGTTTACAGCTCTCGTGAAATGACTTCACCACATGTAGTTTTCAGAGAGGTTCAAGTCACATGGAGAAAAATCAGAAAAACTACTCTGTCGTGTGTCGCAGAAAAGAGGGTAAATATGAGCAGTTAATGCAGTCTCTGAATTCAAAACCCACATGGACGCTCCCAGACAGACACTTGTGGTTTATTCTTATTTGGTGATCAACTGTCTCCAACCACCAGAGACTGAGAGTGAGCTCACAAAGACCTGTGATGGAAAGAAACCTTTAACATTCCGTGCATTTGAATAACAGACATTTTTGATTTCTGTGTTTTTTGTTTCAGTTTTTGAAGAAGGAGACAGAAGCAAAGTGGCTCTGAGGGGGTTTGAATGTTGAAAAATGAAAGAACAGACTGGGGTTTTACTTATGTACTGAGGTTGTCCATTTCAGAGATAGGTTTTTTGTTTTTTTTTTTTAAACTTTTAACTCCAGTCTGCTTTTTGTGTCTCAGAGATGTTTGATCTACACGTAGCTGATGAGTATCAAATCTGACTGGTTGGCCGGATGAATTGTTTTTGGGCTGAGCTAAGAATCCTTTTCTTTGTTAAAGTAGTTTCATACACTGGAATGAAACTCATAGCCCCAATAATACTCTTATGTTTAAACACACTGTCAAACATCATCTTAAAAAACAAACAAACAAACAAAAAAACAGTATACACATGTTGTAGACAACTTACCATTTGCAAAAAAAAAAATACTGATTTTTGATGTGGCCATTATTTACAGTTGCAGCGGGGTTTTATTTTGTTTTTTACAGTGAACATGCAAATAATACTTGTACATTTGGCTAAATAATTTAACAAAACAATGAACCTCTGTAAAATAACATTTACATTTATTAATAGACATTTATTTTTTCTTTCAAGCAGCATATATCTGTAAAACATCAATATTTTCTAAAGCTAATTTTAATACATTGAAAGAGTAAAATTTTTTTGGTTAAATTTTGTTTGAAAACTGTAGAAATGGTTAAAGTAGCAGTAAATACGTTTAAAAGATATTTATATTTTTTAGATCATTTAAATACAGTAAAATTGTAATATTATGGTCATGCATTGTAAAAGAACAAATTTTAAATGTGTACATTATTTACAGATTTGGGCACTTTTTTCATTGTTCAAATATTTTTTCTGTGATTTTACTAGTACTACTTTTATTATCTGCAATTTAACCAAATGGACAAAATTTGTAACATAACAGTAAATTGTACAAAGATATGAAAGTTACAAACTGTTTTAAAAAGCTTTTTCTTTCGAGTGCAGTACCTTCCTACCCAAGCTTAGAGGTGCTTTACATGCCACATACACTCCCAGGCCACTTTATTAAGTACATTTTAAATAATTTCCTCCTGGATGAATAAAGGAGATCTTATCGCATCTTAACTCTAGATCAACACAACAGCTCTGCTAAAAAACATTCTACTTTGACGAAGCTTCTACATTTTCTCTGTGCAAACGGTGTTAACTGTGCATTAGTTTTCTGATTAAGGTCATAGTAGGTGGTGCTGGTGTTACCGCCCATGTTACATTTAATTGTTCCTAATATTTAGTACAACTCACTGACATACATTAGGTGGGCAAATATTAGGAACATTTTTCACCACCCACAACAACCTCAGTAATACAGAGAACAAAACATAGGGCAGAAATATCACCTTTTTTTCTTTTTGACAACAAACACTGAGAATTTAGATGCTTCATAAAAGTGGAATTTATAGCAGAGCTGTTGTGTTGGACATACATTAGATTTTAGAGATGTACCTAATAAATTGACTGTGAGTCTCGTCTTCATGAGTTAATATATGTGAAGGTGGAATGTGTCAAATGTTTGATCATCGTTACTATGGAAAGCCAATGTTGAAATTAATTTTAATCCTGGGTTTCTATTAGAATAATTCATACAGTATATTCACAGTATAAACATCTACACTCATCAGCCACAACATTAACACCACTGACTGTGGATCAGTTTGTTACAATTAATGCTCTGCTGGTAAACTCTGGGTTCTGGCAGCAAAATCTGTGTTGAGTTCAAGGTGTCGACTCATTCTCTAAACTCCTCTCATCATAATCTGATCGAGCACCTATTAGATCTGCTGAAACCAGGCCGACTCACCGAGGCCAAACCCCTCAACTCACAGCAGCCAGAAGTTCCACTCTCCTCTTTCGCATACCACAGGACACCCTCAGAGGTCTGAGTCCACGGCCCAGTGGGTCAGAGCTGTCTGCTGTCACAAGAGGGGGTTTTAGTGCTGTGGCTGATAGGTGAATATAAGACAGAAATGCCTCCCATATTAACATAGCATCTGCTTTTTTCTATTGGTCTTCTGGTCTTTCACATGGCGGCATCATCACTGAGATGTGTTTTTGGATCTATGCAGGAATTCTAAAGACAATAGTTGCAAAGCTAATGGGTGGAGGAGCGGAGTAAAGGTTACAACAAAATCAGGCAATTTAAGTAGACAACAGGGCCAAGAACAAGAATGAAAGGTTTTGTGTATCAGCAGGTGCCAGCTGCTAGTTGTTGGCTCTGACCTCTGACCTCAGTGAAGCAGCCGAAGGAAAAAAAATGTAGCTTTGAATTGGTCTTTTTGTTCTCCATAGCGGAACGAATTTCCTATATTCATCCTTTAACTTTGTATGTCTGTTATCTGCACTGCAAATGGTTACTTTCCAGAGTAATGCATTTGTTTTAATTAGACTCTTCTGCTCGTATTTATACATAACTTTTACTTATATTGGAACATTTTTTTGTGTGCTGATATTGATACCTTTATATGTCAAAATAAGCCACCAGTGCAGGTGGAGGATGTGAAAAAAGGTGTAGCTGTTGCATAGTTGTGTTTTTTGTTGTTTTTTTTAGTTGTAGATTTACATGTGACCTAGTTCCTTATATGACATGTATCTGCATCTTTTCTCGTAAAGACATTCTGTCATCATTAAGAACACAAAAAGAGATATTTCCTTCTACATTACTTAACACAGAAATGGCTTCCTTGTTCATGACAGTTCAAAGAAGGAGTAGTGTTTCAATAATTTAGGTCATGGCTTATGTTTTTGGTCATTTCATCTCTTCCTCCTCTCTCTCCCTCTACCAGCCATTGTTGTCTGTCCAGAAATGTAAAGTGAGAAATGTTCCTGAATGCATGAAAATGGGACGACTTTCCTGAATATCATTTCACAGATGCATTTCTCTTTTTGTGCAATTTCCAGAATAATTCCATAATAATAAATAATGGCAGTAAAAAATCTGAATAATTAATTTATTTTTTCTGTGACTTCTCCATCAGTTGTGACCTGTTAGTGTCATACAGTTGATTCACTATTAATGTCTAACTACAAAATACCAGCTGCAGGTTTCAGTGCAATGAAGTGAGACTGTAGTAACTATGTAAACCATCACATAAGACAGCAGTCAGAGCTCACTGTGCTCACTTATGGAGATTTAAGTGTCCTCAGTGTGCATGACCCCGATCCTTCAGGTTACACTGAAATCACACAATGCCAGGACCCTTTGGCATTAAGCAAGCTTCCTAATTGTAACACAGTCCAACAGGACAGAGCTATACCTGCACAGCACCCGATATACAGAGCAACTCACGATGACAACATATACACCTGAGATGTTTTTCTGTCCCAGCCTTTGTGCAGGGAAACAGTAACCACAGAAATGACAGGAACAAAAGGTCTGACATGTTTAACTGGAGACTGTATTCATGAAACACTGCAGGTGAGAATGTAACCAGATTTACAAAGTAATAGTTTGGTCTATGGTTCCCTTCGTCTAAATTGGGGACCCAGTAAAAAGCACCATCTAGTGTTGCAGTTAAACAACTACAGTGTTCCTTTAACCGAGTCTGTCCAGTCAAATGTAATGAGAAGATCTCTGAGGCCTGTTCAGCAGTGAAAGACCGCTCTATTAGCTCATGAGTCAAGGATCTAAACATCATTCTGTGGTGATGCATACGAGTGTATTTAACTCATTCAAACCATGTAGGAGCGCTTTAAGCAAAAAAATGTTCAGTACATTGCATCAGTGTGCACACATGTGATGATAACAAATGTGATGACAATGTGATGACATGATGATGACAAAGATTCTCAATGAGGCTGAGGTCTGGACTCTGTGGAGGGCAATCCCATGTGTGAAAATAATGTCTCATGCTCCCTGAACCACTCATTCACAATGTGAGCCCCACGAATCCTGGCATTATCATCTTGGAATATGCCCATGCCATTAGGGAAGAAAAACTCCACTGATGGAAAGACCCAGTCATTCAGTATATTCAAGTAGTCAGCTGACCTCATTCTTTGGGAACATTACATTGCTGAAACTGACCAACCCCAGATCATAACCCGAACCCCCACAGGCTTGTAGGCACTAGGCTTGATGAGTGCATCACTTCATCCGCCTCTCTTCTTACCCTGATGCACCACTTTGGAACAGGGTAAATCTGGACTCCTCAGACCACATGACCGACCACTTTTGTTCCTCGAAGATGATGGTTCACCACTATCCTTCCACGCTTTAATAATACGTTGGATGATTCTTAACCTGATTTTAGTAGTTTCAGAAAACTCCTTAGTTGTTTTCTTTGGTTGATGCAGGCCAATAATGAGACTTTGCTGAAACAGATTAACATCCTTTCCATGACCACAGGATATGTCTTCCAACATGGTTGTTAAAGAAGTGAGAAGCTACTTACTGTATCAGCTAGGGTTAAATAAGTTGTTGCAGCTGAAACATAGTCATCACTGCAGTAATTATCCAGTGGAAGGCTCTTACCTATTTGCTTAGTTAAATCCAGGTGGCGACTTTTATTTAGGCCAGGCACTATATTTGTAAATGAAGTAAGATCTGTTGTTTTTCATGACTCCATTATTTTAATTCTCTTGCGTAGGTAGTTAGATTTGTCACTCAATGTTCACTGTGTTTGCAGCATACATAACAATTGGACACATACAGTGCTCTGACAATTAGTCAAGTATCTTATAAAACAGACCTTTATTTTTCTGTTAGTCAAAGGAATAGGAAAGATCCACTTTTGATTTTCTCTAATCATCCATGTCAATATTTCATATTACATGAAAAAAAAAAAAACAAAACATCAGATCACAAAGACATCACAGCAGTGGTGCAGCAGTGTGGTACAGCTCTGAAAACATAAACTGGAGACAGTCAGAGTTATGACTTCACTGCTGTGTCTCTGGATTTGTACATCACTCCTCTGCTTTTCAGCTCCCTCACCACACCTTTAGAGAAGGACAATATAATGAGTAACGTAAACTGCAGGGTTGTAAAGCAAATTTAACTCTTGGTAAGGAAAGCAATCCAATCAAAGTGTGTGTGTCTTGCTATATGAGTATACCTGGAGGTAGTCGACCTGTCACAGATACTGCGTATACACCTGGCTTGAAGTTGCCTGCAGGATGGAGCATAAAATATAAAATAAATTGCAACTCACCAAATAACTGAAATGTAAAATTACTTGCAAAAATTAAAATTTTGTGCTTCATTAAAAGTAGGACTACCACAGTGTGGTAATACTCTGTTACAAGTAACATCCATATATTTAATATTTTCTTAACTAAAACTACACAAATATTACCATCAAAAGTATTCATTATACATGTCATACCTCAGAAGAATGTATACTGTAATAAAAAAAAAAAACTGGTGCATTATCACGTTGATATTGAAGCTTGCGAAGGTAATTTAGCTTCTTTACATAGTTTGCAATAAAGTTTTCCATTAGTGTGTAATATTACATCATAATTTATTTGTCTATTATAATTTGTATAGTTAAAGAAAATCTGCGAAGTAACCAGTAATTAAATCTATTTAGTTACTTTCCACCATTGATTAATTGACATGATTTCAAAAAAACAGTGAGCAAGGCCATGAATAAGATTGTTCAAACAGCATTAAAGTAAAACAATGCATCAATGTTTTTTTTGTTTGTTTTTAAATTATCATCAACACATTATTACATGGGAAATCAATGCAGTTCATTTAAAGAGAAACCCACAAGCATTAAGGACCTAACTTTACTCTTTCAACTGTTTATGCTTCACAGCTGTTTTAAGTGTGGTTCACCTCCTTACCTATTCTCTGCCATTTAGCGACCCAACTGTCTTCAGGACTCATCATGGCTATAACGCTGCAGACAATAATGGTAAACAGTTTTAAAAAATCTACATAAACAATATGAAGACAGAATCAATACAAAATCAATATTTACCCATCAAACGAAGAACTTGTACATTCATAAACCATCTCTCGGTTTCCTTTCATCTGAAGGTAAGACTCGCAGTTGTCGCAACCGTCGTATTCAAACTGGTCGATGGTCTAAAGAAGACAAGATGAGAGTTAAAAAAAGATGGTAAAAGATGATATGAATCCGAGTTTAACATCCAAGTTAAACACTTGTTGATGATTGAGATTGAGAAATCATGCCCATGTTAATTGGTGACAGTTACAATGGTTACTAATGCAATCTGTATTTCCAACATGTCCTTAGTCTGTCTTGACCAAAATTGTCAGCAGTGTCTTTTTGGTGTACAACATGGGAAATATCTGTAGCACAATAATGCTGAGTTTTAACAGTCTTTAGCAGACTTTGTGGTTTAATGTGTAGGGCGGGTTACAGAGAAACCTGTCGTCCTTTTAAGCAAGAGGATTGAAACTCACGTAATTGCTTTTATTAATTAGGGCCAAGCACAAAAGGTGCAAAGACCCTATTGGAATGCATGGGGTTTCTTATTATTACTATTAGGGTATTAGGGTACTATTCTTTTTTCTGTCGCATTTAAAATTGCAAATTTGGTGGCCTAAATGTACCCCAAAATGCATGAAACTTCGCACACACATCAGGACTGGCGAAAAATTTGATATTTTATGGGCGTTGCATGTGTGTGGCAAAATGGCTCCATAGCGCCCCCTGCCATTAGGCCAACTGGCGGGGTGTTTCATCTACAGCTACAAAATTTTGTAGGCATATTCAGCACATCAGAAAACACAAAAAAGTCAATCACAGCTATACTGTAAAACCAACAGGAATTCGGCCATCTTGAATTAGCTTTGAAAATTTTTGAGATTAATAACTCAGCGGGGGTAAGTCCGAGAGACGCCAAATTTGACCTGCATATGCAACAGCCCTACCTGATGAAAACTTATAAAAATGCTCCGCAAAAGCCAAAGGGCGTGGCAATGGCAACTCCCAAAAATATTGATCCTTCGCCATGAAACAGGAAGTGGTGTCTAACTTTCCTGAACATGCTCCAATCTGCCTGAAATTTTACATGTATGATCAGTGCCTGCCCTGATGACATCCATGTGGTTATATACATTCAGAGTCATAGCGCCACCTTGTGGTATCAGGAAATAGACATTTTTTACACTTTGATGTACTATTCTTAGCAGGTTGATCGGGGTTGGTGGTGATTCACACAGAAAATGGTGACTCGTCATCAAAGGGCGTGTCTGTGGCGGTGCGGCGAATTTCAATTTCTCGCCATGAAAATTTTATTATTTATATCTCAGCTGGAAATGGTCCCATCTGGACCAAACTTCAAGTGATGGACACCAGTCCAGGTGTGAACATATCCACATTCATAAATTTAGAAATACTCATAGCGCCACCTATTGGCAACAGGAAGTTATTGTCATTACATTTGCACCTACCATTGCCTGAAACTTTGTCATATCATCCTGAAAATTGGTCAGCTCAGTGTTCACACCTTAACGATGCCATAGTGTGAAGATTTTGACAATTCATAAAATTCTGTTGCCGTGGCAACGCAATGTTGCCGTGACATGTACTTTTTGACCGGTTAGGAACGTTCATATGCTCGCCAAAATTGCCACACACATCAGGACTGCTGAAAAATTTGATATTTTAGGGAAATTGCACGATTGTTGCAAAATGGCTCCATAACGCCACCTGGAAAATTTCAAACAGTTCCTACGGCCAGTACGTGTCATCTAGAATTATGAAATTTGATACACATGTAACTCATCAAGACACACACAAATTTAATTGACACCCATGCCCAAAACCCAACAGGAAGTCGGACATTTTGAACTATCTGTCACATTTTCAATGATTTTGGCTCATTTTTAGACATTTTCAAAAGCTATAAACTCAAACAAGGTAACTCCGAGAGCTGAAATTTGACCAGGTTGTACAGCAAGCATGGGTGATCAAAAGTTATCAAAATGCTCTGCAAAAGTCTGAGGGTGTGGAAATGGCGGCCCCTAGATTTTGACAATTCGCCATGAAACAGCAAATGCTGTGTAATTTTCCTGAACATGCTCCAATCTGCCTCAAACTTTACATGTAAGATCAAAGTCCTGCCCTGATCACATCCATATGCTGATATGCAGTCACAGTCATAGTGCCACCTGGTGGATAGACAGTAAGTGGTGTAAAAATAGCCTATACATGCTCCAATCTGCCTGAAATTTTACGTGTGATCGGAGTCCGGACCTGATGAATTCCACAGACCGATATACAGTAACAGTCATAGCACCACCTGGTGGAGAGACAGGAAGTGGTGTATAACTAGCCTGTACATGCTCAAATTTTCCTAAAGTTTTAAATGTGTGATCAGAGTCCAGCTTTGAAGACATCCATAGACCAATATACAGTCAGATTGATAGCACCACCTGGTGGATGGAGAAGAAATGCTGTGTAATTGCCATGTACGTGCTCCAATCTGCCTCAAACTTTACATTAATGAACAGAGTAATGCTCTGATCACATCCATATGCTAATATACAGTCATAGTCATAGCGCCACCTGGTGGATGGACAGGAAGTTGTGTATAACTTGCCCGTACATGCTCCAATCTGCCTGAAATTTTACATGTGTGATCAGAGTCCAGCCCTCATCGCATCCATAGATCAATATATACACTCTCGGTCGCAGCGCCACGTGGTGGACATGCTTGGATTCACCGACAAGCAAGGATGCGAGGACCCATTCAACGCTGCTTGCAGCTGTAATTATTTTATTAATCCCTGCTAGCGCCTTATATCGTCTGAAATGAAAGATTATAACACGGCAAACTAACCCCGTGTGTTTAAGGCGTTCTGTCATTTTGGCATAATTTTTACGAATATGACTGACCTGTGACTATTAACATCTGTGGTTCAGTTTCCTAAGCTAAATTGTAAACACACATCGACACACAACATGGTCCCAAAATAAAGTGAACATGGTGCTACATACAAGCATATGAGGGTAGAACAAAGACAAACAAACAAGGTCAAGTGCCTCGGTGTTGGGTATTACTCGTTGAATAAAAGTTGGCAGGAAAGGGTTTAATTCACAAGTGAGACAAAACAAAAATCTGCTACATGGTAGCACAAAAGCTAGCACGAGTTTCATTCTCGTCAATCAAGGTTTACCTTCACTAGAGAACAGAGAAGACACGCACGCAGATGGCGAAGGTCTTTAGGGACCGTTTCCAATGCCATTATAATATTCTCCGACAGAAAATACTGCGAAAATACTAAACAATCAGACTGACTGCTGTTTTGAATATTTTTTTAAGACGCTGGACAATTGCGTCACTCTGTGAGGACCTAATAAAGGACCCACAGAGAGGCGTCCCTGCTGTGCGCCTGAATGAAATTCTCTATGACAACACACAGAGATGAATTGGAGGGACTGTTTTTATATTTATTTTTTTTATGGTCAGGACCATACATTTGTTCAACTGTGCTTGGAAATTTGTCATGAATTTACTGAGAAGTGATGTTTATGTATGTGGCCATTAATTAATGTATTTCAACCAAGTAGAACTTCTCAGTTATAGTACATATTCAAATACTAAAGCAAGGACAGGTGACAGATACCCGATAATAATTTTAATCTAAGGCAGACTTGAGCAATTTGAGGTTTGCGCCCTACGCTGCTTATTTTTGTGGACTGTTATCGATAAATGATGTTTCTAACAAAAGCCCGTTGATCTGCAATCTCTGTCGTTTTCTGCATAAATACACACACACACGCACACGCACACGCGCACACACACACACACACACACACACACACACACACACACACACACACACACACACACACACACACACACACACGACTGTGTGCCAATATCGAGAACAGGGTTATTAGAAGATGTTTTTTCTTTATCATCTGTACAATGTTACCATCTTTTTTCATAATTTACAAAAATATTTTTTTTAAAAAGGAATTGCGTCTAAACTGTCCACGTAAAGTAATATAAATCAGTTAAATGAATACTCACTTAGCCTTCCTGTATTGTAATTGAGAATATTTGTTAACTTTATGTTCCTTATACTCCACTTTATTCAACAGTGAAACGTTGTAGCCTACTTTTCAATGGAGATCTGCTTGGTTGCTACTTTACAGATCTAAAAATTTATTCAATCTGTCAGTTGCAACCTCCAATGCAAATCATTATACAGCATTTGAGCAGAAAGAGTTCTCTTACTTTTAATGCATTTGTGTAGCACTTTGCGTTCCTAAAAGAATGCATGGTTTAAACTTAGTGTTTTTTTTTTTTATTGCACCATCCCCCGTCATTTTAGTAGACGAACAGTCCTGGGTTAGAAGAAGCTGCTGGGCGATGAGACAGAATAATGACGGTTGGATCCAGAGTCAGTCACATGCAGCCGTTAGAACGCGAACAGCTCTAACGGTTCGGGAACTGTTCAACGGTTCTTTATGAGACCAGGAGAGTCCTCTTAGGAGATCCAGGTACTGTTATCAATCTGGTTTATTTCTTGCTGTAGTAAGACTTAAAATATACAGTGCAGTATCGAATGAGGTTTTTTTTTTTGCAACCTCTGCAATCATTACTGCGCGAAAAAATTATGTCAGACGTTCATTGGTGAGCTAACACAGACGCGATTCTGATGTTAGCTAATGCTAGCTGGGTACCTAACGCTAAAAGTTTGCGTACATCTCTCCTGGACTTAACAACATTCTGACATTTACAGTAGTTAACAAAATTAACATTATTTTCTAAGTTTTGAGAATGACCGAGTTTGATAATGTGTTATAACTTTGAAATATTAAGCGTTTCTGTTTCTTTTTTAACCACTTTGCCGTTATTAAACTAGATCAATTAGTTACTTTATGACTGTACACTAACGATGTTACGGTTGCTAGGTTAGCTTACCTCAGTGTTGAAAACATTAACTCTGTTTCCAGTTGTACAGATAAAACTATGGATGCCGGTGAAAATCCACTCCCTGACAGCATCAACCCCAACAACTTTCCTGCGAAACTGTGGCGTTTGGTGAACAGCCCGGCTAACGGGGCCATCTGCTGGGACAGTCTCGGAGAGGTGATCGTCATTGATCAGCAGCGCTTCGAGAGACAGGTGCTGTCTCCGGGCAGTATGTCCCCCAATAGCCCCGACGCCTTCAAAACGACAAACTTCTCAAGCTTCGTCCGTCAGCTCAATCTGTACGGGTTCAAGAAAGTTGAACAAGACGTTACCCTACCTAAGTTGGGCAACTCGACCTTTCATTATTTTTACAACGCAAGCTTTAAGCGCAGCCACCCTGAACTTGTTGCGAGACTGAGAAGGCTCACCGTGGACAATAAGGCCAAATTCCAGGCTGGTCTGGACGTGAACTGTCGCCCTCCGTGTAGATACCAGCGTGTGAGTGGGAGCGAACATAACAGAGGTACAATGAGAGGAGGCTGGTGTCACTGGATCACTGGGGAAGAATAATCATTTCAATCTTGATAGAAAAAACCTACAGTAATAATAATCACATACATTTCCCTTTAATGTTAAAGTGAATAATAATGTAAAAAAACCATTATTTTTCAAACATTTTAAGCACAGAAAACGGTCCTCGAATCCCACCTTCATTTGAGCCAAACATCTAATTGCAGTTTTACTTACACAGTCCAGCTCTAACAGATCGTACTTTGTTTTTTGTTGATTCTGCTGAAGGCCCTTCACTGCTGAGCCCCAGACATCAGCAGTCAACTCATCCTTACTATCCAAGTAAAACCCAGGCCACGAAAGCCCTCAATGGAACCCCAGTCCCACCGCGGTACCTGATGAGGGGTCTTGGTGCAGCTTTTTCTCCTACTAACAATGAGAAAGCAGCATTTGTAGGCCAAGCCTATGCTGGGGTTACCTCTAGCCCAAATGCTGTGAGCATGCAGCAGGATTTACTGCCCTATGCAAACCAAGGAAATCCAAATTTCACTGGTTTTAATCCTCATAATGCCCCATATCAACCCGGCTTCTATTCTCCAGGTGAGCATGGCATCATTAGAGGTAGAACAAGGGAGAAACTACAGTTGTTATATACCATTACCTTAGACGTACGTAAGACGACGTAACAACTATGGCAAGAATGTATGTGTATTGTACTAAAATGTTTTCACAGGAATTTATATGTTTAATAAACATTATTTATAAAGTTCGAAGCAAAAAAAAAAATTGCTTTTAACTTCAACAGGAGCCCAAACCCTTGAATTAATTTTTCAAATGTTACATGTTGTCCTTCCTGAAGTTTTCCATTGCTACTATCCGAACCCTGTGGGACCGCATATGGCAGGTGATGGCCTTCAGAGACGGATGCTTTCCCCTCAAGGTTATTATCAGGTCGGTGATTTTTAGTTTATTCACTCTGTCATGTAATTTGTGACTTTGGTGAAAACAAAGCAATGATTGGTTCAACAAGATGTATTTTTTTTATTAGTATTTTAACAAATTTTATCATATGTCTAAAACTCACTTTTACTGTTGCTGTTTTCACCATTTTAGGCAGGACCTCCCGTGAGTATGTTCTGTCAGGACTTACAGAGTAAAGAAAACCAGGAGGTGAAAAAAAGTGACACTATCTTGGATGCAATTTTCCAGATGGCAGATGAGGTGATGCAAACTCCACCCAGTCGCTGCCTGGTTAAAGTTCAAATCCCAGAGAAGCCAGTCTCTGAGTTAGAGCCTTCCTCCAACACCTGTAACCCCAAAAACAGTGACAACAGCATGAAAGCAAATCCTCTCGGTGCTGAACCCATTCTAATGGCTGTGTCAAACTATCCTCATCTAACTACATACAAACAGGAGGAGCAGTGTTTGGTTTCAGTACCTGAGCAGATGCCTGATGATGCTATCTTTGAGGTAAGCGTATTCAGTTTAGATTTCCTGAAGGCATTAGGCTGTATTTTTAATTAAGTAGAGAAGGCTTACCAGGAAAGATTTGCAAATAGAAATATTCCCATCCTTGTATTTTTGTGCTTAATAGCAGGGATTCACAATATCAGCATTAAAAGCATTGCATTTTATGTCTACATGGTAGGAGTAAGTGTAATTATATGTTAATTATACTATGGGGGAAACTTTTTGTTCTCTGCGATTAGGTGGAAAAAATATCTGCACATATCAGCAGTTGCAGTCAGCCAAAAACATTTGGCAAATATCCAATACTGTATTGTGCATCCCTACTTGATAGGCTATATAATGTATATAGCCAAACAGAAACCGTGTACTTGATTTTCTGTGGTCTTCTTCTGTGCTCTGATCATGCAAAGGAGGCTGAGGTTGTAAGTGTTGAGGTTAGCACAGATACAGTCGGAGATACCAGGCATGATCATAAGAGCAGCAACACCGGAAGAACGGCAGATCTTTAGGTAAGATGTGGTTGAACGTTTAAAGTTGGGATCTGGTTGTGGAGCCAGAGCACACCACATTTATTGTTGCAGTGCACACACAGTACGTACAAGTATTCATTAAGAATTTAATTAAAAGTGTATTTTTGAATCATATAATTCCTATTTATGGAGCACATTCACAATAATGCTAGTGAAAGGAAATGCATTTAATGTCTTAGTATTTGTTTGCAAGTCATCACAATGATATCTTCTTTAACAGCTTGTTGTATTTCTTGTTTTCGATCTCAGGTAGTCGATTTCATTGCCATATGACAGGGAGTCTTGGTTCACCCCCGGATGTGATCTTAAATTCTCACAATGATCAGATATCATTTTTCACTTTAGTAATTCTTTATTATTTGTTGCCGTTTTTAATTTAAACCTTGCTTTCAAAGTTTTGTCAAATTAGTTGAACATCGTAGAGTTTTACTTAGTTTTATTATTATAAATAACTTTTTTGTTTCTGTAATATTTTTAACTGCTTGTACCACAATACATTTAAAAGGCTTTAAACACAATTTTTAAGCAATTTAAAGTTTGTACATAATAATTTAATAAGCACATCTTAGACTGTTTAAAATAACAAAGTGCTGTGTAAGGAAGACACCATCTTTTAATTAGAGAAAATATTGAAATATTTAAAAATGTCAGTACTTTATGTGCTATGGATTGTTTTCTTTATTGTAAGACTGACAGGCGGTGGTATTTTCTCCACCTATTTATTTTTCACTGCATTTCCTTATGGGTGGGCTATTTTTAACTGGCAAGTTAAACGGACACTTGTGTAAAGCATCAATAAAATGGACTACAGGAGTTGTTTTTGTGTATTGACTTATTAATGGGGTTTGCTGGTTGTGGACACTAGAGGGAGCCACTCACTTGTTTTTGACGAGCCCTGCTGCTCCGCCCTCGTTGTCTTATGCTGCCTTCAGGTACTACTCGGAAACACCGACAATGCTAACTTAAAACTTTTTAAAAATATATTTTAACTTTGAAGTACGTTTGGTGGATAAAACAAGGTTTGTAAGAAAAGTAGTAATTGATGGTAACTTAATTATTGAAGTGAATTTGGCGGAAGCTAGAGAAAGTTAGACAGTTATACATTTTAGGTTGCTTTTCCCGTAGTGGCATAACAGTAATAAAATAAAATGCCTGTAATAAGATTCAGTTAGACGGCCTATCTTTCTCATTCCCTTTCTCTTATGTTTATTTGCTGGCTCTGTAGCAAAGTTTCTATAAGCATCCAATCTCCGTAGGGCCTTGAAGGCAGCGGGACAGTTAGCAGGTAGAGACTGTCAATGAGATCCCAGGGGGAGCGACAGAGTCCGGGAGGTAGACTTTTGGGACGGTGTCATAACTGAACACTGCGTCCCTACACTTTACCGACTCTAACCGGAGACCATGTGGAAGTTGGACCACTTCTAATCCCACACTTTTTGCAGCGTTTCTTCTCCGAACTCGTTGATAAATTTTGATAAACGATAGATTTTTCCCTCGACGTTCTCTGGAGGAGCTCTAATTTGTCCCAAAGCGGAGGCGCTGAACTCCGGGAAGCCTGTTTTTTTTTTTTTTTTTTTTTAGCTGAGCAGGTTTAAACGAGGACCGACTGTGGGGAGTTCAGTGACTGTCGCTTGGGTTCGGGACCCAGTTTAGTTACAAAGTTATAAGTGAAGTACAGTCACAGTCCATTTGCTTCGGTTAATAATTACAGACAGCGGTGTGCTGCATTTAACAGTTTCTTAGAAGATTAATTTTCGCAACTTCTCGGTTGTAAAAAATATTAGCCAACTTTTGGGCAGCGTTTATCCGTCGGCATGCTTTGTAGCCGTGCGGCGGCAACCTGTAGCCCAGCCTTTGAAGTTCAAGCCGTCGCTCTGGTGCGTTTTTCGGTGGATTTATCTAGAAAATGTGGCGCAACCAGGACGGACTCTCTTCTGAAGCTTCGCAAAATGTGATTGTAGGTTCCAGTGACTGCTGTGCACTGTAACAAACCACAGTAAGGATCTCCGTTGGCAGGACCTGTCCGTCTTTGAGAGGAGACAACTACAAATGAGGAGATTTGTTGTGATGAAGAGCAGCTTGTTGGAAACCAATGCACACTTGTACATGTAACACAACACAGCGCGTCTTCATGGTGCACTGGTGCGTGCAGAGCTCCACCACCCACACTAATGACACTGGATAGAAGTTCATCAGAGCTCGGTTTATCTCGGAACATGAGAATTATGCATTTGTTTGACGACCCTAAATAACTGAATGGAAGTTTCAGGACATTCAGGCGTGACTCATGATGGACGCCCTCCAGCTTTAAAAGTTTGGATTGTATCCGTTAAGCTGTAACAGAAAGAAGAAGTAGGACGTGTGGTATATCTGTGTTAACATATAGAGTTTTTCGGTGTATCTGTGGTGCTTGCCTGCTTTGAAGTCCACCATGTGCGGCCGGGCACCGCCGCTACAGCCGAGGCCATGACCGTCCCCCAGCGGCGCCTGGCCGGGCTCTGGCCGTGGCTGCTCATGGCGGCCCTGCAGGTGGTGCTGGGCCAGCCGGGCCTGGAGTCCGAGCGGCCGACCCTCCGAGCGGTCATCAAGGTGACACTGCTGAAGCACGAACCGACGGGGAAGCCCATCATTTTGGAAGGGGTGTTTGTGGGAAGGAGTGCCGGCAAGGCGGAGGGAAAACTAATGCAGGTAAGGTGTCACTAAACGGTGGTCACATAGTGTCACCATGTACCTCCAAACACACCCACCTCTGCACCTCGTATCTGAGCTGATTACTGAGTAGCAGTAGGGTTGCAGGAAATGTAATGCCTTGCTCAAAGACATCAACATAGTTTACATTTAAATATTTCGTCTGCTAGTCTTATATCTGTAGGTTAGCCTCAACACTTATACATTAATTCCCTCCTATTTACAGTTTCCTTCAGTTCCAGCAGGATTACTAGACTTAAATCTCATCCTGCTGATGAAACTAAGTGATATCATGCTTTGGGGATCCCTTCTATCTCTCAACTACTTCAGTCACCCTGTGGCTATGCCACATGGAGAGTGACCTAGTCCATAGACTGGAAGGAGAACATGCACATATAAAGCATTCATATGAAACTCTCCCGTCTTTCAGTAAATCTGGTACCATTTTTCTCTAACCTAATAAACAGTTTACATTACCAAACATTGGTAGTACCTGCACTTGTACACAATCAAAATCCTGTCATGGCCATGTGTCAGAGAGCTGCTCACAGTACCATACTTTTCACTCAGCGCTCAGCATGTGATGACAGAATATCTAAATTCTTTTAACAATAGTGATGACAAACAGGTGTTATTAAGGTTACTTTGTTTTCAATCTATTTTTAACCCACCCATGAAAAACAGCGGTTAGATTGAGGCTGCCAACTTTTTTAGGTGCATCTTTCGTTGCTAAGGTGTCAGCATTGTTTTGCAGTAACTATTTTTGGCATCTAGTCTTCTTCCAATCTAGTTAATGCCAAGGTGTGGCTGGTGAAGACTCACATCATGTTGAGACCCATGTAAAACTAATTTAAGCAAAGTTTTTTTTCTTTCTTTTTTTGTTACCATTTAGATATAAACATGCGTGAACGTTAACCCTGTAAAATGTAAAGTATGTGATCTATTCAGTGTGCATATTTAGGATTCAGGAGTGGATTAAGGTTCCTGGGCCATAAAGCTCAGCTACATCAATTTATTTACCATCTCCAAAGAAACAGGACCACAGATATGAGGTACTGTAGAATAGTGTCTCTTTTCGCTCACCAGGTGTGGGAAGTTTTTCGAATGACGGGCCAGATGCTGCAGTTTGTCATAATTGATGAGGATTTACATGGCTTATTGGTGGAGAAAGCCCAGCATTAGGCACCTTGAAAAGCCATTGCTGTTTTCTTCTCTACTTGAAGCTGATCTGACTTTAATGTGCCTGTGTGGGATGTTGACAACATGTTATGGATGCATATCACAGTGCTGAGATAAAAGGCACTTCCAGCTTTCTGGGAATTCCAGCTTTCTTTTTTTTCCCACATAAAATCACACACTCTGCACAGTTTGCAGAGTGAATGGACTTAATGAAGGATGTAGAAGTGATATGTGTATTTTCCTAAAGGTGTGAAGGGAGGTGCGCCAATGCTGAATTTAAACCTATATTGAATGAATGGCGACAGCTGGATTGCCTCCTGATAAGATTGCTCCCTTTTCTTCTTTTTGCCCTCTAAATAGTGTGTAGAGTTGATTATGTTTTCTTCTCTGTTTTCTTGTTTCTGTAAATCAGGTAACTCACTGTGGTTCTGTCTAAGGCTTGGAAGGGTAGTTTAGTCAGATTCTCTTCCTTGTTGGGTTTCACAGTGCACAGAGGTGCTGTTGTGCTGCAGGATGCTCTGCTGCTGCTTAGGCCTGTTCAAACAGGTCTTCACTGACTCTGCAGGCAGCTCTGTGGTCCCACTTTATGTTCCTGTCTTCCAGTGGATGAGGGAGATGAAGACTGTGCAGTAACATAGATTCTCTCCCTCACTCTGTCTTTGTCCTAGCTTTCACTTTTTCCTCTGGATGATGCTTGTCTCTGATTATGCTTTATTCTTGCCGGTGGGTATTTAGCAAGTCTTCTGGAAGAGTTTCAGGTGATACCCCAGATTTAACTGCAGACCATGCAGAAACATCACAATTGCTGTTCATAAGCTACAGTTAGTGTTTGTGTTTTGACAATTGTAAGTTTTTTAAGCCTAAAATGTCTCATGTAGAACCAAGTCCTGTTTTTATCATGTTTACTAACATGTGTGGGTCAAGCTTCACTACTTGGGATTGAAGACGTTCTCAGGTTTCTTTACTGTATCCAAGTCATGAGACTTTACTTTGGTATGGGTCTCCCTCTGATCTATTAAACTGTGATCTCCCTGGAAATATGCACTGTCCTCTGAATGAACACGCTCACTGGAACACTGGCTGGGCTCTGGCCAGCACTATTTGGACAAATACAAGTACTGAGGAATTTTAACTCTCTCTTCCTTCCAAAAGGAAGCTTAGTGAGCAGAGGAGAACTCCAAAAGCTTCAGAGATAACTCTGAACTCAAGAGGATTTTTGTTGAACTTTCCTCAAGTCTGTGTTGAGAGAATGAGTTGGAGTTTATCCTCTTATCACACAGTGCCCAAATAAAGGACATCATTAAAGCTCCATCTATTTTCACTTGAAGCCATCTTGACTTTCTTTTCTTCCCTTTCTGTATTGTATTTTCGTGTCTGAAATGTTGAGTTGACCTTTGAGAGCTCCCTCAAATACATCAGCTGTAATTAAGATGGCCCAGGCACTTGAGTGAACACCAGTTGACTCTGCACCACTTGACATTCCTCCGTCTCCCTTCTCCCTCAGTGTCCCACAAAGTACTGAATACCTCCTCGTCTCCCTCCCAGAGGCCTCGGCTGTCTGAGGCTTCTATCTGCATGTCTCCACCCCACCCCACCCCGCCTCACCCCCCACCCCGGCTGGCCCTCAGCACAGCCGTTTGGGAATGAGGGATGGGAGGGCGGAGGGGGTGCTGAGGGAGAACATCAAAGTGTGTCCAGTTCCGAACGTGAGCTGGGATCATTAAAAGCTGAGGCTGTTTACACTGCACTTCCCATATGGGCCCGCTCCTTCCCCTCCCTCTAGATTTCCTGTCCATACTTCCTATCTCCCTGGATGAGATAACAGCCTGTCCAGGGCTCCTTAGGGCTCCTTGCTGCTTCACTTTGCTGGGGTTGCTTCAGTGTATAGTTTTACTCTTGTATATGTGACTTACTGTATATATCAAAGTTACATATAGGCTTTTCTTAAAGTGTGTGCAGTACTTGGTCCATTTTTACTTCATATCTAGTCTCATGGTGAGGTTAAAGAAAATTCTGCAAAATTACATTTACATTGAGAATGGGCTTGCCTCCTATTTCACAAAGCTTTTATGAATTGGGATAGCTAATTTGGGATAATTAGATGAGCAGCTAATTTTGATAATTGAGAAATAAATGTACCAGGATCCCTTCCCCACCCCCAACAAGTGAAGCCACTCTTTCTGAATTTTGGCATCAACTTGGTAATAAAGTGTCGGTTCTTGTGGATCCCTACTTGCTAATGTATCTGGGACAAGCTTTCCGCTCCTACATTTGGGAAACAGATCTGTTCACTGAGGTCTGATTCCTGTTTTTTTTTATACAATACAATAACAGTGAAGAGGCCTTCTCTGAATTTTGCAGAAGCCTAGTTCACATTCATGGTGCTCATGTCTGGCACGCAAAGCTCTGCGTTGTCCACCAGTATGGACACCATATGAGACCTCAATATAAACAGCAGTGGAATCACGTCCCCATCCATCCCATCTGCCCCTTGGCAGCACTGGCAGTTACATAAAGGTATGAATGAAATCGCCATAAGCTCACAATTTCCCCCTGCCTTGCCACAGCGCCTGTTAAAAAGAGGGCTGACTTTTCTGTGATTATCTGCTGTTTGTGTAGAAAGGGAGGCCATTCAGGGACAAATGCCAACATTAAAGTCAGCATATAACATTAAAAACATGCTCAGGGTTGTTCATACAGAGATACAGAGATTATTTGCATTCATTTATTTGATCAGCAAACACAGATCCACCATTGTGATGTTTTTCTTTTTTCTTTTATTCCATATGGTCTTCAGTTCAGCCTGCCTGCCATTGCTTTGCTACCATCTCCTGCCTTCAGTGAGACTAAAGTTCTGTGTTGCCTCTGGCTTATGCCTTGAACAGACCCCCACGTGTGTCCAGGCTATCAGACAAGCCGTGGACTAATGGTTTCTCCTGAGCAGGGATCTGACAAAGCTGCAGCCTGCAGCACAGGAAGCAGAGGCTAGTGCTGTCCTGTCTGCCCTTTTCCACCAGAGATGGCTGTTGAGATGTTTCTTAGGGCGCTGGGAAGAGGGGAGAGGCAGGTAGGGGAAACATGGCACATCTCTTAATCCTGCTGGCCCCCTTCTTTTTAGCCATTAGACCACGTCTGGAATTCCTGAATGTTATACAACACATTCTTGTGTCCCTGTCATAGCTCTCTTCATGCACATAATCAGCGAAGACTCCACCGCTATCACTGTTTCATTCATCCAGCCACTCCCTCTTAAATTTACAATGAAGTTGTAGACTAAATTCCATGTTTTCTTCTTCGTAGCGTACCTATGTAGCGCATGCAAACACACAGACACACACATACACGCACACATACACGCACACACACACGCACACACACCACACACACACAGACACACTCTCTCTCTCTCTCTCTCTCTCTCTCTCTCTCTCTCTCTCTATGTGTGTGTGTGCAATATGGTAAAGGCATTACTACTGGACTTATCCGTGAACCGGAGCTGGAGAGGACAAAAGAGGAAAAAGGGGAACATCACATCAGAGCAGGGACAAACAGCATTACCAAATTTCACATTAAAGCCAAGGCTTGTTCTCCTACACCACGATGTTTGCATGTGTGCTCTCACTTTTCCACACTTCAGAAGTCTCTGACGGACTTGAAATGTACATTCACTTAGATGTTAATGATCCATACTTTGTCCCTTGCTTCATTTTGAGCACTTCTCTTGTCTGTCCCTCTGAAAAACCACAAACGCACTGAAGGAGTAGCTCTTTTAAGTTGTGCCATTATGTAGCCACGCATTCATTACAATGTAGTGAGTGAGTCACCACCGACTATAAAAGTACATATGCGCTCATATACACACACACACACTTGTACTAACTTTCCTTTGAAGGCAGCGTACCTGACATTGGGCCAGGTCGGGCCAGCGTGCTTTCAGGGTCAGTGGAATTCAATTATGTAAAATGCCTGGAGTTAAACAGTCGAGAATGCCTTGGCATTTTTGCATTCTCAGTGAGATGTGTATCTTGTGTGACCTTTCTGAATTTGTCCTGATAGCTCAGGTCAAGTGAAGCACCTGTCTCTTTCCAGTTGAAACCGATCCACTGGGAGTACACAGGAAAGCCTACTGATCCATGGCGGGTGTGGAGGCCAAGCTATCCCTTCCCTGGGGATCAAGGCCACATTTATAGAGATTTACAGAGAACCGTGTTGCAACAGATGACAATTGTACCACACAGCAGGAGAATCCATATGCTACTGGTGGGAAAGTTGACTGTGTCTGTTTTATATCTTCCAACAGGTGAAAGGTTGTGATCACAGGGATAGGCTGCCTAAAAAGTGTTTTCATAATTCATCATTCATAATTTATGAATGAAGCTTCTATCATTGTATTTATTTAACTATGGCCCTCATCCGCATGGACTTACAAAAAGTATCAATAGATGCGACTGTAAATGTGTCAAAATAAAGACCATTCCAACCTTTATGTAAGTGACATGGCTGTCAGGATGGCAGTGTTAGTTGGTTCACATTAATATCTCAACAATCAATCGTTGAAATCTGATGCACATACTCCTGGTGCCCAGAGAGTGATTCCTAATTACTTCAGCCATTCTTTGTCTTTTTAGTTCAAGATATCCACATCTTAACAATTGATTGATGCAAAAATTTTTCAGACATTCATGCTTCTCAGACAGTGAATCTTTTTGATCTTGACTTTTTGTCTAGCGCTACCGCATAAACTGCATCTAGAAGATGAATGCAGCCACTATGACGTCACCCACTGGTTTGTGGACTGACTGCTATTTTGACACAGCGAGTCTGGCATTTGGCTGTCACCATTTTGGTCTTTTAAAAGTAGATGTAATGAACAAGGGGTTGATCTGTTTGAACCCGAGGACTCTATGCATGCATGCCAATACTGTAGCAACCTGTCAATCACTAGGTAGCCACACCCTAAAACATACCCTACTTTATCCTCCATTTTACTCTAAATGTGATCATAATTTACTAAATTAACATCATGCTGTATTGAAGAAGACTCAGAACTAATGACTCTGAGAATGTAAAACCTCTTTGGATAATTTCTGCTGAGGTAACAGGTCAAATAAAAAGTACAGTCATTTCTCATAGACTTCTATATAATCAGATTTTTTTGTAGCTTTTGGACTAGCCACCTTGATTGCTGTTGAGATGGTGTGTGCTGGAACAAGAAACACTTATTCCCCTATCTTAAATAGAGTAGATGGAACTTAATAAAACATGCTGAAATTTTATGTCGTTGGAAATTTGTTAGCATTTAGTTCAGAGCGCCACAGTAATTATGTACTGCTTTGCAGCTTAGGACTTGGCTATAGATTTTCAGTCTTGTTGATTATCTGTAGCCCACAGCAGAATGCTGTGGTGCTTGTCTCACCGTAATATGAAAAGTTTAGAAAACACAGTTCACTTTCCACTTCAATCAAATCACCGGAATAGTTCTAAAGTTTCTTCAGGTTGGTTTTCACAAGATTCTTTAAAAGCTTTGAGTAGTGCTAATATTACAACACAAATTATCCTTGTAGATATATGGCATATCATTGAAAGTGTACATTTTATTGAATTTTGATTTTGCTTCTGTTTGCAAAGATGTGGCGCTTTGAACCATTTTGAGCCCCCTTTATGCTTGCTGTCATGTTATTCAACAGTTAACACTGCTAATTTCAGTCATGAATTCAGTCACTAATAACTTCTGCCTCGCCTTTAGTGGCAAGAGCAGACTTTTCTGCTCCTGCTAACATCAAAGGCTCAGAAGCTTCTCTGCAGTTTTTCATTTAGCTTCTTGTCTCACTCCCCTTTCTCTCAACAGCGCAGCTTCAGATTCCTCCTCCTCACCTCCTCTTCTCTGACCAGCCCTTTCTTGTTTCTTGACAGCTCTTTAAAATGGTTGTAATTCATTGCATGTGCTTTAGTTTCAAGGACAAAAATGGCTACATGCACTCAAAAGGCAGGAAGTGCTTAGTTTGCTAAGAGGTTGGAGGAAAAGAGTCATCACCATACCACAGATAAATGCTGTCTGACAAACTCCCTCCCTCTCTCTGGCTCCCTGTGGCTCCTTTCGTCACTCTCAGACATTTTTTTTATGGCTTTGTGCTTGCTGCTCTGGCAAATATAGTCAATAACACCTCCCAGCACAATTATTTAATTTCAAATTGTTTGGGTTCTGTATGAGGAGCTGAAAATGATCTGTTATAAATGTTTATGACAGATACATTTGCTTGAGAGCTGCTGAGCGATATTAAGAAGCAGAATCTGCAGTGAGTGCAGAGAAGTAAATTCTCTTCTTTCCTGCTTCAACACTTGGCTCAATGATCTGCAAGAGGAAGAGCTTTCACCTGTGTGACCGTCTGATTCTTTATGTATGTGTGTAAAAGCATGAGCATGTGTGTGTGTGTGTGTGTGTGTATGTGCGTGCGCACATGCACGTGTGCCCACAGGAGACGGAGCTCCCATACTGAGATCATTTACCAAACTCTATTAAGCAGGATCAAAGTGACTTAGATCTTTCAGTGCTGCATGACTACAAAAGCCATATTGTAACCCCAGATCCATAGAGATAACGCTGCTGACAAAAAATGCTTTATGTCTCAAAAAGTCACATGGTCACTTCCAAACCACAAACAACATGTCCCATTTTTGACCTTTTTTTTTCTTTGGTTCTTTCTCAGAAAGGCTTCAGTGTTAGTGATAATAATGGTCCTTATACTCTCCTGTTCATGCAGAGATGGATTTATTGAATTAGTAAAACTGAATACACTGTCAGATCTTACCATGACAAAGATGCTCTGATTCAACCTCACTACACACAAAATATGAAACAGCACTAAAGTCTCTTTGGGACATGTTGGAATTGGCTGCTTTTGATTTTGGCCCTGCAGTCCTGTAATACACATTGTCACTTCCATGAAGGCCACAGACCACCCATCACACTCTATTAGTGTTAGTTGGTGCATAAGTAGAGTCAGGTGGGTGTATGCATTCTCTTCAACATCAAATATGTGGTAGCTAAGAAGTTAAACAATAACCTGTGAAATAGTGGTCAAAGCATGCAATTTATGTACCAGTTTTCTAGTGAATTGAATCCAACATACTTTCTGTGGTTTATGATTGTATTTATAATGTATGCCAATACCGGGATAGCAATTACAGAGCATGACTATGTTTCCATGTGCATGCTGTGGTAGGTTTTTGTTTTTAGTGACATGACTACTACAGGACAGCTACAGTCCTTAGATGAAGGTCAAGGTTGTTTTTTTTTTGTTTTTTTTTACCCTTGTTAACATGTCCACATAATGTTTTTGTGTGGTGGAAGACACATCAAGAGCAAAAAAGGCAGTCAACGCCATAGCTGAGTATTTCCACTTTGACACTGCGCCGATGACAGTCTCAAAAACAGACATTCAGGCCTCCAGGGCTTTCTGTAACATTCTTCTTCTTCAGAATCAGTTTCTGGTTCAGATATGTATGCCTGAATGACTCCAATATTACAACTTACTATTCTGCAGCATAACGTAGATGTACAGTGTTTTAACAGAGTTGTAGGTGAGCTGGTGTGCTTGAAGTACTTCCTAGAACTGCAAATTCTAAAGATTAGAACTATTTTGAGTTACATCTAAGCCACTTTGAGGCACAAAGAGATTGTTTTCATGGAAAAATGTCTTAATATGTAAATTTGATACATGGAGAATATTTTTTAGGGGTTTAGTCAATGACCAGAGAGTGATTCAGTGACACACATAGTTTCTGGTGGTAACAGCTAGTGGTTCAATATTTGTACTTTGACAGGTAGGAATGTACATGATTGTTGACTCAACAATTAAACATTGCTACCCTCAGTAGTACTACTAACAGAAATGCTAGCTTGTTAAGCTCTTTATTTATATTTTATTAATACAAAATGCTGGTTAATTTTCTGAAATGTTACACAGCCTCCTGCCACTATCTATAGCTGTTGCCAGGTAGTAATTGACTTTGGAGTTGGTTGAACATCCTATTGAGAATATCAACGGGCACATCTGTTTACAGCGCAGCAAATACATTGTGTTTTGTGTGACTGCTTCGGTAGTTTTATAAGAGTGTGCTTTTAAATGGAGAATATCTACGAAATAAAATTATAGTCAAAATGGATTGACACATTATTTCTCACGAATCCTTTATGAACAGGTTGGTCATTTGTGTGGGAACAGCGATTGCTGTCATAGAAATCATATTACCATGATATGTAATTTTGAAAATTATAATTTTAAGGACTTTTTGTACAGATTCTGATGTATGACTGCAACTAATTACTAATTGTTTAGTGTACATAGTTACAAAACTTGAAAGACTGAGATTATGATTTTGATTATGGTTATGATTTTGCCAGTGCACTGATGACTTTTCTGTCACCTTCTGTTGTCTTGTTTTTTTAAGATGCCTGTAATCTGCACTGCAAGCAATGAGCAGTAATTTCCCAATATAGCTGGCTATTATTCACTATGGAGAGGTAGTACATTGCAATATGCAACACCAAATGAAAAAACTCTTTTGGCTTAATAGCTGTATTTCTTTCCTTTGCAGCTGGTTGCCTGTATGTTTGCTGCTTGATTGGGAGGTGATTGTTCTCTGTGAACAGGGTTGCTCATTATGCATCCAGTCACATGCCTGCCAGCATGATAGATAGCTGTTCTCTCAGTTGGACTAAATGAAAAGTGCCTGCCTTTGAACCAGACAAAGAGGTAGTATGTCTGCCAGACCTTAACTGATGTGCTCATTTCTGTTCTGCAGGGAGAGCTTTCCTCTTCCCCCTTCAGGGAGTTTTTTTGCAAATGCACACTCAGGCCTGCAGAGAAAATTCCAATGTGACTTGCTGAGAGAATATGAACTGGTGTCACATGGCCTGGGGCACTACTGTACATGCACCTATGCATGTGCTTACAAATGCATTTCATGCAATTTTATCCACTGCCATCAGTACCACTTTTGTACTTTTGTGAGTTAAGTTGCATCCATGTTACACTTCAGAATTTCAGATCCCAGATCCAAGTCCCACAAATTCGAAATAAATCTGATCAGAGAAGTTCTTTATGTGCAACTACTCAATCTAATGGGATCAGGTAGGATGTCATTCTGTTGCCACAGGTCTCAGTATGTGCTGAAGGTGACGTTCTCGCTTTTTGGGCCTGTTATGGTTTAACTTTGGTTGGACTGTGCTCTAATTACCTTTGGGGGACATCAGTTTTGGCTGGTTTTCCACAGAACGCATTCACACCTCTGATGAGCATCCTTAAATGAGTATAACAAGTGCCAAACAATAGTGCCAAATATTTAGTCTCTGCTGGAGTTTTCTGCCCCACAGAGCAATAAAATGATTTAACAACTGCTCTCACTGCCATAATGTCCTGCAGAGTTACAGAGCTACGATCTGAATGCCAGTTAAATACCAAACATCAAACTGACTCTAAGGTTATAAAATCTCCTATTTGTGAGGAGCCAATCACAAATAGGAGATCAATAGTGCAGTTTTTGTAGTTTTAGTGTAGTTTACAGGATTTTTAAAGAAAGAAGTCAAAATTCTATGTTTCTGATATTTTCTGTTGCTCTTTTATGACTGTAAAGTGAATATCTTTTGTGAACTAAACAAGACATTTAGGGACCACAGCTTTGGCCTTTGGAAAACACCAATTTCAAATTTCATATTTTAGAGCTCAAACAACTAATCCATTATCAAGGAAACAATAAACAGTTAAATTGGCAGTTTTATTAATAGTTCCAGCCCTATTAGTCACCAGCTTTTCTCTTTGTAGTCATTATTGTTTACCACCTAGAGTGTCTATGTAAACTCAGCCTATTGAAGTTCCCTCGAGAGAATCAAGACCAATTAATGGTCATGTAAGTTTGTAATCTTCCCAGATTCAGTCATGATGCAGCAGCCCTGTCTGCACATACATCAGGAAAATAAACTTTTTTCTTACACCTTATGAATATTCTGTTTTTTTTTGTTTTTTTTTTAACCATCATTGCTCCTATTATCATTTGGATGCACTGTTCTTAACTAACTACTCTTCTGTTATTCAGCTAAATATGATAAACAATAGAGCGAGTCTTGTTGCCATCATGTTATCTAATTTGCATGAATTAACTACGAGCAACCAGCTGACTTGTCCTTCTAGGAAACAGTTACATAAATTTGGTCAACCCCTCTAGAAAATTTCTGTGGCACTGCATGCTGTTCATTACAGTACTTTCTCTGGCCATAGTGAAACTATTTTTGAGATCTGCTGGCTTCAAACTTGAATGAGCAATGCTGCCACCAGCCATTTATTAGTGTTACCTAAGGTGGAATAACAAATTCAGCAGAGCCATGCAGTGACCTTGTTGCATGCTCCAAAAACAACTAAACCCAAACTGGACTGTGTCTGGTTGATTGTCCCAGCAACTCCAGGAGAGGACTGTGTATCTAGGAGACCTACTCCAATTGGCCATGACCTCCTGACTAGCTGCTCCTAATTAGAACCAGTCCCTCACAGTGCCTCCCTCTCTTGTCCAAAAGTAAATACCTTGGCACCCAGCAGGAATGCTGACAGACTGCTGTTTAGGGTGCTGTGACTGAGCCTTGGACAGTCACCGACTCCCCTCAAATTTAACCCTCTGGAGTGTGGTGTGGCCAACACCAACAACCAACACCAGTCGGCAACACAAATGATCTCAATCAAAGTATGCATTCCTATCTTGGCTTTTCCATGGCAGCACACTGTGTGGATTTTCCACTTGCTTTCAGATTATTCTCTTCAAATGGCCTTGACCAGAGAATGGGAGTTTGTAGGGAAGTGATAGAGGTAGTGGAATATCATCTATATCTGCGTTACATAACCTGCATATTTACATTTACTTTGCAGCATTAGGCTTCCGGCAGCCTACAAGCAAAAAAACAGATCCTTTCAATGTCAACTGCCCTTGGTGCACTGCGGCTGACTGAAATATGGTGGGCGGATCAAAAGGCAGTCTGTATTTGAGCGGACAGGGCCATGATGTCTCATCAGGGCCGTTTACCTGATAACCTCCTCTGTGGGAGCCACGCCAAATCAACTTGACAGCTAACAAGGCATGTTTTTAAGGCTGGTTGGCGTTATATAGGCTCTCTTTCTCCTTTGAGATGGTCAGCTGGTGACTCAAGCTGCCAGGCCTCATTCCCTCACAGCCTGCTATATAAATTCCCAGGTTGTTGTGCATGAATGTAGCCTAGCATGGTGTTGGTCTTTGTTCTGGGCCCTAGGTTAAGGTTAGCACAGCATTATACCACAGCAGCCCCAAAAGCCAGCTCTGAAGACTAAAGCAGAGCTGTGTGTGGTTTGGTGTTTGGTCTGCTCGCTCTGAGATTAGAGCAGCAGGCTGGCGGAGGATCAAGTAATGACATGTCTACCACTTTTTGAGTCCATGGAGTGTCTAAGACTGCAGGGGTACTCAACAGCAAGTAGAGCCCTTCTCACTCTACCAGAGGACCTTGACTATGAATAATCACTAAGACAGTTTAACAGTGTGGTAACAGGCAACAAGACAATATATATAATCTCTGCCAGACAAAATGTCAGAAACTAATAGTTTTGGACACCCAGATGACACATATCATGTCATCTGGGTGTCCAAAACTATTAGTTAGACTCATGTCACTGAGTCAAAACTTTGTTTTCCAGAGTGTTAAGTCTCAGCCAATGTTAATAGTAAGAAAATAAAGCAATAGGACACAAGTGGAAGTGCCCAATGTCATGTTACTATAAATAAGGTTGTGCTAATAGTCTCTGTGACATAAATTATGTAATAGGGACTATAATTTTAATCATTGTCCATAAACACAGTGGAAATTAATGTGTGTTAGTAGTTATGTAATTTTGATTCATGTAATTCTGGATCTGATCCATCATGCTTAAATATCAGAAACAAACAAAACAGTACATCTTAATGTTAAGCCCTGTGTACAGAGGATCAGGCCAGCACTGATGTGACGAACAGAGACCAGAGAATGTCAATGAATATCAGCATCATGTAATGATAGTCCCGAACTAATCTCTGCCAATGACAGCAAAAGACACAGTTGATTGATATATTACACCATCACTGAGTTCTCCAAATGTTTACCACAAGGAACCAGTGTACATACTGTGTCTATGGTTCTTTAACCACATCAAAATGGACAAGAACCTTCATCATCTCCAGCAAACCTGAATTGTACAACTGCTCTCACATCTCTTATAAGGACAAAAATATAAATTGTGATGTCTGGGTCTGTTTCTGAAATCACTGGAATCATTGACTATTTTTTGTGTCCGTTAGCTAGCTATGGATCTAATGGCCAATGTTATTGTGTTCTTTTCTTTATTTCAGACATATGAGTTGTCACATTTTCAGTTTTACAGTTAAATTATTTGTTACACAGCAGCCCTGAGCTTTATCGCAGATGTTGCGATATTTTTTTACTGTTCGTAAATGACTAGTCCGTTTACTCGTGTGTAAACTAAAATTAAGCGTTTGTGAGTGGTCACTATTGAAGTGTAGACTAATCGATTTAAGATTAGGGAGGGGAAGTACACAACAGGGTTACCAAGGCAACCAGACCCTGAAACGCCCACTGACTACCGACTCTCGGCCACAAGGCGATGTGCAACAAGCAAATCGTATGTGAACAGGGCTGTAGGTTTTTAATTTACTGAATCCTAAAAATGTATCTATACCACATACAAAATTTTTTAAAGTAGTCAGCAGGGCTGTTAGAGGACTGCCTACACCCGTCTGTATTTCATGAAGAAAGTTCTTTTGATTGCTCATCACATCACTGTGTCCTGTAGGAGTCAACAGCATGTTTATGAAGCTCCAGTCCAAACCTAAGAGCCAGAAGCTGAGCCAAGAGCCCCAGTGCAATGCCAGATCTATCTGAGAGGGAAGAGGGGAGGGTTGGGCTTGGGGGTAGGGGTGAGGGGTTGAGGGAGAAGAGGGGGAAGCGGTGTGTCTACTGCAGTTCTCTGACCTACCTCCATGCTGCTGACTTCCACTGTTTGCCCACTCTGTTAACTATTACCAAAAGGCTGTGTACCTTGGCTGCAACCCAGCACTCTTACACATACTGTGGCCCATTATCAAAGAAGACCTGCACTACAAGCCCTGGAGTCCTTCCAAAAAAGGGCCGCAACACAGTTTGTGCTTCAAGACCTATTCCAGCACTGCAGCACTATCTGAGCACTCCTTTCTGTTTTGTCTCCCCATCTCCCTCTCTCTAATGTCCTCCTCCCATTCTCCCTCCTTCTCCTCATCCCCTTGCTTCAACACGTACATGCTGGTTAAACTGTCCTTGGCAGGTACCTCACCCACACAGACTTCTTTTTATAATCCCTCGTATGTTTGCCTTCATTTTCTTTGGTGTGGTTACAAAGTACAAAAACAGGGAAAGAGTAAAGCCATGAGTGCTTCACCTCAACCCATGAAATGAAGGATTTAAATCACCTGTTGCAGTTGTGTATTAATAAAAGGGCCTGATGACTCTAATGCAGTACCACAATGTTTTTACAGGGTTTAGAGTTCTAGCAGCAACATAAGAATCTTACTTGAATATTGTCTTGTTTTTCCAGAATTGGAAACATAAAAAATTAAAGCTTTTGGCTATAATTTTAAATGTGAATGCCTTTAATGATTATTTGTATTATTGATTAAATTCTTTCTTGCATAATCAACCAATTTTTAGATTTATAAAATAAATATATTCTCATTACTTATTTATCCAACCATCAGTCCATTATCATAAATATAACAGCCTACTTTTGAGAAGTTGAAACTGTGAAATGATTGATTAATTTTGTTTAAAAACAGACTTTGAGTCATTAAATATACTAGCAAATAATAACCAGATATATATACTTGGAGTCTTCTACCCTTAAAATATATATATTTTTTAAAATCTCCCCTTGAATAAGCATACCCAAACTTAGCCAGTAACAGATCCACAACTGTAACACCACAATGAACAGCCTTGGGCTTTATGGATAGGAGACACATTTGGAAATACAATTATTTTCTGTGGCTTCAAAGCAGACCAGAGTGAGATTCCAAAAAGTCCAGCAAAACTGACATTTTTACTTTCATCTAATGAAAACTACAATGGTTTATAGCGCAAACAACCTCTAACAAAGAGTGACACTGAGGTTTTCACCCTGTTCTAAAAATTCTCAACTGCAGCTCTACCAAATTTAATCCAAAGCACAACAAATGGTAAATCCATCTTAGCCACAATAGTAGCGAGTGGCCTCTTTGCTGAATGGGCCATTCCTAGTAAGCTTGGCTTTGCAAATTGTCAGTGCTGTAGTGGACAACTGTGTAATAGCGACACTGTTTCTAAATGATCTCAAACATAGCTGGGCATTTGAGTATTTCAAGGTTTTACTGCACCGATATGTGTAATATGCCTTCTGCAGCAGTCTAGCTCTAGTCATCTTATCCCAGATACTTTTACTGAGTATCTTAATGTTGGTGTATTATCATTTTAAATAACTGCATGTCAGATAACCATGGAAGGGTTTCAGCCTTTTTAACTTTATAGCTTAAAAAGTGAGAACAAAAAAATTGAAACGTATGTAATGTAAATCAGGTAAGTGCAAAATTAACAGATGCTGCTTTTCTAATAATGAGACTTTTGAGGTTGTTGCTTTATATACTCATGCTGAAAGCGGATGTAGTTGCTAACAAATGTTTTATGCCAGTCATCTCGTGTCACATCACAAAGGCACCATCCACAATCCAAATATAGAGACGCCTCACCTCCTGAAATCCAAAACACCAGACTGGGGCCTGCTATTACAATCAAATTGTTATCCCAACTTTATTATTTCATTATTCCTTATCATAAATTACAATTTAGTGCATATCTAGCCCATTATTTTGAGATAACAGTTCCATTATATTGCTGTCAGACACTAATATCTTACAATCGCGACTTTATTATCTTGTTATCTCAAGTTGACAATTTCATGGTTTTGCCACAGTCCAGCCCAATAGCCTTATCCATGTTGACAGAGTCTATCCATGAGGAAGTACGTGTAGACATGGAGGTCCACCACTGATCAACAAATCTCATTTTATATCAATCAATTGCTAACTTAAAAGAGAAAAGATTACACGACGAGCAGGCTGACTTAGATAGAATATCCTTTGGCAAGATAGTGTAATACACAGATCACAAGAAAACAATTTTATCTGAAGTAATTACATAATTTTGTCATAAATAAGGCTTGTGACGACCAGAAAATCCCACTGAGATATTTTAAGATAAGGCAGTGTACTCTAAGTTGAATTTTGAACAGATGTCTATGAAAGCCTTCTGAGCAACCAGTTTCATTTTTCATAACTGCATAATCATTAAAAATGGGAATAAACTGCATTGACAAACAATCTTTCATAGTGCATACACAGAGCTGTAACGCATTTTACACTACAAAAAAGGAAGCTGTTTCTTGATCTTTTCGCATAATTCACAGTGCATGCTTCAAATAAAGGTCCTCACATATAGTGAAATGTTTTAAATATTGTAACATACATTTTATATCTTTGACTTTGGTGCCATCATGTCACAAGGGATTCATTACAGCCAAGTTCCAAATATTATAATTAAATTGGCCGCATCATACAGTGTCATACTCCGGTCAACTAAATTCAGAGATCACAATTTAATGTATTTGTTATGCCCCCTGTTGGTTAATACTGATATATGGCTGCCATATTGTTGTAATTTTAGACTGCACATAGACTGTTGTGTGTGACAGCACATTGATATTATTCCTTGTTTTTGATTTATTGTGTTGGCAAGAGGAGCTGACAGCAGCCAGGTGAATACTGTGAATGTGTTTCTATTCTAGTGTATTGTGCAGCTTATTTGATCAGGTGGCAGCCTGGTCATACTTGAACCAGGTGCTCCATCCATATTAGGTTGAGTGTGTCTGTGCACACAGTGCTCTTTGTGGCATGTAAACATCCCATACTTTAAAGTGTGGATAGTTGTATGTCTATCAAACTTGGACTGTGTGTGTGTGTGTGTGTGTGTGTGCGCGCATGCGCGCGTGTGTGTGTGGTGCAGACTGTATCTGAAAGTGTGATATCAGATATCCTAGGGCACTGCGCTGCTCTGTTGGTTCGTTGGAGCTGAGAAGAGATAGTCCTCACACACTCCTACAGACACACACCCATCACAATCCCTCTTCCTCTCCCAAGCAGGAAGTCCTGGCCTTTTTTGCCTGGACAGATTAGTGGAGACCATAGCTTCTCATCTGAGCCTCATCTCTGCAGCTTTTAATTAACTATGAGGTGTTTATTCCCTGCCCTGTCATAGCTGCATTTAAAGCCAGGGGAGGGCTGATTAGGTGCACAATAGCAGCACTGTGAAGCTTTAATCCTTGTTTTCAATGTGGTTCATAATGTACACTCACTGGCCACTTTATTAGGTACATCTTGCTAGTAAAAGGTTGGACCCTTTGTTGCCTCCAGAACTGCCTTAATTCTTCATGGTATACTTTCAACAAGGTGTTGGAAACATGTCAGGCTCACAGCATGACAGCAGTTTGTAGTGCTGTGAGACAGGATTTTACAGCTCTGTGACATTCCCTTGGTGGAAATTATTTTATACTTGGTTGCAATGATCACATGATAATGGACTGCATTTTTTTCCATGCAGAGCTAAAGTTGGTCTGAACATGGCTTATGAAATGACAATGCCAATGTGCCATTATGCTCACAATAGCATTGCTAATAAAAGCTGATCATGTTTTCATGTTATTTGCTAATTAGCACAGTACAGCTGAGGGATGACTAGTTTTGCACAGCACATCTATGGATTCGTCATGCAACAAACCATAAATGTCAGCTCAATACCTCATGGCCATTCATTAAAAAGATGTTCAGATTTTTCTGAACCAAAGCAGTGGATTGTCTGACTTGGCAAACAGAGCCATAATGCCAGTATGGCTAGTAAGGCAAACTCTAAGCTGTAGTCAACTCTGGAAAAATCTTAATCAACTCAAATCGTAACTGCTTTTCAAACAATGGAGTGGTCACAAGAAATAAAAGTCTCCATGTTAACTCTTAATGAACCTAATCAGCCACAGTGCACTGAGTGCACTTTAACTCTTGGCTTTATCAGCCTAAATGAATAATAAACAAACATAAAAAGTGGAGCAGACCAGCGTGCCCCTGGCCATATTCATATGATTTCTGAAGAAACAACCATGTCAACTCCTGATATGAACACAAGAACTATGAAGGAATATAAAGCAGACAATTTAGCTGTTTTTTGCTAATATGCTATGTTGATTCCTGAACTGTTTGCAAAGTTTACACTTGCACTTTTGGCCATCTTCCAGCACCAGTTAGTTTATGGCTGACTCTGAGAAAATGTTCAGTAAACTTTAAATAAGCCTCTATGAGGTTCAAAGTTGTGAAAACAGAGTTGTGTTCACAGATAGTTGCCAGAAATACTGTAACAGATTAATCCTGAAGGCTGTTGCAATAGCACCTTTCTCCTCATGAAAGCAACACCTGCGATTGTCTGAGCAATGAGAGTTTGGTTTAATCAGAGTGATCAACCAGTGGACCTGGACACTGCAGTTAACTAACAGATATCCTCAACTGACTTAACTATGCAGATGAATGTGCATAAACATGCCCGATTGCTGTGTCAATATTTTGCGTGAAAGCTGAAAGTTAGGTACAGATCTTCCAGGCTTTTACTACACTTAAATTACTTGATTTATGTTATGTGGCTATCGGCAGTAATCTCATTTGATTTCAGATGCAGATCTCTTGGTAGCTTGTTATGTAACAGTTTGTATATGGCACTGTAGGAAGTGTTTCTTACATGAGGCCTTTGCTGAAGGGATGGTAAGTGGAGAGCCAACTTTGAGAAGGCCGGCATTATTTGACTCATGTTTGTTGGTGCCCTGAGGACAAACAGTCGCAGCACTTTACAGCTGGGTGTTGCTAAAGACTTCACAATACAGTATACACAATGATGTAAAGGCCACAATCTGGATTAATTACAATCTCCAGTTTAAATGTCTGCACTTTCCAGTACATAATTATGTGTAAAATATAGTTACTCACCACCTCTTGAACACAGAGTTATTGCTTTAAAGAGCCTATGTAAACACAACTTGAAAATTGACTGGTGAGATCTCACACATACCACCCACACACACTGACAGTACAACGCACACAAACATAATATGCTCTGTAGCAACCCAGTGGTTCCAGTGTTCATGGCAAGCATGGAGCAGAGAGGGCAGTACCCTTCAGAGGGTTTCTCTTCCACGCCTACGATGCCTTTGTTTTCAAGCATAGTGATTTCCTTTTGGGTCACCTCTCCTGCCTTTCAGGGCAGTGAAAGTGGATCTGTCCAGGGCCTCTCCATTACATAGCCCATCAGATAGGGAGCGCTAGATAAGTCCCCCCTGTATAATAAATGTCTCATATTTTATCTTCACAGGTGGGAGCGATCTCACAACACTGTAGCCAGGGTGCCTCTCCTGGGACAGCTAGCACAAACACCTGCTTTCTAGGAGGAAAAAGACACGTCCACATGCATTTTCACATATACTGTGTCAAATAAACACACGTTTACAGAAAAATGCACACCCCAATGCTGCTGTTTCCTGTGACTTAACAATTTTGGTCCATGGGAAGGTGAAAGGTTAACGTACCCGTGCTTATTCAGCCCAAGCAACCTTTCAGGAAGCTTTATGGTGCGAATCGTAAACGAGTTAACCCCCAACCCAGAGCCCTCTCTGTGTCGCTCACTTCTCTGCAGTGTTGCCTCGTAGGTTCAAAGTTCAGACTCAGGGCCCGGTAATCATTGAAACAGTACAACACCATTTTAATTAAAGGAAATGTGCTGGGAAATCAAAAGGACATATAAGACTTCTTGGGTCCAGAATAGACAAGCGAGCATAAATACAGAGGAAAGTAAATAGTGGAGGCAGAATGTCAGGCTGCCTTGTTAGCAGGTATAGTATTGCACAACTGTGGTCTGAATGGGAAGCACTGGAAACATGGGAGGCAATCTTAGCTGTGAGTTATGTTTCCCTAGCTGCACGGGTATGCAGTGCTTGTTCCCTCCTTAGCATTCAACAGTCTAAGCTGTGGCTTGTCAATCAGTTTTTTCAGGGTGACATTTTGTTTGGGGATCATTTGCCACCCAGTGCAAGGGTGTCCTCCACTCAGCTCAGTTAAAAGCTCTCCCTCTCAGCCCCACCTATTGCTTCAGTTGACTCTGGGACACTTTGTGCCCTGGTATGGTAGAAACGCAGTGACCTGCTTTTGTGCTGTGCCTGTTTGCCTGCATGTTCCTGATACTGTTTCACTTGTCATTTAACAGAGCTACACATGGCATACATTTAACTGCAGTCAAAGTGCTGGGAAAAGGTGAATACTAAAGACAAAAGAGTCCAGAATTCATACAGTGGCACTTTGAATGAAAGGCTGTTGGAGCTATATCCAGATCAGCAGCAGTAATTTATACTGTTGGAAGTCTCACAGCCCTTTGTTTACACCACTTAAGATATGGCTTTGAAACTTTGCATTGTTCTTTGTTTTACTGTTATTCAGATGGCTTATCTAAAGTAAATAGATAAAAGACTGTCAATATCAGTGAGCTATTTTAAATCAAAGTTTGTTTTTCCGGCAGGGGAAATAGTCATTTATACTCCCTCTTTAAAGAAACATGAATTAATAAAAAGTGCCATTTAAATAGTTTATATACTGCATTTTGTATACAACATTATGTACAGGAACAAGTTGACTGGAGGATAATCCACATACAGGCTTCATTCCATAGCAGAGTTAACTGATGACCTCAGGCTTGTGTTGTTGTTGTCAGTGTTTGTATCCAGTTGCAATGGAAACAAGTATTTCCTCGTTTTATCTGTTTCCCCCACTACACAAATTCAGTCATTGTAACTTGCACGCTTTTGTCTGTCATCGTCTGCCGGCTTCTTTAGCCCCTTATGTTTTTAGATTTAGTTTTAGATTACTTATCTGATAGTGTCATGGCAATGCAGAATAAACAAACCATTTGGATAGCCACAGGTTTTTTGGTTGGAACCTGTCTGTGGCGGCTTTGATCAGAGAGGCCTTTTATTCTGCCAAGAAGCTTGAGAAGCTGGGAGGGGAGCTGCAACCACAAAGAGGCAGCCAGAAGAGCAGCGGTGCTCCTGAATGTGAACAGAAAGAAATGCAGCTCATAATTCTTAGCAAATTTTTAGCAAAGTTTTAATGAATCCACCTATATGAAGCTTCAAATGCTGGAATCAGGGTACACAATTTTTAGGTATCATAATATACTATACAGATATTAGGAGATTTTATGTTGATGACCAACCAGTCATAGGTTGCTGTCTATCTTCAGGAAGGATGTGTCGGAGACCACCTCCCAGAAACAAGCAATGTTATGAATGAAACTAGCTGAAGCCTAAAAAATAACAAAACCAAACCAAACTGTGGGTGTGGGCTGTACAGGACCTTTCTGTGACTTCGCTGTTTTGTATGTGGCAGAACACTTTGAGGTTCTTTTGGTCAGTAGGTTCTTGCTTGGACCAATGCACATGTAGTGGAGGTTGTCATACAACAAGAGAAAGCATTAAAACAATTAAAACTGCGAGCAGCGTTGACTAGGTCCTTGCACCCTTGCTGGTCAACGAATTCAAGCATGTCCACCATGTGGTACTGCAACTGAGAGTGTATTTCGGCCTATGTATCTGGTGAAGGCCAGACTCTGATCACACATGTAAAGTTTCAGGCAGATTGGAGCATGTAGAGGCTATTTAGACAGCATTTCCTGTCCATCCATCAGGTGACGCTATGACTGTGACTGTATATTGGCTTGTGAATGTCATCACGGCAGAACTGTTATCACATTTGTAAAGTTTGAGGCAGATTGAAGTTTGAAGCATGTAGAGGCCAGTTACATACCATTTCCCATTTCATGGCGAAACATTGAAATTCTGCTGGCCGCCATTTCCACACCATCAGACTTTTATGGAGCATTTTGATAACTTTTGATCACCCATGTCTGGTTTACATCCTTTTTGAATTTCACCTTTCTCGGGGTTACCCAGTTTGAGTTTATAGCTTTTGAAAATGTCAAGAAGTTACCAAAAATCATGGAAAATATGATGCATAATTCAAAATGGCCGACTTTCCGTTGGGTTTTGGGCATGGATGTCAATTACATTTTTGTGCGTCTTGATGAGTTACATATGTGTACCAAATTTCATAAGTCTAGGTAACACATGCTTTTTGCCGCACACGTGTGCAATTCCCCTAAAATAAAATTTTTTTCACTAATCCAGATGTATGTGGCAATTTTGGCACGCTTTTGAGCATTCCAAACCTGTCAAGAAGTGCTTTGTTTGTCACAGCAACGATGCATTGCCATGGCAACAGCATTTTTATGAATAGTCAAAATCTTCACACTGTGGCACCGTCAACGTGTGAATACTGAGACGACCAATTTCCACAATGATATGACAAAGTTTCGGGCAATGGTAAGTGCAAATGTAATGACAATAACTTCCTGTTGCCAACAAGTAGTGCTATGAGTATTTCTAAATTTATGTCTGGATGTGTTCAAACCCTGACTGTTGTCCATCATATGAAGTTTGGTGCAGATATGATCATGTGCAGCTGAGATACAAACACTTCAGTAGTCATGGCGAGACATCGAAATTTGCCCCGCTGTCACAGACACGATGTTTGATGACAAATCACCATTTTCTCCATGAATCATCATCACTGTCTTAAGGCTTATGTCACCACATTTGAGATGAATATGGACGGGCTAACAATAGTACATCAAACTGTAAAAAAATGACATTTCCTGTTGTCAGCAGGTGGCGCTATGACTGTGAATGTATTTCATCATATGGATGTGATCAGAGCAGGATACTGATCATACATGTAAAGTTTCAGGCAGACTGGAGCATGTTCAGGGCATTTACATAGCACGTGATGTTTCATGACGGAGGATCAAACTTCCAGAGGCTGCCATGGCCAAGCCCTTCAACTTTTGGGCAATAGTTTGATAGCTTTTGATAGCTAAGTCCTGTTGTATGTACTGGCCAAATCTGAGGTGATTTGGAGTTATGCCTTTTGAGTTTATAGCTCTTGAAAATGAGCAAAAATCATCAAATGTCAAACAGTCAGCTCAAAATAGCAGTCTTCCTGTTAGGCTTAGGATATGGGTGCTGTTGACGATTTTCACAAATTTTCAACCTTAAGGCGTGTTGTATATAATGTCCAAATTTCAGGTCTTTTGGAGTTACCACCTGTGAGGAATTAATCACTGAAAATTAACAAAAACACCAAAAATCTGACATTGAATTCAAAATGGCTGACTTCCTAAAATACTGCAGGGGGCGCCATGGCACATGCTGTGAATGTGTTTTGGCATATGGATGCGATCAGGGCAGGACTGTGATCAGACGTGAAGTTTGAGCCAGATTGAAGCATGCAGATGGTAGTCGGACAGCAGTTTATGTTTCATGACAAAGCATCAAAATTCTGGAGGCCACCATGGCCACGCCCTTGACTTATGCAGTTGATTTTGAGACATTGAGATTTAGTGACATCATTAAGACCTATTTTACTGTCCAAATGTGAGTTCAATTGAAGTTATCCTCTATGAGTAGTTAACCATTGAAAATGACAACATTACCAAAAATCTCACAATTAATCCAATATGGCAGACTTCCTGTTGGGTTTAGGTTTTGGGCCCCATAGACTTTCCTGGTGTGTGTGCAAAGTTTCACGCGTTTTCGAGTATTTATAGACTGCCAAATTTGAGTTTCAAAAAATGGGAAAATAATTCACAAACGGGTTACAATAAGGTCTTCGCACCCTTGGTACTCAGACCCTAATAATTATTTACATTACAATAGGGTCTTCACACCATTCGGTGCTCGGACCCCAATTATGGCATGACTGTGTGCTGCTTGGATGTTAGGAGGCATCCCAGATGCAGCATTAGTTGTCATCAACTAAGAGTATACAAGATAAAACATGACCAAGAAACATAGTGTTCCCGATGTGATCCTTGAAGAAGACATGGAGATAAAGTACAGTAAGTTTGTTTTAGTGTTATTGGTGTAGTACATATAAATATATTTTTCTTTCTTTACACAGAAAGTTGCACGTTCATGTTGGTGCAGTAAGATCCATGAAAACATGTAGCATGTGTTACCACACAACATACAAGGTTAATAAAATCATGTCTGTCGTGCTCAGGGCATGTTTGGCTGGAGTTGCTGGACTGTAAACTTCTCCAAACCAAACAAAGAGCAGTTACTCTAAACTCTGATGCAGCATCTTGGCTCCCACAGAGCAGATATTACAGACCTGGGCACGTCACCCCAGCAGCAGCCGAGGCTGAAAGCATTACGATTTCACAGACATGTGTAATACCATAAAATGGTAAAGTGATTACATTTTATATGCAGAAGGTCAAAGGTCTGCAGGGACATACATGTACACTGCACCTTGTCTGGTTGGTGGAGACATACAAGTGTGAGGCGATAATTTCAGCTCTAATATAACCAGTAACTAAGACGGCACAGTACTAGATTTTTGAACAATATTCAATATGCTGCAGTTTGCCATATCATTTTGGCTGACTGCCAGTTCTGATATATGTACATATTTTTTGTCATGCCTGCTCTTATTTTCATGCTGACAGTTGCAGACAACAGGCACAATGCTTTTCATATTCAGAAAGGTATTTCAATTAACATGTAAATCATGCTATGTTTTCTAACATGTAAAAATTTCAAACAAAACTGTAATCTTCCATTCTACTTTAACCAGCTTGGATGCTGCTCTCCCTTTACAACAGCCACAGCCTGGGCAAATTTGACCGATTTCACAAGTTATAAAACAGGAAAATAAATAAACCGTTCTCCCAGGGATGCAGCGTTGAGCATTAGGTCGTTTTATCTGCCTGTCAATGTTGATTTTGGTCCGATGCCAATATTTCATAGTAAAGGATTAGTCAGGCAATATGATGAAGTGCCAATATTGTCATGCATCTTCTGTGGCACTGCTGAATTGTGTAGTTAGTTTATGAATTGTTCTACTGGAGGTAGGCAGTAAACTATTTAGTAAGACATGCTCACATTTGCAGGTCACACTCGAACAGATAAACACAGTTTATTTATTTAGTCTTTGTTTTTTTATATATATATATATATATATATATATATATATATATATATATATATATATATATATATATATATATATATATATATATATATATATATATATATACAAGCACCAAGACCAGTGTCTTCACTCAGACTTTGTGAGAAAATTAAAATTTGAGGCTTAATCTTTAAATTATCACCATTGTGGGCAAGTTACATTTATTTATAAAGCATATTCAAACCCTGCTTAAGCTGATTAAAGTGAAATAAAAAGTATCACACATGCACACACACACATGCACACACACGTCCTATCACTGTCACTAATCCGCTAACAAGCAAACGCTAGCATCAGGCGAGTTACCAGACAGACTAACGTTACATTTCCTCACTTTACAGCGGAACAAACGTAGGATAATGTAGTGACTTACCTGCTGTTGAGCTCCTTCATCCTCAACGGCTACTCCAACGTGTTTCCGTTTCAGGTGCTCTATCATCATCGTGGTGCTCCTGTGCCATCTCGTATCACTTTTGCAAAGCTTGCATGTTACGCATGTTTTTTGTTTTGTGAAGCGTGAAATGCTCCCACACTTTTGAGGACTTCGGTCAAACTGTTTTCTTCGTGTCAGTCAGGTTTCATTGAATTTCCTTTTCCTTTGAAATACTCTGCCTTCACCTTGCTCTGTTCAACTCGCTCTGCAGGTGGAGATTTTGTTTTTTTTAAAACAAAACTTTATTTCAGTCAGCCAGCATTGATAAAAAAAAAAATTAAAAAAAAACTATTTCGGTCAGCCAGCATTGATTAAAAAAAACACGAAACTTTATTTCTGTCAGCCAGCATTGACAAAGTTTTGCAGGTGAAGTAGACGGCTCTGCGACATGGTGAGTGACTTGTGAATTGCGCGACACAATGAATCGATAACGAAATTCGTTGCCAACGCTTTTAATAATAGATTTTTTATCGATTTTATCGATTCGTTGTTGCAGCCCTAATTAACACCTTAACAGGCCTGGCCTGTTAGGGTATGGTCGCTATGGTATGATTGGACGATTTGAAGACTGGGCTCAGTGAACAGATGGCTCATGACATTCTGACAAACATTTCATGAAGATATAATTATGAATTTGACTGTTCACCTTCAGTTCATGATAGCACTAAATTAATCACACCTGGATGCTACAGAATGCAAAATCAGACATTGTACACTGTATCTGTGTCTGCTGCTCACCCACACATTCACCCTCTTTCTCCTTTACAAGAAAAGAACAGAACCCAGCTTCACTTCCAAGTGACAATAAATGGTTTCAGTATCACTTTCAATCATGAAATCATGTTTACATCACTTGTCGTTAGAGCTGTCAGATATAGCAATTAAGTCATCTTGCCAACATTCCAATCACATCTACAGTATGTCTTGGAAACAGTTTGGTGTTTTGATTAGGTTTGCTCAAAAGAACATCCTGTTTCTGACAAAAGACAAGCAACGTTTTTTCATGTACCTACTTTATTCTTCTGTGGTTGTACCTATCATAGTAACTTAGCGCAATTAAGTGACACTGGTATGGGGCGCCGGTGGCAACGGTGGAGTAGGTGTACGGTTGTGAGCTCACGACTCTGTTTCTGTGTGCTAAAATGTAGGTTTTTATTGGCAATGTGTGCGTGTGAAGTTGTGCTTGGTGAGGTCACTGCTCATTGGCCCTTTTGTCGGGGTAAGGTTGGGGAGCAGTGATGCTTGCTACAGAAGGGGAGTGTGGGAACCAGCAGGCCAGTGCACAGGGGATGGGGGTCGGGGTAAAAGATGAGGTAAATGTTCTGGAGCCCAACAATCAGCATGTTGATGTCTTCACTGGGTGGCCTAGTTCTATGGGGGCTGCAGGACAGAGCAGGTCGCTGGGTCTCAGGGCGCTATGGGAGCACAGCGCGCACTGCTGGGTGATGGATGAGCTGTGCTGCTCACTGCTAAAAATGACGAGATGGAGTGTCAAAATATGTACTCCATTTGATACTGAATCCAACAATATGAATGAACTGAATCATTGTTGGTGTGTGTGTTTGTGTCTTTTAAGATTGTAGTATAGACATTGTGATTTTATGTTGAGTCGCTTTAGGATGCCTGATGTCACCAGGAAATTAAATTCCATTGTGTTGCATCACATACATGTTTTATTTACACACATTCAATAATTCTATTATAAAACGAAACAAATGATTAAAGACATATGAAGTGACCTGTAGCTCTGTTCTCGTGTGCCTGTATTTGCAGGCATTGAGCCTTTTTGCCTCTGTTTGCATTATGCTACTAATACAAACTCAACACTTTTCAGCAGACAGAACCCTTCATTTCAGGGCTTTCATTATGGAATTTATTTTACTTTTTGATTTAGTTTATTTATTTGGACGGGACAGTGCATATTAATGAATATACAGTCTCATAGTAGTTTACACAAGGTTGCAGTAAATACACTAGATTTAGCACTAGGCTAATTTCCATCCGTTGTCCCACGCATAAAAGAAAAAAACAAAAATAAAAAGTACAGCGTTACAGACGTATAAAAAACAATATAGTAAAACAAAGACAATGACAATTAATTTTAGCTAGCACAGACATTATTGGCCGGTCCCAGGAGTTTATCCACTCTTGCTTTCGCCCCAATCTGTATTTGGGGGCCAGCTCTTATTTTTTCATTTTGACCATGCCAAAATTGTCCAATGGTATAATTTGAGGAAATACAGTAAAAGGGTCTGTTGTGAATAAAACACCTGATGTATGTCTTACTGTATAGACTGAATCCTGTCATCACTGTGCACACTCACTGACTTGTCATCATTCATGTGGTTTGTAAAAACAGTCTCTGAGCATTTTTATACAATACATCAAACAGGCCTCTGTTTATTCCCTCATTAAAAAACATATCCGCTGGTGTGTGTTTTTAACTCTGCTGACACGACTGTAGTCCACGAGGTCGGGCCTTTATTGTGGGTTGGGCAGTGCTATGCTGGCATAACATCACAGATTTTAGTCTTGGTTCTGTGATTTGTAGCTTTGGCACAGTTAGTTTACAAATAAAGATTAGCCTTTCCTTTTCTCTAGAAATAGCATCATTGTGGTGAGTCCTCCCAGCGACTCTGTTGAGTCCTCCTCGCTCGAAAATACAATATCTCCATCACTTCTCCAGGCCACTCTGTCCCACAGCATATATTTATATTTTCCAAGCACAGTTGGCTCCTGTTGTGACGATGTCAACGTCCCCTCCCACACCCCACCCCCTTTGGAGTGAAATCTTTACAGCCAGCACTCAAAGCCTGTCAATGAAAGGCCAGCTGTTCCCCGCCCTCTGCCGGCCTGCGCAGGCCTCCGTTAGATGCTCAATGTTGGACCCCCACTCTTAACTCACACACGCTCTCACAAACACACACTCACGCACTGACAGCCCAGGCTTGTGTGAAAGCATGAAATGCCATTACCAGTGAGCGTCAAGTTACGTGGGCACGGCACCAAGCTATGTCCCCACTGCTAACGAAGGATGTGGTGGGAAACTTCTATGCTACATGCTACAGTTCTCAGCATGGCACTGTCGCACACAAACACACAGCTCTCAAGGCTGTCGGCTGTTACAGCACAATTCTGTAAAACCTAACCATATGACAGAAATAGAACACAGCAGTCTTTAATGTTAGAGGCTCCTCAGGAAAACACAGGCTGCTGGTGGGACCCCTTGGAATAAATGAAGACTTATGTGGCCACCTCATATGTTTCTGTAAGAGAAGAGATCTCCGACTGTTTTGAAGCGGTGTCTAATCAAACACAGTGTGGGAATGTCACTGCTAGAAAGTTATACATTTAAAACAGGGTATTATCATCATTTGGCTTTTCAGCTATGCTAACAGCATGGCTAAGTACTAGTGAAACAGCCTCAGCTGTACTTTATTAGATTGACTCAAACTATCCAAAGATTTAATGTAGGGGAAGCTAGAGCATTCACAAATTGTTTTTATTTGTATACTTTCTGCACCTTCTGGCAGCTTTGATGAAACATCTTAAATAAATTAGGAGAAAAAAAATCACCTCAAGCTCCATGAAGTCGAAGGACAATAATGCAACATCCCAGTTATATAGACCTGGACCCAAATACACTGCAGTGATAGACCATTTTACTACTATTATCATTCGCATTTGACTGATGGCTGAGGAAACACTGAAACTCCTGTCCTACACAAAAACTGTCTAGTTATAGTAGCTTCTAGGCTCAGGATAATAAATTGTACTTTCATCGGCTGACCGTCTTTTGCCTTATTTTGTCTATACTTAAGTGGTTAGATCACTTCATACCACCACTGCAAAAACAGTAGCAAAACTGAAACGGCTCTCTGATAATCTACTTCATATGCCTGAAGAAAATCTCTGGAGGAAATGATATTTGCAGAAAGTGAAAATGTTTGAACATCTCTTCTGATGTCTGGTTCATCCTAACCTCGACCCAATGATTTTACTCAGAAACTGTGAATCTGAGCAGCAGCTTATGTGCAGGAAAACTGCCCCCGTCTCAATTTGGAAACAGAATAGGTCCTGCTGCTCTGTGATGCTACAGCTGTGTAATAAAGTCAGAAAAAAGATGAGGTTTTACATTTGTTTGTTTACCACAATTCAGCATCTATAAGTGAGTTGGGGATGTTGTGATACTAAAGAAAGATGAAGCTGATCTCCAGCAAGATGTGATTTGGATGTCAGAAGACGAATCTCAAAGTTTAAATTCCATTCTTTAAAAGTTTAATAGCAAATATGATATATATGCTAACTGATATGCTTAACTGGCCTATTATCATGATTTTTGTTACACCTACTTTTTTGCAGTAAAACAGTGCCTTCAAATGTTGTGTCTAACAGTATAATCTTTGACACATGAATATTACCAGGTACACTGTATATTTTAGAATTCATTTTGAGACATTAAAACAACATCAAATAATGTTGGCCACATGGTGAACCCTTATGGGCATGTCCACAGTGTTTGACAGCTGGGATTTAAAATCCATCAAGACAATTTTGGTGTCTTAATGAAATGATAATTACACCCTTTCTGTGTTTAAAATAGTATAGTTAAGACAAGATAACACAGGATAACTGTCAGTTCTGTTTTACTCTACACATGTGTTTTAATTACATCATGCATGACAACAAAACTGCATCTGGGCGACTGATACCACACACTGTTGTGGCTGATAGCAGTGGTGGTGTTTTTGACAGCGAGGAGAGATTGGATATTTTTCCACATGTGGGAGGCAAACTCTGCATAGCCCAAGGACACAAACCCAGATATCTTTTCAATCTGATGTCGATGATCAGTTCTTGAGTGTCATCCATGACAGGCTGCATATTGTCTTTCCTCTCACCAGAGCCTTTTCTCTGCTTCTGTCTCTTATCTGTCAAAGATGAGTATTTCCAGAGTGAAATTTGTTTAGGATCAAATTTAAGGAGATTTATTTTTTCGATACTTTTGTCCTGCTCTTAATCTCCCTGCACTTGTCTTTGTCTGAGGCGGGTTAGCTTTAACGAGTGGACTCCATTGTTAGTTGGGGCGGCTGCCTGCTTGCAGCTGTGGATGAAACTATCTGGTGTATTTGGCATGGCGCCTGTCTTCGGCCTCAGTTTCTTACAGGAGGAGGCGGAGGCCAGTGCCTTGGATGTACTTGATGTGGACTGATGGACAGCAGACAGCTTGCTATGTCTCCAGGAAAGCAAGAATGCTTTCCTAATCTACTTAGACAGAAATCCACGGAAACCAAATGCTGGACGGGGAGTTACACAAGAGCAAAGATTGCCTCACAGTACTTGAAGTGAAAGTAACTCTGTTCTGCAAAATTGTGCATTTTTTGGCAACTATTACATCTCTGATGTTTTACTTGTTTCCTTACAGTGTAATCTGTTTGCACGGTTGTCATGCTGTAGTATGTGACAACATTCAATGACAATGTAAATTATGCCTTAACCTGTGCACTCCACTGTCCCCGCAGTCATTATTGTGGCTCATCAGATGCTGCTGACAGGCTGTCAGACAAAACACTCTTTTCATTTTATCTGCCCAGTGCATTACTTTGGTTAGCCAATGGGATAAGCCTCTCTTGGGCTTTCCTAGTATGTTTTATACTTGGTGAATCTTCTTTCCAAAATCCTCACGAGTCTGAGCGAGATGAAGGCACTGTCATGAAACTCCCATATTGCACATCACTCAAATATGGTAATGTGTAATGTGTGAATTCATCCACAGAGTGCTTTCTTGAGCTGCATTGAGCACTGTTAGATTTCTTCTCAGATGAAAGTCACAAAAGTTGTATAATAAAATAATACAACTCTAATGTTGCAGGACATTATTATTTAGGGATTGATGTGTTATTTCACAGGACCAGCAAGGTGATTAAAATACCATTCTCTCAACTTTGGATTAAAACTGGCCGAACCTGGATTCATAAATATATTTTTCACGTGGGATGCACAATTATTCAGATTTTAATTGTCATAACAATTTTGGCCTCCCACAAATAAATGAACATGATCAACTGTAATACTGACATTTAAAATGGTATGCTCATAGAAAACAGTCCATGTAGATCAAATCTATCCACTATGTGTAAATCTGAAATTAGAATGCCTCATTTCACTCTTTTAAAAGTAACTTTTGGTCACACACCTGTCTGAGCTGCTGTGCTGCATTAACTGAGTGGAGACTAGAGGCTTCTCCATGCATAGTCACCTAGCATTCACTATAGCTTGCACGCTCAGCAAGTGAGGTGTTCTAGATTACATTTTAATTATATTTTGCCTCTGTGAGATGCACTGAATTCAGATGAAGAAGAGGTTATTTGAAGTGTTATTTGGATAGAGAATAGCACAACATGGAAGTGGAAGAGCTCTGCTTATACAAATTTCAAAGTACAAAAAAATTATGCCACCAAATTCAATGAAATATCATGATAAACACTTAGGATTTCAATATCATCTATACAATTATGATTATAATTTTGGCCACAATCTAGTCAGGCCCTTTTTCAGTGTCATGTAACATTTTCCTCTAAAAAACATGTGGTGTAGGAGGCAGACTGGGAAGGAGTCTGTATACATGTGTGTTGGCAGTATCCTGAAATTCCATGATCTAGGGATTTTTTTATTTGTTCCAAAACACAGTACAGGCTGGGCAAGCAAGTAGTTTTAGTAAGCCAAAATATCTGAACACTTGGAGAAGTCATTGCGGCGTCATTGGTATTTATCACAGTCATATCATTGTGTCGTTTTTTTGGTCAGCTGCAATAAAATTCTATTTAGTGGCCCATTTTCCTTTTCCTTTTTTTGCAACATACTATATACCCACCCATACATCAGAATGTGTATGTAGGTATGGGCATCATAAAGACCAGTATGCCATCAGATTGTCGACATGCTCAGTGGTTTGGCTGCTGGACCACATTTGACCATGTGAACTGTCTTTTGTGTGGTTTGTGTGCAGTATATTGTGTCTGCGTGGTTTCCATGCCACTCTGATCAGCAGCAGAGCAGAGCTACTGTAAGTAACCAGGATGGAAATAAAGAATATGAAGGAGGACAGATTACATATTCATCTGGCCCATTTAGAGGCAGTGAAGCCTAAAGAGGTGCCTGTCGCAGTGCAACTGAAGAACCCAAGATTACTCACAGGTGCATCTGTGAGACACACAAGCACCTCTGCCTTCACCCTCAATCTCTGTCGCTCTCTATACCATACTCTTTCTTTCTTTCCATTTCAGATGCTTGTGTTTCACCACCTTCAGCTTGGTGTTTCTTATCATAAGCCCTCATCTCCCTGGTCTTGGCGCGTTTCTGCATGTACTGTCTTTGTCTCTTATCACCAATCTGCACGGCTTATCAGTACCCTTTTATGTGCAGGATTTTTCTTTTTTGCCTTGTCTGTTGTCTGCAGGCTTTTATTTTTCCACAGTTACTCATAATAAAGTCTTTCATAGGAACATCCTGCTCCAAGGCCAATGATGTTTCTCTTGTCAGTGAAGGGGCCCAGTACAGGCTGTGATGTCATGTAAAACATAAGAAGTGGACAGATTAGGGAAACTGTAAGTTTTACTCAGTAATTGTAGAATAATCTATTTTTTTTCTCCAATGCATTAAGCAGCTTTACACTGTTTGGCCTTCAGACAATTACCAGAACCAATACAGGCCTCATGTGGTTGGTGTAGTTTACTTGACTTTGTCCTAGGTTAGCATTTTATTCATGTACAATTAGTGAAACCTGTAAAAACTATACTGCTTCTCTCTTGTCATTACCTGCAATTCAATCACTGAAGGTTCAGTTGTAGATTTGAGTATTTTTTCATTAGTACTAGCCAGGTAGCTTTGTGCTGCAAGCTTCAAGCAGAGCTGAGGCACGTTGCGCAATTAGGTGAATATTAATCATAGTCACAATTTTGGCCTTTAGTAGTTAAAGGAACATGAGTGACTGCGATATTGATGTTAAAATTCCTTTGCTTGCATACACCGCTTATATACACTTGCTTTCAACTTGGGTAAATCTGTCTTTATAATGCTTTTAATATTGATGATTATCATTGTGGCCGGAATTATGCCACAACCTTGCAGTCTTGATACACTTGCCTCTTCTCCGTCACTTATGTTCTAATAATTTAACTCAATGTACTTTTTATGCATTTGCAGCACTTGAAAAGGAGACATTGAAATATGATGTTTTGGAAAATTACTCTACTAGTAAAAGTTGTCTGCATGCCTATTCATACTAACGTGTGAAATAAATACTCTATCATGTGAGAACTCTGCAAACAGGGCGGAGACTCAGGCATATCCATTTACTGCCTCAGCATATTCTACGTAATGATCATTTTACAATGTACTTCACTTGTCAGAGCATATTGTTTGTCTGTCTTCCACCTGTTCTCTACAGTGACTACAGCAGTGTGTGAGAGATCTCTGGTGCCCTCTCTCTGTAAACCCACTGGATTCCACTATTGCAGGTGGCCAACTGGCTTTGTATCACACTGTCAGACCCACAACTGATAACAAGTAACGAAAACTACTAGGTAACATTCAAGTTCACTCAAGGTTCAACACTGGGAACCATCCATTCACTACTGAGAACAAGTCTCTTGGTCCAACAGCTTTTCTTGTTCCCACATGTGCTGTGACTGAACAGCAGCATGCAAACCATTGGCAGCTTTGGGTTTTGTGCCTTTGTGCAAAAATAAAAAATTATTCAATAAAAATCGAAAACTCTGGAAAGAATGTGACACAATTCTAGCCTCCTGTTATGCAGTGGACTTTTGATGCTCTATTTTTGACCCTGGTGACTTCAAGTGATTTCCTGCACTGTTTATGGACTGCTTGATAACAAGGTCAACACTGAAATGACACCAATCACGTCTTCTATGACATTATCAGTCAGATTTACCGCCTCTTAAATACGGAGATTGTGCACTAGCTCAAGATAAGCACTCTTGTTGATTTTATGTGGAGGATTTCATTTATGAAATATAATGTAGAACAACATTTAGGCAAAACTCTTGGAAGCCACAGAACCCAGTTTGACACACAACTCCACTCCATGTGAAGCCAGAACTTATTTTTCTACAGATTAAACTGGAAGATTTGCGTGCTTATCCATAAGCATTAGTCTTTAAGCTAACTGTCTCCTGGCTGCAGCTTTGCATTTAGACAGGAGAGTGGCATTGATCTTCTCATCTAACGCTTGACAGGAACGCAATTAAGCTCATTTCCCAAAATCTCAAAACATTTCTTCTTTTCTGAACCACGGGTTCGTGAGCAGAAGTGCAAAGTGCTGTAGTTTGGCTCTCCTTGAGGGTCTCTCAGCTTGACAAGTGTGTTTTTGATTCATGACTGATCTACTTACTTGCTCCTCTCCCACCCTTTGCCTGATTGGCCTGAAGGGCCAAATAGACGGCATGTTTCTGAGCAGATTTACACCAAAGGAGTGCAGCAGCTCAGCTGTCGTGGGTCTGTGCCTACGGCCAGATCCATCGCGTGCAACCAACTCAGCCTGTAATTAAGCTTCTGAAGGGAGCGACAACCTTTATTAAGAATAGAGATATAACTCAGTGTACCACTGTTTTCTCTGTATTCAATGCCCCAGCTGTGAAGAAAGGCAGAAAACCAACTGGAGGCACCTTCCATTCAAGCGCAGTTAGTGGAGCTCCTTTATAGACTATCTTCCTGTCGTAATACTTGTGGATGAAAATGAGTGTGTGGATTTGATTGTGCTTTTGCATCCTGTTAGGATGTGGCAATTGGATGGGGGGCTGTAGCCACTGGACGAGGATGACTACACCAGATGATCCTGTGTGTAGCAGCAACAGCGACACAGCTGGAATGGTTATCTACTTTGATATTAGGGCAGCATGTAATGTGGAAATCACCCTGGGCCGACTCCACTTCCTCCTCAGACGATAGGGGTTTCACATGCCAGTTGCTTTTTATAATCCTCTCGAGATTTGTAGTTTATTCCACTGAATTCAACCTTAGCAATGTTAAATATTTCCCCACTGCTGTTTTGCTGAAAGAAGAATACAGGGAACTCTCAGAGAATTGAGCCCCAAAGTCAAAGTTGCTGCTTCAAGAAAATTGCTTAATCTGTATCTGTGGTAAAACTGGAAAATGTTTAACAAAGTGACTGACCAAGCCACTAGTGCTGGGCGATATGACGATACATATCGTTAGAACGATAGAAAAGTGTCTATCGTGCCATTTCTCTTCTATCGTTTCTATCGTTTCTAACTTAATTTTATCAATTATTACAGCAAATCTATCATTAAATAGCCTGCGATGATTGTATTAGTGTTTCTTGTCACTATGCATACTCTAAGTTTGTATACGTGAAAATAAAGTAGAATAAAAAAGAGATTTTTCGCAAAGAAACTCCGTCTTGTGGTTTTTGCGACATGACGCTGCTTTACGTTCTTTGATTCTCACGCGGGTTTGCGACATGCTTTACGAACCGAGCCGAATTTTCGGCTCGGTTCGTAACGCCCGACAGGGGGTGGGGGTGGAGGTAGGAGGGAGCGAATATTCGGATCTCAAAATAAATATCCGCATACCACCATGGGGTACCGAATATTCGGGTCCAGCCCTAGCAACAGGTTAAAGTTTCATGGAGAAAAGTAAGCAATGAAATTTTTGTCAAACTTTTCAGAGAATAACTGAAAACATACTTTGTTGTGGTATATCGTCATATATATCATTATCGTGATATAAAATAATCCATATCATGATATATGATTTTTTCGATATCGCCCAGCACTAGGTGGAGCAGCATAAATAACAATCATGCTGGCATATTTTCCTCTGGGCCTTTGCCACTGATCCAGCACGTCCATGTGATAAGTGTATGAGAATCTCGGCCTGTCTTCCTAGCCTAACAACATATTCCTTAGATGGGAGTACGGGGGAGGAAGTGCTTTGGATGTCGTTGCCCATCTACCCAGAGGGGCTGCATGTTCAAACACACCCCTTCCTCCTCCTCTCTTTCCCTTCCCGCCTTCCCTTCACACCCCTTCCACTGATCTTCCAGCCCATCCATCGCTCCTGAGGCGACAGTCACGTCTCCTTTACTAGAGCTGTCTGGCCTGTGGGGTCTGCATAGTAAGACAAACACTCCCCTTAAATGCGTTGCCAGCATCACTTCAGCACTCCAAGATATTGCAGATTTTCTCATGTTGGTGCCCCTATAATTGTGTGTGAAGTATGTATGTGTATTAGTTTACGCCAGGGGAATGTCTGAAGTAAACCAGGGATACAGAGTGAGGTCTGGGCAGCTGTTGTATGCCTCTGCAGACACAGATGTTTGCTGTATCTCAGCAGTGATCACTGGATGGCCTGTTATCTTAGTACAGTGTACCCCATATATGTAAGTGTATTTGTTTCCTTTTTGTAAAACTTTTGGGGTCATTATTAGCCATTCCCTCTAGGATTATGATACCTGTGGTACTACACACATTTTTTAACAGCACCATTTTCCCTTTTGAGAGCGTAACTAGCACAGATATTCAAATAGATGCCATCCACGCAATTTAGGATTACTTTTGTGTCATAAATCAGTCATTACATATTAAAAAGAGATTCCATTAGTTTAGCAACTATTCAAAAGCAACACGAATGTCTTTTAACAATGTCAAAGCCTCTAGAGTCATATGTCATATTGTTAGCATTCAGAGGAATAGAAAGTTGTGAGATATTTTGGTCGTTTTAGTCATTTACTGATCATCTTAAGCTAGCTTAACCCTAGCCCTAGGGGCAATGACAGCATGCAGTAGTGCTATCATAGACTTTAGATAAAATGTGCGTGTATTGTTTGAGTCTGAAAAATGAAACCAATGTGGAAGTGCCCTAAATCTGCATTTTTTTCCCTCACAACCAGCAAGGCGCAACTCCTCTCGTTCCAAAAGTAAGTCTGATTGTTTAGGAGTCTATAAGAAAACAGTTCTACTTCTCACTGGATTTATTACTGCAGTGAACATTTATCTAATGAGTTTATAGTCTCAGCTCCTACTTCCCACTCCCCCCTAGTACAACTTGGTGTTCATTTAATAAATTATGTTCCGGTTAAGAGGAAAATAGATGATAAAACAGGGTATGCTTTAGAGACAAGCTACCTACGAGTTGCTACCATATAGTCATGCATCGTGATCCCGGGTTCTCAGTCAGATTCACCTCCTGCTTGTTTTGTTCATTTTCAGAACATGAAGGCTTTTTCCTTATGCTAAGCTAAGCTAACACACTGTAGGCTCCAGCTTCATGGAGGACAGACATGAGAGTTGTATCTAATCTCTTTTTGATGTCATGTTAAGTTTTCGTTGCTGAAATAGTGTTAAAGGTTTGTTGTAGCCACCACTGTCCAACAGCTGTAGTTTTCAATTTTCCGCAAAATAATGAGCTGCTGTCTTCAGATGAGCCAGGGATTTCATGGCATACCTTCATGCAAAGTAATAAATCTTTCCCTGTGTGGGACGTCGAAAGAGTTGGGCTGATGTTCTGCTCTAAAAAAATAAAATCTTACCTTTAGAAAAAAACGAACTATTTAATAGCTAGTTAATTATTTTTTTATTAAATAATAGGGAATGAAAGGATATGTTAAGATGTCCCTCTAGTATAGTATATCAGTGCCTTGAAACTCTTGAGTGTCCTGCTCTGAGGAACTAAGAAGTCCCAATAAAACAGGTATCACATGAAAGATAGCTTGCGGCTAAAAAACACTGAGTAATACAACAAGTGAAACTCGTTTAGAGTTTCATCTTCAGGCCTCTGTCAAAGAAATCTTGATGATTTATTTTCATTCTGCTCTTCAATACCATTTATAATACCTTTCTTACCATTTAAAAAAAAAGTTTTTATTTAAACTGGACATTGAATTAGAAAACTTGATAATAGTTTTTCTGAAATCCAAGTTCCGGCTGGTTTAATTATATGGTTCTTTCCGTGGTCATTTTATTGGCAATTTAATAACAAACAAATAACTCTTGATAGAATAATTGTAAGCATTAGGATTTACAGCAGCAAGACTAATGATATTGCACTGTTTTGATAACCTGAATGATGCATTTAGCTGGCATCTTGGTGAAAAGTCTATCTTAAGTGTGTTTGAGTGCCAAGAATCACAGAGAGAGTAGAGATAACCACTTAAGTTCATGGTAATGCTGCCTAAGCTTGAACAGTGCAGCAGTCTGTCTATAAGGATGACTCATATAGGGCTCGCAGTGATAATAAGCTGGCACAGTGTCAGCATGACTAAATATCTGCTTGAATCACACGTCTGCCGCTATTGATTTAATCGTTGATTCTAGGCTCCAGGACCGGTCTGAATACTAAGATATATAGAGGGACACACCTACAGCTTACCTAATGCTTTATGAGTGTTAGACTGAATTAATTCCTCTGCAATTACTGAGCTTATTGAATGTAGTGAGTCACACCTTCACACAGGCACATGAAATCAATTGAACTAAATAGAAGCATATGGGAAAACAAACACATTGAAATAATGAGCATGAGATTTTTTTGTCACATTCTAGGATTCTTTTACTGAAAGGAGCACTTTTTCATGTATTTGGGAATGGTCGGATAGACACACACAACAACTTAATATTTATTCTGTTGACATTTGACATGGAGCGTCACTAAAACATGCCAGTCCGAAACTGATCAAAGTTTGTAATTATATACAAATGATTGCAAGATTGCGCCCATTATCATCATGATGTAAGGACAATGTGTCCTACATTATATGTGCTGTATGTATCAGAGCAGTGGTAATGCCATCATAGTAATCTAAAAAAATACTTTTAAATTATGGCAATATATTCTACAAGAAATAACCCCCAGTGCTACATGTTGAGATGTCAGCACTGTCAGCATTTTTAGCAAAGATAGTAACCAAACATTGCTGACACTTCAGCAGAACCAGATAATCATTCACTTTCTCAGATTTTAAATGCAAGTTTATTACTTACTTATATAATAATTTCAATGCTCCTCTCAGACTTTTCCCTAGTCTTTGCTATTTCACCTCAGAATGCAGCAGAATGCATTTGGGCTGTGTGCCATTTTGACTAAAACAAAGCTGCATTAATTGGTGAACTGATTCAGTCAGAATTTTTATGAAAATCTAATTATCAGCTGCAGTTTCTCACTTGATGGGTTTTTGCTTTTCTGTGTTTTGTGTATATAGTATTTGTGTTTTTGATTGTTATTCACAGAAAACGGCACATTTGAAGATTGATCAATCGATCGTGTATATTCAGTTGTGTAAAGTCAAAAGCGACCCCTCATCAATATTCAGCCATTTTGCAGGCCCAGCTTCAGCTACAGAAACAAACTTGTGCTGGAAAACAATAAATTGAAAGACAGCAGCCTGCACTGACTCAGAATTTAAAGTTTATTCAGGGAGTTTGGGAGCACTAGCAAATCCCTGAAATATTTTTAACTACTTTGCTTCTTGGGCTGCTCCCCAGAAATATATTTTTATATTATTTAAATATGTGTTCATTTTATTTTATAGTTTGTTGTCAGTATGTTTCAGCTATATAGATATATCTTTCTCAGTGTTATTAAAAAATCACTAAATAAAAATGTCTTGTAATGATTAAAAATCTGAAAATGTGGGTGTTTTCCTTGCCTGTGTTGTTAAAATTAACAAAACACCCACAAGAGCTTATTTGGAGCTGTTTAGCTAAATCATTTCAGGCTGATGCACTGCCCTCCTTTACGCTCTCTGTTATTTCATCATTATCCTGCAATGATAACCAGGTGTGAATGGGAGAAATGTGACAATCAGGAGGTGATGAGTGGTGTTAAAGGTCACAGTTGCTGTTGGTTTGGCTGTGATGTGGTGAACCAGGAGAGCTGGGGCATAATGCAGTTTGGCAGAGTGGCAGCTGGCCTTTGCCACATTGCACCGATTCTTGTAAAGAGCTGGTTGTGATTTACAGCCCACCCACATAGCAGCACAGCTTAGATGGACCTAACTGAGGAAATGCTGTGCTTTCACTCAGCCTTTATCATTTTCCTGCCAGGAGTTTAATTTTATGTGGTTATTTACTGCTGTCAACGTTTGAGTTCCATTGCTTTTTTTTCTCTCCCTCTCCTCCTTCTTTCCACTGAGTGCAGGTGTGTGTTCACTCGACCGATGAGATGTGTTGGCTTGTCTACAAAGGCACTGACATAAATATGAATCAAGAAATTCTGGTTCAACTTTATACTGAGTCCCTCCCCTCACATGGTAGTAAATGCCGCAAACCAACCGACCCACAGCTGCAGGACAGGGTGATGTAAAGTTGTTGCCTCATTGTTGTTGTCACCTGCCTGCTGCTTTCTAGTGGTCTTCAATTAGTACTAAATTTCAACAATTTGATCAGTCGGGCAGAAGGTAGGAAAATCCCGTTACAGGAGGTTTTTTCTTTGTGCTGTAGGCGTTTCTGCAGACAAACTTGACTCAGGTGACAGTGGACCCTGCAGTTGACTCCAGTTGAGACAGGATTCTCGAATCTCTTTTCATGTCATATGAGGTCAGTCTCTTATGTGTGTGTGTCGTTATACTGCTTGTGTTTGTGTGTGTGTGTGTGTGTGTGTGTGTGTGTGTGTGTGTGTGTGTGTGTGTGTGTGTGTGTGTGTATGTGTGTCTCACAGACACGCACCACACACACACACACACACACACACACACACACACACACACACACACACCACACTTGGTCACAGAGACTCAGTCCTCACAACCTCAGGGCCAGAGGAGGAGACCCAGCAGAGGAAGTGTAAAGGTCTAATGTGAGACTGCTTAGTGACTCTGGAAGGATGCCAGATCAGGTTCCTGGGCCAGCTAGGTCAGTATTGTAGAGATGAGTTGATCTGTCTCGGTGAATGGGCCTTGCATCCGTCAGTTGGGTCCTGTTTGTGTCGTAGACCCATGGACCTGCCTGTAGGCGCTAACCGCAGAATGCTGCCGTGGAAATTTGAATTCCTTTGTGCTGCAGAGGAATGCCATTCAGGATTTTCCAACTTGGAAAAAGACACTGGACCCAGTGATTCATGACAACATAATTTTGTTATGTGGTCTGATGTTTTTCCAGGGAGACAGGAACTAAGGAAAGGTTGTTGAGATCAGCAAATCAGTACAACCTGAGACACATGTTAACAATGACAAAATGCATTTTTATTTTTCTTAAACTAGAAATTGACACCAAATCTTTCAAATGCATTTAAATCCAGAACCCTGCTGAAGATCAAAGCTGTGATGTTACTTATCACTGCCATACAATATAGGGGGGGTGACTGTTTTCATTATCCAGTGATTTGTCAATTTCTAATATCTATGCATTGCAGTCATTACAAACATATTAATGCCTGCTTTGCCAACTCTGCAAATAGGCTTCTGTATGTAAACACTTATGAACACAGTGAATGAAACAATGATATTTATTTCCGTCTCTATACACATTTTGCCCAATCTCTAAGTCTCCAAGTATTGCCAGAATCCTCCGTGCAATTCTGAAAAAATATGTCTTTTGCCAGTACTTAATGGTGAGATACATTTAAAAACAAACCATTTCAAGGTTAAAAAAAGAAAAATGATTTCCCCTTGATACAATGGCTAATATAAGTCTGCTAATATTATCATATTAAATCATAGAAGACCTTGATAGTCAAAACTTGTTCGAAATAAACAAGATCTAGCATGTATGACCAACCCTCACAATGACCAAGATAAGTGCTTAAAAGTAAATGCAGTAAGATTACACTGAAAATAGCCTCAGGCTCATAAGGTTAATAGAGTAATTTAAAAGAACAAAGGAGTTAAGTCTGTGTCCCTAGAAACAATGCACAGCCAGAAGGCTGAATGTGTTGACGGAGCCCAGAAAAAAGGACTCGGGTGAAAAGACTGACCCCATGATGAGCTGAGATTGAAATAAATATTCCAGTAGGAAATGACTTAAGGAGCTTCCTGGAACTGACCCAGACTGGTTTAGTCATTTGCCAGAGGCTAAAAGACAGCAGCAAAATAAGGAAGACACACTTTCCATCAGGAGCATAAGTTCTCTTTTCGACAGAGGACACAGCACAGAGGATTCAAAATATCTCTTTACAGTGAACGCTAGCCAATGATAGTAAGAAGAAAAAAGTACATGCAAAACCTTCTCTGTTTGCCTGTGATTGTATTTGGACGATTTCTCTGTTTCTGCCAATAATCTGCAAAAATACTGACTGTTTTGTCCGCAAGCCCAGAGAGCTTTAAGGTTTACAGGAGGAGAGTGCATGCATGACTCACGGAGATGAACTACTGCTGGGGCTTTATGTACCTGAAGGCCAGTTTGTGGTTTGGAAGTGGACGCAATTGTGCTCAAACTACAATAGGTACATGTTGATCTCCTATGCACATGGTCACATTGGCCCTCATATCACACACAGAAACACACACAGGGCTCTCATGGATGTTTCTTAAAGGCTGGCTGTGACTTTGCATTTTTTTTACTGCTGGTTACATGTGGGGCTTTAGCACTGTGAGTTTTTCTGAGGTGTGTTGAGCACAGTGGATGGACATAGCACAGGATATCTGGAGAATTTAGAACTTCATGCTGTGTTTGTGCACCAACTGTAGATCATTTCCCAGTATAACAAGCATTTGTTCAAAGTTCCATTTGTTTTCCTAGTGCATGCACAGTCAGTGCATGCGGACGTCTGCAGAAGGGTCTGTGTGAAACCTTGTGGACTTGGGTGAATAACAAAGTTTACATCCTGTGAACCATTGTGGACATGAGGATGCAGAAAGCATGACTTTGCCTTTACCCTCCTGACCAACGTGGGCCAGTATTGGAGCGGTGCCTACTTGTGGTATCGACCGTCCCATAAGTCACAAAAAATAAGTCTCTTCCCTGCTTAAGAGATTTATCTAACAGATACAAGAATATACCAGCAGACCTGCTATGTAAAACAGCACAAATACCAATGTAAAAGCTTTCATATAATATAACAATGTAGCAGTGATGACAGGCCACGCTCTGTTCTGGGCACCACTACCTTTTATCCCATAGAATACGGAGGGGCAGTGGAAGTCAAGATAGCTTTAAAATAGGAAGTACTGCACCATAAAGTTGCCATTGCAACGAAAGGACGCCTTGAGCTTTTTTGTCAGATTGAGTCCGTCTCAACATATGCTTCTGTAATTATGCACCAAATATATTTTAATGAGGAGTGATGTCTAAATACATGTCATTTGTGCATTCAGTTCTCTTGAGCTGCTGAAAGATATTTTGGCTGTTGCTCTATATAGATAATTTCTTTACCACTTTCACCCAGACAGAATTACAAAAGGTGAATGCTACGGAGTTCATTCATCAGACTCGGGGCTGTGTGCTGATGTTCAAAGACGCTCTGACTCTCCTCCTGAGATGACACAACTCCGTGAAAATGAAATCCCTCCGATGGCAGACAGCAGCAGCAGCCACGACTCAACTGTACTTTGTTAGTGTCTGTGTGCATGCTCTATACATACTGTTACCAAGTAGGACAAATGATTTATGTGTATATACACTATAGAGACTTTTATGAGTGTACATATGGATGTGTTGAGTGCGTACCCCTGTTGGAGTAGACAAATGTTATGTGATGATACAACCTTTTGCGTTCAGTATTTAAGACTTCCGTTGCTGAAGACAAGCACTGTTTGTCATCTATTTATGTAATGGGATGATCCACAAATCGTGCATTCATTGCATTCAGTTCATTCCATTTTCTGTGTGACTGAACATGTTTCTACTCTACCTTCCAACAGATTTTTACAGGAAATTTCTTATTAATGAGATGATTATGTGCACTAAATAATAACAGTGTTCTACAGCTACTTTCAAAAGAAAGTTTTGGCAGTGTGTCAGTTTGTGACGACATGTGGTGCATTAGGCAGGTTAGTCCGGCCAGGATCATGTTTATGGCAAATTTAAATGAGAAGCCAGAGAGGAGCATTAATTACAGAGCAAAGTAAAGCATAACTTCTGGGTTCCGTTCCAGGACAATAAAACTGAATGCTACTTTTTCTGACAAAGGAAGGCATTGACATGTTTAGGCAGCAGAAGTTGCAGCTTAAAGGGAAAATGCCATTAGTAGAAAGTAAGGTATGAGATGAGAAAGATGTAATTGCTATGGTGGGGCAGCTCTAGAATTCTTACATGGTGTCATTTCAATAAATGTTCAAATGATCCAGTATCTCGCCAAAGTCAAAGATAAGAGAAAAAGTAAAACATCTGAAAACAGATTTGTGTATCAGAACTTTCCCCTCTCTCGTTAGTCATCTCAGACTTATCTGCTGTCTCTCTATATAAAACATTATATAAAGTAGTTCAAACCTGCAGCAGCTCCAGCAGAAACAGGCTGCTCACACACACTGATGCTTCACTATTAATAATCTAATGATATATATAATAATTTGGTCAGAGGGACCAAACCAGGACTTTTACTTCAATACTTTACGTACATTTTTCTGCTAATACCTAAGTTCTTTTACTTGCAAACAATTTTTCTTGTGGGACTTTTACTTGCAATTAGAGATGTCCGATATTATGGGCCTGATATTGGCATAAAAATGCATTATCAATCAGTATTGTTATTAGTTTTTTTGTCTATCATGAAAACCGATAAAATAATGCTTGGATTTCGCCGGCATCTACCGGCGCTCAAATGATCACGTCATCAAACTGCATCCTGAAGTGTGTAACAATCGTGCCAGATTTCCGGTGTGCTGCGCCGGCGTTTGGCTCAAGAAAAAAAAAAAAAAAGAGATAGGATTACATTGCCAGTCGAGTTCATCTACCAATGGAATGAGGGGAACGCAGCTTTTGCTGTGAACCAAACTAATATCACTAGCCAGTGGGAAGTAGGATGGGGGTGGGTCTTAGAATGAAGTTGAGATCCAGCTGCAGGTGGTTCCACTGTTGTCATGGTTATAATGACGCACTGATACAGAAATCTTAAACAAATCCGTGGATTAAGACTTTAAGCCGCATCACTGCCAAAATGTAATCACTTGGTCCTTGTGTCATTTCTGACCTTTCCTGAAGATTTCATCCAAATCCGTTATTCCGCTTTTTTTGAGTAATGTTGTGCACAGACAAATGGATGGAAAGACAAAGGTATGCTGATTGTCACAAAACTCCGTGGCGTTCCTTGGCAGAGTAAATAAAAATAAAATGCGCTTCCCGAGGTTGGAAGAGTTAAACGGAGACGCCATCCCTTGGGTTGCTGGTGCAAAATAAATTTAGGAGCCAGGTGCTTGCTTCTGTACCGTGTGCTCAAAAAACTCATGTATGCAACTAGCTGCAAAAAGTGCTGCCACATCATGAGTCAGACCCATAGAGCTGCTGTCTGCTCTGAAACTCACAACTCGTTTACCGGGGGCAACAGCCACCGCTGAGTTACCGACATCAGACTGACTGGGTTTGTGAATTAAAAACACGCGTGTGCTCATTCATTGCAGAACACGACTTGTTGTTAACCAGATCTCAGCCACTCGTTAATCTGTGTAAAATGTTGACTTATGATGAAAATGCTTTGTCAAAATTGTCCGTGTCAGATCAGCATGCTGGTTCCATAAATACACAACTTAACACCACCATTTAAGAAATGAGCACTTTAATGTTTTTGTTATTATTTGAACTGAACTATAGTTTGCTGTGGGCTGCACAGTGTTGTAGTGGTTAGCACTTTCACCTTGCAGCGAGAAGATCCCTGGTTCGCGTCCCGGCTTTCCCGGGATCTTTCTGCATGGAGTTTGCATGTTCTCCCTGTGCATGCGTGGGTTTTCTCCGGGTACTCTGGCTTCCTCCCACAGTCCAAAATATGCTGAGGTTAATTGATCATTCTAAATTCCCCGTAGGTGTGAATGTGAGAGTGATTGTTTGTCTCTGTATGTGGCCCTGCGACAGACTGGCGACCTGTCTAGGGTGTCCCCTGCCTTCGCCCGAGTCAGCTGGGATAGGCTCCAGCCCCCCGCGACCCTAGTGAGGATTAAGCGGTGTATAGATAATGGGTGGATGGATGGATATAGTTTGCTGTTATAAAGTATGTTTTTATTTATTTATTTTTTGCGCTGTAACTGTTTGCATAGTTGTATTTCAGAATAAGTAGTGCAAATGGTGCTAAAAGGTGAATCAGTGTCCTTTTCCATGTCTGTTACTGATTGGTTGCTAAACAATATATTTGTACCACGTTGTAGTCAGATGGAGAACCTACCACGACCTACTGGTCTTTTTAGTATTACTATTATCTGTGTTCTGAGTTTCTGAATGCAGATATCTTCATTTCTTATTAGTTAGCTAGATTGTACCCCGACCCCCACCTGACAGGGAAAAAGTTCAGGTTTAGGAATATTTTTCACTTTCAGCCCTGCAAGTGTGGCTGCAGTAACAAGCTTGCTGTGCCTGACTAACAATATGTCTGTGGTTTGGAATTATTTCCAAGCCCACATATATCGGTATTGGTATCAGTTGATGTCGGAATCGGAAATTGAGAGTTGGACAATATTGGCATATTGGTTTTTGGCAAAAAAGCCAATATTGAACATCTGTACTTGCAGTAGTATATTTTAACATCCTTGTTCTGGTACTTTGAAGTAAAGGATCTGAATAAATTTTCCACCACTGGTCATTGGTTCGGCTGCATAGTAGCGTAGTGGTTAGCACTTTCGCCTTGCAGCGAGAAGATCCCTGGTTCGCGTCCCGGCTTTCCCGGGATCTTTCTGCATGGAGTTTGCATGTTCTCCCTGTGCATGCGTGGGTTTTCTCCGGGTACTCCGGCTTCCTCCCACAGTCCAAAAATATGCTGAGGTTAATTGGTCATTCTAAAATTGCCCGTAGGTGTGAATGTGAGAGTGATTGTTTGTCTGTATATGTAGCCCTGCGACAGATTGGCGACCTGTCTAGGGTGTCCCCTGCCTTCGCCCGAGTCAGCTGGGATAGGCTCCAGCCCCTCCGCGACCCTAGTGAGGATTAAGCGGTGTATAGATAATGGGTGGATGGATGGATAGTCATTGGTTCGATTGCCAAACAGGTAGGATTAAAACTGGGTGGAGAAAGTGAAAATGCAGCACTTGCTTTTCCCTCATTGTCACCCCTAAGGTACTCTTGAGCAAAGCCATTGACCTCAGCCGCTCCAGTAAAAGCTATGGTACTGGGAGCACTGGGAAGACTCCAGGTGTGAATGTGTGAAAAGTGAAGTTGGGAAATATGTCCAGGAAAAATAGTATTGCTTGGAGTAAGGCATAAATTTTATTTTACAATAGACTACTACATATCTATTTGATTCAGAACACTAAAAAATGTATTCTTTTTTAATTTATTGTAACCACAAAAGGGTGTAATTTGAACAGAGGCTAAAGTGCAGAAGGCACTGAGAGTCAGAAACAAGGGAGGGGAGTAAGTCCTGTGAGGCTGAATCTCCTGCCACTCCTGCAGTGCAATGTGATCCGTCCTTTTTCTGTCCCTCCTCTTCCCTAAAGTTTCCTTGCTAGTGCAGAGTGATAAAGACTGAGTAAAGCATAGTTTTAATATAAAGAAGCAGGTGTCGTTACTCACTGATTTCGTTTCACAGATATAAAGGTTAGATAATTGCTCATAAATTAATGGCTTACTAGCTAAATTATGATTGAGTAAATTAATCTCCATTTAACAAAACTGTTTAAAACATATATTTTTTCTGTATATTTATATCCCTACTCTGAAGCTCTGGAACGTTCTCTATAAAGTAAATGCCCACCTATGGTTCACTCTCCCTCCTCAGCTTCTTGGCCTCCTTCATTGGGGCTCGTTTTTGTTCATTCTAGTTGTTCTTTCCATCTTAAACTGAGTCTTTGTTTCCCTTGTAGATTTCTTACTTGGTGGCTGGCAAAAATGCATCATGAAATAAAGGCTTGTAGGTAAACCAATCTAAATGCTGATGGTGTCATCATTCTATAGACTCTCCATTGTGCAATCAGTATTTACTTTATAATGGTAAGGTAAAGTGAAAAACTTGGTCAGTGCTCACATTTGGTTTAATTGACTAACTTATCATTTGCAGATGTTTGCATTCCTTCATTTTAAAGCATAAATTATGCACCACTAGTGTTGAAAATATCAAAGTTTATTTTCCCTTCAGCACTATCAAGCATTTCCCAACAAAACACTTTTTGACATTGAACCCTCAATATTGCATGCTATCACACTCCTAATAGGGAATAGTTTGGGTGTAACAGTTACATAGTCACTCTGTTACACACACTGGTAGTAAGAGAGAGTGGCGTTCCAAAGGGCAGCAGTGTTTACCTGCCCACTTGAGTGGATTCCTCAGCCGGCTGGCTCTGACGCTGAGGTACAGACTCTGGTGCCTTCGTGTCTACTGTCTACACCAAAGACATTCTTAGCCTAATATCATTGCCAAACGCTCAACAAAGGTGTTGAAAGGGTAGGGGGGTGCGAAAGGTAAGGATAGGGAGGGAGAGAGATGGACTCGGTTCATAAAATTCACTGTAGGCACCGGGGGCCGGAAGCCTTGAAGTGTAGTGCTTGCAGAGGGAGAGCAGGTGTGAGCTTCTGTATATGTTGTGAGGATGTGCTGTATGTGGCTGCACAGGCATGTGCGTGGGTGCATATGTGTGCTTATGTGCTGGAGCTATTGCATCTGTGTTTGAGTAATAAATGGAGCATGTGTTCCAGCCAGGCGGACGTTGAGCCACGCAGAAAATGCACTCGAGCTTGTGTTCATGCAACCGACCACTAGACTAGTTAAAATCATGCTTTCATGGTTAATCACATAGTAGTGTCTGTGTGTGTGTGCGTGTGCGTGTGCGTGTGCGTGTGCGTGTGCGTGTGTGTGTGTGTGTGTGTGCTTGTCTGTGAGTGATAGGGAGATGGAGCAACTTCAAAGCGGCATGGCAGCATTCTCTCAGCCCAGCCTGTTTACACTGCTCAGTGGAGTCTGCATTCCTCTGTCTCATTTTTCCATGGCATTCCATGAACAGCTCAATGCTCTTGGCTGTGTGCCCTACAAAGTTTACCCCACCCCCTCCCAATCACCCCTACACATATAGTGCTTACATCCTTCTGTACACACAACTGTACACTCCATTTGGCCATTAAAACAAGACAGGAACCAGCTGGGAGTGAAGCTGCCACTAGCAAGGAAAGTTTAGGGAAGAGGAGGGAAAGAAAAAGGAGGGATCACATTCACTGCAGGAGTAGCAGGAGATTCAGCCTCACAGGACTTACTCCCCTCCCTTGTTCCTGACAGATTCAGGTGGATCTCCAGACGCATAAATGTCACTGCGTCTCTCCAAAGTGGGACAGAAATATCTGCACTGGTTTCTCTTCAAAGGTTCTCAGTGCATTCCCTGACAATAAATCAGGTAGCTTCTATGCTTGCCTTGCAGCCAAGGTGAAATATAGCAGTGCAAAAGAAAACAATTATGCTGCCAATTACAAGGTGTGTTGCAAGCCACATCAGAGAGCTTCTGCACTGATGTTTTGTGTCTATTTACTGCCAGAGTTGCTACGGATGCATCATGTGCCCAGGCAATATGGTCACCTAAACATTTGCGATGAGTAAAAATAACACCAAAAAATCTCTTAGTGAAATTATTGTGTTTACTTGCTCTTTGCCTTTATGACTGCGTTTCTCCAATGGCAGCTACAGGTGGCTATGGGATTCCATGTGGGGTGGAACGGAGGGATGGTGGCAGACAGTGACATCTGTGGAGAAATATGTCACTGTTTCTCTTTTTTCCTTTCCACTGGATCCTTCCTTAGATTAAATTAGAGATCTTATATGGCATAGTAGGTAATGACAACTTCACAGCAAAAAAATCCATCTGAAAAAGGATTTTAATCTAGTTTGGAACTTCCAAATATTTTAAAAATGTGGGAGACTGTGGGGAGATCATGTTACGAAGTTATGTTTCAGACTGTAGTCAAGTAGAAAAATAAGTGTTACAGAAAAATAAGATTTAAGGCTTATCAAGTAACTCCATGACTTTAGGCTTTGCAGAATATAGCAAGTGTACATAAACCAGGACAGATGTTTAAAGAATCAACTGTAAGAAAAGAGGAAGTCAGTGGATGAAGTCATTTTTGTTTGTTATTTGTTCTGCACAGATGGGAGGATGAGGAAGAAAATGATTTACACCAACCCTGATAACTGAGCCTGAGTGTTTCTCTGCAACCATTTACAGTCAATTCACATTTATGCAGGTAAAACATGGCTGCTGCCAACTCGTAGGCATAATGGAATACAGTACTGTTCATTAAACACAACCTAATATTCAAGTCAGTATCATTACTCAACATTTACATAATGCACTTACTTTTCACTCACTCAGTATATATGTATGTGAATGTCCCTCACTTTTCCCAACAACTGTCCATCTGATCTACCCTACACTTGGCATTTGTATCACTCAGACCCAAGAAAGTGCAGACTCCTCACATTTTTGCAAAAGGTAGCTTTCTGTTGATGCTTTGACGACAGTATTTTTTCAAAATTATGTGCGCTGACCTCACGATTACAAAAGCTCACTAACTGCCGCTCACTAGATTTGTCAGGGCATCAGATTTGGGACGCACAAACGTCACCATCTGTGGCTAATTCTTCCTCTGAACCATTCTGCTCCAGTGCGTTTAAAATTTTCCTTTGCATCATACACAGATGCTGCCATTTTCGGGGTCTCACATACAGATGGTGCAGTGTGCATATTTGTTTTCTGCCAGTACAATGACACAGTTGAGCATTTCTTTTTGCTGTGCTTAAAAAAGGGTTAATATCTAAAACATTTCTAGATCCTACAGCTTTTACTCTGCCCTTCCTGCTCACTTTAGTTTCCTTTTATTATATATAGTGAGACTTGTGCAGGGTACACTGCACAAAGCAATGTTCCATTTTAGCCTATGCATATAATATCAAATATAAGGTCACGTATTACATACCAATGATTAAGTCATCGAAGCTAAATGTTTATGACCCCCATTACCTGGGTAGAAATGACTTCGTCAAAATCAGCCAAAGCTGCATGTTTTGGACTGGCATTGCATTTGTGCAAATCAGTTTAAAAAGCACATTCTGAAATATCTTCACTTAATCTTAATATATTCATGGCATTTTTGGCAGAAATTAGTAAAGATGTGTTATGATTTACGACCAAAAATTTAAAGATAATAATCAATATCAAAGTATGGTATGGTGATAAATGGAAGAAATTTCTTCCCTAAAATCGAACATTTCTTCTTTAAATTAAATTTTTAGTAGTGATTTCTTTAAAATTGAACGTTTGCATCTCAGAGTTCTCTCTAACTACTTGCTGGTTTGAAGAATACTCCACCAAACATTTCCAGATTCATGGTTAACCAATTTGTTTTTCCATAGACACTTTCTTCTCCCTTGTGAAAACTGGGGGCTACATTTCCTACAATGCAACTTGACTTCTGACTGTTTTGTCTCAGAATTCAGTGTTTTATGCAAGTAGCAGCTTAATGTAGCCTCCAACAGCTAACTTCAAGCAGAGTTGTGGAGCAGGCTACAGTGACCCCCAGATATTCATCCTTTCTAAACTTGTAGTCTTCAGTCCCAAAGTTGGATAAATCAAACTTCACGCAGCTGACAGGAGGCTGTTTGCAAATGTTTTCCATATGTATTCTTTCCAAGACCTGAGAACAGTCTTTGATGTGTATAATCAGAAGAGTTCCCTTTTAAGCTTCCACAGTAGGGGTTTCAGGCTCTTCCTGCCATCACACACTGAACAAAGATCAATACATTAGTGTTCATTTTCAGCCCAGGAGCTGTGCTTTGAGTTTATGCATCTGGCTTGTGCAGCAGTTTAACACTTAAATTTAAAAAAGAGAAAAACGCCTCCCTGTCATATGCCATTATAAACTTTGACCTCTGTTTAATAACCATATTGCTACAAAAGATACATGCTGGTGGGTGGGTTTGGTGGGGATTGCATTTCCAAATTAAAGAGTGGTGGTAAAAACACCCCCAGCAGTCTACTGTTTTCATTTTATGTGCCAGTGTGTAAAAAAGGCACCTGTCTCTCGTGAAACTCTGGCATGGTGTCCTATACTGTCTGTGGAGAGACTTTCACACAGTGGTTTTATTTTGAAACCGTGTCCTCTGACAGTCGGGTTGAGCTGATCTCTAGTCAGACTCTTATCTTCGATGAAGGTCCTCGGACATGCTTAACCTTTGCAGTTGCTAAAAGTGCCACATTTACATACCATTTGGCCCAGTAGTGATGGTCACATATGTTTTTAGCTACGCTAGCAGCATGGGCCAAGGTTTGGTTGGTTCACCACTTTGGTCTTTACTGAAACATCTCAGCAAGCATGGGATGGATTGGTTCGAAACTTTGTAAAGCTGTCCATGTTTACAAATTCAGAAATTCCCACAATTCTAGTGATCTCTGAGCATTTCCTACATCACCATCATTACACCAGTTTGATACTTTTTTTTACCACAGAGTTTGCTTTTTTGACTTGAGAGACATGAGATTGTGTAAAAACATGATTTACTGAAATGTTTAGTCTGCATTTCTCTGTTCCTGTCTCTTCACCATCATGAATCATATGTACAATTCAACTTTTACTGATTTCTGAGTCTTGCATGAGGGTGATTAAAAATTCTGTATCTGTTTTTAGTGACTGAAAAAAGTGAGCTTCCTCAAAAGTTTACACACTGACTATTTCACTCCTGCTGAGATACTCTTTCTGTAAAGCAGATTGGAGACTTGTGTAATATTAATTATCAAAAGCAGAATATGACCTTTTGCATTCATGTTTTTGTTGCCATTAAGCATCCAATCACCTGCGCTAACAACCAAGTCTAAGCTGATGTAAAACTTACTTTACTGGGCGATAAATGGTGTGATTATATAAAATTGCACAAGTAGCTATTATAATAATTAAAATAAACCCATCCCTCATTTTTGCACTCTTTGGCTGACACTCCATAAAATACATGTTCATCAGTTCTACGGATTGCACAGAAAATCCCAGCAAATATGTAATAAATAAGAAATAACTGAAATTGGTAACTTGAAGTCACTTGGTAAAAAGCGCATCCTTTGGGTACATGTTGGCTTATAACAGCTCATCCTCCTATTTCTTTGCCTCATAATTCCATTCGATTGATCCTTCTGTCTCTCTGTCTCTTTGGAGTTTCCTTCAGTGAGCACCCTTCCTCATTCCCTGGCTAATCGCTTTCCACATCACTGACCTTAAGTTGCCAACCGTAAGTGATTGGCACACTGAACAGTGTGGGTTTTCTCTCTGACTGATGTTATGGAACCTGAGAGAATTTGAGAACCGTCCTGCAGGCCAGGGACGGGCTGGAGGAAGCCTGGAGGCAGTGTGGATATGTCTACAGGGAAGAAGGATCACTGCAACACTAACAAACTGCTGGGCTGCCAAGCCACTGACTTGTTATGACAGGGAAGTGCTGTGTTTATGTTCAGCTCGGAGCTTTGAAATGTATAGTGCAGCGTTGGCCTGAGGCTGATGGAGTGGCCTTAGTTGTTATTGGTGTATGTTAATGTGTGTGTATGTATGCAAGCATGTGTTTGTCTTAGCAAGACCACAAAACCTGTGCATGAAGTGTGGACAGGACATAGGGCTCCATCTTTAAACTGTTCCCATGTCAGTTCCCAGTGCAACTGAAACACTGTCTGTTGAGCAGCTGGAAATGCCTCATCACCAGACAGAGAAACAGCAAGTCATCATTCTGCTATGACTAGGGCCCGACCGATATGGATTTTTTGAGGCCGATGCCGATTCCAACACACAGTCAGTTGCTGTTACAACCTGTGTTACATTCTAGTATTTTCTGACAGAGTAAAACTAAGAGTGACATGACATCATGACGGTTGCAAGGACGTCATTCTGCGCAACACCGACACTTAACAGCGTTCATTGTTTTATGAGAAATTAAGAATATATCTGCGTTTAATCGGCAAAACGCCAGCTGATGACGATTATTTTGAAAAGGGCTATAATCGACCGATTTCATTAGCTGAGCCGATAAATCGGTCAGGCCCCAGCCATGACTTGCCAAAGCAGCTGTAACAATAATATCAACCCAAATGATTCAATGGTTAATGTGCTTTGTGGCACTTCAGTAGACCCGAGAGTCAGTCTGGAGATTTGCAGACAGAAATAAGTAATAATGTCTTTCAACTGGTAAGTAGACGAGGTCGTTATCGAAAATGAGAACTAGTTCTCAACTAACTTACCTGGTTAAATAAAGGTAAAATAAATAAAGCAGAAAGGCATTGTGAATGATATCAGGTTTGCTGATTAATCCGTAGATTTTTTGATTACTCTCTTATAAATGTCACATTCGACACAGCTGATCATCCAATATTTTCCTGCTGATATTTGATGCAACCAAAAAGTTCTGGGACTGTTCATTGTATGTGTGCATAGAGAGGATCACAGTCACGCAGTGCAATATGTACAAACTGTCCAGAGTCAGGAGGCCACATGACATCATGCTCTCAGCATCAGGACCTGTGCTGCAGATGTTTTTGTGACTACTGGTAGGTGCCCACTTGCAATTTTTCCATGGACTGCAAACTGGAGCAGAGAGTAAACACTGCATTTTGTGTCAGTCAGCTGCAGCAATGATCCAATGTTAACGTCAAGGGTCATCAGTGGTGGCGAGAAGTGGGTCTGTGGTTCTGACCCAAAGACCAAACAGTTTTCACAGTGGAAGAGCCTGCAATTGCCAAAACTGGAGAAGTCGTGTGAGGTCAGGAGCGCAGCAGAACCATGCTTGTTATTTTCTTCAGCATTTCGATGATTGTGCACTGCAAATTCATCCCCGACTGTCTCTACTGTCAATGTAGAGTCCTAGCTTGAGGTCCTGAGCTGTCTGAGAAAAAATTTGGTGCAAACAACCTCAACTTTTGCACAATGGTATGTGGGTGCACCAATGTGGAGTGCACTGGGCCACAATGCAGTGATTAGACAACACAACTGTTGCTTCCCATTCACCCAACTCACCATATTTGGCTCCTTGTGACTTCTTCCTTTTCTGCAAAATGAAACTCAGGTTGAAGGTCTGGTGTTTTGGCACAGTTTAGGAGATTCAACACTAATCACAGATGGACGTGTTTACATAAAATGACTTCCAGGCAGTGTTAGAAGCCTTGCAGAAGGGTTGGGAGTTGTGTATTGCTGCATAAACAGAAAAATTTGACAGGGGTGGTAGCCAAATTTAAATCAAACCCATTTTTTGATTTTTACTAAACTTATTGATTTCACCTCTTAGATTTGTTTTCATTTTGGGGTTTGGACTTTGAATACAGGTCAGCTTTGCTTTTAGCTGTTCCTCTGTGTCCATCCAAATTCTGTCTAACTTTTTCTACAATGTATGTTTGATGAATACAAACTACAGTGAGAGTTAAGGTAAGAGCCCAACTTAGTACAAACATGTAAAGGCAAATTTATACATAAACTGTTGTTTTCACAAAGGGCATTATAACGCCAAAGAGTTCTAAAATCCGCTATTTTCAGTGACATTTTCTAAGTCTGAATGAAAATCTGCTGCACTCATCAAAGCACAGGTGTGGCTGGACCCAGCTCGGCGCCTCAGTGTGCAAAGTTCATCCCAGTTGAACTTTAGTTCTGCCGGTTATCTCACAGAAGCAAGGGACACAGCAAGTGAGGAGGGCAAAGAAAAATGTGCAAAAGTGTTACATGTCATATGTGAGCAGCATGGTCTGTGGAAATATGATGCGTCACAAAAATGGAAGCGTTATTCCCTTATGTGGCATTCCTCCAATGCTCAACTCACCCTTCAGCTTCCTTTCTCTAAAACCAACTCGTCTTCCCGCTCCAGGTTCTTTCTTCTCTGTCTAATCCCTTTTATAGAACGGAGAGACAATCTGACGGGCCTGGAGTTGGGGGGGAAGCAGTCCTACTTAAAGAAAGCGCCCGAGTAAATTTGGGGCAGGTGGTAATTATTTGGGCCTCATTATGGGATCACATTTCCTCAAAATCATTCTCTGTGGTAACTGTTACTGGATATAGGCCTGACTCTGTCAATAAAGCGGAGGGAAAGATGACACGCTTTTTGTTTTGACAGGACTAAAACAGCATTTGCAAAAAGAGAAAATACGAGAGCCTCAGAGCCCACTTTTCCACATGCTCCGACAGAGAATGACCCTCTGCTTTGCTTCCCTGGCACTCGGCAATCTGGCATCACTCTCATATTAACATTTCATGTAAATCTACTTAGTTTAGGGTCACAATATACAAGGATGTCTGATTGAAGAATGCGTATCTATGTGATCTGTGGTACTGAGAGCTGGACCACAAAGCGTGTGTAGAAGTCAGCGCTCTTTTATCATTGGACAGATATGATCTGAGAAAAAGCTCAGTGTCTTGGCTGTCAGCATCCCCCGAATCAACCACCCAGATTGAGACACACAGTCCTGCACCTAGCGCTGTGTTACTCAGAGAACCATGCAGGGACTTTCTGCACAAGTGGATCAGTAGACACGCTCATGTACACATATGTTCACATGCAAGCACTTGCTCAGATGCCTCAGCAACAATATATAGCTGTCCTCTCCTCTTTAACCCACCCTGTTGCACAGACTCTCACATGCTGATGTCAAGCAGACTTGTTACCTGATGTCTTTCCAAGAAGCAAAGGGTCAGTGTCTCAACTCATCCTGTCACCTCAGAGTCCATTATCTCTTTCTCCTTTGATGCGCAGTGTGGGTCAGGAGATACCTACTTTCCATTGAATTTGGGTCACTTTTGACCCATTTTTGCGCATCAAAGGGGTAAAACAAAAATGCACGGACCAGATGGTAGCAGGGATCCAAAGTGTGTGTCGCCCAGTGATCCCAGCAGCTAGATCATTTTCAGCTATCACATGCTGTCTTGATGCTTCCTTTGGCAGCCACTGTTCCTGGGCTTAAAACTCTCATTGTAGAAACTTCTGCCAAGTTGAATGAGAGAAAACTCCAATTCAGACATTCAGAGAAAACAAAATGTGATCTGGGACTCGGAGGGAACAGATTCAGGTGCTTTCATCTGTGATGTGTTATAAACCTGTGTGTATGCGAGAGTCAAACCAGAAAGAGTTTTATCACCCCACCAGCTGTCATTGAAGATTATTAGCGTGTATGCATAACAGGTGCGTCTTTAAGGCTTCAAGAGAAGGAAAGAGACAAAGAAATTTAATTCGATGTAGAGCCAGGACGTAAGAGTCACTGGCTGAAGAAGTGGGTCAAAACCCAGCAAACAGATTGTTTTCTGCATTTATATGTGAATGTGTATTTATGTAGGTTTGCATGTGGCAGGGTTGATCGAATTCTTCCCGGATATGTACAAACCTGGCAGGCTTTCCAGCCTCAAGGTAGAGCTCCATAGAAGAAGCCTTTTGATTTCGGCACTCTCAGTCCTGTCTGCTATGATAGAATAATCAGCACTGATGTACTTCTTGTATGTCCTTCGACTCCAATCTGTTTCATCCTGGTTTTTTGCATAGCATTTTCGCCGATAGTTCTTCAGAAGCCCTGTGACCTGAGCAGCTGGTAATTGAGTGGTAGAGTTTGATGAGAGATGCAAGCTGCTTTTGCTTCCCCCTTTAACACACACTGACATAACTGACTGGGCCTGGTTCCCTGCTGGCAAGAGATGAACTAGAAAGCTCTCTTGCTGATTATTGGCGGATGAATAAAGGAGATCCGCAGGGCTAAGTGAGGGAAGAAATATTATTGACTTCTCACCGCAGCTACTCTTTATTTTCCCCTTTTTCTGTCCATGTATTTGTTTTTGAGGCTGTTAGATTCTTTCCTGGGAATATTTCTGGTGTAGTCTTTGATTGAGCTGGAAAGGAATGCTTTTAATCCTGGCTACAAAGGAACCGAGGGACATGTCCCCGTCAGTTTAGCAACAGATCTAGACAGATGAGGAGGAGGAGGCGGAATGGAGGAGTGAGCATTGTTAACAGTCTGTGGGGAACTGTTTGCGTGCCCTGTGGTTTCTAGTCCCTGTGAAATGGAGACTCAGTGATTTGGTTTCCCAGGCCCCTTTTTCTCAGGGCCATACAAAAACCAAATGAAGACGTTTCAGTCTGTCTTGGTTGCTGTTTATAGTCCAGTGTGTCTCTAAATGGTAGATGGCACCAATGGTGGCACATGTTCACACCGCCATCTGATTGTAAGTGGTGTGGGCATATCTAAAATAGAAGATAATGCTTAGTCTTGTTGACGTTGCAAACATAGTCACTGCGACCATTGAGGTGGTTGCCCTCAGAGCCTCAGAAAGCCAGAGGAAAGTAAAAACAGTCACTCCTTCTGAGTCTGCTTGGCTCAGCTTTGGGATTTTTTATCAGCTTTATTAGGTATTATTGCGTAGTCTCATGCATCAACATGTTTAAATATCACAGCATGATCCAAACATCATTGTGTAACTCTAAAGACTCAAGTGAAGGATGTTATTTTTCAGTAAAATTTTGTTCACTTACTGAAAGTTGTTCTTTCTCAACATTTCCCACAAATCTCCAGCAAGAACGAGCAGAGGTCATAGCTTCAGTGCAGTAGTGTCATTAAAGGATTTTTTAAATTTTATTTTCTTTCTTTTTCTTCGTTAAGGGCCAGGTTCAACTGTAGGCCTTTAATTTGAGCCTAGTAAATGTAGCCTGGTAGAGGCAGCTGGCAGCGCAGCATGCAGGCCAGGCCAGGCCAGGCCAGGCCAGGGCGTCATGCTGTCCTGCTGCCTGTCTTCCCTCCTGAGCAGGGCAGCCATGAAGGCAACATGCAAGTGAAAACATTATTCAAGACAGAATTCTCAACAGTTTCTATTTTCAGTCTTGTACAGTCACAAGTTACTTTTAGCAACTTATTTCAACAGTTTATCTATTACTTTTAGCTAATTATTAGATCTTTTCCCGTGGTGATTCACAGCAGGATATTTTAACAGTTCTGTCTGTGGTTTAGCTTAGCTTAACTATTTTAAATGTTTAGCCTTTACTTTTAGCAAGTATTTGAATGGTTTCTTTGTTCCTTTCATTCATTATTTGAACAGTTCACTCATCAATTGTCAATTTTAGCCATTGCTTTTAGCTAATTATTTGAACTGTCTCAACATGGCTTGAAGCAAACTGTTGATTCACTGCTTTAGATACCCATTTTAACGGTTTGAAAAGGGCTTTTCATTTAAATAATTTATTCATGAGTTTAGTGTAATGTTTGAATAATTCATTATTTTTAACTGTTGAAGCAGTTTTTTCATAACTTCAACATATTACTACAACTAAATAGTTTTAGCTAACTGAAACATTTATCTATTTATGTGGAGTTAACAATTTAGTCAGTTTTTTTATTCATTACTTATAGCTAACAATTTAACAGCAATTAAGTAACAATTTAAACTTTTTAACCCTTATGTGTAGCTCATTACAAAAACTATTTATTCATGAATTCACTACATTTTCGTAGCTAATTGTTTATTACTTTTAGCTTATCATTAGAACTGTTTTACCATTACGTTTGGGTTGCTACTTTTCATTACATTTGGTGAACGCTTTGAACCAGATGAGTCCCCATAACTTGTGGGTTAATGACCATTGTGCCTGTACATTCACCAAAGATTACCCCCCCCAATCATTCCATGAAGCCCCTGGACAGTGCAGAAGTAACCCCCAGAGGTGCATGTGCACCTGTTTAGGAATCATTGATGTCTTGGTCGTGCTGATGTTTCCTGTGGAAACACTAATGGTGGATGTCATGTTAATTCACTGCCGCATTTATTAATTATAAATCCACTGCACACAGGGAGCACAGTGGCCCTAACTTTCAATGTTAGGAGCGCAAGCAGAAAATTTTTACTTGACTTGCAAAGTACATATTCACATTTCCTGTCATTTCATTGTATTACTGATAAATACTTGAAATATAAATGCAGAAACTGTAATGTTTTCAATTCACATTTTATTGTGCAGCAGTTGACACAACATAACAAGAAAAGCACTCAGAGAGTAGTGCTGGACCCGAATATTCGGTCCCGACGGTGATATCGGGATATTAATTTTGAGACCCGAATATTCCCCAATACTCCGCCAAGGCTGCTCAGTTGACATATCATTTCCGACAGAAGAAATCTTTAATAAAAAATGACCTTGTGCTGAGCACAGGCATGTGTTATGCATGTGCATGTTATGTATGGATGCAGAATTCTGTGTAAATGACTCTTATAAAGGTCTGTTGATCAGCTCATCACTTTTGGCACGCCTTTATTTTGCTACTGGTAAAATAACCGTTCCCTCCATGCTTTTATTTTGAAGGTGTATTTTTAATGGTACAGGCTTTTATTTTGTCACCATTCCAGCAGCACAGGAAGTATTTATCTAAGAAGCGGTTTCTTGACATGACGAAGACCGAAAAGTCCGAAAGTTCACATAAAGATGAAAGAAAACGGTTCCACGCTGTTGCTGTCTAGCAAAGGATGTCTCTAAACTTAGAAGCACCTAGCTGGAATGGGGACAAGCTCTTACGGTGTTTTCTGAACAAAGGAGTGAAGGACAGAAAGGTGAATTTGTGTTCAAAATAAGGCTGATGGCTGAACGTAAATAAAGGCTTTGTGAAACACCAGGAGCTTCACTGTCATTCGCGTCCCGCTCTCACATACATTGGCCCGCGCTCTTCTTTTGGAGTTAATGTCGGTTGGCAAACCAGCTCATTTCATTCCTGTCAACTACTGGGCTGAAGTGTGGAGCAGAAGTTTGTCAGCAACAAAAAATATTCAATAATAATTTTAAGAAAAATCGACAAATTTACTGGTTGCACATGCGAAAGTAGATGATTTACTTGCACTGTCTCAAATTTTAGTCGCAAAATGCGACCATTTTGTTGCAGTCTGGAGCCCTGGCAGAGCACAATCGTAACACCCTAAGTGTTTCCCTTCCACCAACCCCCATCTCTCATTTCTTTCCTTTTCTTTTATCTTCCTGTCCCACCACAGTTCCCCAAGTCTCCTGTCTTTCTTGTCTCCGCTCTCCCGCTCCTTCTGACGGATATGCACCAGCCCTTGCAAAACATTACGTCAATTCCTTGCCTAGGGGTGCCAGCTGTTGATGTCACCCTTGGGTCTTTTTGATTTAGGGATTTCCGCTGGGTGAGATGAGGGGAACCCCATGACCTCAGCCTACAGCCACATGAAGAAGCCCACCAGGACAGAACGAGGCCGGGATGGGCCCATAACCAGGCTGGGAAGAGCAGGGCAAGGCAGGGCAGGGTGGTAGCGCTCCACTGCGGTGTGGGTGAGCGCAGAGGCGGGGTGCTGCAGGGTGATCTGTGAGATTTAACAAGGGCTGATCTGACAGCACTTTTTTAGGGGGTGTCATCATTCATGGTGGGCAAAGTAGTGATACATGGAGATGTTTCAGTGCTCCCTCTCTGACTGCCGTGCAACTCCTCGTACCCGTGACAGCTTGTCTGTGACTTGCAAACACTGCTGCTATCCCTTGAGCTCTTAAATACAGCCTTTCAGCAGCTAAGAATTTCCTCCCTTTCAGAGGGGATCAAATGTTCCTACCAAAGACTATCTCTCATTCTTTCAGTCCTCAAGGCTTTGAGTGGGAGTGAACATCACCATTCCATGTAATTGATTTCGTAGGGTGCCACAGTTTTTCTTCTTTATATCAGCTGGGTATAGTTCAGAGGAAACGCCTTCGTTTAAGACATAAAGGCTTCCATTAAGTGCAAGTGTTGTTCTCTAGTAGTGTGAAAACAGCTTTAGCGCCTCTGTCCAGACCGTCAGAAAAGGTTGTCTTGAACATTTCTTTATCTGATTGTCAAATTTGATCATGTCTTTTGTGTTTTTAAGGTCATATACTATAGAGGAGGTGTTGTGTTTTTTAGTACATATGGAAAGCTGTGTGGGATGTACTGCATATTTATTTATTTGTAGCTTTTTTAACCCACCTAACTTCTTCAGAAGTCAAATATATTTATTCTTCAAAACAATTTATAAAGACGTTTTTCCTCCCAATCTCAAACCTAAACCTAAATACGAAATAATTCAAATTTAATTCCTACCAAACTACACTGAAGTATCTCAATAAGTTTTGTTGATTCTATAACCCATGATTTTGAAATGATAATCTACAACCTGTTTAAGGGATGCATTATGTTTTCCTTATTTCCTGTTACATGTTGGATGTTCATAGTAAACTTAGTCAAAGTTTTTAACCCTCATCAGTACCCGTGGCAATACCTATTATAATCTGTACACTTGGGGTCCAGCTGGACCCCAGTAGTATTTCATCTATTTCACATTTCTGTACCTGTCCATATCCTCTCAATATATATTTTCTTAAAACATGTGTCGTCTATAGATACAAATATGAAAAAACAATGAAAGTTTGATCACTTGTGATGTTTTTATTCAAGAGAAAATGAAATGAAAGTAACACATTTTCACTATTTTCATGCTTTTGTGATTTTTATTACAGAATCATGTGCAAGAAATGAAATTAACATGTCCCATTATAGCTCTGATGCTACAAAGTTAGGAGACATTAATGGTTTGTAGTAGAATAGCATATATATGGTCCTTTTTATTAAAACTGCCCTCTTTGCCACTGGGGTCCAGGTGTGAGTGCGAGTGCGATTGTTTGTCCTGCTTGAAGTTACTGTATTGTTTTTAAGTTATTATCTTGTTTTTTCACTGTGAAGCACTTTAGTCACCCTTTGGGCTTTGATTGCCATAGTTCAGATGATTATATTAATGATTACTGACATGTATTGCTTACAATATTAGTCTAAGAACTCCTGAATTGAAATGAAACAATGCAACTGAAGCAGTCATCACAAGAGCAACTTAACACAAACATACATAAATCAAAGATGCACACCTATACTGCTGTAGGTGTTGCAGTGAAACTTCTGTGTTATTTTAAACTTCATATTTTTACAAGTACTTATTTTCACATGTTTTTTCCATTGTATTCTTGCAGTACCACCCTCTGTCTCTGTGCAACACAAGTGAGGATGAACGACAAGAGAGCGACTTCATCACCATTGTCAAACTGGAGCACAGGGTTCCCCGCTGTAAGGCGCTTCACGATAAGGTACGGATCACAGACAATATAACACACAGACGTGGTGCTGAATGCATCATGCATTTTTCTCAGTTGAATACTCTGAGAAACTCCCCTCTCTGTGACCCCTTCTTCCCTCAGACATGGCAGCAGACAGATAAACCATCTTGCCATCTTGTCTTCTCTCCAGTACCCCTTCCGCTCTTGGATTTAGACTTTAAAAAGAAGATGGTTTCAGAGGGAATTATTTGGCAGGAGCTTAATGTTTTGTTCAGGACAGTGATCTTTCAGAGTTAGGACTCGGACAGGAGGGGGTGGACTTAGCTCAGTGCTGCTATGTAGCAAGTGGCAATGAGCCCTGGCTTTGGATGTAAGGCTTTCAAGCCCCAGCTGTCACTGGTCCGATCCCAGCCACCCAGCCAGCCAGAACCAGACACTGACTCTGCTTCTCTCTAATATGAATGCAGCCAGAGCTCCATAGATTCTACCCACAATGGTTTATATGTATGTGTAATTTTGACAGAGTTGACCTAAATCTCCCTTGTGTGTAGGTGTTCTACCCTACACACTGGCTGGCATGCCCTAGCTTTAAAGTAGTGTGATTTAAAACTGTTGCTATTTTTTCCTCGTTTTTCAAGTGGTGACAAATTAGCAGGCAGGAGTACAGTGAGGCGACTGCCTTTTTTTAGCCTGTGTTTTCTTATCCCCTAATTTAAAGCCATGTTTAGGAGCAGCCCGCCATGGCGACGATGTTGAGACATTCCCACACTTTCCTGCTCCTTTCCTCCTCCTGTTGCTCCTTCAGTGGGAACCAAACCAGAGAGGAGGGGTGTCACTCAGAGCTGACTCCACAAAACAGTTTTGATTAAAGCCTTAATGGCAAGACCGTGTTGTGCCATAAACAAAACATACGCTCTCCCTCATGCAGATGTACCCTTGAACAAAAGGTTGTTGCTTCCGAGTGCTTTCTCTCTCCCAGTAATCACTTTTGAATTCAAGAGAAGGAGGAAGTGTGTGTGTGTGTGCGTGTTTGTGCAGGTGCGTGTGCGCACGTGTGCGTGTGCTGGGGTCTTGCTAGTTGTTTTGGTCGTGTGGAAAGTATGTGTTGCAATAAACTCCACTCCAGCCACCTGCATCCTTGCTTCCTTTGCGAGATTCAAAGCTTTTGGTCGTGGTAGATTTATTGGGGATTCAAGTTGCAGCTGTTGAGTAGTTTGCGCTCAGCCTTTTGAAGAGGATGAATCAGATGGTTTGGGATGTGTGGTGATGGGTCAGCCATGTTCTCTAGCTGGGACTTGTTTACAGTTTAGTCTGACTGTAACCCGCCCCGCCAATCTATAGATACTTTGACGGCCACAGAGGGTTCCTGTTACACCACATACACTCAGAATAGACCATAAACCAAAGTGAAATTCAAATCCTTCAAGGATAAGGTTTGATTGTTGTTCTTTGTTCAGATATCCAACATTGTAGGGATATGTCTTTGCTGATTTGCAGTCATTTATGCTTTCTATCTAATGCTTTTTACTGGATAATTCTCAATCAGTCTCGGATCAATTTGAAAAACTAAACTTTAGCTTTCTGCATGTGTCTGCTGCTCTTTTACATGTTGTTTTAATGATGCAGATAATCTTCCAATAAAGAGGATCACATCTTATGACTGACCATTACTCCCCCACATGCACACATTGTACTGAGACGAGCTGTAGGACGAGCTGCTACTCCCTTTGACTTTGAAATATTTATTCACTCTTCACAAGTAACTTCACTTTGCTAAAGATACTTTATTGCAATTAAGAGGGAAACATAAAAAAAAACTATATATGAGGAATGATGTTTTCAATAAAATGTTAAATTTCCTTAAAATCTTTGTGATTTTTCTCTAAAAGAATTTTAATATGTAATCCTTAACTATGTTACTTTCCATGTAGGGTTAGGGTTAGGGTTCTTAACATTAACTCTTGGCCTCATTTTGTGATTTTATTTAATTCTTAATTTTCATGTTAACATCACAGAACTAAAAAGCAAACTGAATACATGTTATTGGGGTCTGAGCACTGAATGGTGCAAAGACCCTATTGGAATGCAAGGAATTCTTATTCTTATGTTTTTTTTGTCTGTCAAAACAATTTCAAATTTGGCGGCCTAAACATTCCCCAAAATGCGTGAAACTTTGCAAACACATCAGGACCGGCGAAAAATGTTAGATTTTATGGGACTTGCGCATGTGTGTGCCAAAATGGCTCCATAGTGCCCCCTACAAAATTGCAAAATGTGGTTACTAACCCAACTCGCAAGACGTTTCATCTACAGCTAAAACATTTTGTAGGCATATGCAGCACATCAGTACACACAAAAAAGTCATTATTACAGCCAAACTGTAAACCCAACAGGAAGTCGGCCATTTTGAATTAGCTTTGAATTTTTTTTTTTTAGATAAATTCCTCATCGGGGGAAGTCCGAGAGACCTCAAATTTGGCCAATATATGCAACAGGCCTTCCTGATGAAAAATTATCAAAATGTTCCACAAAAGTCAAAGGGCGTGGCCATGGCAGCCAAAAATATTGATCCTTCGCCATGAAACAGGAAGTGCTGTCTAAATCTCCTGTACATGCTCCAATCTACCTGAAACTTTGTATGTATGATCAGAGACCTGCCCTAATGACATTCACATTCACAGTTACAGCACCACCTTGTGGTATCAGGAAATAGCCATTGTTTACACTTTGATGTCCTATTCTTAGCCAGTTGATCATATTCACCTCAAATGTGGTGACAAAAGCCTTAAGATGTTGATAATGATTCCCGGAGAAAATGGTGACTCATCAACTCAGGAACTACGGCCAGTATGTCACCTACAGCTATGAAATTTGATAGACATATGGAACTCCTCAAGCCTCAAAAAAAAAGTAATTGACACCCATACCCAAAACACAACAGGAAGTTGGCCATTTTGAATTATGTTTCATATTCTTGATGATTTTGGGTCATTTTTGGACATTTTCAAGAGCTATAAACTCAAACAGGGTAACCCCGAAAGAGATGAAATTTGGCCAAGGTGTACACCAGGCATGGGTGATCAAAAATTATCAAAATGCATGTGCCATAGCGAACCCCTACAGCATTTTAATAAATATCCCCCACACCAAGTTTGACCTGTGTCTACGCAATTTGGTCGCATGTGTAGCACTTGAGGGCAAACAAAAAGTCCGCTATTTTGAATTGATGTGTGACCCTTATGGTAATTTTGGTCATTTCCATTGGCTTACTCCTCATAGGGGGTAACTCCAAAAAAAAATCAAAATTCAACGGTGTATATACAACACACCTTAAGGATGAAATCCGCATAAGTGAAGCCATGGCGGCCACCTGAAAATTGATGCCTTGTCATGAAAGAGGAAGTGCTGTGTAAATCCCCTGTACATGCTGCAATCTGCCTCCAACTTGACATGATCGATCACAGTCCTGCCCTGATCACATTCATATGCCAATGTCCACTCACAGTGATAGTGCCACCTGCTAGAGAGGAAATGACATGCTTTACACTTTGATGTACTATTGTTATTCGGTTGCCCATATTCCTGTTCATTATTATTAGTTATTAACAGTTATTTCTGCCTCTTTATATTGGCTCCCAGTGTCTTTCAACCTTGACACACTTGTTCCTGGTGTGTTTTATCCTCTTTCTACTGACTATGAGTTTATTTCAGTCTATTTAAACTTACTCCTGGTATGTTTTAGTCTTCTTATTTTGGCTCCCAATATGTTTCAGCCTCTTTAAACTGGCTTCAATATATTTTGTCCTCTTTTTAAAACACCAGTTTGAGCTTTAATATTTTTCTAAGACTTGTCTTTGTCATTTTGCCTCCTTATGAAGCACATTGTAACTCTGAAAAATAGTATGTGTTCGCACGTACTCTTTATAGATACTTTGTGATATAATCCTTGAAATTGGTCAGCTATGTCTCCACACCTTCACTTTTGTGTCACACCCCAACATACGCCACACCTCGACGTGCACCATGTCCCAACGTGCGTGAATGTGTGAGGACTCGTTCAACGCTGCTTGCAGCTTTAATTGCTCTTATATTTCGGTTGTATATATTTTTAGTCTGTGTTAATATTGCTTTATATAGTTTATTTTTAATGCTGCTACACAGAGATTGCTAAACTTATATTCAATGTTTTTGTAACAGTGACAATAAAGACCGACTCTGTTCTATTCTATTCTATATTTTGTGCAAGATTAGTCAACTAAACAATTAAAAGTTGCTATTCTTGTTAGTCAGTTAAACTATCCATCCATTATCTATACACCGCTTAATCCTCACTAGGGTCGCGGGGGGGCTGGAGCCTATCCCAGCTGACTCGGGCGAAGGCAGGGGACACCCTAGACAGGTCGCCAGTCTGTCGCAGGGCTACATACAAGGACACACAAGCACTCTCACATTCACACCAACGGGCAATTTAGAATAATCAATTAACCTCAGCATATTTTTGGACTGTGGGAGGAAGCCAGAGTACCCGGAGAAAACCCACGCATGCACAGGGAGAACATGCAAACTCCATGCAGAAAGATCCCGGGAAAGCCGGGACGTGAACCAGGGATCTTCTCGCTGCAAGGCGAAAGTGCTAACCACTACGCCACTGTGCAGCCCCTCAGTTAAACTAATTATTATTATTTTATTATTGTACATCCCTGCTTAACTGATGTGTCTAAGATGATATACAGCCCGCCTCTCCCTGCACGAATGCAGAGATTGTGTAAACCAGCAAAGTGGAAAATAGGACAAATAACATCTCTTGAAACCATCGCAGTTTGACTGTTCTAGAAAATGAAAATATGGTTTTGCTTTGTCAGAATAAACTCACTTCTAACTACCAGATTGAAGGAATATGTAACCACATTTAGGCATGTGGATGTTGATCTGCAAGGCATTTATTTTAAATGTTATGAAAAAAACTTTTATATGTTGTCATGCAACAGGATAATCTGCATCATTCTTAAAAGGGCAGAAATAGCCACACATTTTAGTAACATCTAAAATAGAATATGGGTACTGAAGAATGTGATTAATAGATTCAAATGGCTTCTAAACTACTTTTACAGAAGTCACCTCATCTAAATTAAAATTTTGTTATAACTGACTTTGGAATTTGTCAGAATCATCTCTAGGAGATTGGACTTTTGATTCATGAGAAACTTGTTTTGCATTTAAACCAATTTGTAGATGCCAGTGTTCACACATTGCAGTCAGGGCTTAACTCTAGACTGTTCACCAGAGTGTACTTAGGTGACTTATGTTTTTTGCACACTTCCATCCATCCATTATCTATACACCGCTTAATCCTCACTAGGGTCGCGGGGGGGTGCTGGAGCCTATCCCAGCTGACTCGGGCGAAGGCAGGGGACACCCTGGACAGGTCGCCAGTCTGTCGCAGGGCTACACACAAAGACAAACAATCACTCACACATTCACACCTACGGGCAATTTAGAATCATCAATTAACCTCAGCATATTTTTGGACTGTGGGAGGAAGCCGGAGTACCCGGAGAAAACCCACGCATGCACAGGGAGAACATGCAAACTCCATGCAGAAAGATCCCAGGTCCGAGCTGGGACGTGAACCAGGGACCTTCTCGCTGCAAGGCGAACGTGCTAACCACTACGCCACTGTACAGCCCTTGCACACTTTTACAAAGTAAATATTTTTTAAACAAAAAACATCCCTTGCTTCAATTTACAGTTATATCCCAACAATCTCTGTTTCTACATTACCTAGAAAAAGTATTCACCCCTCTTGGATGTTTTCCCCTTTTATTGCTTTTCAACATCAAATTATAGTCAATTTATTTAGATTTTTTTCACAAGAATTTACCAAAAAACACTCTTTCATGTCAAAGTGCAAACAGATTTTTGCAAAGTCATGTCAATTAATTAAAAATATACAATGTAAAATAAATAATTGCAGAAGTATTTAGTAGGTGCACCTTGGCTCCAGTTCCATCATTGATCCTGTGTTGGTCTCAATCAGTCTGAACATCTGGAGCTGCAGTTTTACCTCATTCATCTTTATAAAACTGTTCAAACTCTGTTCAAACTTTTAAAGTCCAGCCACTAATTCTCAGTTGGATTGCGGTCTGGACTCTGACTCGGCCTCCAGCACTTTCACCTTGTTGTCTTTAAAACATTTCTGTGGAGCTTCGGCTGTTTGCTTCGGCTCATTGTCTTGATGGAAAACACATCTTCTCCAAGTCTCAGCTCTCTCTTTGCAAATGTCTGAATCAAAACCCTCTACTGCTCCAGTGGTTTTGCATCATTACACAACACAACACAAGCAGAGGCCACAAGCTTTCTCTGCCAGCATGCTGTGCTACAATAGAAGTGATTTGTCTGCTGCTTTCCGTACTTTACTCTGAATAAATGTAATCTGCACTTTCTCCCACTCAAACTTAAGTTTGATGAAACACCATGAATATGAAGCTATTTTGTGAAAACAGCTCTTACAGTGATTGAGTCTTTCACCCATGCCTGAACTTGTCGACTCTCATAGAAAAGCCTTGCATATTGATTCTGTTCCTTTCAGATGAAAAGGGTTCCTGGCCTGATTGCACAGTAATCCTGTTTTCTTTAACTAGGGATTTCATGTGCATGTTTATGCATACAATATGATACTTTCCTACGTTACTTTAAATGCACTTTCCCAAATTTTTGTTAACCGACTACATACAAAGACCGTGTCAATCACAGAGCTCAAGAGGCAGATGACACTGATATCATGTCTGGAGTATTTGTAATGTTTATCGTAAAAATGCTCTACAACAATATAATTGGCATTACTGTAACAGTGTTCATTGTTATTGGTGTTTCAAAAACCTGCAGGTTGACATATAGCTGAGTTGCTGTAGGTGGATCTTCTTTGTGTCTCTGCTGTCCTGCTGGCTATTAATCATGTTTATTCTTTTCATTTTTCTCTGCAAACAGTGTTAGCTGTGTGGTTCTGTGCATGATAATGTTGGTCAGTGAGTCTGTCCACCAGTTTGATCTACACTGAAATATGTCAAATGGATGGATTAACAGCACATTTAGTATATTCGTGGTCTCTGGATTATGAAACCTACTTTGAAAATCCCCTCAGCTCTCCTGTATCACCACCAGAAGGTCAAAGTTTTCAGTAGTCCTATCATATATTCTCACATTTACTGGATGGACTGGTGTACTGGACTAGTGGTAGGTTCTTAACTTTGCTCATCCCCTGACCTTCCCTATAGCACCACTGTGAGGTTCACATTTTTGTTTCCCAGAGAAATATCTCAAAAACAACAACTAATGGATTGATACAGAATTTTTGCTTTTAGTGCAATCGTTAGGGAAAAAATTTTTAATTTGTATCTAGGGTTGATTGATTTTGGGAAAATATCTCATTGTAATTTTTTCTGATAGACATTGCAATTTGATTATTGATATATTATTTTAAAGTCCTGTTTCAGGTAAATATTCACAGTGTGATTGTTTTTGATCATGTTATAGAGCCTTACCTAATGAGACACTTTCAAAAGTGTGACCGTCACACAAGGAGGGCGTCATGAATGTGAAGAATGAGACTGATTAAATCCTGGGTTTGACGCTCTGCATAACATGTATCCTAAATTGCAGCCATTGCATTTTGCTAATTGCATTGTTTTAAAATACAATTTATATTTTTTAAATTGATTCATTGTTGAGCCCTGTTTATACAGCTTCACATATAATAAGACCAAGAAGAAGCTCCTTGTGGGTCAGAAGAAGATCAGTCAGCCTCTAATCAGCAAATGTTAGCATGGTCATATGCCAGACTGTAGTAATTAATGTACCCTCTCAACGCAATCATGCTAGCATTGACGTGAGCTTGTAGACATTTTTAAAATACAAACAAATGGTATGACTTGAATGAAGTTAGCTTAATGAGTTGTACGAGTGTTAGTACTGGATCTTCATGTATTGGCAGCCATTCTGCCAACAGATCATCGATGTGTCAAACACAACCTTTAAGCATACCCTATTTTATTGTCAATTTTATTCTAAATTAGACCATAATTTACAAAATCACCACCATGCTGTGTTGAAGGAGGCATGGAACTAGCGATTGAGACAATGAACTCATTAGGAAAATGTTTACTGAGATAACAAATAAATGTATAAGTAAGGTCATTTTCTCATAGACTTCTGTACAGCAGACTTCTTTGTTCAATCAGTGGAGTCGCCGCCTGCTGGTAAATGGAAAGAATTGAGGTGTTATGTACTCTCATATATTGCTTGACTTTTTAGACTCAGAGCCATCCATTTCTTATCTACAGTCTATGGAAGTGGCAGCCAAGTGCACCCTTTTCAGTTTTGTGGATATGTCAAGCTCACTTTTATCATTTTCATGGCCAGATTTGCCTAAATGCAACTGTAGAACACCTGATAACAGGGTGGGATTATAAAGAATGCCATATCATATATTATATTTGAGCATCTTAGAATTTCTAGCAGTCATGATCAATAGCATTCACTAATCAAAATATGGGACTGTCCAAGTCTCACAGCAAGTTTATGTCAGAGAGAACAGATTGTTGTCTGCGATTTGCAGCATTGAAACAGAGTTAAAGCAGCTCAAATAAACATTTGTGATTTTAAGTTGAAATCACATTTTTAGACATATCGATGCAACAGTCATGACTGTTTTTGTGCAAGAAACTGCACAATTTTATTTGTCATCACAAAAATTCAGACATCACCTGCAATCAAACACCACAGTGTCGTATGCACATATATATGAAAGTAAATTACAGAAGTTAAAGTGAACTCATGGTATTTCGTAGAGCTGTAGTTTTGGGAGGGAGAAAAGCAGCTCAAAAAGTGCGGATCATAACATTTATTTAGAGCATTATTTTAGATTGCAGCATAGTCCTCAAAGGCATCACTTCACTGCCTTTTCTTGTTGAGTCATGTATTGCTCTGTGAGTTAACTTGAGACAATCTGGGAAATCAGTATTTCCCAGCTGTAATCATATTGTGACATAAATCTGATCCTGCTAATGATCTACAAATAAATTAGAATTTTTAAAATAACACTCTTTTATCTTTGGGAACACCACTATATAAACGAACCTGAATAATCTCTGTCACATCATGTCGGGGATTGCAGTAACATGTCTTCCTCCAAGCGACACTTAAAAAGATTTTAAGAAGGTGATATGTGCAGTTGTTGCCCTGGTTACCTGTTGTTTTGGAAGGAGATTCCAGGAAAAGATTGAAAGGATGGAATCGTCCTGAGGGAGTTACACACAGAAAAGTTTTAATTGATCTATGATTTTTCATGAGACTACATGAACTATTTCCAATGTGTCAGTACCCAGCTTGCCTGTTGATCTGCAGTAGAATAATTAATCAAATTGACAGGTTTTAAAGAGCATGTTACCATGAGAGTTACTGTGGTTATTTTGAAACACCCTGATCCTTGTTCCACAAAGTGGATGTGCTGAGTGTAATTGTGGCTTAACATTACTCCAGCCAGGGGCGCCCGTATAGCTCAACGCGTTGAGCGGGTGACCCATGTACGCAGCTGGCCCGGGTTCGATTCCCGCTCGCGGCCCTTCACTGCATGTCTTCCCCCGACTCTTCTGCCCTGTTTCCTGTCTCTCTCTCACTACGCCTATCAAATAAAGGCCAAAAAAATATAATTTAAAAAAAAAACATTACTCCAGCCAGAAGCAGAGAAGGAACAGATACCTGCAGTCTTCAGATTTCTGAAAAGAGAGTCACCAGTACATACCAGTTTGCTGGTGTAACCCTGCATTTCACACACTGCACCAACAGGAAAATATAGTCCTTTGTTATATTACTTTACCCAATATAGAGGATATATATGGTGTCCCAAAAGTGACAAAAGATAGTGAAAGGTTATTGGATGAGTAGATCTTGAAGATCTATGAAGTCCAAACTTCTCTGTCTATGCACCGCTCCACACTCACTGCAGCTGAGCACACCAGCTCACCTATGACTCTACTCAAACACCATGCAAGTATTCTGCGCTCCACAATAACAAGTTGTAATATTGGAGTCAGTGTTTCCTCTAAGATTTTTTTCAGCAGCGGGGGCAGGTTTTCTGGGGAACCGTGGTGGCATAAACAAATGGCACTACTGCAGATTTTACTTTTACAACCTATTTCTTGTATGGCCAGTTGAAAATGGCTTCTTAAAAGCTGAATGTAAAAATAAAACAATAAAATTAAATAATGAAAACAATAAATAATAATTTCTTGATGGGGCTATAGAATCAGTGGCAAAGTTTGCACCCAGACTAGGAACAATGACTTTTTATGGTTTTTTTTTTGTTTGTATTTTTTGTTTTTTTTTAATATAACAGCTCTAAGGCTGTGTTGTACGGGAATTCACAGCCTGATAGCCTGTGCTTCCCTTTAGGTTTTTCTCCTCTGCTCTCATCTGTCTCTCTTGCACCATCACTTTGCTCTCCTGCTCCTTCACTCTGCTCTCCTTCACTTTGTTCCCCTGCTCCTCCCTGTCTAATGTTACTTGTCTTATATGATTACGTAAAACTAGTGCTGTCAAACGATTTAAATTTTTCATCAGATCAATCATAGGGTTGCTGTGGATTAACTTTGATTAATCACGATTAAGTATTATTCATTTTCACTCTAAATTAATCGCGTTTCATTTTGAAAGCTCAAACAGACTCAAGAAAGAAGAGAATATATATGCACGTAAGGTGTTTATTAAACATCTTTAAAGGTTCATGTTAGAATCTCAGACTAACGCATGCTTCACCTTAATGTGGTACTGTAAGCTGGAAGTGCTTCAGTGAAAAGAAAACTCCTTCCTGCAGAGTGTGCATATTACTGTATGTCAGTCGACTGTTCCGTCTCAGGGTCTTTTTTTGTGTTCAAATTTCCCACCAAGAGGGCCAACGTGCTGTTTAGTAGAGCCTGACTGATATGGATTTTTTGAGGCTGATTCCAATATTTGGCAGAAAAAAATTCTGATAACTGATTAATCAGTTGCTTAATTTGAAAAATACATAATGAATAAAATAATTTATTTTTTGGTCCCTTAACACTACAACAACAAAGATATAAATTACAGAAAGAACATTTTACTGTTTTACAATACTTTGTCCTTTAGTATTTATTTAACTTTACAACAGAGAGAAATTTTCAACAAGGCATTAAACCTCTGGGAAATTATCTAACCTTAAAAAAAAGTCAGTCTATAAATGAGTTATGAAATACATCTGGTCTTGTACTTCTTGTTGCTGCAGATTAGAGGTAGGTTATATATATATGCTGCATATAAGCAACATAATGAGTGAAGTTACTGTAGAATATTATTTCTGCAGCCCACTGATGCCCTTTCATGTAAAATGACATTTTCTCTACTCCATTATTTTCTTTGCCATGATGTCAGGACTCATATGAATCAAAATAAAAAACAGAAATGTCTTTCTTAGATGTAGAACATGTCATCTTTGATAGCATTTTAAATATATAATGGTCACAAATAGTCCTACACTAATGTTCCTCCATAGCAACACACAGTGAGTTGCTGTTACAGCCTGGGTCACGTTCTAGTATTTAAGACAAAGTAAAACCAAGAGTGACATCATTGATGGTTGCTGAAGACAGACAGTAATGTTAATCATTTAACTTTAACTTGTTCTCCTAACTGAAACAGGAGACATGTTGAGTCATTGTTAATTTCACAACGTCGTTTTAAACTTGCCTGTCGGCTCAGCCCACTCCTGTAATGTTGCCTGGCTGTAGTTTAAACGGCGCAAGGACATCATTCTGCGCTCCTAAACTTAACAGCATTTACTGTTTTATGAGAAATTAAGAATGTATCAGCGTTTAATCGGCAAAACTCTGGCCAATAATGATTATTTTGAAAAGGGCTATAATCGGCCGATTTGATTGGCTGGCCGATAAATCAGTCGGGCCCTACTGTTTACTGTCTTCCATATGGAGTTTCTTCTTCTTCTTCTTTTCCGGCAGCGTAGACGCCGCAAGGCATATTACTGCTCTCCTCTGGAGTTGCTTGGTTCTGCCACTACCAGATCAACTGCCCATTTGCGCATGCATGATAGCATGTGCAACGGCAAGTCTACTTGGACAAACTGCCCAAAATGTGTTGCCAGGGACGTTTCAGGTATTTTGAGTAGGTCTGCGCTACAGATGCATTAATTGCGTTAAAATTTTTAATCAGATTAATGATGACGAGGGACTAATCTGCATTAACGTGTTAATTTTGACAGCCCTACATAAAACATTAGCGTTAGATAATTTACACTCACATCACATCTGATTATAAGTGTGAACACAATTTTTTACCTAACCATCATCATTTATGAGTCAGTAAAAGGCTAATGATACCTGACTAGCATCATCCTTATCAGGTGTCTTTCTCTTCTTAGAGAAATATTTGTACAAGCTCATCTGAAAATGCAGTCAGCAGTTACATCACAGCGTGAAGATATTAGCTTAATGCTATCAATTAGTTTACTCACGTTCGCGACACTGAGTTGGCACCACGCCCAATTAACTTAAGCTACCAATATGTTACGTAAAGTTAGCTGGCCATCAATATTTTGCGAATGTCTGTTTAACTTGTAGAATATATTATGAGTTACCCGGTCAGCAGGCAGATGGGTCCCCCCACATTAGAGCCGGGTTCTGCTCGAGGTTTTTTCCCTGTTAAAAGGGTGTTTTCCTTGCCACTGTCGCCTTTTGGCTTGCTCTGGGGGTCAGGCATATGGGTTCTGTAAAGCGTCTTGAGACAATTTGACTGTAATTGGCGCTATATAAATAAAATTGAATTGAAATTGAATTGAATTGAATTGAATTAAGCTAATAAAGTCGCTGCCCTTTTTTCCAAGACGACACTCCTCTGACTCTCTGACCTGGTGCCTGGTGACCGTGATGTCACTTTCAAGGTCGCGCTCTCGCCAGTAATCAACGTCATATTATCCCGACGTATCAAAGAGTAGATACTAAGCAAGATAGTTATCTTTAGTTTACCTTAGTACTTGCGAGTACTCGACACAGTGCAACACTCTGCTGTGAAGGTGGAGACATGCGGCGGTGGTGTGTTTGCGACAATTTTTAAAAAAAAGAAATTTGAAGGAGTGGCGGCTAGGATTTAGGAATGGCGGATCGCCACTCCTAAATGAATGTAGAGGAAACACTGGGAGTAATTGAAACTGAATCCATGATTTTGAGATGGTTTTTGGTACACTGCAGCTTTAAATTGGAAATGCTCAGTCATGATGTTGATTTTGATCATGTGTCTTCCAGCGTATTAAAAACACCATATGGACATGTTACCATGGTGAGGATTCCATAAATATTCAGTATAAAACTCCCCAAAAACCATTGTGGTTTTGTTTTGTTTTAGGAAACAGATACCAGCAGTAAACTCTTAAATCCATCTGTAGCTTTAGAACAAATAACTAAAGAATGAATAATGAGAACAAGTTATTGTTTAACCATCAAGATTTAAAACATAATAGGCTAAATCAGTCTTCCACTGTGACCTAAGCTTTCGGGCCAGGAAGAGCAGTCCCAGTGACAGGAACTGGTTGAAAACAAGGAAAGCCCAGTGAGGGAGGACTAAATCATGGCATCATGACAAGATTTTTGTCTTATTGTCTGTAGGGGGTGACACTGACCTCAGGCTACTCCTGCCTGCTGTTTTTTAGCAACTAGTAGGGCTGAAAGTGCAATGGCAGCTGCTTTTGGCTGCTTTTCCTTTGGTAGCCGAGTCCAACTTCTCCAGCTCATCTGAGACAAGTCAAGGAACACAGAAGAACATCTGGAAAAGGGCGATATTTCAGCTTTTAAAAGTAAATGCAAAAAGCAGCAGGTACACAATGGACATTTTGGCTGGTATTAAATGCATCAGTGTTAGCAGTCTTCTGGATTTGCTTTGATTTCCATCCCAAGAAAATTCATTATTTGCTCATCTGTGCCAGACAGTTGCACAGTCACCTTCAAAGGGATAAACTATGACTTTCTGTTTCTTTCTTCTGCTAGTCTAAGCTGGAATCTCTAACTTTTGAGACCTTGGCCTTGCTTTGCTAATCGATTGGCAAGCTCCATGCACCTCTTAAACTACTGCATGCAATTTAAAATATTCTTTTTAATCGCTGAAGCATGCAAAAACACACACACCACCACATTCCTGCATGAGATGAACTGTAAATCACAGCATAAAAAGTTTGAAAACCACATTGAGATGGTTTAAAATCAATTTTTCTGTACTTTGAGCAAAAGGTACAAGCTCTTTCTTTCTGTTATCCTGAGGGTAATGTACCTTCTGCAGCTTGTCAGATAGGCTCACATTCCTTTGATAATTTCATCTTGAATGCAACTGCTTCAGAAGTGATATAGAATTAGCTCTGGGCTTATTGCGCTCAAGACTCCTTGTCTATCAGGCAGCAGAATAAATGGACGCCCTTGTTCCCATCATACAGTGCTGAACATTGAAATGTCCCAAATATTTTTGGGGTTTTAAATGTGCAGTCCATTTTGTTGTCCTCATTCCACCCTTTTTTGCACTATATGTCATTCCTTCTTATTTAAAACCACAGCATTAACAAACTAACAAATCACACTCCTCTGCTTGTGCCTGTTTGACCCTGAAGACACATTTTTTTTCCCCTCCCATTTCCCCTGTAGCTAAAGTTAGGACCCGTCTTCGCTCATCGTATCACCGTGAAGATAACTTAGTATGAAGTATTTAGCTTTGAGTCCAGCAGCCTAATGACTGCCTTCATTTCATTCAGTGCACTCATTACAGCTCTGACTGTAGCCTGCCCTTGATGTAATTTGTAGTTTGATTAGCCTATCTCCAAGGAATGTTTACTTTATTTTGTCTTTGTGTTCAGTGGTGCTCTGACTATGGAGGTATTTGCCTGGGCCACAGTCTTCTGTCTCTTGTTCCTTTCATGAGGATGCAAATATTAAGCACTTGCAGAGTTTTCAATAAAGCCAAACAATGAGCACCTTTGTCAAGCTGTTCCCTTATCCACCTACACAGGCAGGACCAAAACCCCACCTCCTTTCTTCCTCTAGTGTTGTGTTGCAGTTGGTACTAGTAATAGTGGTGTGCATGTTTGTAAGTATATTAATGCAACTGTGTGTGTTCTTGTGTGTTAGTATCAGATTAAGACACTGAAAATGAAATCTGATCTGTATGATGGGTGCATGTAATTCTTTAGTTGATAACTGGATGTGTTAATCATCAATAGTTGGTTAATTATTTGAAATGAAAAAGAAAAGCAAGCACAATTTCCCATAATACCATTGCCACATCTCCTCAGTGCCCTGTAAAACTGTATTTTAGATATTAAAGAATGAATGGTAGAGAATTTTTGACAGGTCAGTCAGGGCAAAACTTGTTAAAAGTCTTGTTCATTAGCACTAAAACTCCACTTCAACAAACTTGATATGAAACTACAGCACTGGCATTGAAGTCTTATCAACAAGTGACAAACCTTGGAGTCATCTTTGACTTAGATCTCAGTTTTGAGCATCACAATAGAAACATAAATATGAATGCATTTTAGTATGCAGTAGAGACATTACGGTATGCTTTTATTACTTGTAGGATCATAATGTTCTGCTATCTGGTCTCCCCAAGAACTCAGCTGCCTGTGTTTTGACAAAAATCAGAACGAGAACACACATTACACCAGTTTTAAAGTCTCTGCAGTGGCTACTGGTCTGATTTAGAATCCTTTCATTGGTCTGTAAAACTGTTAAGGTCTTGGTCCTACCGATTTGTCAAATTTGCTTTTATCTTATGACTCCTCTAGAACCCTCAGGTTATCTAGGAGTGTTCTTTCATGGTACGGAAAGTTAGAATAAAAACCCACAACATTGTGTTATTATGGCCTGCATCTCTGGAGCAGCCTTCCTGAAGACCTAAGGGCAGCAGAGAATGTAGATTCTTTTTTAAAATCTGCTGGCTTGATTTTTAATTATTTCATTCATTTATATGTCTTTGTACACATTTTTGTCTTTTTTGTCTTCTTTTCATTCTGCTTTTCTTTTGTCTGATTCAAGCTACATGCCCTTAATCAGCACAAGACTGACATAAAATAGATATCTGAGACAGAAAATTCTGACATTATGACAAAACCAATAATTTTTGTTAAAACTGCTGTTGTATAAAATAATACTGGTTCTGCTGAAGCTAGCAACAGCTTGGTGGGAATATACATAGTACGACATTTACATGTTAAGTTATACCTTCTGATACTGTGAAGACACAACTGACAGTGACATGACTTCTTTTTGTGTCTGCTGATCACTAGAAGTCCGTTTGAGACACGGCAGCAAAAGCATCAATTTGCGTGCAATACTGAGGAGGTAGTCTCTGAATCATGAAGCAGTACAGCAAATATAAAAAGGCTGATATGTAAGTTGAACTGTATCATATTTTGGTTTACTTTCCACCTTTGAAGTGGAAACATGACATGCTCATTTCCAACCCAAAGCATTGTCATTTTGGTCTGTGCACCTCTCTTGCATCAGGAATTACTCAAGTGTAGTGCAGAGATATACTCAGGCGCATTGAGTAAATGCAGAGCAAGGACAAAAGGGAGAACCTGACAACAAAATTTGAGAGAGCATATCAGCTGCCAGTTGGACTCAATGTTCGTGATGAATCTTCTCTGTTAGAAGTCCAAGGACAGGAAAACAGGGTGATAAGTGTTGAGTTGTTGTCACACAACCATGAGAGAGCATTCTCATGGGACCCCGCCAAAAAATATTTTGGACAAAGAAGGGTCCTGAGCACCAGAAATGTTTTTCAAGCTCCACCTACCAAAACCAGCCTTGGGTTCCTGCTTGTTGACCTCAGCTTGTCTGTGGAGGGCTGGAGGCACATTTTCTGAAAGATTTTCCTGCTCATTACTACAGACAGTTGCTGTATTTATACTGTACATGTTGGTCATGTTGGTGTTCTTTTTTAACCACCTGAGCACCCAGTTATCAGGCAGAAATGTGCTGCTGAGGTCACTGGCTGCTTACAGTGAGAATTCATAGACGAGGTTGAATCTGTGGACAGGGGAGTGGTTGTAACTACACTGTACAGAGGTGTACATTTAATACTAGGCCTGTGCAACCCAGGAAGAGATTAGCAAGCTTTGGAAAAAGCCTTTATTGTAGGGGGAGACCTTTCACGGAGGGCTTGGCTTTGTGAGCAGCTCAACAATGAGAGGAATACTTCAGGTTCTCCTGTTTAATTGAAAAGTGCATTCCTTTTTTGTCACCACTTTAAAAACAAGTGGTGTGCTTTGCATTTTGCAATCTTGTGTGGTTTTTGGAACAGTGATTTTGGTGGATGTGGAGAGTCAATAATGGAACACAAAACGACAGTGTGGTTACAGAAATGTCAGTGGATGAAAGGAATTAGGATCTGCTGTCTCGCTGGGGGTTGTAGGAAAATAAGCTGGGCTGCTAAGTGAGACATTTTTGACATCTGGAGCAATAAGGTGAGTCTACATCAAAATATATGGAAGACCATTGTTGTTGTCAAGTTTCTGCTAAAAGGACACGGCTCAAAAATGCATTAATCACTGGTCATACTTCATCTTAGGTTTTGGTTAAACATGAAGAAGATGTGCATCTCACACCTGCATTCCACTATTTACAAAACAGCACTATAGATAGATAGATAGATAGATAGATAGATAGATAGATAGATAGATAGATAGATAGATAGATAGATAGATAGATAGATAGATAGATAGATAGATAGATAGATAGATAGATAGATAGATAGATAGATAGATAGATAGATAGATAGATAGATAGATAGATAACTTTAATGTCTGTTCCAATTAAAAACAGAAATTCATCTTTTGTCACGGCTGTAAGAACAAGTTTTAAAACCAGACTCAAACATTGAAAGCACCCTCACACATTAAAAACACAGTACAATAAATAAAAAACAAGTAAAACACATAAAAATAACTAAAAACAAACATGTCCACAGAGGCGTTTTTTATACACAAAGGGTTGCGCTGCAGATGATTGACAGAGGTTCTCCAACTGGGAAGCAATACAGACTACACTCTCCTGCAACCAAACACTGCCTGCACCTGATTGGACAAACACTTCTACTTGTAGTTGTCTGCTCCCGGATTTCTACTGGACCAACATGGCGACTCATTTGGAACCTTTTTCTGCTATTAAAGTAGTCCACCAAAATGTGTTTCTGAAAACATTTGTGGAGAGAAATAAGCTGTACAGCTGCTGAACCTGTCATCCTTTTAGATCAAAGACCAGGAGGTTATGAGTTATGAGTTTTCAGAGATGGAGAGTCTGGCTGGATACATAAAGTATCCTGAATTTCAACTTCATGCAAATGTGAAGCCAACAGGAGGCTTCAGCTCTCAAAATGCAATGCAGTGCTACCAGAATAAATTGGAAATCACAGCTGCTTATGTAGAAGATAAATAGGAAGCATAGAAATGATGAATAACTGCTGCAAACACAGGTGTGAGTGAGTCAGCATATATAGGTTATTAAAGGTCAATCACACACATTTCAACCTGCTGATGACTGAGCATTTCAGCACAGAGACTCAAACTCAGGTTCGACAAGCCCACAAGTCACAGCTCAATATATGTCACCTTGACCTGCAGCATTATTGTCATTGAGCTCTGTTTAGCACTGTCATCACTCCCACCAACAAGGTGTGAGTGATTTGCAGAGGGTCTGCCTCTCCCCACTCATCCTGTCATGTCTTGTCGGTTTCTCGTCTGATGCCAGCGTTGCTATGCTAAACATTGACTCTGTGCTGATGGCACAGCAAACTCAGCTCCCCACATGTACATAAGATCTGGAAGATGTGTTGTTTGCTTTGAGAGGTGATGTTTTCAGATGCTGGCTCTCTTTTCCCAGCGACTGGCGATTAGCAGCTTGTTGCTCCCACTTTCTCACTTTTCTGCTCTTCCCTTTTTCTCTTCCCTCACTGAAATGACACATTGGGCTGTGTACTGGTTCTACATATTTTCTGTAGGCATGTGGACCTAACACAGTCTTCTAGGATTCTGTAGTCCAATTAGAATTTGTCGACAGCATCACCACAAAACTTTTGTACCCAAACAGTGAGATGTCTGCCGTGCCGGCTGGTGGAAAGTACTTCTCCAAAATAGAAGCAGTTGGGCTCTCACCTGCTTGTGTATGTGTGTGGATTGTAAAATATGTCCATCTTGACATGTTCCAGCATAGAGTTTGTGCTATTTTTCTTATGAAGAGAAGTGCGCATCTGACACAAGGTTCAAAATTCTGTTTTGCTTGTTGCACAAATTTCTTCTCATTTTTATCTTTAGATCAACTGAGAGTTCACTCATCTCAATAAATAAAGCCCAACACTGTTTCCCCACCTGTCTATATAGACATTCTGGCTTTATATAAGAACTCTATTTAATACTTTGACAATAATAATATTTCAGTTTTAATCCTTCTGTTAGGGGGATAACCATGTTTTAAGCTTTAGCAATGAAACAGAGTGGGTCCTGTTTTAGCCTACATTTATTTGCATTTTGGCAAATTGAAAACATCATAAACAAGTCAGCTATAGACGGTTCCTGTTTGCAACGTATCTATGCATGTGCTAACTTTCAGATTTTACCTGCACTGATTCTGAAAACATCTCAAAAATGAAAGTTGTAGAGATATAGGGATCACATTTTTCCAGTGATTTCTAAATAGATTAGTGGCATTTACTCACTGAGGACATCTTAGATAATATCCCAATAAAATCTACTAAATCTGAAATCACTCACATTTTATTATATACATGTGTTTTGATTTAACTCATTCATGATTTAAAGACGGAGCACAAATTTAAATTACAGAACCTGAGCTGCCTCCATGACTGCAGCCCCATCTGTTATAGGGATCACATGGTACCAGAAAGGTGTTAGTCAGTACCAGTACTACTGAAACTGCAGGATTCGCAACACCATTTTCAATACCGCAGCAAATCTTAAACCAATAATCACATATGTATTTCAACATCAACTCTTTCAGTTTAAAAAAAACTTGTAAAAGAACTTTTCACTATTAAAAAAGACATTGCTGTCACTTTAAACAATATTGTACTAAAAATGTGCTAAGCATTTGTACTGTAGCTGCCCGATAAAAAAAGAATGCTAATAGTAAATAGGCACGGTGCAAAAAGTATGTGAAAAATATTAACATTACAGTTACGGTGGAATTTGTCTTTAAGTATTTATATAAGTATTTTTAAGAATCTGTGTTCTAATGCTCATTAATCAGGTTTCCTTGTGAGGACTTTGATGCGAGTTTTTGTAATATTTTCTGAATTTCTGGAATATAGTTTACATATAGTTGCCTGTGTGTTAACATAAAATTGAAACAACTGAAACCGTCAGCTTGTACTGCCAGTTTTTGAGCTGATTAGACCAGTTTAAGATGTTTCCTCTGTTTGTTCAAATGTGACACCATTTGTATTTTCACTTTTGGCTGTCTGTAACTGTTTCCTGGTCATTGTCTCACAAACTAAATATCTCCAAGGAACCAAGGAATTTAAATGTACATTTAGAAATGACATACTACTTCTTTTCAGGCATCAGTATGAACCAAATCAGCATTCTCAATAAATACTATTTATGTCATTCATGTACAATGCTCTCATGTGTTACAGAACAAATTCCATCAATTAAGCATATAACATAGTGCAAAGCTCCTTGCCTTAAACCTTGTATGTCTTGCTAGTGCAAGTATTATATTGATGAGGTTACAGTTACATTACTTTCTCTTCTGTTGAACCAAAAAATAAATAAAAAATGGACCAACTTCCAGTCACCACTCAAACCCATATCATCATTCAGGCACTTCTGAAGTAGGTCATCCATAAAGGAGCTATTACAAACCCTCCACCTCCTCCTCCACCCATCTGTGTCTGATTTTATTGTTGATTAAATGGGCCAAATCTGTTGTCCAAACTGCACAAACTAACTTCCCTTTGCATTTAATGTAGGGCTTAAAAATTGATTGATTTCAAATCTAAAATGCAATTTCAAAGCAAAGCAGTTTGCAATTTGTAGTCGCTGCATTTTCGTAGATGCATTACACAGTGCATCTGACCCTGAGTTTACACTGTCATGTCAATGTTTTTATAATTTCATATCATCGTCCTTGTGTGACCATCAGGCTTTTGATGGCATGTCATGTGGAAATGCTCATCACGTTTTAAATCTATTACACATTAAGTTTTGAACAAATGGTTTTGCACTTCTCTTTGAAATTAAATTTAGTTTAAGGTACACTACTAAAGTAAACAGATACGTATTTTTAAGCTGAACCAACTTTTTACAGTGTCCGCTCGCACTATGAGCCTCAAAATAAGCTGATTTACACAGAAAACATGATGTTAGCTGTTGGACACACTTGTTTACTAATGGAGACCTCTAATGCAATGCCTCCAAGTGAAGGGAGAGAATATCTTCTTTCATGTACTACTGTGTATTCGTGACTAGGCGCACACACATTTAACATGGATTCACATTGTACTTTTGTTCAAATGAGCATTTATGCACGCTATGCTGTTTATCTGCCGCCTGAGGGCAAACACTCCCCCCTCTTTCAGAGCTGCTGCCGATATTCAAGAATGAAAAGTGTTTGCATCTCAAGGCGTTCATGTTAGGGTGGCACATCTCTCACTTGTCACTTCAAAGGCAGCGTCGGGGTCAAGGTTTCATCAGACTGTCGTCGGGTGCAAATGATCTGAGAGAAATGCTGCGCTAAAAATAGGATGCCGTGTCATGCTCATCAAGAGAGACAAAGCCCAGATGACATCAGTTTGTGCAAAATTTCTGCTATTGAAATGCCTCCATTCCCAAGCAGTTGGGAGACACTTTCAGCTGGCTGGTGAGAGGGAGAGAGTGGTGGTGAGCTATAGGAGATTTGGCCACAAACATGATGTTTTTGCACTTCCTTATCAGTTCAGATGACTGACAGTAATGGTAAGAGTTCATCCCTCATTCCAGCTCCTGCCTACAGAACTGAAGATGTTTTTCCTCATGGGCATGGCAAATAGAATCATTTGATGAGTGCCTAATGGCCCTGCAGTTACAACTGTACTATATTACTGCCTCTCCCTGATGAATGAGGTGTTCATACGGCAGTAACTTATTATTATTGCAATATTAGTCCTTTGATCTTCCAGCAGTTTTAACCCTGGAGTTTTTTAGAGGGATGGCTTGGCAAAATAGCTTTGTAGATGGGATCGGGCCTGGTCTTGCCCCGGCTTTGGGAGGTGGAGGCCTGGAGGTGTGCAGAAGCACCAGCGTGCGGGAAAACCTGGCTACAGAGGCATGACACCTTAAGTCTTAAGGATGTTTAGTTCGTAATTTCTGAATGAATCAAAGAAATTCTATATTTTGAGACTGATCTGTGGTATTTTTGTACACTTCCTCTGCATGGAGATTGATGATTCTTGTGTCTGCTGTGGAAAGTTTTATTTAAAAGGGGGAAAGCCCAGTTTGATCTTCAAAGACACTGAATATAAAGGTGCTGCCCTTGAATCCCTGCTCAGGAGCCACAGTAAACCACAAGATGTCATTCTTTCCAGGACATTCCTCTATTAATGACAAAGGCGAATGGTAAGTCTCATGGTGAAAAATGAAGAGGGAGAGGAGAAGGGAACGGGCAAGTCGGAGATGTGGAGAGGTGAATGGGTTGATTCAGAGAAGTGGCAGACAAGGTCACAGGGCGACCCAACCCGGTCCTGTCTGTCTGACTGCTTCAAGGTCAGGTCTACCAGGTCTGTTGACAAGAAAATTTTTTGCTTTGATTTGCCTCTTTTGAATCCCTTTTTGTTGTCACCAGCCCCTCTGTGCTGCTCACATTCTCTTCTGTTTACCTTCCTAATTCTCTTTCCACCCTCCCATCCTCCATTACTCCGTCTGGCACATCCCAGTTCTCATTGTGCAGCCTGAGCCGCTGGCCCTCTTTAAGATCTGCATTAGAATGTTGTTTTTATATAGCAGCAAGCGGAGGCATGTGGAGCCTCTTTTGAACTGCTCGGCAAACAGATGGAGGTTTTCACGCTGCCTTTATAAGATTAAGTGAAACATTCCCATAAAAAAGACATTTCCCAGTGTCCCTTCACCCCTCTCACTCTCTCTCTGTCTCTCTTTTTCTTTCTGTCTTCTGCTTCTGTTACTTTCTCTTTTTTTATGTCTGACTCGCCTCGGGCTTGGGCAAGGGCACACTGCTGTTGAAAGTGAAGTGGAAAGTAGACAGGTTTGTGTTACCAATAACTGCTTCCCCAGGCAAGCAAGCGAGCACCTAGCATCTCCCAGAGTTTAGAGGAAAACCAGCAAACAGGCCTTGTGAGTGCGACCCTGCAGGCGGGGGTAGCAGGTCTAGTTTCTGCTCTACAGAGTGAACCTGTTTAACTCTGACTCAGGTAGCCTCATGCCAAATGCCCCCTCTGTTTTTTAACAGGGGCTTGACAAAACAGATTCACAGGGCAGACAGTGAGGCTATACAGTATGAATTCACCAAGATACAATGAGACTATTTAGACTCTGGTTTGCATGGGGTAGATGCCTGACAGCTCCCAAGCATGGTTAACTTAAAATTTGGGATTTTTTAAATTTTGAGCCACATGATGTTGTGTTTGAGACCAAATCAAGAACTCCTACAAAGGTATATATGTGAGCTGTACTGACTTATCTTTGATCCTCTGTTTGTCCTGTGCGTAAACTTAATACATACTGTGACCTACACAGTATGTAACTTTTTTCTGGCCTCTTAGTATCTGCTCTGTTTTTTGGGGGGTTTTTTGCCTTTGCTTTAGCTGTAGCACTGTGGCTCTCTGGATGCTGGTCTTCCACTGTGAGCCAGACTGAAATATCTCAACAATATGTTTGAGATATTTGCCAGGAAATTTTGTGCAGGTATCCGTGGTCCTCTCTGAGACTGAATCCTACTGACCTTTTGTGATCCACTGTTTTTTCTGCAGCACCACCATGAGGTTGACATTTGTGGAGTTCAATGAAATTTCTTAACAAATGTCAGATGGATTGCTATGAAAACTGCATTTATGTCATCCACAGGATGAATTATAACATAATTATGATGACTGATTTATTTTTTGTCTAATGCCATCATCAGGTCAACTTTTAAAATTGGTTCAGCTTCAGCATCAGGGCTTATTGAGAGATGCTAATGTGCTAAGCTAAAATGCTGAACATTTTAACACTGCTACATCACCATTTTTATCATTGTCACCATGAGCATGTTAGCTCATGTTAGCATTTATCCCAGTGCTTAGGTGCAGCCACACAGTGTTGCTCCAGACTATTAATCTTGTTATTACTGGTGAAGTAGCTTCAGCCTCAAGATCTACTTTCTGTTTCCAGAGCTGAAGAATGAACATCCACCCAATCGTTTGTTATCTACACCTACTTCATTCAGTGTAGAGCTTGGTCACCCTTCCTGTGTCAATAGTTACATCTCAGCCATTTTGAGGCAGGAAGGGATTATTTAAATGGAGAGAAAAAACTTGTAAATATGTTGCTAGTTCATTTTCTTAAATGCTGCACTGAAGTTCAGTTCTGAGTATTTCTAGCTGATACTACTTTATTCTTAAAGTCTATTATATTATTTGGCAGATGTGTTTTACCTCATGACTTTATGAAAATATATACATTGGTGTTCATTTAACTTTTCAGCAGTATAACAGCTCAATCACACATGTTAATGCATCAGTAATGATACGAATGCAGTATTAAAATCCAAACCAATATATATGACAATGTACATTAGGGAGGGACTCATAATGAGCCTTTTATTTTTTCTACTACTATGTATCAATAGCTGATGATAGGTTTTTCTTAACTGGCACATTGAATGTAGGACTTCTACACTGTGGTATTACTTCTTGTATACAAAGGAAGGCTGTGAATGTTTCTTCCACCACCAGCAGTACATGATTTGCATGTGGTTCCATTGTTACTGCCATTATTTGAATGAAGCAAACAAAAACGAATCTGCATTATTACCAGGGGATATAGAAGACTTTGCGGTGTGAAAAGGTGGTTGTAAAATATCTAACTTTAAACAAATGTCCCATTGACTTAACTGAAATGAGATTTACACCATTTTACTATAGCAGACTGTAGTGTATGATATTCCTGCAATTTCAAAGTAAACAATTTTTTAAAACTTAATTTGTATCTAGGCTAATCTCATTTACAGACAGTGTATGTTCATTTGTCACTTTGCTGCTTATGTGTGTGTGTGTGTGTGTGTATGTGTGTGTGTGTGTGTGTGTGTGTGTGTGTGTGTGTGTGTGTGTGTGTGTGTGTGTGTGTGTGTGTGTGTGTGTGTGTGTGTGTGTGTGTGTTTGCTCTGCAGAAAGACACGGCTTACTGCATGGCCTGTTCCAAGAATGAATTCCTGGAGGCTTACAAGAGCTGTTGAATGAGATGGAGGGCTCAGAGCTGGAATGATGGGAAGGAGGGAGAGGAGGGAGGCTGCTCAGCACTGTAGGAGGGGTGTCAGCCTCTCACTTACAGCCCTGATTAAATAACAGGATGCTTTTTGAAAACAAGAACATTATCTGCCTCTTAAAAGACCGGGAAGGGTCCTCTAATTGGCTTCCCCCGAGTCTCTGTGTTGCCACCCATCGGTACGAGCCAGCCACAAAAAAATTAGTAAATTTTCAACGTCGCCTAGTTAATGCTCTCATCAGCACCATAGGAATGTATCAACATACCGATACCAAGCCTGCAAAAACGGGTGTCTTTTTCCATTCAAAGAAGGATTACTCAGAGATGAATCTCTTGGAGTGCAGTGCAAACAATGAAGAGATAATGTCTGTCTCCTCTATGTTATTGTGGCAACTTTCACTGCTGAGTTTTTTTTTTTTTTAAAGGCCCTCTAGATGTTCAGAGAAGTGAGAAGTAAACGTTGGAGATGGGGTTTGGTATGTTTGTGTTCCCCGGTAGATCAGAAGAGTTTGTACATCCAGGGATCTAACTCTTCCATCCCTCTCCCTGCCATCTAACCAGGTGGTTGACTTAATTATACTTATTACAGTCAAGTGTTGCTGTATATCATAATAGTTACATCTGCAGTTAATTTTAGAACCATTTCAAATGCTTACACATCTTCAGTTAATTATAGTGATTGTTTAGAGGAGCAGTAGTCGTAGTGTTCGTAAAGCATCAGGGGACTGAAAATGTCAAATATAGTAGTACACCTCAGCACTAAAGATGTGACTGATGTTTTTAAATAAAAAATTCAGTGGCTGGTTTCTGGTTATGTCAAATAAAGATGTAGTTGTACAGTTATGAGTGTCAGTACTGCTTTGTTAATATGAATTTTCTGGTTTTCCCAATCTGCTCTGATAGTAAAACATGATTAATTGATTAATTTAAAAAACAGCAAAGTAGTAATTAATGTTCCAATTGAGCTGCCTTATTATAATCATAAACCTTCTAATTTATATGCCTTATTATCAACAGTCTGTGTAGAAAAATATGTAGAAAACTTCCATCTTTGCTGCCCCCCTGTGGTAGTTTGATAAAATACATTGCGTAGACATCTGTACTTTACATGTGCCATTGCTTCTGTCCGGATTTCACTCTTCTTCCTGATGTGTATATACATATGTAATTACCTGTTTTAGGCCTTTTTTTGCTGCAAAAGTATTTTTTTCTTTGCAATGCCAAAATGATTTTTAGCCAGCTTTAAAATGATTGAGCAGATCTAAGAAATTTTTCAACAGACAATTTCTTTATCAAATGGTCAGAAATAACAGGAGAAGGCATAGATTTCTGTCATATGAATTGCGTAGTCATCTCCCACAGGCCCATACTGGATTTCTTTTTTATAAACTAAGGATACTAGTTCTGGTCAGGTGAAACTGCTGTGGTTTAGCAGGGTTGAAAAGAAATTTCAGTAAATGGTAATAAGAGGACGTGTACTCACTTTCTTGCAGCTTGTCAGATGACAAAATCAATCGTAATCCAGCATCTGTTCTTTCAATTTGATATAAGAATGAGGAGAAAATTTCTGTCAAGCAAAATGATTGCGTTGGTCAGAGATCTTTGTTGAAATGTTTTTTTCTTTCGCTTTTTGTCAGATTCACGCTACCTGATCCTCTCCTTTATGGAGCAGTTCAGCTTATAGTGGCTGCTTTTCTTCTTCTTGACACATTTACTCACTGTTAACTATCTGTTAACACTCAGTGTACGGCCACTGCGATCCTTTGATTTACAGATTGATGTGTAAGGTCATATGGTGGAGTGCTGCAGTGAAGTCAGTCCTCCATCATCTCCATCATCGCTGCTGTCACCAGTGGTCACATCAGTTTCATCTGCCCCCCTCAGGCTGCTGGCCATCGTTGCTCGGCCCTTTGATGTTTCGAGGATGTGTTTAGTGAGCGATAGTGTATCAGATGACATTGGTCTTTCTCTGTCACCTTGTGCTTTGCATTTCAAATGTGAGTCACAGAGCAGGGCCTGCTAACGAGAGGGGAGAGACAAGGGGGAGAGAGAGGGAGACAGGGACAGGCTCAACTTCAAAACTTCAATACTGTGAGTTCTCTAAATGACCTTTCTTCGTTACCTTCCTCCAGACAGGCAGATCAGGTTTTTAACTTTTTCCAATGCGTCTCTGTCCTCCGCACGAGAAAGGTGGCCAAGCCCAGCTTTTGGATTTAGGGATTCTCTCTCTCTCTGTCTCTTTCTCTCTGTCTCTCTCTCTCTCTCTCTCTCTCTCTCTCTCTCTCTCTCTCTCTCTCTCTCTCTCTCTCTCTCTGTGCGCGCGTGCGTGTGTGTGTATGTGCGTGTCGGGATGAATGGAAGGTAGCAGAAGGAGGAGGAGTGTGTGATTCAGTCCCACCCCCTCAGGCTTAATACTTTTTCTGAGTGTAGAATCTACTCACCTGCCCTGACATGCCTGCCCAGATCCCCTCTCCGTCCTTTCTCTTCATACAGCACATGCCCCACTCCCACCCCCTAGCAGCCCCACATCAAAGTACCTCTGTGAGTAATGGATATCCAGCAGCACCACACCCTTCCCTCCTCCAACCAACTCAACTGCTGCGCAGCCAGTAGCGAACACCCGGCAAGCACACAGCAATTATTCGCATACAATTAGACTTTAATATAGTTATGGTTATTTTTTGATGTAATTTACTGAAAATCTGAAAAAGCAATAGGATTATAGCCAGTGCGAAGATTTTGAACTCACCAATCTCTTATCCAGTTCGGTTGAGGATGGTTTTAGTGAGTGAATAGTAGAAGTATTTACAAGAATTCTACAATACAGAGTGTGGGGTTGATGGTGGATTTTGGGTAGTTCAACTTGAAACAAATCAAGAATGTATTTTTTGTTGGAATCTTTATTTACAAATGTCAATTGTGAAAGTAATCCTTTGTCAATGATCATAACTGAGTCCCACTGTAAAAACGTGATGACCAAGTCCCTTCAAGGTGCTGAAATCACAACTGACAAAAACAGTGATGCATCTGCTCCACAAATGCATTTAAGTAAAAATCAACATTGGAAAAAGTCAGCAGGATTTTCCTCAGGTTTAAATGTTGAAAACAGACACTGACATCATCCACATTCCTATAACCATGTTCTCCAGTTGTCAGTTCAACTTGTACTATGAAAACTGAGATGATCATTAATACATACACACAAACTAAAATTACTTTTTATTGTCATACATGAAATTACTTTTTATGACTTTATATTCATTAGTAAGCCTTCATTGTGTTTATTATATTTATGTGCTCATGGATTAGTTATTAAATGATAGCATGCTGTGCTGGTTGAGTCACCTACATCTTGGATCAGGTCTAATTATCCTCAGGCCCCCTCAGATCACTACACCGTGACTTTGTTTAGACCGTATAGAGTATTTCACCAAATGCCAAGTTTTGGTTTTGTTGGTTTTTTTTGTGATTATTTTCGTTTTTTTTCTATTGAAAATTCAGTAGTTGTAGCAATTTTGTCAAGATATTGCTGTTCCCTTCATGATTAATTGCAAGAACTTCATCAAGACCTCAACATCTAGCATCACTATTGGATTAAGTTTTAATCTGTCCAACACTTTGGTGTCAGCTGCACTTTAAAGAATGTTTGCTTTGTCTCAACTCAGGTGACATACACAGGGAATATTAGCAGCAAAACATCATATTGTCATTGTGTGTCTATGCTGTTGTCATTAGCATTTAACTGCATCTGTGCACAGTGTCACAGAAGTGCTAGCATGACTGTAAACACTCAGTCTTCTTTAATAGTTGGTTTTCGAGCTGCTATCTTTTTACATTTTGGCAATTTGAGCAGCTGTGCACAGCAGTAGGGCTTTCATATTTACTACATAATCACCTGATTACAATTCTTTCAGCTGACTGTACTTATTTTGCATATATTTTGTATATAAACAGTTGGATGAAACTAACAGAAATATAATTTTTGTATCTAGGTTAACTTCATTTACAGAAAGTAAATGTTCATTTGTCACTTTTTCATTTTAAAGGAACCAACTGTATGCTGAAATTCAAATTTTTTGATAAACCGTATTTTGATGAGCATCTATTGACATTGATTGTTTTGGATTTAATTGCAAAGCTTAACATTTGTCATTTTGTCCAATTTGCAACAAAAAGGTGGCGCTCAAAGGTGCTAATGTGAGTAATCAACCTACAAAATGAAATTCACAATTAAATCATTAATTGCAATTATTTGTATGACAATTAAGTACCAACTAAAACATCAAGATCTTGACATCCTTACGAAGCAGCTCAACCAACAGTCTGTCAGTAACAGATGGTCTGATGTCACTGCTCACATCACTTAAAAGGTAAACGGGCCAGTCAGAATGACTCTGGATATCACTGATTACACCTTTGGTGATTGTTGCTATTAGACAAAAAGAGGTGCACAAATCCCATAGCCCTGAAGGTTCGTCTAGTACTTTACATTAGATTGAAGTAAACACAGTGTCCAGACTGCACCTGTTTTCTGTGCCACTTGGCCCCTTCTATCATCACCAGCCCCTGTCTGCTCCTCATTTAGCTGTGTGGTGTGTCCCAGTGCCTCAGTAATGGTTCCAGTGTGCCGTGCCAGTCAGGAGAAATGACAGAGCAGAGAGTCAGCCTCAGACCTGTAGGCCCAGAGCTCTGCACTCTGTCATTAGACACTTTAATGCAGCAGCACCACAGCCTGCTCGCCTCATTCCTCTCCCTCCCTCCCTCTCTTTCTCTTTTTTCTTTACCTCTTTCACTCTCACTCCTTATTCCCACACATATTATTCCACAGTGTAATTTGCTCTTGCACTGAATGATGTGGATACTCTTGCTGGGAAAATAGACATACCGGGTTTCCACAAGTACCATAAAGTTAGACTGAGTTAAACAGAGTCTGTTTTTATCAGCGACAAACAAAGTGCAGCATCAGTAGGTTTCTGGTCAACATGAGAATAAATAGGGATTTTGCCCTGCCGACTTACAAAAAATCAAAGAGTCAAAGGTTACAAAGCTACTGGGTGACACTCTGAATATAGTTCTGTAATCATAGATGTTCAAATAATACAGCAGATGCTTCTCCATGGCAGGACTCAGTGTGTCTATGTGTGAGTCTGTGTGTCTTTTTCTTCTGTTACGTGGATCCTGACTGCAGATGAAGGGTGTTTGCATGCTGGACAGAGCTGGCCTGGATGTGCCACCACATGAAACCCGTGACAAACACAGAGAGATTAACAGGCAAAGAGTCGTGTCAGGAGAAAACCTTGGCCCCTCTCTTATGTGAAATGAAGACATTAGAGCAGCATGTTTTGTTTCTGCTCCATTGAGAACACACTATGATGCCAGGCCTGGCTCACAGACCACACTTCACCCAGGATGTAAACAATACAGCACTTCCTGGCCCCAAGCAGGCCACCCACTGCAGGAGAGGGCAGGTCACTGGCTCTAGCTGATGTTTACACAAGATGAGCTGTGGTTAATACTGCAGTTAGCTATGTGCTAGTGTGCTAATAAGGTAGAACATACAGAGATGTTGGATTGCTTTGTACCTGTGAGTCATTTTCTCCTGTCATGTAATCTCTTCTGCAACTTGAAGCCTTTATAACCTTTTTTATGTATGTTGAAGTATCTTTCAAAGACATTGTGTGTAGACACATGAAATAATGTTGGCAGAGCACATGTGATGTTTTTATCCAGTTGGTCCCAAATTAGTTTTATTACAAGATCCTTCCTCAATAGACAGAGTTTAGTTTAGTTTTAATTCAGCAGGGTTTGGGAAACGGGATTACAGACTATGGTTAAATGAGGGCTTTAGTGATAAGGGATGCCCATATGGAAACTTAAAGAGAATTAATACTCTAGGTATTTTTTTTAACTAACAAGTACTTATTCTATTATTGTATGGCACAATATTTAATTCAGATTTACTTAAAAGCTAAACCTTTTGATATACATTGTCTCATATTCAGAGTGGTCCTCAATAAGACCTACTGAACTACAAACCTGCATTTGGAAGGAATTTGAAGAGCATTTAGATCGTAAGTAGGTGCAAAAAATGATGCGGTAAATAGGGAAAACGTCAAAATAAAAAATAAATAAAAGCTGTAAAAGCTGCATCCTGGATGATCCATCGATCACATATATCCACTTTGTCTTGCGTCGTGGGGGTGGAGTCTATCCCAGCTGACACTAGACAAGTGGCAGCATACATCCTAGACAGGATACCAGTTTATCACAGGCCAAACACAAGAAGACAAAAAAACGTGCGTCACCAATTAACCTACCGTACACATCTTTGGACTGTGTGAGGAGAAAACAGTGACTCCTGTGTTTTCCCTGTTATGAAGATGTCTGCTGTGAAAACAGGGCTGCAGACGACCTCAAAAATAACACATAGCTGAATATGTCAGAAATCCTCTGGTCGGACTGTAAGTTATGGGTTGTCTGCTTCATACCTGTGTGACCTCACGGTGCCTCTTTCTGACTCTGTGCCCTCAGGTGTGTTTGTGTTTATGACTTTTGCAGAAACCTCCACACTAACTCCTTTCACTTCTTTCCCTCCGTTTCACAAAACACAGCAAAACTTGACCTATGTTTGCCCACAGACTCCATCAAAAAACCCAATAGTGTTAAAAGTATTCTATAAACCTGCAGATTCTGCAGTTGTTTCGGCTTACATGTCAAATAATGTGTAATCATGTGTCAAATTGCACCTCATGAGGATGGGTGTTTACCTAACCACAGCCATGTCTGGTTCAGTTCCGACCATAACAAACCTGGAGATGATGAAACGCTCATGCTGCTAGCCCTTTCAACTGTCTTGTTAGCATCAGACCTGCAGTTTTATTGCACTATTAAAGGTTAAATATATCTCCTATTAATCATGTAATGAGATCTCTCAGGTCGCTTCCGGGCCTGTGGCTCAGCAGAGGCACATGGTTTGGCGAGTACACTGTGGTGGCACTACTATAATACTGAGATATAATAAGACCATAGCAGTAGTCATTTGAGAAGTATATTATGATATATTCCTGAACTGGCCATCATTAGTCTGAACTGCACAGGACTCTCTGTGTCTGTTGGACCACAAGAGTGGTTGTCTCTGCATTTATCACCACGATTAGAGGATGTTTGAGCTCAGTGCTGCATAGGGAACTTTTGAACCCCAGGTAAAGCAAATTCCCACGTCTAGCATCAAGCATTTCTTTTTTCCTAAAATGTGACTGCACCCCATTTAGGCCTGTGCATCTACTACAATTACTGTTCTGATGAAACAAAGGAAAGGCTGTTGCACCAGAGTTGCAAGCCAAGTGATCTCTTCCTGATGAATCAGTACTTTGGCCTTTCAATACCACCAGCAATTCTTTGGGACTCAATAATTGTGCGCATTGCTCTGAGGAAATAAGTGTAAGTGGGGTAAGCTTCTGACATTTGGTGTAGGAAGAGACTTCAGTTCCTTCCTTGTCATGGGTTGACTTTCTTTTTTGAAAGTGTTCAGGAGTGATCTGGGTTCAGTGCCACCTTTCCTCAAAAGAGGCTTCTCATTACCTTGATTAATGGATTAACTGAGTGATGCTTTTCCCTTTATTTCTCTACTGAATGTTTTGCGTGAGAGCATGTGCTCCTCCCTGCCTGCAGTCTTGGCTGCTGCAGGCGAGGGATCACTGCTTAGTGTTATGTTTGACCCGGGCCATTAGATGTTTAAACTTGTGTCTCCTCATTAAGCGTTGGCAGATGCCAGACACTTGAGAGGATGTGATGAGACACTGATGAAACGGCTGGTATTTGTTTTCTCACTGTCTTCTCGTGATGCTGCCAAAAGTATTTCTGTGCTTTTTGTAGAGCATGTTGATGACAACATCAGTAACATTGAAATGCCTGATACACAACATGACATCAGGTCAGCCCAGCTCCTGCCACTGAGGAGCTGGTGCACAGCACACACACGCAGGGACACATGCACTCTTAATGTGTATTAAAGATTTTAGCAACTCTTCCTCCCATCGGGTTCTCTACAGGTCAGCAAGAAAGATATCAGTGAGTGTCATTCACACCTTGACATTGAAGCCATTAGCCAGCACACACTCATATGCTCATGTTAACATTGCACAATCTTCTCTTTCTTTAAAAATAAAGAAGCTGATGCATTGTAGTCTTAACACAGACTGAATGACTGGCTGCTTCCTCCTTGTCATATCTGAGATGTTCTGTTGATACAGCATTTATATCTTTTAAAATATACAATTTACAGCTTTCATCTGTAAACATTCCTCCTAGTGATTGGAGTGCATCATTGTTTGGATGATAAAATGATACTAAGGATACTAGTTCTGGTCAGGTGAAACTGCTGTGGTCTAGCAGCATTGAAAAGAAGTTTTAGTAAATGCTAAAAATAAGACATGTACTCACTTTCTTGCAGCTTGTCAGATGACAAAATCAATTGTAATCCAGCATCTGTTCTTTGAATTTTAAACTAGAATGAGGAGATATGTAGTATCTAACCTAAGATATAGAACATCCATTATTTTCCAGCTGAAAATACACCCAGCATCAAACAGTTACACCTGGGACTTTGGCTACGAAACAATTACTTGGTCTGAGACAACCAGTAGCTTATGGTGGCTTATGTTACATAGGTGTCAGCAAAATTTTGATAGATAATGCTTTGTCACTGATGATGTTAAAATCTAGTCCAGCAACAACTGAACCCCCGCCCCCTGACTCTTTCCTACATATGCAATATATTTCATGTGGTTTCAACATTTAGCATTACTACACACGTGGACAAATTGTTGGTCCCCTCGGTTAATGAAAGAAAAACCCACAATGGTCACAGAAATAATTTGAATCTGACAAAAGTAATAATAAATAAGAATTCTATGAAAATTAACCAGTGAAAATCAGACATTTCTTTTGAACCGTGGTTCAACAGAATTATTGTAAAAAAATAAATTCATGAAACAAGCCTGGACAAAAATGATGGTACCCCTAGAAAAGACTGAAAATAATGTGACCATAGGGACATGTTCAATCAAGGTGTGTCCTCTAATTAGCATCATAGGTGTCTACAAACTTGTAATCAGTCAGTCGGCCTATTTATAGGGTTACAAGTAGTCACTGTGCTGTTTGGTGACCTGGTGTATACCACACTAAACATGGACCAGAGTAAGCGAAGGAGAGAGTTGCCTCAAGAGATTAGAAATAAAATTATAGACAAGCATGTTAAACGTAAATGCTATAGGACCATCTCCTAGCAGCTTGATGTTCCTGTGACTACAGTTGCACATATTATTCAGAAATTTAAGATCCATGGGACTGTAGCCAACCTCCCTGGATGTGGCCGCAGGAGGAAAATTGATGGCAAATGGAAGAGACGGATAATACGAATGGTAACAAAAGAGCCCAGAACAACCTCTAAAGACATTAAAGGTGAACTCCAAGGTCAAGGTACATCAGTGTCAGATCGCACCATCCATCGTTGTTTGAGCCAAAGTGGACGTCATGGGAGACGATCAAGGAGGACACCATTTTTGAAAACAAATCATAAAAAAGCCAGACTGGAATTTGCCAAACTGCACGTTGACAAGCCACAAAGCTTCTGGGAGAATGTCCTATGGACAGACGAGACAAAACTGGAACTTTTTGGCAAGGCACATCAGCTCTATGTTCACAGACGCAAAAATGAAGCATATCAAGAAAAGAACACTGTCCCTGCTGTGAAACATGGAGGAGGCTCTGTTATGTTCTGGGGCTGCTTTGCTGCATCTGGCACAGGGTGTCTTGAATCTGTGCAGGGTACAATGAAATGTCATGACTATCAAGGTATTCTAGAGAGAAATGTGCTGCCCAGTGTCAGAAAGCTTGGTCTCAGTCGCAGGTCGTGGGTCTTGCAACAGGATAATGACCCAAAACACACAACTAAAAACACCCAAGAATGGCTAAGAGGAAAACATTGGACTATTCTGAAGTGGCCTTCTATGAGCCCTGATGTAAATCCTATTGAACATCTGTGGAAGGAGCTGAAACATGCCGTCTGGAGAAGGCACCCTTCAAACCTGAGACAACTGGAGCAGTCTGCTCATGAGGAGTGGACCAAAATACCTGCTGAGAGGTGCAGAAGTCTCATTGACAGTTACAGAAATCGTTTGATTGCAGTGATTGCCTCAAAAGGTTTTGCAACAAAATATTAAGTTAAGGATACCATCATTTTTGCCCAGGCCTGTTTCATGAATTTATTTTTTTAAATAATTCTGTTAAACCACAGTTCAAAAGCAATGTCTGATATTCATTGGTTAATTTTCATAGAATTTGTATTTATTATTACTTTTGTCAGATTCAAATTATTTCTGTGACCATTGTGGGTTTTTCTTTCATTAACCGAGGGGTACCAACAATTTTGTCAACATGTGTATGTTACTGTCATTTGTGTTTAAAACTGCAATATGCAAGATTTTCAACATACAAATAGTATTAACATAGCATCAACTATCTGCCATGTAAAGATATAGGGTAATAATAATGTTCTCCTCAAAGAATAATTCTGTCTGTGTGCACTGTATTCCGAGCCTCTGTGTTTTGTCTTTTGAAAGCCAGCTCGGTAATGCGATCATGTTAACGCATGTTAGTGCATGTGAGTCCCTCTCTTTGAAATTGTTGACCATCCCATCTTACAAATAGTCCAACAGTGGCCTCCAGCACCACAATAAAATAACAAAATGGTAGTTCAGCTAGTGCCCTGAATTATTCCAAAAAATGTATTCAAAGCATTAGATCTATTTTCTTCTTTTTAGCTCAGTGTGTGAGTCTCTGCTGCTGTTTTGAGGCTCTCATCTCCTTCTCTGCTCGTGTCTGTTATGCTCCAGTGATTGTGTGTCTGTTTCTATATGTGGGTCAGGAAGGAGAGACAGGTGAAGTAAAGATAATGTTACTCAAGTTGACAGCAACTTGCTACTGGTCGGTCTGATCTCAGGGTACTTTCCATAGTAAGGCCAAGACATAGAACTAGACTAGACTAGAACTAGAACCAGACTCTGGGTGGGTGGCTGTCTGCCTCGACCAATCAGACCGAGAGGAGAATTATTGTTTGGAAAAGGAGTTGTTTATACTGATGAAGCCACAGAACACAGTCACCCAGCTTTCTTGAGTTGCTCTCAGCTCTCTTCCATCGCATTGCTTTAGGTAACAGCAGGTACCGTAGCTTCACACAGCAGACAGGCACATTTAAAAGCGAGCTGAAAATCTATGTTTTAATGAAATGTACTGAAATGTTTTATTGATGCACACGTCTTTTTCCTAAACATTAAACCTTTTGGTGGCAGAGAGGTCAAATAGTGAGATATGGTGTACAAGTGCAGGACGCCGCAATCATTGAATTTGGTGTTTCTCTTAACTGCTCCCTTATATCTGCAAATTTCTTTATATTTATGGAGGTTCCTTATTTATAGATATTCATTTTTCCTCCATGCTGTTCATATGTTGAAATACAACACAGTGCATTAAGATGAAGGGATTTAGGGATACTGTTTGGCGCTATAACTTTAATGAGGGAGTGTGCAAATAAATAGCGGGGGAGAGGTGCAGCACACATTAAGGGCCTAGTTTGCATATAAAATGTGCCTTATTTGCATGTCAGGGTGATACTACTGCACTTATTTTCTTTCATTCAGGATTTCCCCCTTTTGTTTTCACTTAATCAAACAATCCATTCATTCATTCATATTCTCTCAACAAACTGGACGAACGTTTGATCACACTGAAGATTGTGCCGAAGCCTTATCACTAACACACTCTGTCTGGTGTCCAGAGTCAGATACAGTGGCAGGAGGAGATGTACTTTGGGCTGCATTGTGAGGACTGAGGCTCATGGCATGACTGCCACCTAGTGATGGTTTGAGGCACTGACACATATAGTCATGAAGAGTCCGCTGTATAACTGACCTCTGCAGGAGTGACGTTGAGTGCATAGACTGTATGGTTGAGTGGTTGCTTGGGTGACGAGCTAGCCTACTGAAGATGCACTTTTTGACTCTTCTTCATATCAGATCCATTCAACAATTCTTCCCAAATATTACACGTGTGATTTGGACGTATTGTTGTCTGTATGTTTTGGGTTTTAACTGTCATCTGTCCTGTGCCGTTTCCTTCAGGCTCGCATGGCGCTGGATAAAGGAGCTCAGGCTGTTATCTTTGATGTCAGCGATGACGTCAATGCTGCTGCTGAGGTGAGTGTGCAGGCACAGCTGCAGACACAGCTACAACTGTATTCTTTTATAAAACACAAGAAAAACAAAAAAAGCATGAGGAAATGTCATACTCATAATGCTGCTGTATCTTCTTCCTCCTGCACACACACAGCTGCGGGAAATAGACTCCCTTCCCCGTCCAGTTGTTCTGGTGGAGGCTGAAGATGCTGAGGAGCTGATGGGTTTGGTCAACAAGAACGAGGAGGCCAAAGTTGTCATTGAGATCAAGATGGAGCCTAAATGGGTAAGCAATGAAATACGGAAACATCTCAGATTTTTCTTTCACTGGCTGAAAAAGGAGGAATTCCTGTGGGAAGTAGCAGAACAGAAAGAAAGAAAAATGTACGTCATATTAGCCGAGAGGCAATTTGTAAATGTTTTGGTGTGAAACACATTTGTATTGATGTGGACTGAATTTTTGCCCGACTGTGAAATATGATTGATGATTGGACAAATTCATTTAAAGGCCATGCTAATTTTTTAAGTTCTGAAAGAGAGTCTTGTATTTATGCGAGAAGTGTCTAAAGAGTATAAATTCTGCTCTTTTTCCTTTTTTAGCCACATTATGATGTTGGTATCCTGCTCACTATCGTACTGGCTATTATCACCATCGTCCTAATCTTTGCTTTCCGCTACAAATGCAAGTCCAACAGAACCTGGGTAAGTGAAAGTAACACTGTTTATAGGCAATAGATAGCCCCACAGAGATCTTTCAAATGTTTTCCTAACTTTCCCCTGTTGTGCTCACAGGACTCTGTCCATCAGCAGACTATGCGGGCCATCAGTAGATTGGAGACCAAAACCTACAGTTCTCAGGGCTGCTCAGGCTCACAGCGCCACCGTGGGGCCTGGGGTTCAGCCAGTAGCTCCAACTCCAGTCCCGTCTGTGCCATCTGCCTGGAGGAATTTCAGGATGGGCAGGTAAGAGGAGAGAGAGCAACAAATATAATGTGTATGATTCAACTATTTCTTGTTAGTTATTTATCGTCAGCTCTGCTTCTGGCTCATTTTCATCCCAGCATCTGAGGATAATCTCCTGTGCTCATGAGTTCCATAAAGACTGTGTCGACCCCTGGCTGCTGCAGCACCGTACCTGTCCCCTCTGCATGCACAACATCATGGGTGAGGACAAGTAGATTTCTGGTTCTGGTAGAGATGGCACAGATGCAGAAAGATTAAAGGAATCTTTCTATTTTACTGGCTACATCAAAATACTAAGGTTATTTTTAAAGTTTAATCTTGAGCAGGAAAGTTTTGCCAAAGGAAACTTTGCAATGTTTTTTTTATTTCTTTTCTTTTGAAAACAGGTCTGTGCAGCTCTTTGGAATTTGAAATTTGGAATTTAAATACATTTACAATTTTATTGATGACAGCCACTGTAAGGCATGTTTTAGACATATCTCACAGTTGATAACTGCTCTACAAAATGAAAATACCACTGTATTCTGACACTGTTGTGCTCCATAGGGACCGAGCGACAGGCCCAGAGGAGCAGACTCCATCAGAGTCCAGAGCAAAGCCAAGGCTTCCTGCACCCTCAGCCTTACAGTGGCCCTCACAACCACCCTTTTCCCCAGCATGCTATCCCCTTCTCTATGAGGCCCCACTATCCTCGTGGGCCCTCTGGACCTTTTCCCAATCTGGGCCACTACAATGGCTCTTCTCCCATGGACACTCAGACTTTACGTTTCCTCACCAGCAGGCCGCTGGGCTCAGGCTGTGGGTACCACCTTCCTGCAGAGGGTCCGGGGAGGCCCCACAGGATTGGAGGTAACTGCAGGACTTCCACGCACCACTACACCCCCCGTCGGTCATGCCACAACTATCGCTCATCCTGTCCAGCCCAGCGCAGCGCATCCAGCTCGAGACTGCATCACTCTGTCTCCGTCACACCACAAACCCGTGGAGCGCTGACCCATAGCCGGCAGGACGATGGTAGCTGCTCAGGAGGCAGCTATCGCACAGAGCGCAGTGGATACCTGGCTGACGGGCCAGCGAGTGACTCCAGCTCTGGGCCATGCCACGGCTCCTCCAGTGACTCAGTTCTCAACTGTACTGATGTGTCCCTGCAGGGAGTTTATGGCAGCTGGTCCACCTTCCGTAGCTCTCTGAGTAGTGACTATGATCCTTTGGTGTATTATGGGCCGGGTCCTGGACGCGCTCCTCACAGGAACAGTCTGGAGGCTGGTTCCCAGACCCGGCCCAGGTCTCTGGATTCTGTAGTGAACAAAGCGGGCTGCCATGAAGAACAGCCGCAGACTGTATTCAGCCACATCCACTACCACCAGCACAGACACCACCACTATGAGGAGGGGGAGCACAGCCAAGGCCCCAACAGAGGCTCGGATGAGGAGCAGGGAGCAGCTGCAGCTGCCCCTGCTAACCTTGTCCTGGACAAAGACTCCCCTGTGTGCCCTCCAAAGCACAGCACCTGCCACTGCCCCAAACCAGATCCCACTGATCTGCCCAGTCCTGCGATGGAGTGTCAGGACCATGACCATGACCCCGGCAGCCCCACAGGACCTCCTGTCCTCGTGTCCCCCATCCCCTTACAGCTCCAGCCCCACTGCTGCCACCAGGGACATGCTGCAGCTCCTCTTGGGCGAGTGGGGGGCTGTGTGCTTGATGGTCCTTCTGTTCGTTTCCACCAGAGCCTGGATCTGCAGGACGATCGTAGCATCCACATCCACTACGGTCAAGGCCAGGGCTTCTGCTGCTCTCCCCCTGAGCTGCACCCTGCCTTGCTCTCTGTGCCCCTCATTCTGGACTCGGGGGGGATTGATGACTGGTCTTGCTGTGCCGGAGCCCATGTTGTGTGGCAAAAACGGGTGCAGCAGGCCCACTCGGAGCCTCAACTCCTGGGACCTGGGATCGCGATGGACCGGTCACCCTGCAGGTTCCACCAGGGGCCTGCTGCTGACCGCAACACAGACATTTGTTTATACTGCCAGTCATTACACCACAGTCAGGGTAGGTGTCACCTCTTTATCTTTAATAACATGATCAGTTGTCTGATTTTAAACCATAATTTCCATTAATTACAATAAGGGTCTTGCTTTCTTAGCTTTCACCATCATTTGTATTGACTCTGTGACTCTGTTGTATTGATTCTTTGTTTTTCATTGTAATTTAAGTGTGTTTTTGTGTCCACAGGATCAGAAGAGGAGTCTGGAGTGTGAGAACTTGTTGCATCCCATTATCATATTGCTACACAGGAGCCATAATAGTAAAGCCTCTCTTCGGCTCCTATGTCTTCTATATAATTCCACCAGCAAAGCCTTCATTCAGATGATTCCCCGCCTGCCTCCAGGATTCCAAGCTACAATGACGAAATGATCTTCATTACTAAAAGTGAAATTAGAATAATGCTGAACCTTTGTGATATTTAATATCAAAATATACTGAATGAATTGAACATGTGAAGATGGGGTGTTGCTGGGGAACCCACCTCGTCAGTTATAGGAAGAATATTTACAAAATCATAAGTTTCCAAGCTTCTTGGTGACAACTAACGAATGATCCTTGCTTTGGGTGTTGAGCCCTCATGAAGTGAGAATCCATCTCTGCATTGCTCACTCTTTTACAAAATAACTTGATTTATCTTTGAGGTACTTAACTTTCACATGCGCAATCTTCGCCTTCCTTCGCTGAGTCCAGTCTCAGCTGAGAGATGCTTTTCTCTCCAGCCTACCTCAGCACAGATTTCTTAACACGCCTCACACAGGGAGTCTTTAAAGGTACTGCTGTAGTGATTTTTTTTTTCTTTTTAGTCATGTAGCTCACATAAACTCAACAAAAAAGTTATCCTCCCAGGAGTCCACCCTGTCCAAAAGGAGAGGAAGGTTGATGCTCAGCCCCTCAAACAACGAGCATTCACTGAGGTTGCTGAGCCTGCATTGCATGGGGCTTGTTTTCATTATTTCAGTAATGGCAGCTGTTTTGTTTGTGTTTCGGATATTATTTTTTTTGGGTGGGGGTTCAATTTTTTTTCAACTTTCTAAAGGAACCAGTTTGACTGAATTTCGTTATTGTCATTACAAGCTATTGTCTGGTTTTTGTCATTTCTCTTGCCAGTGGTTACTTCATGTTTGACCTCAGTGCTGTTCAATCCCCGGATCAGTGAATAGGCTTCATCAGAAGGATAACAATTATATCCTCAGCTCCTCTAACTCATCACAATGTTGTATTATCCTCCTCAAAGGTTAAACTTGTTTTCCAGCATTTAAGGCTCCAGGTAAAAGCTTTCATACTGCAGCCATAGAAATGACATAATGACCATAAGATAGCATAACTGGAGTAAAGCCATGCTCGATAGACCCAATAGCATCAGCTTGGTTTGTTGTTGCAGCAGTTTAACTAAAGCTTAGCGTGCCTTTCCCATAATTATAAAGTGTATGAGTAGTAAAAATGTGTCCAGAGCAATCAAACACTGGAAATATGGGAAGAATTCATCTTAGTTACAGTAGTAATACCAGAATCAGTGAAAATCCTTTGTTGTGATAAATGTGTCTTGCCAGTCCCTGCTTTTGAGCTTAAGGCACTTGAAGGAAGATCCTCATTGAAGCAGAAATCAGAGGTGTTGGAAAGACTTTTTACATTCTGATAGTTCTTAAAAGGTTTAATCATATGAAAACTGCAAACAGTCGAGTCAAGATTTAATCTATTTTACCTAATACTCCCACACTGGCAGACAGACAAAAAATGTGTTTATATTTCAAGAAGATAAGTGCGGATAAAAGTAGGCCTTACTATGCTATCAAAGATGACTCACTTATCTTCTGTTTAACCAATGATTTCTTCATGCTCACAGACTAACTAATCTGAGATCAGAGGAGTAACTATTCTATTTTTAGTGCAGACTTTCTCTTGAAGGCTCACTGGAAATGTGATTTATTTGCAGATGCAGATACAGCCGAGAAAGCACTCATGGATATTGCAGTAGCACTTACTAAACCTTCACATGACCCTCATTTATTCATTCAAACTGTTCATAATCCTAAATCAGGAACCTGCCAACTCACAAAGCTCTTACCTGTCGAACCAAAGAGGCAAAATTTTGAACACTTTGTTGTGTGTGTTGTGCCTTTTTTCCTGCTCCAGGCCTTTCTTTGAATCTCAGCGTGACTCTCTGCTGACAAGAGAGAACATGCTAGAATTGAAGTGCAAATCATTCTGGACTCAATAGTTTTGGACAATCATGCAGAATGTTTCACCTGCAGTCCCTCATACTAATACCTCACTTTGAATGTGTCAACACAGCGTCCTCTAGCTAAAGTATCAGGGTTTCCGTTTCATACCCAAAAAGTCTCAGAAACTGAGATGGAAATGACTGAATTACAAGCAGCACTTTGGCTTCAGCAGGTTTTTATAGAAGATGAAAAACAACATAAAACTCATAGTATTCATGTAAAGCAAGCCCGAAACCATCAGAACATGGAAAAAAAGCTTTTAGCGATGCTGCAGAATATCTGGTGTGATTTCATCCTGTTCACGATCTTTGTCTTTGTGTTGTTCATGTGTTTGTTTTCATGTTTTTCAAGAATAATGAGCTGAAACTGCCTTTTCTAATAGAGTAACAAAAAAAGTCCCTCCAGAACTTTAAGGGATGTGTCAGTATATTTTGGATACTTTGTGTACAAAAAGAGAACAACAAAAACAGAAATGAAATAGTGTTGTATTTTATATATAATAGAACATTTCAATATAGTGACATGTCACTAATATATTTATTTACTAATATATTTATCCATTTTGTCCAGGTTTGAAAGAAAGAGTGGTTTCTGTATAGACTGAATGTTTCTATATGGAAACTGACTGGTGCCATCACAGATATATCAACCTGTCTTCATTCCAATTATATGCAAATAAATTATTTTGAAATATAATCTATGTGCTGAATTTTTTATTTTTATTTATTTTATTTTTTTTGGCAGGAGAATACAAAGAGAACATTTGCATGCCAGCATTGTGAACAAAATGATTCACCTGGAGTCAGCCTGATAGTTTTGGGTCTACTTCCCATAAAATTATTAAAAGTAATTTATTAATAATTGGTGATTTTATTTGATTTCAGATAAATTCTGGAAACACAGTTTTCTCTAAACACAAGGAACACAAAGGGAATTCAGTAAGATATCAAATATATATGCAGCGCCTATAAAAAAATATTAATATATATATAAATATATATTTTTATATATATATTAACATGTTTATATATACACATACATATATATGTGTATATATGTGTATGTGTGTGTGTGTGTGTGTGTGTGTGTGTGTGTGTGTGTGTGTGTGTGTGTGTGTGTGTGTGTGTGTGTGTGTGTGTGTGTGTGTGTATATATATAAATTTTCTGCTTTCATTGAGTCATGGTTAATTTAACTTTTTTGACAAGAATTTACAAGAATTTACAAAAATAAACTTATTTCTACATAGTATTGCCAATTCTTTATGAATATACACTACTGGTCAAAAATTTTAAAATACCCCAATTATTTCAGTTTTTTATTATAAATTATGCATGTTAATGTCTTAGTGTACTCTGAAATGAAAGCATAGAACAAATAAAACAAATGAATTTTTTAAAAAAATGTAGAAACCAAAATGCATTCTAAACTTTTGACTTTTCAAAGTAGCCACCTTTGGCAGATATAACAGCTGAACACACTTGTGGTATTCTTTCCACAATGAAAATCAAATATTCTTCAGAAAGTTTTTCCAAACTCTGTTGTAGAAGTTCCCATAAATGTGTGGTACTTGTAGGCTGCTTTGCTTTCACTCTTCTCTCTAATTCATCCCAAACCAGCTCTATGGGGGTTTGAGCCTGGAGACTGTGCTGGCCACGCTATGTTTTCAAGCTTAACTTCTTGTTCTTTGTTCCTAAGATAGTTCTGGCATAGCTTGGACTTATGTTTTGGGTCATTACCTTGCTGTAGATGAACCCCTGACCAACTAGGAACATAGCAGAGGGTACTGCATGGCACTTCAGAATAGTCATTTTAGTTCAGGGTACCTCTCACTCTGTACAAGTCAGCGACCCTAGGTCCAGCAAAACAGTCCCAGACCATCACGCTTCCTCCTCCATGTTTGACAGTTAATGTCATACACTGAGGAACCATCTTTTCTCCTACTCAACAGTGTACAAGAATCCTGTGTGAAGAACCAAAGATTTCAAATTTTGATTCATCAGTCCATAATATCTTCTTCCAGTCTTCAGTAGTCCATTGGCAGTGCTTCATGGCCCAGACAATCTTCTTTTTCTTATTCTGACGTCTTAGCCATGGCTTTCTTGCTGCAACTCAACCTGTCAAACCTGCATCTCCAAGTGTTCTTTTCACAGTTGAAAGTGAGACTTCGTACTACAACCACTATTAAGCTGTGCTTGAAGTTGTTGTCCTGTGAGCCGCCTATCACCAAGCTGCTGACTCTCAGAAACTTGTCTTCTGATTCTGTTGTGGCTCTAGGTCTTCCAGATCTCTTCCTGTCAGTTTCCCCCAGTGTCTGAGTGAATCTTGATGGTGAAGAAAACTGTACTCACTGACACTTTGACTTTCTTCACAATTTCTCTGTAGGAAAGACCTACATTTTGAAATGTTATGACGGTCTGTCTCTCTTCTATTGTTAATTGCCTTTTCCTCGCCATTTTTATAGCAACGCACTACTTTCTGAAGTACAATAATTCAAAAATTACTCTCAAGGGTATGGTGCCGCACTGTTCCAACACTACTTTTATGCAGACAGAGGGGATTGTCAGTAGTCAAGAATGGTTGGGACATCTGTAGGATCTGGTAGCACCAACTTTCAAGGCTTGATCAACCTTCATTGCTGCAGAACAGCTTTAAGTTGTTAACCCATTTCTTGTTCCCTGAAAAAGGCCTTTTTGTATAATTCTGAAATGTACATTATTTTTCAGTTTAACCTCACCTTTGTTTAACCTCTGGCAGTTCACCTCTTACCTTTGTACCATTCCAAGCTATTCATTGGGCTTGAACTACTTGCATTTCAATAAAGAATTGAAAAATTGGGGCATTCTGAAACTTTTGGCCGGTAGTGTATATAGATGCATACATCAGTATTCAGTAGCTGCACCTTTGGCCGCAATTACAGCATTGAGCCTTTGCAGATAGTCTCAGTCAACCTTGCACATCTGGACCCTGTAATTTCACCAAATTCTTTTTTTGCAAAACTGCTCAAGCTCTGTCAGGTTACACAGGGATCATTAGGGATTAATCCTTTTTAAGTCCAGCCACAAATTCAGAATTTTTTGAGGTCTGGGCTCTGACGTAGCCACTTCACAACAGAATGCTGAATGCTTTCTTTATTTGTGAAGAATTGCAAACCAAACTCCAAACCTTAAAATTACATGTAAAATATCCAGTATCTTAATTTGTGATGTGTTGTAATTATGCAACCTCAAAATCACTGCACAGTGTTACATAAACTTTAATGAATGTGATCTCTAGTAATGCATCAAAACACTGAAAGTGAGTCTGTTTTTCAGAATTTGAGAGATTTCAGGGATTTCAATGGTGTAATGCAGAGAAGATAATGACTCCAACTGCATTCTGAATATTATTTGAGGTCATTCTGTGTTTTATTAACACCACAGATTCACACATTTGAATCTAGCTGTTTTCCCCTTTTCTTGGTCATTGTGTTAAACTAAGTCAGCTGTTTTCTGGCTGAAGCTTCATATTTGGCGCAAAGAGATGAGAGCAGTGCCAGTTGTCTCCTGTAGCTCTCCAGTAAAAAGCAAATAAGTGTCAAACTATTCCTTGAATATTCGTACCTTCGTTTCCCAAACACACTTGCCAGCCCACACCAACATGAGTTTCTTTATTTAGCCATACACCGTGCAATCTACTGACAGCTTAAAGCATATCTCATAACACTTGCTGCTTGTCACATGCAGATATTCAACACTCTGCATTTGTGTTTGATACATTGCAGTTGTGGCGGGAGCCGCTGATGGCCTGTGAAATGTATAGCCATATATAACAGTCTCGGTGTGTGATTTGGCAGTAGCAGTTGGAGGATCAGTAGAAGGCTTTGGCCTTCCCTTCAGGTGTCAGCACAGTGAGGTTGCCCCTGGCGTCTTGGTCCTTCTCAATGGCCTCAAAGAGAGACTTGAAATTTCCTGCCCCAAAGCCCTGGAGAGAGAACAGACACACACAGATGGATAATTACCCAAAGATCTGCCTTCTTCTGTGTCATTTGTTATGGCTCTGGGGATCTTCTGTCAGACTGCATTTGGGGTGTTTAACACTTTGATGTCAGATCACAAATGGCAGATAAATATTCTCACAGGGTTCATGCATACCCCCACCTCCACCCACCCACCCACACACACACACACACACACACACACACACACACACACACACACACACACACACACACACACACACACACACACACACACACACACACACACACACACACACACACACACACACACACACACACACACACACACACACACACACACACTGACAGGGAGGTCTGCTTTACCAGGACCTTTCAAATTAATCATGTAAATATTTTCATAGATAATCAAAACATCAAGTGTTGGTGGTTCCTCTGAGAGATTCTTTGCTGTGGTTCAGATTCGGTTTCTCACTTTCATGCATTGTATCCACATCTGTGGACTCTGGAGAGTGACAAGAAGTGCGTGTTCTGACAGGCAGAATGGGTGCTGGGTGTTAAAAATTTAGTGCCACAGGGTGCAACCCAATCCAAAGATCTCCCTTGCTGTGAAGCAGGCAGCCTTTTAATCTGTATCTCTGATAGATTTACTGAGCTTTTACAAGTGGGCTGCTCTTCCACAGCTCTCACTGGGTGGGAGCTGCAAACAGGTGTTCCAGCGGCTGTTTCTCCTTCTGTGAGGTGGTGAAGGTGGGAAACAGGACCACAGGCCTGTAAATACCAAGGCTGGATTACAAACCAGGCAAAGTAGGCAAGTGTCCAAGGGCTCCAGTCCCTGCAGGGGCCCCATTAGTCATAATATTATTAATTACAAATTTGTCAGAAATTTGCACTACTGAAGTAAAACATTAACTGCGAGTACTGCAGAGAAACCTCATCAACACCTGGTTTCATGTTAAAGAGCCCAAATTCTTTGTAGATATTTCCCTTTCATTCTCACTATAACTGCTTCCTCTAGAGCTACATCACAAAAATTATAGATCTGGAATTACAGAACGTTATCTTTCCTTTAAAGAGACAGGAGCTAAAATGAAGCTTTTCACATGGAAGGTGAAAAGATGTCCTACAGCAATGAACAGTATGAGAAAAATATGGTGTTTTGCGAACACTAAAGCATGTGAACAAATTCTAGTGAACCCACAAAATAAGATGATGAACCTGTAATGCGTATGATATGGGCTCTTTAAGCTAAGTTGCTGGAAATTGTGTTTTTAGCTTTAATTTTTTGTGTTCAAGTACTTTATACACAGAGCATCCACGATTCCATCATGGAATTCTGTAATACTGCAACCAACAATTATCTTCATGGTGAGCTGATTGTTTACAGTACAAATGTCTGAAAAATAAGATATTAATATATTCTGTCAAAAACCAAGTTGAAAGTTGAAACTATGAAACTAGAAAATCTTTATGCGGCAGAAGATTGTATCACTGAATTTGGCCTCTTTTTTTGAAGAAAATAGATGAATTACAAATACATTATAATAAATGAATAAACTAGTCTTTTCAGCCTTCTTGTACTGGTCTGTTCTATGGTAGGAATGAACAGTGTGAGAACTACATCGTGTCCTTTGGGGGAGAAAACTTATTTTTCTGTTTTAATAACTTAAATAGACAGATACAACATTTAGAAAGCTTTCGTTTGTTTTTTTTTATTTATCTTTTTTCCAATCAGTGATAGGATTTGCACTCTGGCTTCTGCTCTGTAGCTCTATCTGATGCTGACTACAAGACAGCTGACTGAGGGGAATAGTTTCTTCTATTCCTGTTTGATTTAACAGTGGTTGGCATCAAGAACATGACTGTCACCTCCCAAAATCGTGTTTTCAGGAGAGCTTGTGTTTTCATAAAAGGAGTTCACCTCCCTCTGGCTCCCTTCTAATTCACACCATGGGGGTCAATAGGTGCCCAACAACTTCTTGTCCCCTGAGCAACACAGAGGTTAATCCAGCCATGTCACCAGTGTCAGGATGAACATGGCAAAGACAAATGCAAAGATTGCCCTCAGCTTACCACTTACCACACATACCAGTAGATTGCCTAACTGGTCACTTACAAAGTGGTTATTCCTCTGTATGACCTCCAGGAAAAGTGTTGGCCTGTCCTGCACAGGCTTGGTGAAGATTTGAAGAAGGTAACCTTTGTCATCAAAATCAACTAGGATTTTCAGTTCCTAAAAACAAAACACAGATGATTTATATTTTAGTATTCATTAGAAGAAGACTGTTAGAAAAATCTGTCTCACTGAAATCTCCTCACCTGTAAACGGCCAAGATCCTCCTTCACCTTGATTTTGGCGGTTTTGAGACTCTCCCTCAGGGTATCGTAGTATGTGTCAGGGGCTGCGAGGAACTCCATCCCTCTGGCTCGCAGGTTCACGATCTGTTTGAAGACAAATGTTGGGAAAAAAAGTCAGATCTCAAACCTGCCTTGAGAACATGAAACTGTAGGTTAAAGTATAATTTTAATCAGAATGAAAAAAACATAAGAGACTCACGGTTTGAATAATGTTTGTTGTGTTGAGAGCAATGTGCTGAACACCTGGACCCCCGTTGTAGTCCACATATTCCTGTCAGTACATCAGAGCAGGACACTCAATGGACACCTTTTATTATTACAAACATTCCCTTCAGAGTTCGCACAACTGCTCCTTAGGCTGCTGGAGTTACAGAACCGGTTACAGAACAAACCTCTGGGATAAACAGAGAAAATGGGCTGAGAGGTCACACCTGGATCTGTGACTTCTTCTTTCCTGTGGCAGGTTCATTGATCGGCATCTTAATGGTCTCTTCGTAGTTAGTCACCACTATGGACCTGAGCGCGCTGTACTGAGTGTGGATCTGCTTGTCATCTATTGACCAGAACCGGTGGAACATCAAACACTTCTCGTACCTGGAATTTGAACACAAACAAGAAAAGTGATGATAAGCTGAAATAACAAGTCATACCTTGTTCGTTGAGTTTTGGATCAGGATTTTTAATTGTAATTAAAACACGTGCTGGCATGGAATGTAACAGCACAAGGTACATTGACTCAAGTATTATTCTTCATTTTAAGTTTAAGGTACACGTCTTTTACTTAATTTTTCTTTCCATACCACTTTCTACTTTTACTCCACAACATCTCAGAGAGAAATATTGCTTGTTTTACTTCACTGTATTTATCTGAGAGCTGTAGTTACTTTAGTTTAGTTAACTACAAATTAGTATTTTTGCACACAAAACATATAAAAAAATTACAAAACAAAATATTTTGTAATTCATTGAACTACCCGACATTTCATACAACCACAACTGAAACAATGAGTCAACTAGTTAATTACCCAGTTGACAGAAAGTGATTTTGATCATTATTTAAAGAACTTGTGAAAGCAGTTCTTAAATGTTCCTAATTTCCAGAGACCAAACAATTGATTCATTGAGAAGATAATCAGTAGATTAGTCTATTATGAAAATAATCATTACTTTCAGCTGGATACAAAGTAGTTCAAAATGAAATGAAAACTCTACCTCAGCTAACTATAACAGTAAAATCCTGTTTTTACATTAATGCACAAGTAATAATGATCTAATGAAATGTTATAATTAGATTATTAATATTATAGTATAATAGCATAGCAGATGCAGGAAACATATTTTTGGCTTTGAGTATTTTTACTTTTATTACTTTAAGTACACTGTTGTGTTAATATGTACTTTTACTATGTAATATTTTCAATGCAGGACTTCTGCTTAAGTAAGGGATGTGAATACTTTGACTGCTTTCAGAACATGTGCACTAAAGTCACCCTGTGACAGTATTGCAGCGACAGTTTGTGCAGTGTTTACTTGTCCTTTTGCCCCTGTGTGTGTCTGCTGTTCCTACTGTGTGTACGTGAGCTCAAACAGGAGTTTTACCATGCTGAAATTGGCACCATTTGGTCATCTGGCTGGTTTCCCACAATGTGATCGATAAAGTTCAAACCTCCTGGTGGACTACAGAAAAAACGGGGGAAAAACACTGCGTGGGTACTTTTCCATAGAAGTGAAATGAAAAAAACTGAGACCACCCCAGAGATATACAACAGATCCTCCCTAATTCTAAATACATTTTCATGTGTGATGCAATTTCATCAAAATACACATATTCAGTATTTTGTGTTAAAACAGGGTAAAATGTTTGTAAAATGTCCATATTTTTATCTGGCTTTCACAGAAAAGGATAACTCTACATTTATAAAGCAATTCTCTATAGCAAATTCTGGCAAAAAAGGTCAAATTATACCAATATCAATATAAAGGGAAAATTATTAACGTAAAGTAAATAAGTCTAGTTATGCAACTTTTGTAATCAAGTACAATTTTAAGACAATATAATTCTACTTTCTACTTCTATTATGTTACATTTTACAGGAATATTGTACATTTTACCATCATTTAACTGACACAACCTTACAAAGAACACAATAAATTGCAGCAACAATAGATCAATTGTACAACTGTAGCATGTATCTATCTATCTATCTATCTATCTATCTATCTATCTATCTATCTATCTATCTATCTATCTATCTATCTATCTATCTATCTATCTATCTATCTATCTATCTATCTATCTATCTATCTATCTATCTATCTATCTATCTATATATATATATATATATATATATATATATATATATATATATATATATATATATATATATATATATGTTTATTAGCAGTGTGTTTTGGTTCTGTTTTATTGCAGGAGGCCTGTTATGTAAGAGACTCACAGTTTGGCTAACAGAGGATCCCTGAACAGAGGCTCTTTGTAGTTTGGCAGGAAAAGGCCTTTGTAGGGTCCAAGGTACTCAATGAGTGTGTGTGTCGTGTCTCCATACTGGGGACAAAACATTTGCACAACATTATTACTCATTTCCACTTTCTGGAGTGTGTTTGCATGAGGCTTTCCAATGTGAGTCACTCTTTGTGTACCGTCTGAATCACAGCATACTTGACCCTCCCGTGGCTATCCTGCTCCACCCAGGGCTGCTTCTTGATGACAGCTCCTCGCTCCATGGCGGTCTGTCAGAGAAGGGGTGCAGGAGTCACTTTGGAAAAACACAAACTCGCTAATACTGTGTTTCTGCCTCTAGATGGTTCCTGGAAGCCCTCCAGTGGCTGAAGTAAGAATATTTTCCTATACACTGTTGCAGCTGTGACATGCTCACTGATGCATGTTAGAAAGCTGATGAGCTGCAGTACTGACCTGTGCAGTATGTCACTCATGATTGTGTCTCTGCAACCACCTGACAGTCACAGAGTTTATCTAAACCTCCAGTCTGACCTTGACTGAGTTCAAATGAGATGCTGAACCTCAAGGCTGCACTTCAGTAGAACCTGTTACTTGCATGTTTACTCCTATTACAACACACGAGAGCCCCATGTATATATTACTAAATGTGAATGTGTGTTTTAAGGTGAAAGAAACAGCTACACAACCAGTAGAAGTTAGGGAATGTCAAGACCATGGACTTCAAATCAATTACTTCTATTTATTTTTATTTTACTATATTAAAAGTTGTGGGAAAGTGTTGAAGTTCAGAGCAAGTATCGAGGTATCTTTGAGGGAATTTCTTCATTTGCTTCATAGTTTTACTCCACTACAGTTTAAAGGCAAGTCTTGTATGTTTTACTCCAGTGCATTTATCAAATAACTATAATTACAAAAACATGATCAAAAAAAATTATAGACTTTCATCATTGGATATGATAAGTTAAAATTTGTTCATTTAACTTAGAAAAACTCATCTCTGTTTAATGTATATAGAGGTTTTCATCTATTTAAATATTCTGTTTCTACACTGTTGTGTCTTGTAGAATGTGCAGATCTATGAAGCTCCTGCATCTCTCTCTTCACCTCTCCCCACCCACTGCAGCTCGAGCACATCTGCTCACCTACAGCCCGGCTGAAATACTGTAAAACCGCTCTCTGCTGTACAATAGTAGTTTGCACATTGGAGTATTTCAGCAATTATCGTTTGATTTTGGTGAAAAGGAATGATATGGAGTTCCACCCTACAAGTTGACGGGACTTGTTCTTCAGGTTTGTTACTTATGAAACCATAGAAGTCGGAATCTGTGTTTTTGCAACTCATAATATTCTAGCATATAAAAAAAAAAATCATACGGACATGTTAGCAAGGTAAAAAAAAAAGGATATTTGCTTGATTTGAGAGTTAAGATAGAAAGTAAATCAAAATAAGCCTACTATTACCAGTTGCTACAATAAAGTGTTGTACACTTTAGTGCAGCAATAGTGTTAAACTAAAACATAATAAACATTACTCTGAAAATGGCCATCTGCACAATGGCTAATTTTAGATTTTAAATGTATTTTGATGTGAAAATTTTTGTACCTTCACTTGTGTAAAATTTTAAATGCAGTGCTTCTACTCTGAGATATTTCTTACCCTTTCCACCACTTTATAGAAATGTATAGCTCTGTAAAATGATGTTTATCTGTAAGTGTATAATTTTTTTAACAACACTTTGCATGAGTCGTTCAACACATTGAAGTCACACACTGATCCTCCATTAATGTTACCTTGACTAAGAAATCACAGTCCTCAACTTGGAAAGCGACATCTTTGACTCCATCTCCATGTTTAATCAAGTGTTCTCCCATCTCTGCAGGAAGACAAAGCCATGTTGAAGCACAGTCATTTCATCATTCATACAGTATCAGGTATCCTGATGAGAAACCTCACCTTCATTTCCTGGATTTAATGGAGATTGAAACACAAGTATGATCTGGGAGGGGAGAGGGGGAATGGTTGTGTTTATACAGAAGATGGATATAATTTAAATTCAAACACTCAGGATGTTAAACTTGGTACCTTATCCTGTCTGATGACATGAGACACCACCTCTCTGCTGCCAGTCTCCAGACCTTTGTAGGCCAGAAGCTCGAAGCCCATCTTATCACAGTAGAACGAGGCTGCCTGCAAGGTGATTGAAGTGACACTTACTGTAGTTACAATGAGTAGAAGAAACAGTTCTTTACATGAAAGACAGTCAGATTTATTTGTATTATCTCCTTCACAAATCATATTCAATTTCATTCAAATTCAGTGAACCATGATAAAATTTCAGTTTTCATTATTTTTCCCTATTAGGAGATACATAATTTTGTCTACAGTATGTCCCAAGACTGATGAAAACATAAAATGACTCCAATTATGCGGACAGTGACTTCACATAGCTTGTTCTTATGCAACCAGCTCTCCAAAACTCAGAAATTTTCAGTTTATTTTTATTGTTTTTTTTAGTCAGGGCTAAATTTTTCTCTAAATACTCAAAGTCAACACAGTAACTGAATTTAACCTGTTACAAGAGTACAGAAACATGAAGGTAACATTGAATTTTCAAATGCAATTCCTCTGGGATCAAAAAATTTAATCTAAACCTCAATATGAATGATGTGGATAACCTTTGCATTGGTGCTGAAACCAAGAAAATATCCCATATGACAAAATAAATTCCCAGTCTTGTGTGCAGGTTTTGGATACTGACCTGTTTGGCATTGCCGACCCAGAAGGTGACATGATGAAACCTGAGAAACTTTCCCCTTGCAGGCTGAAAAGGTAAAAGTATATCAAACAAAATAAATTAGCAAAGTAGTTACAGAATCCTTCAGGTGACAAATACCACAGTGACTCAAAGACATTTCTGTGTTTGAAGTATGATATCAAGGTTTAAGAGTAAGGCTGGAGTGTTTTATTTATTCCTAAATCTTTCAAGCACTCATGCATGATGCAAGCATTTTTTGCAGAACTAACTACTGTAAGTGTACACATCAAACTGCATCAAACACCACAGACTCCTGCCCACCAAAAAATTTAATATATAACCTCACCTTCTCTCCTTTATCTGTGTAGCTTGTCTAAGAAGGAAAGATAACACATAATTATTATAACTTCATTAGCAAGTGCTCAGTGTGACCTGCAGTCCACAGATCTCAGATTTATAAAATGACTTAAGTGGCTCTTAACCAGAATTATTATTTCCACAATTACTCAGCTATGAAACCGTTGACTGTGCCACAGCTAAGAACATCTGCTCATCACAATGCTCTCTGATTACAAGGATGTCTCTTACCATGCTGAGATCGCAGATGGGCCTCAGTTCAGAGAAGAGACAGATCAAAAATCAGTGCCCAGCACGACTGCTTGTAGATAAGTACTGACCTGATGTCCAGCTGTGATTGGTCCTTTAGGATCTACACCCACCTGTCCGCCTCCTCACTTCCTCATGCACTTTAGCTAAAAAGTTCAGCAGCACTAAATCAACTTCTGTCATCTCTCCTGAGTCCTTGGACCAATCAGTCCTCAGAGACACAGTCGTCGTAGAAACATGGACACATTAACCTCAGGAAAGAGAAAACAAAGCACACGTGCTACGCTCTCAATCTAGTCTGGGATGTTTTCCGTGAAACACAGAACAAACCCCTCATAAGCAAATAAAGACAGAAAAATATTTTATTTCTAACATAACTGAGGCTCATGAGGGCTTACAACAACCATGATTGCATCCAGAATGTGAAAAATTTAACTTGGAGCTCTGCAGTCATTAAAAATGCAGTGATAGTGATGATGAGGGTAAATAATGAGAGGCAAGTCTGTCTCACAGCAGTCCCTCTGAGATCCTCACTGGTTTCTGATTTCCACCACCAGAGGGAGCAACGCTGCCTGACATTAACCACAAACCCAGAAACGCAAACTGATAAACATGTACCAGAATAGAAAAAAATAGAATAGAATAGAATAGAATAGAATAGAATAGAATAGAATAGAATAGAATAGAATAGAATAGAATAGCCACTTTATTGTCAACCAGAACATATGCTAGTTGGTGCACATCCGACTGAAATTTCAATGCAAAAAGCTCGCCATCGGATTGATAAAAAATAAAATTTAAAAAAAATGAATAAAAATTATTCTGAGTAAAAAACAATTTCACTATACACATGTAAAAAAAAATATACATATACATATATATATATATATATATATATATATATATATATATATATATATATATATATATATATATATATATATATATATATATATATATATATATATATATATATATATATATATGTACACACACAGACACACCTGTAAACTGTCGTGGACAGCGTCAGACCCCCTCTTCCTGCTGTTGGCTCATCAGCTTCTGCTCCTCTCCCTCTGCTTGGCTGGTGATCAGCGCAGACCAGCGCAGCAGCTGTGGCAATCCACACCTGTGGCTGATCACCATCATCTTCGGCCTTAAAAGCAAGTGCCCACAGCATGCAGTGTTGGATTATACTGTTTGCATAGGCTCAGATTGCACCGTGAGTGACTTCATGCTTGTTGCCGGACTGATCGACGGAGCTGCCTGCCTTCTACAGTGAGACCTCCAGATAGAGGTCCTGGACCCCGGCCTGAGTGGAAGATCAGCACATATCCTCCAGACAGAGGATGTGCCTCCCCCGGACTGCATCGATCAGCTCTGTCCCGCTGCCGGACTCAGTATCTCCACCACATGCCAGCAGCCACTCACGCCGTCAACGCCGACATGTGCCTCTCCGCTGTCGAGCCCCCCCCCCGTGCTCTCTTCATCCGTCACAGGAAGTGCAGACGTTGCTGAGCCTGTTTGACCAGTGATGATGTGTGTAATGACTAGTCCAGACTGTCCATGATGTGCACCCACAGAAATTTGATGCTGCTGACCACCTCCACAGCTTTATTGTCAATGATAAGAGGTGAATGGCTGGGCTGCTTCCTCCTCAAGTCGATGATTAACTCCTTGGTCTTCTCGACATTCAGGAGCAGATTGTTCATGCTGCACCAGTCCAGTCACTTCACCTCCTCTCTGTAGGACAGATCGTTATTGTCCTGAATGAGACCCACTACTGTTGTGTCATCTGCATACTTAATGATGTGGTTTGAGGCGGATGCAGAGCAGCAGTCATGCGTCAGCAGTGTGAACAGTAGTGGCACATCCCTGTGGGGATCTGATGGAGACAGAGATGGAGCTGGAGATGGTGTTTCCCACTTTCACTGACTGTGGTCTGTTAGTGAGGAAGTCTAGCAGCCAGTTGCACACGGGGGTGCTGTGATACCCATTGGACTCAGCTTACTTACCAGCTGCTGGGGGATTATCGTATTAAATGCTGAACTGAAGTCAGCCAGCAGCATTCGCACATAGGTGTTCTTGTCCTCCGGATGTGCCAGGCTCAGGTGGAGAGCAGAGGAGATGGCATCCTCTGTGGAGTAGTTTGGTCGGTAAGCAAAATGATATGGGTTGAGTCCAGGGGGCAGTGTGGTGATGATGTGGTCCTGACCAGCCTCTCAAAGCACTTCATCATTATGGGTGGAAGTGCCACAGGGCGGTAGTCATTGAGGCAGGTGATGGTGGATTTTTTGGGCGCTGGTATGATGGTGGCGGATTTAAAACAGGATGGAACAACAGCCTGCTCCAGCAAGGTGTTAAAGATGCCAGGTACCAGATACATAGCTTTCTACTTGCATGCAATCTGAGCTTGAAGGATTCCCATGAAGGACCTGTATTCACTGTTTTTATTGAATACTTTTACATTCTTTTAACAGTGCTTCATTTACTTAGACAAAAATGTTTAAAACTGGTTATAACACCTCAATCAGTATTAATTTACATCGCGGTGTGTAGCAAATAAAAATCATAATAACAAATGCACACAAAATAGAGAAAAAAATCAGTCATGTACTTTCTGTAATTTTACTAGCACTTGTGCACCAGAGTTATGCATTAGATTTTTTACAGTATTCTCAGAACATTTCTGACTGCTTGTGTTGTTACAGTATAGATATGTCACTAAAGTGACAAACAACATTTGCATACCGTGTAAAGTAAACAAATTTACTTTATACACCATCCTTACCATCTGCTGACCTTAACAGATTGTTCACAGAATAGTGCATGTGTAAAAAGGACTATACTGTAATACAGTATTTGGGGTTATGATACACAAGAGTAATTTCATATACTCACTTGCACATATTGAAATCGCTGTTCCTTCACTCTGAGGGAGTTCCTTTCAAAGGGAACTCTGTAGACTTGCTTCATGCTGATCCTGTTTTTCTTCAGCACACGATCAATGGTGGAGAGGCTTGCATTGTTGATTCCTCTGAAATTGTTGTCTCGGATTATCCAAATCTAGATTTCACACAATTTTACTGCATTGTTTTGCACTACCATTTGGATAATCAAGGCCTCTTAGTGTTGGTTAAATAAAGGCGGTCTTCCTGTCATAACATGCGGTCTTATAACCCTACAAAAAAAATAAAAGGTAAAAGTACAGTAAACCTACTATACTGTAAAGTATGTGTGTGTTAGAGTTGCTCATACCTGTTGTCCTCTTTAACTCGTCGAATAATTGATCCCACTGTGTATCTGCTCAGGTTGCGGGTCACTCTTTTCCCTGCTTCTTTCATTGTTATTCCATGAATTAGGACATTGTCAATGACAGAGGCACGAATTTCATCTGGAATTGTATTTCTTTGTGTGGGTCGTTTTTTGAAAAACGTGTGCTCTGAGTGAAAAATGTGTTCAAACGAGCAAAAAACATGTTCAGTCTTTTGCAAAACGAGTGCAAGAGTTTTGGAAACTGTATGCAAATCATGAATAGTGTTCAAGGTTTTGACACCAGAGTCCTGTTTTTGAAAAATGTGTGCAGTCAGTTGGTGATTGTGTGCAGTGAATGGAATTTAGTGTCTCATCAATCAAGAAAAACTGTAACATCCTTTCCCTGACCACATGTCTTCCAACATGGCTGTTTAAGAAATGAGAAGCTTCTCACTGCATCAGCGAGGGTTAAATAAGCTGTTGCCAGCTGAAACATATTCATCACTGCAGTAATTATCCAATGGATGGCTCTGACCTATTTGCTTAGTTAATTCCAGGTGGCGACTTTTTTAGCCAGACAGTATATTTCTCAATATATTCCATTTACAATCACAGAAATGGACAAAAACGATAAATCATCGCATTTGAGAAACTAGAACCTGAGAATTTGCAACATTTTTCTCTATTAAAGACTGAATGAATAATTTGCAAAATGTAATGAACAAGTACTTTGGATTTCTCATTTCTCTTTCTGCTTCTTTTTCATTTGATTTAATTTCTGCTGATTGTATGCTTTCATTTAGTTAAATAGCAATAATTTCTGTAATTTAACAGCAAGGTTTGGGGGGAAAAAAAGAAAAATTTTATGCCACTTCATAAATTGCCCTTTTTGCACTTTTATTTTTTATTTTATGATTAAACCATGCTTTTGCTATATTAACATGATGTTCATGCCATGCAAGTATATTGAACTGAATTGACCTGAAATTTGAAATATGAATATGTCTGCTCTCTTCTTCCTGATGTGTGTGTGTGTGCGCGCGCGCGCGCGACTGTACGCACGTACCACTCTGTGTATATGTGTAGCCAGCTTGTGCCGCGCTGTGATTTTCTATTGGTGCACTGTAGGCCCTTAGTGGCGTCTGATTGGCTCTGCTGTGGGTGTGTGAGAAACACTGACTTGCCTATTGTCACATGTCATTGGCTAGCACGAACTCTATAGCGCCATTGGTCTACACCGCTCAATTTCCTACTTGACGATTGGCTGGCGCTGTTGTCATCATTCAAGAATGCGGAAGTTTTGTAGTCTACTGAGTCACCGTTGTGTCAGCTGATTCTTTCTGAGTGAGTAACTCGATTTAATTTTTAAAACGAAGTAACTTCTGAATAATGCAGTGTGTGTGACATCTTTCCGAGCGACCGGACTTGTGTTGGACTCGTGAACCTCGAGGCGTTTTTCCGTTTTCTGTGGGCAAATGAGCGAATTTTACAGCCCAGTCTGTAGATATGTTGCTATCCGGTAGCTAGCCCGATGCTAACAAACACCGCACATACATACACGTACGCACGCTTTCGGTTTGTCAACTAGTCGCCTCGTGGCACAGTACCAGGCTATCTTGAGGCTGTCGTGTACTTTCACTTTCACCATATGTGTCTTTAAACTTCATCTCGCGTGTCTTTCGTTCACACCTGTTGTGCTGTCACCAGTCAACAGAGCACCTGTTATTCTGTTTGAATGCAGCTTACGGGCTCGCCGTGGAACGCTGGAAATTTCTAGATTGGTGGTTTTTGACGAGAGGAAATCATCCTGGAATCCCCCACTATACTGGTACATTATTATTGACTCAGGAGGAAGAGAAACTGGTTTTGCAAAAGGATCTTTATAGCTGCCTCTCCGTACTTCACTAGCTATTGGTTGGATTAGTTATCCCTTTTACATAAGACCTCTGTTGCACTGACTGTGCTCAAAATTTAGTCTTGGCCCATTTTTATAAACAATTTTTTATGTTTAAGTGAAGTCCTGGATATATAATTTTCCTTCAAATTTTAGTATGATTTTTATAATTGATGTTTATCTCAGTACTCTGGTACTACAGTTTTAGTTTTAGTCCAAATCTATTCAGTCTGATATCACCCACAACTAGTCTAGTATAGCCAGACTACTCTCTACTGCAGACACAGTTCAGTGTAGAATGGTCTGACAGCACCTCATTATTATTCTTCAGACTCTGGCCTGTTTGTATTTCTTTAAACCTATTAAAAGCAGGGCAAAGAATAGGATGCTGTGACGTGTTCCCACAAAATAGCCTCGGAGGAATTGTATTGGTGGAACATTTTCATGCACGGAGACGAGCACTGTCATTAAAACGTATAGCTCACTGAAAACAAATAGCAAGACTGTTTTATTACACTGCAAAACTTTCAGTATGTAGGTTGTTGTTGCTTCCCATAGCAAAGCAGATTTTGGAAACAGTAATGCATAGAGAGCATGGCAATAGCAAGCTGATACTTACAGCCAATATCCAATGAGTCAGACTACATTGGCAAAGACCAGTCTCATAGTTGACAAGCTCACACTACCAGATTGTTGACATTTTTATTTGACTTACAGGATTAATTGATTGTTTAAGTAGTTGCTTCATTTTCTGTTGACTGAATGGACTGTTTATCTCAGTTTGAATGTCTTTATGAGTTTCGATATTTATTGAAATCACCTTTGAATTGCTGGGCTGTATCATTTCTCTGAAACAGAGCTGCAGCCATGTATTATTTTCATTAACGCTTGATCTGCAGATTAGTCAAAATTCAAATCAATCAATTATTTGTTTAATGACAAATGCCAGATATAATCTCCCACAGCCTGTGGCAATCTATTTTGATTAGCTTGTTTTATGTGACCTGCTGTCCAGAACCCAATGAGAGTTAATGTTCCTTCATATGTGATGCAGAAAAGCATCAGATTACCAGATTTGAGAAGACAAAAGCATAACATATTTGCCTTTAACAAAATAAATGTTGCTTAGTGATACTTGGAGATGACACCAAATTTATGTGCAGAGGAAATTGCTTGTTTTGGATATTGAACATGTCTGAATCTAATTCATCTGGACTTCGATTATGTTTTTAGGATCTTTTTAGTATTTAAGAACAGACTGAAAGTACCCAACAGGCATGGATAATGGGCTGAACAATATACTGTAACTGATTTTGGCTGTGTTAAACCTCAGTACTTTGATAGCACTAACCTAAGTGTTTCCAGAGTACAGTCTTGAAATGCTTGATGATTGCACAGTTGATATTTGGGTTCTACCACAAAAACAATATCTAATCATATTTAGTCTTTTAACTAATGTGGGCTAAAGCTGATAAAGTATTTGGGGCTTTTTAACTCTCTGAGGACAGGATTTTGCATGCATAAAGCATGCACAATGCTGAGGAAGGTGTGGTTGCTACCTGCAGTTAATAGTAACATTTCCCTCCTCACCCCTGTATGCAAAGGGGCACACTTTACTGTGTATGGAATCTCAGTTTAGTTTTCCTGACAAGACATTTACTGGGCCAAAAATATCACAGTGAAAATATGACAGCACATTGATTATAGCCTCCAATGTATAATTTATTCTCACAAGTGATTTCCCGTAAACTGGTGTCATATTGAGGGAATGATCTAGTGTTGTTTTTGGCGGCCTGTTTTGATTTTAGTTTTCGTCTAGTCTTTGTGTCAAGCTGACATTTTAATTTTAGTCACGTTCATTCTCTTTTTCGTCTAGTCAAGTTTTCGTCGACTAAAAGTATGAGCATTTTAGTCTTATTTTAGTCAGAATAACCTATGACTATTTTCGTCTAGTTTTAGTCAATGAAAATTAAGTTTTACTCTCTTTTTAGTAATGTAATTCTATTTAACCCAATCAATATAGTATAATTTCCTTGTATAGTATAGACAAAACCATTTTTTCCTTTTAGTCAAACCCATTTCACAAATTAAAGATGGTTATCTTATTATTATATTATTGTTCACTTATAAACTCAACAATATACTCACTCCAGACATGGAAGATGCTCTTTTTCCCAGTTATTTTGTAGCCGCATTTCTCCCCATCTTTTTCCACAACACATTCCGTTTTGTTTTCCACTTGTATGTAAACAAAGTATGTCCATATATCGCTTCTTCATTTTCTCCACAGCTTCCCGAAAGCTGGGGAACAGTGCCCGGCCATGATCCCACCGCAGATGCATCTAAATAATGCCACGAGTGGAGATTGAGGAAGTGATGTCGCCTGCGTCAGCGCAGTGCGACGTCACAGCCTGGGGAGCAGAAATACTGCAAAATAATAAACGCGACTAAACATTTAAATGTTATTTCGTCTCGTCTCATTTTGGTCAACGAAAATGAAGAGACATTTCAGCAGAGTTTTTATTTTGTACACCGAATTTCGTCTCGTTTTTATTTGTCAACAATATTGTATTATATATTTTATTATAGTTATCGTCACATAACCACCATTTACGTTTCGTCTCGTCTCGTTTTCGTCAAGTGATAAAGGTTCGTTGACGACAATATTTCGTCATAATTTTCGTTGACGAAAGCAACACTAATAGGACAAATGTTAGCAAGGTTTTAAATTATGATGTGTTTTCTTTCTGCTGGAAAAATGTCCCCCAAACATGATTAGGCAGAATGATCACCATTGGCTTGTTTCAGCATGTATGTCACTGTACAGTATGTTTTGGAGAAGTGGGTATCCTTTGAATGAGCTCTGGTGGTCTCTACTGTTTCATGTTTTAGTGTGTAGAATCAGTGAATGAAAGAAAGAAGTGTTTGATTGTGTATTATATTGAATATATATTATCTTGCTTACATTCATCTACCAAACTGCATTCTCGCTTTGATCCAGAAAATAGGTTTATAAATAAAGTGAATCTGCAATGGTTATCATGATGTAAGCCACCACGAATTTATAGCTCAATAATTTGTTAAGTTGCTGTTGGGTTCTTTTGTGGCCCAGTTATAAATGAATGCAGCCTTAAATGTTTTTTTTTGTCTTTACCTGTCTTTACTAAATCATTTCTCTTGTGAATAGATGTAAATGAAACATTATTTAAATCAGGGTTTTACTAACCTACACCTAAATGCTTTTATTTTTTTTGTACACATTTAGCATAGTTAAATATTCTGACTGTTTTTAGTGAGCCAGTAGGTCCAACACTCATATTTGAGAGTAATATTCTACTCCTTTCAAAGCAATTTTAACCGATTTCCTGTGTGTGATGATTTTCACATTTATGACTGATTGGTGATCAAAGCCATCCCATCTGATAAAATGAGTCATGAGTGGCCTGTAGTATGGTTTCTCTCAGGAGCCTGGCATTTCAAGAGTGGGAGGGAGATAGAGTAAGCAATAGCGATGGAGGGAGGGAGGGACGGAGAGAGGTATGTCATGCACTGGATTACAACCAGTATGTGTTTGGGAGACAGAGACTACAGCTACTTTGCAAGACACAGAGCTTTAATTCAACTGTAGACAGAAGTTTGAACACAGTTTGGTTCAGCACTTTGTATAGGTAAGAGAAGTTTACTGTAAATAGATTTTTTTTGTGGAGCTTTGTGCAAAAGGGGGTGTGTCTGGGGGAAAAAACAAACATAGGGAAGTGAGACGAGAGCACTGCACACAACAACAATCCAGTTTGAAGTTTTGTCTTTGCAAGAGTCGTTAAGTCTAAAAACAAGGAGGGGAACACTCTGTCCAAGTTTTGTCTGACTGCCTGTTTGCGTTACTCTCTGTATAGTAAACGTAGACTGACCGTGCTCCACTCCCTCCTGACTGAGCTTGCATATGCACAGGAAGGAAGAGTGCTGTTACTGTTCATACAGTCATTTAGTGAAGTCAGTATTTGGTTTCAGGTTGCTCAGTGTCTCTCTCTCTCTAATCATGTATTTTACATGTTTAAGCTTTTCTTATGCACTGATATCTGATAGTGCTCTGTGTCTGCACAGCATGAGCAGCACATTACCAGCAGATTGAGCTGTGTGTGCTTCCACGTTTAGGAATAGTATTGAACTGTAGGTATCTGTTTTACAGTACCTCAATGCACAGTCAACGTAGTTACATATGTAAAACGTCAAAGAATTGATTTGAAGTGTAATAATATGCTTTGGATCGCGTTTACACAGTTTGCTATTTGGTGTTTCTGAAGTATTTCAAAACTTCACAGACATGCCATTGGAACATCAGGATATCAACCTCGGCACCTTTTGGAGTTTTGGGTGTGGAGAGTTGTGGAGTTTGCCCATGTCTCCTGTCTTTTCCTCCTGCACTTATCTGTTTGGCTGCTGATAATCTGATAAGGACTGTTGAGTTTGCATTTCCTTAAAATCCGAGTGTCTTCCAGCAGGTCAGGTCAGGTCAGGACAGCTGATCTGCTCCAAGGTTTGTATTGTGGTGTCACACTACACACATGTATGTACATGTCTGTCTGCAGTACTGCATCTGTGCACTGTGTTTACACTAAGTTGACCTCATTTGTTGAGAGCACTTCTTGTCCCAGGCAACCAGTTAAACCATCACTCTCTATGGCTTGAACTGATACTTTTTGAACAGCTGATGGATCGTGTTGTTTGGGAGTTAATGTTAGGTCAGTGCTATAAAATAAAAAGTACATAAATGCTGAAATCCTCAACAGCTTTGTTATTTTAGAGCCAGCTTTCGTTCTGCGTGCAGTACTTTAGACCAAGAAAGTCTGGCATCCAGCCCTTTACGCAATCACACACACTCCACAACCGCCCACATACACACAACTCTAAAGGTAGTGTGTTTTTATGTTGGCAGGAGACATTGCTGGCACAACAGAACCCAGTAGACAGGAGGAGAGGGAGGGATCTGAAGAGGAGCGCCCAGACTCACTGTCTACAGCACTGGCTGGCAGCATGGTAAGCCAATCACACTAGTGAGGAGGGGAATGTGTAAGTTTGTATATACTCTGCTACAGATTGGTGTCTGCTTCTAAGTCAGGTACCTGATCTGAACTCCCTACCTGATTTCTACAGAGTAAAACGGCAAGTTGGGACGTCACTCTCACACAGGAAATGGCACAGCGCAGCTGCAGGCCTAAACCAAGCGCACTGTGTAGCAACATGTTGAACAACTCACTTCTTAAACTTTGGTATTTTTTAAACTTAAGATTGCACAGCTAATTGTACATGTTCATTTATACAGTGTATCCACTGGCCATTTTGGGCTTTTTACCTATGTGATACTTTACAATCAGAAATAGATAAACACTGAAATTCACTTAAAACTCCAGTTATAAAGTCTGTGCTGTTATTAAATAAAATAGGATGTAATTTAAAAATTGTATTTGTTGGATCTTAATAAGCAAGGCTTCACTGGTGATAAACATTTCTTTAAAAACTAGATACATTTTACCATCAGATATGTCACGTTCAGACCTTCCAAGTAGTACCTCCAGCTTTGTCTTGAATTCTAACAAGTGCGTCTGAGTATGTTTTTTGTGTGGGAAACCAGTGAGTGATTGTACATATTTGTTGCTGCATGAGTGACACCTACTGTTACTTTTTAACATGCGGGGGGGCATCTGATCCCTTCTGAGCCCATACAAGGACTTGTGGAAAATTATTCAGAGTTTGCAGATTGTCCTCAGGCAGCACTTTCCCTCAGTCATAGTTATCTCCGCAGGGTCACTGCTTTATTGCGCTGTTTTTGAGATTTGTACATGCTTCTGCATCAGTAAAAGTGCTGTTCAACAGGTAGCAGATGTTACATCTCTTTGATGTAACTTGCTGCTACATGCCTTCTGTACATCTCTTTTAGAATCTGTTTTTATGCTGCTGACCACCTATTCACATAAAGAAACTCACTGTATAACATGTAATTTCTCTGGATAACAGAAGATGATGTCCTAAAAAAGACAGCAAACCTTCAGTTGTTGTTAGTAGCTTGAAGTTCACAAGTGGTGAATGTATCCACCCAAGGTGACCAAGGCAGCAGTCCGCAACAGTAAATTCTCAGGTTGTCTGTTTATCGTCTCCTTGCCCTCTAGTGGATGCTACAGGCTATTCAAATCCAAGGCAAAACTAAGACAAAATATTTTTTGGGTCATGTTACATTGTAGTTAGTAAGTAATTGGTTCAGAAAGATGGAGACCAGACCGTAATTGTGCTGCTTCGTGGTTCTACAAGCACTTTTGTTTGAATCAGAGTGTTTCTCTGGGAATGTTGAGTGTCAGATTTTGCTGTATGTAAGACGAGCAGCAGTTTGTCTAACCATGCTGCATTCATGGCTCTGAGGGTTGTAATTGTACTGGAGCACAGCAAAAATAATGTGCAAAGACCAAGATTATTTGCAGATCACAATGCTGCTTAAATTTCAAATTAGCCACATAAGCTGTACATTTTACAGTAATTAATTAGTCAATTAATTAATTGACTATATTAACCTGATCAGTGTGTACAGTCTATCTGACTTCATTTTCTGAGAATAGGAAACATGTATAGACATGTAGGGTTTCTCAAATTAAAGAACTAAATGCATTTTAACATGAAATATACAAAATACTTTTGTAATATACTTTGTGAAGTTTATAGTTCCTTTATACCCAGTAATTATGGAGAACCCAGGGCTGAGGGCTTGTCTGTTTTTGTTCTTTGCTGGTGAACATATAGTGAACGTGCTTCAGCCAGAATAGACAGTGCTTTAAGTGAGGGTAAGCAGTGACCAGATGAGTGACAAATTCCTCTTCAAAGTAATGGTCAGAACCTTTATGGGACAGAAATAGGAAGTGTAACAGGAGAATGTGTGTCCCGATGTTCTGGTCAACTGGGTTTACAGAATGTCACGGTGGCAGAGTGTCTAGCTCTCAGCCTTTTTATGGAAACTCTGTGCTTAATTGATGGAGGTGCTGTTGAACAAATAACGTGCCCGCCGAGGCACGTAAACCAAGAATGTAGACCTCAGTGAGACCGGGTTAGTCCTGTGTTGAAGTAAAACTTTTTGCATTTTGCTGACTTCTGCTTGCTCAGTGTGTTGTACTTGGGTGTGGTCAGAGGTATACTCTGTATGACTTACGAGCAATGGCAGGTGTACTAAACACACCCAGTACTTCAGGCATGACATATCAGCCAAAACCCTATTTGAAGTAGGAGTTTGAAGTTTTGATTTACAAACACATACACATTGATAGTAATTGTAATTTGTGCAACATGAAATTGCAATTGTTTGTATATGTATGGTATAAAACTACATTACCTTTTCAAGTTGCTCTTTGACCACAGCTAATGATATTTCTATTTGACTTCAGCTGCTGTTGATCTAAGGGTTATATTCTCAGGTGGGATTGTAAGACATTTGTTCCAGCAGTTTGTTCCAGAGGTAGTAAGATCCTTTTAATCCTGTCTTGTGAAGCAGCATTTATTTGTGTCCCAGCCTAAAGCTTTTTTCTTTTTTTTTCCACTGAAACAACATGGGAAGTGTTGGGTTCATACTGTTGTCCACTCATGCTGTGGTATCGTTAGCAGGATAATGTGAGCATAGAAAGCAGAACAATGGGGTTGTTCTTTTTTTTTTCTTTTTTTTTACCTCACCCTCAGTACCCGCAACAAATTGTAATGCAATCATGTAGGGGTTATGTGGAATTGGAAAGAGAAGTTAATATGACAGCACCATGTAAAGACTGACGTTTCTGTGTCAGTGCTCCATATGAAGTCACCTGGATTTTTTTTTTTCAAAACACACCAGCTAGCCACCAGAGGTGCTCAGGTAGGGTTGTAGTTAAAGCCAGATGGTTCATTCAAGGTTGCTGTTCCTGATCTGACTGCAGTTCTTCTTGAATCGATCTATGTTTCTGTCATTGTTTGACTGTACCCTAGTTTCTGAAGTCTGACTGTTTAATTCATTTTAGATATTTGTAACTTAGTCATTTAGTTCAGTCCTGTGTGTGAGTCTTTTTTTCCCGATGCATGTTTGATATTTGTGACATAAACTTTTGATGGTTGCCTGGCAGCCAGTCAGAAAAGGTAAACTGCTGAACAAATATAGTCAGTGAATTGGGTCATCCAGATGTTAATGACTGATAAACATGTGAATATATCATGACACTGCAACAACTAGCTTTGACAAACCATTTCATACATATATTGGCTGTGTATTTCATTTCACCTACAAAGTGATTGTAATAGATTGAAAAACAAATCAAAATGCCTGGATTTTGATATATGTTGGAGCCTCCAGATTGCAGGATAGTCAGTGTTGGTTCTGTGTATGAAAGGCATGCAATTATGTTTTGTAGTCATATGCTTTTACATACATTTACAGAAATGTGCAAATATTACTTGAAGTTTTTGCTCTATATAGGCATTCCATCTTACCTCATGTCTTATTCACATCCCACTTCTATAGCTGTGTGTCAACATGTAGGCTGAAGCCCTGCATTGGTGACTTGCTGCCCTCCTTTCCTAAAATAAAACCTGAGACACAGGAGGCCAAATTTGGTTCTCACTTTTGCAGCTGGTTCAGGCCAGGCTGGGCACGCTGAGTGGGGAAATTTAAAGCTTAGTATTTGGACTGTGGAACAACTCCTCTGTTTTTACCATATTTTTATCTATTATATTTGCACATTTCTTTCTGTACTTTCAAAAAAAACTGTTGTCTGATTATGTGAATACACTGACTAGATTGTTGCTTAACTTTTTGTACACTGTACAATCACAATAAAGGAATTCTATTCTGTTCAGGCTATAATGTTTCAAAAGTCTTAAAATGTCCATCCAACTTTGTTTTTTTATTGGTTGGCCATGGATAAACTGCAAAAATATTTGAAAGCCTCAAGTGCGCACTTTAAACTGAAAGGTTAATGGTTAGAAATTCTAAATAACAAAGACTCTTCAGATTGCTTATACAGGTTTATACTGACAAAATGTCAAAGCTTGATGTTTACTGCATTTACAAAACTTATGTTCAGTCTACAATGGAATAATTTTTGATCGATGTACCTGCAGAGGTATTGCTGTCAGTCTTAATAAAAAGCTTAAAAAAAAAAAAAAAAAATCACCTGGCAATGTTTTATAGTCTCACTGATAATATTTAGGAAAAGCCCTCCACATTCCCAGAATTGATGAGGTGGTACTTGTCAGGGATATGAATAGTCTTAATTTGCCAAAGGAAAAAACATTTGAGACTAAGGTACGGAGCGGTTTTCTGTCACGACGTCACAAGCTAGAGAAGTAGGTCTTGCTTCTACAGTGTAGCTTTTTCTTCTTCTCCAGCACCACAAATGTAAGCTACAGTGTTTGTGCAGTGGAAGACAACTACACTAATAAGAACATGATTTTTATTTGTAAAGCACAAATGTGTAGGTCCAGCTGCAGTGCTCTATTTCATTTCTTCATTTTGCTTGTGGAAAATTAGTATAATGGGTTACAGGTGCAGCATGTGACATGAAAATGATTCTCAGTAAGGTTCTGCTTGATTTGTGGAAGTGCGTCTAATTGTAGCAGATGCATGCATCCATTTACCAGATGAAATGGAAATGATTGATAGATAGATTAAACCTTTATTGATCCCGCAGCGGGGAAATTTTCGATGATACTGAACACAAGTGCAATGCGTTATGACTGCTCCTTTCTTGTATATAGCCGTACTAACGGTGAGCAAAATACTATGCATTTAGGAAATGTGCATTATGGTAATGTATTAAATGAATTTGTTAATACTTGTTTTTATGTTCAAAAGCCAGCATCAGTTAGCACGATAGAACAGAATAACCCTGAAATAAGTACAATATATTAATGGGTGCTATAAAATTCAGTTACATTAACACTAGACAGCTCTGTACATGTTTTGTCGGGGAAAAAAAATGAATAAAATGCCACTTTCCCCCCTCAAATAATTACCAATAGTCAAAACTGCCAAATAATGTCCTTATTATTAGCAAACACAAACAGTAAAACAGTAGTTGGATTATGTTCATTTTGTCGTTTCTTATTATAGAATGGCGTTACTTTTAAACTGACAACTAAATAAGGAAAGTATGCAGATGCAGTCAAAACGTCAGCGAGGTAAAACCATACTTTCCTTATTTCATTGTCGGTTTAAAAGTAACATTATTCTATAGGACTTACAGTAAATAGTCAACTATTAAATGTGCAGGGAAAATACATTTAAGCCATAAGGTTGAATGACATGCTTGATTCTTGCTTTGTATAAAATATATCTGGTATGTCACATACTTATGGCTGCGTTATCTGTATTTGTAATTTACCAGAGACCCTAATTTTCTGTAAATCTTGTATTAATGTAATTTTTGAGCATGGACATACAGCAAAAAAGAATCTTCATTTTTTGCTGATGACCATCATTTGATGAAAATTCTAGATATCTTTCCGTTAGTATAAATGGTTCTTTTGGGAATTAAAACTATAAAGATGCGCTACATTTATAGAAGTACAAAAGTGGTAACATCAGTTGTACGCCTTTGTAATTTTACTGAATTTTGTGGTCATATTGTTGCTTGTAGCACATTACATTCAAAGATATGTTTCATGCTTTAAGCATAATTTAAATGTAATATTAAAATGAACTACGTGCTGTCCTGTTTCCAGGCACATGTAAATGTTTGAAATCAATTATTAATGTGTAAGTATTGTTCACCCTCCTTTATATGGATAAAAAAAATCAATAAAGAAAAATAACTGAGAGCATGTTCCTCTACAGAGCAGTAAAACTAATCAGTTTAGCCAGATTCAAGTTCTAAGAATGAATATCAGGGTTAAGTGGAGAAATCTGCTTGGTTTGAGTGGTTTCTTTTCACCTAACTACAATAAGTAATATTAATTACCCAAAAACTCCATGAAAATTCATCTTGTTATAGTGAAGTCCTACCATGTTAAAATTACATTACAGGCCCTCCCTCAAAAAAAGTTATATTTTATAGTGCTACGTTGTGCATCCAGCTTATGCTGTGCATACTATGCTATGTTGCGCAATGTGGGGTCATATACACTATATTGCCAAAAGTATTCGCTCACCCATCCAAATAATCAGAATCAGGTGTTCCAATCACTTCCATGGCCACGGGTGTACAAAGTCAACCACCTAGGCATTGCAGACTGCTTTTACAAACATTTGTGAAAGAATGGGTCGCTCTCAGGAGCGCAGTGAATTCTAGCGTGGAACTGTGATAGGATGCCACCTGTGCAACAAATCTGGTCGTGACATTTCCTCGCTCCTAAATATTCCACAGTCAACTGTCAGCAGTATTATAAGAAAGTGAAAGTGTGTGGGAACGACAGCAACTCAGCCACAAAGTGGTAGGCCACGTAAACTGATGGAGTGGGGTCAGCGGATGCCAAGAGGTGGCCAACTTTCTGCAGAGTCAATCGCTACAGACCTTCAAACTTCATGTGGCCTTCAGATTAGCTCAAGAACAGTGCTTCAGCAGAGAGCTTCATGAAAAGGGTTTCCATGGCCGAGCACCTGCATCCAAGCCATACATCACTAAGTGCAATGCAAAGCGTCGGATGCAGTGGTGTAAAGCACGCCGCCACTGGACTCTAGAGCAGTGGAGACGCGTTCTCTGGAGTGACGAATCACGCTTGTCCATCTGGCAATCTGATCGACAAGTCTGGGTTTGGCGGTTGCCAGGAGAACGATGCTTGTCGGACTGCATTGTGCCAAGTGTAAAGTTTGGTGGAGGGGGGATTATGGTGTGGGGCTGTTTTTCAGGAGCTGGCCTTGGCCCCTTAGTTCCAGTGAAAGGAAGTCTGAATGCTTCAGCATACCAAGACATTTTGGACAATTCCATGCTCCCATCTTTGTGGGAACAGTTTGGAGCTGGCCTCTTCCTCTTCCAACATGACTGTGCACCAGTGCACAAAGCAAGGTCCATAAAGACATGGATGACAGAGTCTGGTGTGGATGAACTTGACTGGCCTGCACAGAGTCCTGACCTCAACCCGATAGAACACCTTTGTGGGATGAATCAGAGCAGAGACTGAGAGCCAGGCCTTCTTGTCCAACATCAGTGTGTAACCTCACAAATGCGCTTCTGGAAGAATCGTCAAAAATTCCCGTAAACACACTCCTAAACCTTGAGGACAGCTTTCCCAGAAGAGTTGAAGCTGTTATAGCTGCAAAGGGTGAACCGACGTCATATTGAACCCTATGGATTAGGAATGGGATGTCACTTACGTTTATATGTGAGTCAAGGCAGGTGAGCGAATACTTTTGGCAATATAGTGTCGCTGTGACTGTCACGACTCTGCCAGGGAGGAGGTTGGTGTAAGAGGGGGGAGGGGAGATATGCTGTACAAAACACTGTATACGCCAGATACTTTCAGTGACCTTCCACATTTCATAGGTACAGTAAGGTGCTGTATGCATTGCTCAGTGCAAAGATGCATCGGATAGTGCAAAGTAGACACTCAGAGACAGCGGAGAGCGAGAATTTGTCTTTAGAATGCTGTGTCACCAGAGATCTCTGCATAGACTCACTCTTCTCAACACCCTCCCTCTTATGTCCTCTGCTACGTATTTGCCTTGTGTACAAGATCAGTTGCTGCCAGTGCAACGATTTTGTGATGGGACACCGTCCAACAGCTGGATGATGTGTCCCCCTGCGCTCTGTGTTGGCTTCAGGTTGTGTTTTTGTGTTCAGTACAGTCCGTGTACACAGTCAGTCTGCCTGAGCAATGGCTGCAGTGCACTGCAGTGGATGTTAGACGGTGTATGTGTGGCAGTCAGAGCATCTTCCGTTTCCCGGCAATACACTTTAGGCTTTACCACCTCATTGCTGAGGGAGAAGCATATTTATGAGGAGATGTCGGTGAAGAGTGAAGGAGGAGGGAGTGGGGGAGGAGTAAGTGATGAGAGGGAGATGGGGGAGAAATGCAAGCATGTGAATGTGAGAGAGCAAGGTAGATGCGCATGTAGAGGGTGGAGCTTAGCATCAGGCAGTTCCCTCTGTCTGCCTTTCTCTCTTGCTTTCTTTTCTCACAGTTTCCCTCCATCCTCTTGCTACTGTTGAGGCACATCTGCAGTCATTTCATCACTTTGCTTTCTTGTCAGTTCTCACTTAGCTGATCTGCTGGACCGCTGCTCCTGTTTGTACCTTTATGGACTATCCTCCTTTTCTCAGCAGTGCAACAGGGGCTGTCTTCAGACACCAGCGTGCTTGTTCTCCTCTCTCTGGGAGCAGTGGAGGGGTGGGGTTGGATCCTGAATAAGAGCAGGGACTGGTGTGTTGTCTCATAGAACCTCTTGAAGGGGAAACGTGGAAAAGGTTGTGGGTGGGGAGGGAGTGGGTTGACAAGCAGAGAGAGTTCAGAGCAGACGAGGTGTGGAGAGACTGGGAGAAGAATGGTTATGCCGGCTCCTCGTGCTCTAGTCCTGCTGCTGCTCTATAGGCTGTGTGTCATTCAGACACAGCCCTGCCCCTCGACATGAGCCTCGCAGGAAGGGTGTCCTGCTCCATGCTCAACTGCTTCGTAAGTCCACAGGTTTTTATTTTGGTCTTCATTTTTGTGTGTGAGCCTGGTTTGTGATGGGTGTATATCAGCACCCTCCCTCCCTACATCGCCTCGCATATATGTGTGCCTGCCTTCTCATCAGTGGGGGTGGGGGATGGGGGTGGGGGTGGTTGCTGCTGCTGGTGACTCCATACACATAATTGAATTGCCTCAGTGTGTTCTCGAACATGAGATGATGAAAAGCGTCTTTATTGCTGTCATTCCTCCTCAGTTGTATGGAGGACTTTGAGCTGCCGGTATGTTGATCGGCAGGGAGGAGAGAGGGGCCCTGGCAGGAGTAGGATGGGTAAAATGTTTCTGCTGCTGAGACTGAGCACATTGTTCATTCACTGTTGAAGCTTCAGAGCAGTGACGTGTATTCACTGCAGTGGAGGATCTGCATTAAGTTAGGAAGATTGATGTAGAACAGGTGTTCCTCTTGGTTTGCATCCTGAGAGACAGAGTTGTAAAAAGGTTGACAGCTTAGGATCGAGACAGGATGGTCTTAGCATTATGTCACTGAGCCTAGTTTAGCTGATGGTTCACATGCTGACTTCTGACCTTTCAGGGGTGTCCACTGTCTGTGCCCATTAACAGCTACCTTAAAGCAAGTCTTCTCTTCAACTTAACAATAAATTCTTTCACACTCCCAGGGTATTTACCTCTAAATATATTATCAGACTTGTATAATTTAAGCTGACAAAAACAGCAACTGGTAACTGGGTCAGGATTTGTTATCATTGGGGAAAAAAAACATCTGCATTATATGGTATGAAAAATAATATTCTTAATGTAGCACATGTTTGTTTAGCACTTACTAAACTGGTTGAAGCCTTTTTACACTCAGTATTTACATAAATGACCAAAGAAATTACAATTCCTCTGTAGGGACAGGTGTGTTTACTAAATTTCTTGGCAATCTGTCTAACAGTTATTGAGACATTCTGCTCAAAACCACAAATATGGATCTCAAGGTGATGCTTGAAGAAATGTCAGAGTAAGTAGGCTTTGTCCTCTAGGAAACACAAATGTCTGTAAAAAATAAATTCTTAGTAATCCATATGATAGTTATCTGACGGTTGAGAATCAGCCAGTGTCTGCAGACTGTCAAATTATAAGTAGCAAGCAGTAGGACTGAAATGATCACAAAACCTACTCTTTCCACACAGTAGTTATGGGATTCCTCCCTTTTTGTTATTGCAAAATATGATGATAACATACATAACTTACTGTTTTCAACAATAAATACCAATAACATTGGGAAATATGTCTTTCTTATCTGTGTCGTTTCTCATTCATCCAGGTCATGGTTATCCAAAGTTGTTTAAAAAAGTCCAGTTGTCTTTCTTATCAGCACTTTTTGAAAATGTGTTAATTGCTGAAAGATGAGTGCTACTCCTGGCTCAATCTACTTTTTCTGTGAAAACACATGGACAGGCGTTACACAATCTATGATCTCTCTTTAACATGTCTGTGCCGCAGCTGACTCTGCACTTCTCCTTGTGCATCAGTGTCTAAATAATGTAGTATCCACGACCTCTGTTACTTAAGTAGATCACAGCTCTGTCAATCTTCTGCTGTTAAAGGGGGCTGGAGGATTTTCACAGTCACAACTATAGGTTGTGATCAATCATCAATGGGGAAAAGAACATCTTTAGTTACTGTTGCAATATACCAAGTTTATCTCCTTTTGCGATATGTCGTCTCCACTAAATGGAACTATAAAAAGCTTAATTGAATTGTTTAAGATTGTTCCATGACTAAGATTTTGTTATAGCCACTAGCTAAACAAATTAGCAGTGTAAGCAAAACCAAAAGCTTTATGGATATGTGCTTTAGGTTTTATGCCTTTTCTTGCACCCTGTTGGCGCCTGAGATGGGTCTCCTATCAGGGCACAGTACACAACCACAAGACCGAGAAAGCCATCATGCTAAAATTATCCTAATAGAAGACTAAAAACACAGATATGAGGCGCAAGGTTTTATTTTTTCACTGAAAAGAATTGTATTTAGCCATTGTTATGTGTGTTTTCTTAAAGTCAAGACCACAAAACCTAAAAATGTTGTCTTTACTATTTTGGGTTGCCTTCAAAATTGTCACCGAGCATTTCAAGTATTTACCTTGCTTATTTGTGTTTTAGTGCTTGTGCTAATGTTTTAAAATGTTGTTTTTTGTCAACCACCTAATTATGTTGTTTAATTTACATAAATCTGTATCTGTCAGTATTTTGAATATGTCACCAAAGAGAGTCTCACTGTGCTGGAAAGTGTTTATCCAACTTTGTGTGTTTCAGATGAATTCTGCTTACTTAAAGAATGCATTTCCCCTGCCGGCTTTCCTCAGTACTTGCAGTACCAGCCCAGTTATAACTCCACAAGGGGTTTGATCCTGTAGAACATGGTGGTCTATGAAATATTAACATAGTCAGAGACTGGACAGGGAGAGAGAGAAATGCATTTGAAGACATTTATCATATCCTGTCATGTTGATCTTGACCTTTTACGTAGAGTTGTTCTTCCCTGAACTCTATTTGGAAAAGAATACCTTCATCTTCATTGTTTTTATGTCATATTGGCTGCTTTTCATTCTGTCTCTATCCATGCGACATTTGCTTCCATCCACTGTTGTCCTTTTCTCATTACCTAGCATTTGGTTTAGGGTCATCCTTTACATTATAAACTTTGTGTCAAGCTGTATTTGTCTCTTTCATCCAACACAGTAAATCCCTAGACAGGTAAAAGCAGACACAAAAGTGCGTGTTGTCCACAAATGCCGGAGGTCACCTCTGCATCGTGTAGTGCTTCTCTAATCTGCACAACTCTAGGACAAAGCCACAGTCAGATTAAGTAAATAATCTGGTGAGTAAGGACAGCAAATTGTTACCAAAAGCTTTAGAGAGAGAGGGACTCTGACTCTAAAAAGAGGTTGATGTATCCATGGCAACCAGACACTTGTTCAGGAAGACTGTGCCTGTGTCTTTTTCAGTCTCTCTGTCTATTCTACCTCTGTGATGTCACATGGCCAATAGGTTGATATTTCCATTTACACAATCCCAAAAATCTCAGCAGGACACCTTGTCCAGTCATGCTTTCCCCCAGACAAGTAAAATCTTGTTTTAATTGCACAAAAACTGAGCCCTGCATTTTGTTTCCTCTACAAACATAATGCTAATATGCTGTGTTACCGCTGTCTAGTTTGCTGCCACAGCAGCTAATATCGAGCTGACACTGTTTTGGCAATACATGTTACATGTTCTATCAACTCTGACATTTATATTTTATAAATGCATGGAGGCGTATGTGCGCATGCCTGTTAGCTCCAGCTTTTTGATTGCTGGTTGGATGAGGGTGGGGGAGGGTGCGCAGGCTCACAGCAGTGACAAAGCAAAAACGTGTCCGGCACAGGACAAGCTGTGCTTCATCTTTGTGAGTCAGTTGGAAGTGAGAGCATTTCTCTTTTCCTTTAATCTTCTGTAAGCTGATTGTGGACAAAATGCAATGGATCAAAAAATCTGACAACAAAAGTGCTTCATTGCTTGTGTTTGTTTTCAAACGTAATGACTTTTAAGCCTGCTCTTAATCAAGTGCTGTCTCCTGTGCAGAAGCTGAAGTATTAAGGCTGTTTGCAGAAGAGGTCTACATTTCTACAAGTCTTTCTTCAAACACTGCTACATTAATGTGTGTGCTTCTGTGCAGTTCAGCGTATCTGTCTGTACCTGAAATTTCTCTCCTTTGTTCTCTTTAAACTACCATAATAAGCTGTTAGATAAACTGTCTGGAGTGTAATATTTTCTTTGTTATGAAGCAAAAATCAACTTTTAGTGGGCTATTTTTGCCTTAAAGTCCTAAAGTACACTATGTTCCAGCAGGGTTTTTAGAGCAATGCAGTGTCAGGCTGCTGCATAAAAGCATTAAGTAAATGGTGCCAAGTATCTACCAGGTAGTGCAGCACTAGATATATAGGAACCAAAGGGTTGGATGTTGTATTGATGTGGGGCGTGTGTAAAAGCACTGCTTCTCTTAACTGATTGTCATTGAATTTCTGTGGAGGAGGTTCTATGTATATAGTAGCATCTGCAGTTATTTATGATGGCTGTCTGCTACACCACTGTAAACTTTATTCCGTTAGCAAATGGATCTGTGCCTGGATAGTAGGCTGGTGGTTCAGGCTGGCTGGCTACAGTGTGTGAGACCAGCCAGTAATGACCTGAACATCCCAGGATGCCTCAGACTGATGGCCACTGTCATGATCCACCTATTGTCAGGTGAAAATAAGTAAAATTGATGATGCGGAGCTGCCTCATCCATCTGATGCTGAAAGCAACTCAGGCCAAAGGTCAAGAGATTAGTGAGGTTACACTTCAGGGAGATGTGGAGGTGTGCAGTCTAGTTCTGGGTCAACTGCAGCATCTTCTTTGAAGAGAGGCACCAAAATTTTAATTTTAAATTGATGATTTTGCAATGCGATTTGGCATAATGTTCAGCTTTTGCTTTTGTTACATGGCACACATCATGTGATAACATTTAGATTATAATTACAGGCAGCCATGTGGGAAAAACGTTCATGCCAACCTTCAAATTGTTATTGTGAGGCACCATAGCTAGAAGACCACCATCTAGCAATAAGATAACAATAATAAACCAAATCTAATATAAGCACTATCACGAATCCACTAATTTGACCGGCAATACACATTGTTGAATCTGCTTTCTCTTGTTAGCCAACCACTAAAATTATGAAACTCAAGAAAAATAGTAAATCTGAGTATTTATCTAGTAACAAGGCAAGGAATGAACCAATTAGAAGTTGACTAATATTTCTTTTCAAGTCCGATTCCTGTATCATGTATAATTATAGCAAGTAGCAAATAGCATGTATAATTTCTTCACATGGCTACAATAGACTGACTTATTGTTTGACTTGATTGCAGAAGGGAGGTGAGGGAATCTTACAATTTAAACCCATACAACATTGTTTTCATTTGAAATTGGTACATTTTCAGAACACTAATTAGGAGAGGAAATGCCTGTCCTTCACATTCAAATGAAATTTTAAGTTGTTGTGCCAATGGATTGCTTAAAGAAGCTAAAGGAAACAGTCAGTGGAAGTTGAAAAATACAGCTTTATCTGTCATACTATAATCTATGATGTTCATGGCATTGAAATCAGATGGGGATATGTTAGTGATTTATAAGGAAGATATTGTCACTGTAGGGGAACAGGGATCTCCATCTGTTACCAGTCAGCTCAATGGGTGGTATTCTTATTGTGTGGTTTAATTACCAGCTTAGACCTTTGGATGACAGATGTTATCACTGTAAACATGACAGGAGTCAGACATCAGGGGGTTCCCTGCCAAACTATATGAGATTTTGTTGTGTTGTTTCTTTAGGAAACCTCAACTGTCAGTGGATGCAGTCCACAAAAAATTAACCACCCGGACAAGATTCCATTTCTTTTTTCATTAAAAAACTGCAATGGCATATGGTCATAATCAGATGGCAAAGCCAAATCCAACAGAGTTGCAAAGGTAGTACTATTCAGGCAGCCAGCAACCAAACTGAGTTCTTGCTCCACTGCTGTGGTAATTCAGGCGCAACAGAAATGACAGAAAAAGACATGCATGTACATGTCATAGATGTGATCAGAAACCTGGATAATGTTAGTTTCCTGCAGAAATCACAAATACATTTCTCATTTACTTTGTTTTACAGTTTCACATCTATTACAAATTATAATGTTAACAGCAAAACCTCATGAATGAAGGCAGTATGTAACAGATGAGATGAATGAGACTAACCAATGATAAATGTAACCTGGGTTTGGACTGAACGATAACAGGAGCTGCTGTTAGTTCTCAGCTTCCAGCTGTTGTAAGAGTTTTTGCTCTAAGTTTATTGAATACTTGCAGCATCAGACGGCAGCAGTTTCACTATGAGCGTCTCCAAAATATGACAGCTAAGCACATTTATGCACATGGAACAAAAAAAAGTAGCTTTATTCCGGACGTGGACGGGATCAGTCAGGATCTAATGATGAATGATAGTATGAACTTTTGCTCACATCAGACAGTTGAGCTGTCATGCCCGGAGTCATAGTTTATAAACTGCAGGGAAATCATTTGGCACATAGCAGCCATCATCTAGGTTAGTCCTGAGCTCCATCACAGCTGTTGGGATGTTTTTATTTTTTGGTTTGTAAAGTAGAAGTTGGGTTAACATCATACATAGACAGAATTTTTAGTGCTCAGGAAATCCTAAATTAACTGGACTGCTGGGTATTTGGACCGTTTGACAAATGTGCTATTAGAACTTTTGTTTATTAATAAATTACTATGTATCATACATCTCTTGATATGCTGTCCAATCTTGCGTCCATGACAGACATTGCATTTATATGAGCCTCTCTATTGCTGTGGTAGTTATATCTCAATGAAGCCTTAAAGAACATTGTCGAAAAAGTGACCTATATTTGATAGACAAAACGACTTCACTTTAACAGATTGATAGAGCCAGCAATGTTGTGTCTGAAAAGGGCTTATGTGTATCTTTTAAATTACGAAGTGAAAAATTGACTATTGACATGGTTAACTTTCTGAGGTCTTTTTTTTTTTTAACAAATAGGTAATCGAGGATGAAGAGCATAGGCTTGTCCTTATATTTCATCATGTGATTACCTTTTCCTTTTTTTTCCCCGTGGATTAAACGTATGACCTGATAAAACTGTTTGTTTAGTCTAAGAGGGGCACTGGCACTCTAAGCTGCAAGGACAGAGTTGACTGCCCCCCTTTGTTCTTGCCCTGTTCTCATCTCTGCTGTTTCTTTAAGTGTTGCAGTCTAATTTTAGCCCACCATCCATTAGAACAGGTGTGAACTTGATAAGGCTGCAATTGATGAATTTTTCAGCAAGCTCAGAAATGTTTGCAGTAGTTTTATATAATTATCTTAACCAAACATACATACATAATTATCAGGTATCAAAAGTGACCCTGACAAGGATTTATTTATCATAGCTGTAAAAAGACAAAGTCCATGCATGACTCATGAAAAACATGTTCGTGTGTGAAATTCTTAACTACATCTCAGTGTCTTTGTTTACACAAGAATGTAACCCAGTCACAAAGTCTACAGGCTTTTGGAATCCAGGGCCCAGTGCCATCTATCATTTGCACATGCAGTACCTACCTGCACAGTGCCAAAGCAATATAAATGAACTAAAGTTGGATTCTTCCTTCACCATTATTATTTATCAGTTGGAAGATGCTGTTGTGGCTGGAGCAGCAAATATTTTAAAATAGTTTCTTCGACCATACAAGGTCGCAATGCCACTTATTTGAAGTGAATTTAGGTCTCTCATAGTCAGTTTTTAATCTCCTACATGATGTCTGCAAGTTAGCAATAGGAGGTTGTGAAATATGACCTGGCATGCATTTTACACCAGAGGCTAACCACCTCGATAACTGTTTAATACAAGAACAGTGAGAATGTTTACATTGGATTTAATTTTGTTGGACTGGCCCTTCCAGTGTTCTTTCCCGTGGTTAGATATTACTATCATTCAGCTGTATATGTTTTGCCTGTCTATTTTCCCTTCATTCTGCTTTTCAGAAACAGCCTCATGTGGTGTTTCATGCTAAATGCTAACTTGTATGTCCACCTCTACATTGTGCTTGTGTCTGGCAGGGTGAAGAGGCGCCTCCCAGTCTGGAGTACATCAAGGCCAAGGATCTGTTCCCCCAGAAGGAGCTGGTGAAGGAGGATGAAAGCCTTCAGGTGAACTGAACAATTTTCATTAACCTAAGAGAAAACACCGATCTACAGCAAAGTCCCAACTGGTCAGATTCCCAGCAACTTGTATGTAGATTGGACAACCAGGAGCTTGTGAAATGACCAAATGTGATACTTTCAGATTATATCTTTACCTCCCTACATTTTCATTGTGGGCCCTAATATAACATCTGAATTTCCTCTGGAACACCCTCCACCTGAGGCTTGGTAGTGTGCTGAGTGATGTCTTATGATTGCTAAGATATTACTGCAGGAGTTGCAACTTGAGTGACTGGAGGGCAAATGCTGAAGAAGAAATGATGACAGTTGCTTAAAGGAGCATTTTTTCATTGTAAGTGTTCTGCCCCCTTTAGTAGTCAACACAGAAAAAAGTTAATTAGGAAACTTGGTGGATAACAAAGTATTTCTATTTGAAGGCAACTGCTACCCTCACTCCACACGATAAGGTGTTGTACTTCTGCGAAAAGAAAAAAAACAAATGTTCTTCAGTATTTATTTAGAAAATTGATTTTGAATTAGGCTACCATATTAAGATAAGGAATTCATTTATGGAAAGCCTTGACATGAAAAAAAGGAAAATTTTGAAAGTGGGAGGTTGAAAATGTTGACATGCTTTTGCATGTATGAAAGGGCTAAAGGCTTCTCAGAAAGTGTAGTGGTTGTCACACAGCTGTGCTTTTCATACCTCACTAACTGGCTTAATGTCACATTCAAACACCTATTTTACAACTTTTGAGTTATGAATGTAAATATAAATATGTTTCATAAATTACAAAATTTGTCAGTCTTTTAAAGATCAACTTGTTTTAGTATAGCTTATAAACTTTATTTTAAGTTAACTTCCTGTGCGAGCCCTATAGAGGAGTACATTAAACCAAGCTATTCAACTTAAAAAAACAAAACAAAAAAAAAACAGGAGTCACTGCAGAGGACTGACAAAAACACGGTGGCTTAAAAGCATTTACGTCCCCTAAGTGAGAAGAATTTGTAAATCTATTCTATGTTGAAGATGCCAAGAGCAAAACTGATGGCCAACTTCTGATGGCTGTGACTTCTGTGGTGTTGAGTTCGCGTTCTTTGGCTGTCTGTGGCTTAATGGAGCTGGTCATCATGTGTCTGGAGACCCAGAGAAAGGGGGAGGGAGGAAGGATTTGCCGAGCCTCGGGTCACTATCTGTTGTTTCTTTTTGTGGTTTTCAGTTGAAACATGCTTCCGCTTGGTTTGCACTGAACTGCAGGGATCATCAACCTCTTCAAAAATGTTTTTATTACTGAAGGGCTTCACTTCAAAGAACTTGTGTGTCAGTGGTCTCAGTGAATGTATTTATTTCCAGCTGAGCAGTGTGCACTGCACCTTAATCTGAAGCACAAGAAAGCACTTTGTAATTATCTTCCTTACAACATTTTCTTTTACTTGCTCTCTTATATTTCCTTCCCCGCACCCTTCATTCACACATGCAGTCACACACTGTGTCTCTGCTTTTGTGTTTTTTGTAATGTGCAGGCACTCCCATGATACGTTCACTGACAGCTGACGTCTCCTGCCACTGTTTTCCCCGAGGCAAATTACAGGCATTCCCCTCCCCTCCCGTGTGCGTGCAAGCTGAGCTGTATGCTTACAGTTGTGTGTGCATTTGCACATGCGCGGTTTCTGTCAGGCAGGCTGCTCGAACCGGAAGTCACGACTCACAAGTCAGAGTGTTATTCACAGGTCTTTCTGCTCACTCTATCCCTCCCTCCCTCCCTCCCTCCCTCTCATTTATATTTCTGCTGCTGAAGGCTTTGTAGAGGAAACGTGACACAGTATCTTCTGCTGCACTTGCTGGCTGCCAGTGACTCATGTACCTACTTTCAGAGCACAGCTTGTTTAATGCAGCTCCCAGTCTGTGCAGCACGTTAACTATGGCAGTCTTAGCAGGACATGCTGGGGCTCTTCTCACCAAAGAAGCATATAGACTCAGTAGCTGCATGCTCTCATTTTAGCCATTTCTACTGCTGCTGAGGCAATTTGTGCTTCAATTTGGCTACATTCCCTCACTCATACACACTAATACACATATTGAATTTTTTGTCTTTCCATTCATTGTAAGACTGTATCTACAGATTTTGTTCTCCATCAGCATCTTCCAAGTTTTCAGCTCTGCTTGGATGCCAGCAAAAGATGGTTACATTGCTGATGAAATATTTCTTTGCATGCTAAATGTTACTGTTGGATTTTAGTTATTCCAGTTTTTGAAGTCCGACTGCACAGTGCCAGGGGGATTGCTTCCTATGTTTGGCTCTGTTAGAGTACTACGTGCTCCATTTCCCAGGTTAATCTACACTCTTTTCTGTCATCATGCTTTCTGTCTGGACTGAGGTGCGCTTTTTAAGTTAAAGGGGACCAGCAGGTGCAGTAACAAATGTCACGAGTTTAATGTTTTTTAACCTAAGCTCTCTGGACCAACAATCTGACACTCTGAGGGATTTTGACCTCTTTATATTCTGTAATATTCTTTTGAACAGAAAAAAATATTTGAGTTTTATTTTAGATTTATTATATGTGTTGCCTGTTTTCTGCACAAATGGTCAAAGGACTGTTGTGTGGGTAGATGTTAACTTGTGTTTTATGGGTCTATCAGTCATATCCTGCTTGGGTGCTCTATGTGCTGTGGCTGTACTTTTAACAGCATTGACTGATGTTGTTTCATACAAGCCTGATTCCCTGATATCTTACAATATTCCTCATCTGTGCTGCTGCCTGTCTTCTGTTAACATGCACTAGTGAGTCTACTATGTGACTCAACACTGCATGCTAATGCAGAATGAGGTAATGTTGTCTCTAAGAAACACTGTTGTCCTCACTACCAGCAATGAAACAAGACTTGAGTTGCAGTTCATGGTTCCCAATGATTAGTGTAGGGCAGTCAAAATACGATGTGACAATCACACAGAAGTGATGACTATGGTAAAATAAACTGTGAAGAGGTCATGTAAGTGAGGAATGAATGGGTGTAACACAATCCCCAATCTTACCAATGGGCTCTACTTTCAACCAGAAACAGTGTTTTTGGACAATGACTGAAAGTGATTTATTCTATGCATATGATGTTAGAACTCAATTCTTTCTGGTCAACAGCATTCATAAATTAAAGCTGCAAACGGCATTGAACGGGTCCTCACTTCAGGACATGATGCAAGTGGAGGTGTGGTGTACGTTGTGGTGTGACACAAAAGTGAAGGTGTCGATACGTAGCTGACCAATTTCAGGGATTATATCACAGAGTTTGAAGATATGGTATGTGCAAACGTAGAGCATTTTCACAGTTATATTGTGCTTTATACGGAGGCAAAATGGCACAGACAAGTCTTAGAAAAATGCTAAAGTTGAAATTGGTGTTTAAGAAAAGAGGACAAAACATATTGAAGCCACTTAAAGAGACTGAAACATACTGGGAGCAAATGTAGTAAGACTAAAACATAATTAGAGTCAGTGTAAATAGGCCGCAACATACTGCTAGCCAATAGAAAGAGAATAAAACATACCAGGAAGCAATTAGTCAAGGTTGAAACACACTGCCAATATAAAGAGGCAGAAAAAACTGGATGCCAGTGTAAAGAGGATGAAAGAATAGGAATATGGACAACTGACTAGTAATAGTACATCAAAGTGTAAAACATGTAATTTCCTCTCCAGTAGGTGGCACTATGAGTGTAAGTGGATATTATGATATGGATGTCATAAGGGCAGGAATGTGATCAATCATGTAAAGTTTGAGTCAGATTGCAGCATGTAGAGGGGATTTACACAGCGCTTCCTGCATCATGACGTATCATCAAAGTTTAGTGGACTGCCATGGCCACACCCTTTGACTTGTATGTACGATTTCCACAAATTTTCAGCCTTAAAACTGTTGTATATATTATCCAATTTTGAGGTCTTTTGGAGTTGCCCTCTATGAGGAGATAACCACTGAAAATGACCAAAATCCTGAAAAATATCACAATTAATCCAAGATGGTGGTCTGTTTAATGCTGGTTTCTGAGCAGTAATTTGACCATGGAGACCACCGCATGAGAGAATTTGACAAACTGTTCTTGTAGATACAGGGGTTTCTGGTGACCAGTTCATATGTAGCTCTGCTGCAGTTCAAAAGGGGCTGGCCCTGGACTGTCGAAGCAACAAACGGTCCTCTCAAACAGTTGTCTTACCGGGTCTGCCTGACCTGGGCTTGTCATGAACGTCACCAGTTTCTTCAAATCTTTTTCTTATCCTCTCCACTTGACGTTTGGATACATTGAAGATGTCTGCCACCTCAGCAGCAGACTTGGTCTTCAGGCTCTTGATGATCAGCACTTTGATCTGCCGTTGAATCTTTGGCATGTTGTCAGAGGTCAGGTTGCACTTCACATGAGGGTCTGGTGTGCTGGGGTTCTTTTTATACACACCTGGGAATGTGTTAATTACACTATTTGTTACAGATGAAGCGCTAATCTGTGACTGGTTGAATCATTTAAAGACAGGACAAGACTTTTGTCCTTGCAAAAACAGATGTTATGGGCTTTACCAAGCTGTGAACATCAGGACATTTTTTGATGGTTTTGTTTTGCACCCAGTTATTAATGTGAAAGCCCTTGACATTAAAATGAACCATTTTTTTTGTAACAACTGATTGATTAGAAATGAATTTATATGCCATTTTAAGTTACTATGTCCTTATGCGACAAGACTTTTGTAAAGTACTGTACATGGGCAAATATGAGGTCTCTTGGAGTTGCCCCCTAGGAGTTCGTTCTTGAAAACGAAAAAAATCAGCAAAAATTGTCCAATTAATTCCAAATGGTGGACGTCCTGTTGGGTTTAGGGCATGGCTCCAAGAAGCTTTTTGTGCATCCTGATGTGCTCTATATGCAAACCAAATTTTGTGGACGTAGAGGAAACGTGCTGTGTGGGCTATTTGTGAAAAATGCTGCAGAGGGCGCTATAGCACATGCAGTGCCGAGATGTATACAGTGGCCATTTCTCAATATGTGTACTTGTCCGTACTTGCATTCTCGCGTACTCGTGAAACATCATCAGTCGGAGACCAAGTACTGTTCCAATTCAAAGAACGCATCTGACCGAGAACGGAAGTAATACCCGGATGTGTTCTCGCTCTGCCCATATTATCGAGACTGCGTCGGACCAGACTTGTGTGGACTTGGGGCAGCCAAATAACCCATAATGCATTTTGCGCCGACCAGCGGGAAAAGCCGCGGAGGAAACTTTCAGAGGTAACAGAAGTTTTTTTTGGGAATACTACTGTTATCATACAAAATGTAGTTTTCTGATTATTTCAGGTGAAAAAGTAGTTGTGTAAGCATCAAATATGTGGTCAATTTATCAAGATAAAGCCTGATTAAAAATTTACTCCACCAGTTTTGGAGATGTGAGCGTCCAGGTTAGATGGCTATGACCATGGCTATGTTCAGCGCTCACTGTAGCTGCTGAAAGCAGCCTTATCTCGGCAAGACTTTTTGAAATCTGCTGCTGGCTCTGTCGGTTCTATAGCAGTTAAATGGGGATATAAGTAGTTTTATGTTTATCTAATGGTCACACTTTGGCCTCATGGTGTATTTTTTTTATTGTTCAGAGAAAAATGGACTTGAAAGAAGTTAAAGTTAATGTTCATAACTTTATATTGTTAATGTTTTACTGTGAACTTCTGAATTATTGTCTTGTCTTCATTGCTTGTAGTATAACTTTGTTCTATTCTTATGACTGTTACTGTGCATTAAAAATAACAATAAAATAAGCAATATTTTATTCCAGAGACATCTGAAGAAACCCAGATCCTCACTGACTGCTGGGAGACTCCACAGACAGAACATCAGCAGCTCTATCTTCAGCATCTGGACCAGCATGATGCTGTTCATGGAAACTGAAGGATAGAAAATGCCTAAATGTATTTAAGCAGTTTGAAATTAAATATTATTCAATTGTGTTCAAAAAAATAAACTGAATTGTTGAAGCCAGAAGTAACTGTTTCTCTAACATCAGAACTGTTTGATCATATGCTGCTGATGTTTGAAAAAGTTTCTGTTATATTTCCTGACAGGCAGAGGAAGAGCTCACCTGTATTCAGGTTCTGAGTAAAGCAGTTGACATGAAATATTCTCTCATTAATTACTGATGATGTTCAGTGCATACAGAAGTCCTGGTGATCACATTAAAGTGTAGTTATGTTTGTGTATCTGTCAGACTATAAACCTCTGAATGTTGGAGGACAAACAGCAGGTATGTATGTAGAATGTAGACCAGTGTATTTTAGCCATGTTAATAATAAAACTGTAAACCATCCATCCCTGTTTATGAGGTATCCTCGTGAAGGTTTAATGTTTTTTTCAGCAGTCAGTTTCTGAAAAGTTTTTGTGGATAGAGCTGATAGAACTGAGAATGAGACGGTTCAGTTCAACTGCATCACAAACTGCAGCTGTCAATAAATCAGCAGCTCTAAAACACTAAAAAAAAAAGATTTATAACGATCTTACAAACCTGAATAACTGGTCGTTTTAAAGGCAGTGGGGAAGACACCCATCTGAAGAAAGCAATTCATAATGTTTGAAAACAGTTCCTCAAAGAATCCACAAAATGATTTTAAGAGTGGTGTGGGAATTGGATCTAAAAGGCACGTTGTTGGGTTTACTTGGGAGAAAACTCGACCAAGTGTCCTTGTATCAACCAGGGTAAAACTCTCCAGTGTTTCCTCAGGCAAGAACAGCAGATCAGGTGTGGTAACAGATGAAACTTGTTGGGGTAAAAGGCTGGATCTGATGTCCTTGATTTTGGTTCTGAAGTGGTCTGCAAAGTTCTCACAAAGACTGTTAGATGGCATCTTAAAAGCTTTATTAAAATTAAAATTAGTGCCTGTTAAAACATTAAAGGTGGAGAAGAGGAACAGGGGGTTGTTTTTATGGTCTGTGATAAGTTGTGAGAAATGGGAGGTTTTTGCCTGTTTGACTGCTTTATTGTAGGTTTTGAGTTTTTGATGTGAAATTTCATAATTGTTAATTTGTATTTCTTCCATCTCCTCTTGGCACTCCTGCAGTCTCTTTTTAATTGATTGATTTTATAATTTTTTTTCTCCACGGGGGTATAGGTTGTCTTATGATTGTTTTAGATAAAAGTGGAGCCACTGAGTCCAGGGTTGATTTCAGTCTACTGTTAAAATTATTCACGATAAAATCACACGGTGCAGGTAAACTTTCAGCAGGAGTGCTCTGTAAAATCTCAATAAAATTTGCAGCCACTTCAGAAGTTAGATAGCGTTTCCTGTGGCAAAATATTCCAAAAATGGATTCTGCATACCCAAATCCTTCAGGAATAGTCATTGGAACATTGCTGAAGAGAAATACCTTACATTTCTTACGGTAAAAATAACCAGAGCAGATGAACCGAGGCGGTGACGTCATCAAGTATGCTGGTGTTTCAATTGCACTTTAGCCTCAATGTGTTCTCACGTTCTCGCAAGTCCATATTTCGGAGTCCAACTCGCAAGTCCGTTCTCACCAAGTGTGTGAGTACGGACTTGCGTACTTAGAACTGACAAATGGCCAGTGTCCTTCCTTTAGCCAATTGTGATATGTGTGGCAATTTTGATGAGTTTATGAACATTCTTAACCTGTCAAAAAGCACTTTTCTTACCACATCAACAATGTGTTGCCACGACAACAGCGTTGTATGAAATGTCAAAATCTTCACACTGTGGCATTGTTATGGTATGAAGACACTCTAGGGGACGCTATGGAGCCATTTTGCCACATACCTCTGAAGTTCCTATCGAATATAACATTTTTCGCCAGTTCTGGTGCATCTGCAAATTTTCACGTGAATTTGAGCATGTTTAGGCCCTCAAAAACGCGTTTAAAAAGTCGGGAGAAAAATAATAATTCCTTGCATTCCAATAGGGTATTCGTACCATTCCGTGCTCGGACTCTAACTTTACTACACTTCAGTGAGTCATTTTTCATTCCCTTTAAAAAGCAGCTACAGTAAACACTCAAATATATTGACCAGAATGCTAAGTATGATACTGATCCCTCTGAAACTGGTTAAAAGCTTCAGTTTTTATATAAATTGGAACATGGTTTAGAAGCTGGCAGATGTAGCCATGTGTCTCTTCCACTTGGCTGGTTTTTAGAAATAATGCCCTACCTCAGAATAAAATGAAAATGCTCCAGTTACCTTAATGTGGGGGTCTCGTTGCAGCCAAAGTCATGGCTTGGCTGTAACTGTAATAAAATGGGTACAATTAAGAATGTTAATGGACAGTTTGGGATCCCTCAGTGTGCCAGCAGCATTGGTGTAAACGGTCTCCTTCCCAGTCCTGCCTCTTGTCTCCCTGCTCATTCAGGCTCACCAACAAGCCCTCTGAACTCACAAAGATTCTTCTGTAAAACTACTATGTGCTACTTGGAGAGCTACACATGCACAATGTTTTTCATGTCCCTCTTTTCTCATATCTTCAATGTCATTCGGATGATGGGAGCATGAACTGTCTGACTTATGTTGACCACTGGGTATTGTTGAAAAAAAATGTAAATACCAGTGCAAATATGGTATTTCAGTTTCAGTATCAATGCCAGCTTAGTCTGGCTTTCTAGATGTAGACTTCAGGTTTATGACTACCCTTTCTCCCGCTTTCTCCTCTTCTACTACTATCTGGTTGTAATTGTTTTGAAAATCCCTCTCACTACAGGAAACAACCTCATCTACAGGCTGAAAATGGCAACTTTTGTAGAGAATGTGGCTTGTGCAATAAGGCTGGCATTGTTAGTTCTTCTGGTCAGTTAGCCATTTTAATGACAATGCTCGTCTCCCTTCTTGCGAATGTTCCACTAAAACGATTTCCCCATTACTATTTTGCAGATTGCTGTCGTTGCATCGTGGACTGAGACAATTGTAATGTTTTTTTTAAAATGCAAGCAAGCCAGAGTGTTTTTCCTTCTGTTGCAGAATGGTAGTAAAGTGCATCCCTATCATTCTCCAGTGCTGACACAGCCCTCAGGTCTAGCTATGCAACACTAATGCCAATATAATACATTTGAGTCTTCGCTTTAAGAAATATCACAGGTTTATGCATATTTCTTTTCAAATACATCAGTGTTTAATTTAGTCTTACTACTTCGGTCCAAACAGGAAAAAAATTCAGCCCCCCCCTTTTTTTTAAAACAGTCTTTCATTGTGCTGTTGTAATCATGTGACTTACAGATGGTGTTACTGTATCTAGTAAAATTTCATGTCGTATACATTGTTATGAGATGATGAATCCCACTGACTTGGTTGATCATTTGACTTTTCAATCTGGTGCCATCATCACGTCCAAAGTTTAGTTCATCAGATACTTTGGTTTATGATTAAATACCTGCAATAGTAATGAGGTTGTCACCAGCTTTTGCTATAATTGTGTTTAGTGCTACTTAGCAAATGTTAGCATACTAAATTGCTAAAGTAAGATGGTCAGGATACTATACACAAACATGCCAGCACTGACTTTAAGCATATTGGCATGCTTACATTAGCATTTATCAAAAAGTACCACTGTGCCTAAGTGCAGAGTCACAGAGCTGCCATGGTGACTGTACAGTCTTGTTAACTAGAGTTTTGTATGGGGATCATCAATAATTGTCACTAGCTTGGACAACATTGAGAGCACAGCTTTAAAAATAGACTCATGGATGTCAAGATTAGACTTGCAGTAGACACAATAAAGGTGAGTAAACAGGTGTTGCTGTAATGATATTAATGCTCAGCAGACTGAAACAGTCATGTTGTTTTGGGTCTCTGCAGGTGCCGTTCCCAGTTCTTCAGGGGGAAGGGGTAGAATATCTTGGCCGTGCTGATGAAGCCATCATTGCCATTTCTAACTACAGGCTCCACATCAAGTTTAAGGACTCTGTCATCAACGTGAGTACACAGTCTCAGATGATGAACATACTGAAGAGCCACAATGGCACAAGTGTCTGCGTGATCACCATGCCACTACAAAAACCAATAGCAGGAGAGAAAAGGATAAAGTGTTTAGTTTGGATACACATGGGCTTTTTCCCTTTTCCCCATATAAATTTTATAAACACATAATTGTGCAAACAAGGCAAATAAACCTACAAGTATTTTTCATGGGGTAAAGCGGTTTTAGTTGTATTCCAGCATAGCTGACTTGAAGATTGAGAATGTTGGTACCAGATTTGTGCCATGGGGGTAGCGGGCTCTCTGATCCTCGGACAGGAGACGTTTAATGTGACGTCCAGGCTCCAAAGGCCCGGCCCCCACTGGCACTGATGTCCACCATCCTGCTCCTGCTGACGTCAGAGTTCTTGCTCAAACACAAACAGTCCAATTGTTTGTATTCACTGGCAGTGAAAATCGTCCTTTTTCCCAAATCCCTGTCATCTTTTCCAAAAGGATTTGACTTCTGGAAATGATGACGTTGTTTAGGAAAGGAGAAGGAGGTGAGGGCTGAGACATTACTGAGGCATTTATGACGTCTTTTCACCTTGACTTACTTTAGCAGAGGGCAGTGAGATGAATACACTGAGTTTGAATATCAACAATTAGCAGTCCCTATTGAGGTAATTTCCTACTAGGCAGACTCCTACCTTGACCTCAGCAACAGAGGTAAACTGTATGAATGCCAACAAGCCACAACCTCTCACCTACACCTCCCTTCACAGCTCACCCTCCTACTTCTAAGCTGCTTTCTTGCCCTTTGCTCCTGTCTATGTTTGTTTTTCTCTCCATGATTTCCATTTGGCTTGGTCATGTGCTGCAAGTAGCTCACTGCGTGATCCACTCAATTATGTTTCATCTTACAGCCTCTTTGGTGTTTTCTTTCCTTTAACTCTTCATTTCCCTTTGTCTCCTGAAGTTTTTTAGTTTAATTGTTTTTTTTCCCCCATTTCCTCCTGTCTTGTGTCTTCCCTCCTCCTTCTCTCTCTGTTTGTGTTCCATGGTGTCACTGTGTTATAGACCTACCCAGGTGTGGACAATGAGATATCTGTGAGTACCATATGATAAAACACCACCCTCTGCCACAGTCTAGATGGCTTAGTCATTCTAATTTACATTCAGCTGACTGGTAATGCTGGATTTATAATATTCTCTGAAAGCACCCTGCTAAATGATTGTGATGCAGGATTGACCTTCATGAAATAAACAAGCACTATTTCTGCCATGATTCAAAGTAGTTGTTCATACAAGGTGCACACAGTTCTGTTGCATAAGGGTTTGTCTGAAAATGAAGTTGCGTAGGTGACTTGTAAATATTGCCGGTGACTTCATTGACCCTTCAGTCTACAGTACCACTTAAAGCTTTAAAGGTACTGTAGACATCAGGTATATCGCTGTTGGTTGGTATCAGAGACAAAACTAGAAACGGACAAAGTCTTCCTCTGTTTCACAGTGAGACTGTGCTTCGTGTGCCTAGCCTGGGTTCAGTCGGTACTAGACCAGAGGGTGGTAACTTCTCTACAGATGTGCTGTCTGCTCTGACAGTGGACCATCATTGTGATTGCACCTGCTCTCTGTGTCACCCTACAGGTGCCTCTCAGGCTGATAGAAAGTGTGGAGTGCAGAGACATGTTCCAGCTGCACATCATCTGCAAAGACTCTAAAGTTGTCAGGTAAGAAGAGCAACACACACACGCACAGATGAACTCTGCAGGGTGATTGAGGTTGCTGTTGATAACAGAAGTAAATACAGCGCAGCACTTTGGTGGTTATTTGTATTAATAATACAATAGTTCAATTCTATTGAGCCTTTAGGAAGCAATTTCGGTAACACATTGCCCTGCTTAACCACTAATCAATATTTCTATGTGTACAAATAGCTGTTACAATACTTAACTTTAGTAATAGAATTATGTTAACATTGTTCCAGTGGTATTTTTAATGCTCTCCTCCTGTATTATTTTTTGATGCTAGCGAATACGGATCTTATAATATCGTGAAATTTGACCGCAATGCTGTTTTCATGTGGAAGAGGAATGTATTTCTGGGGAAAACTGCACAGAGGGAAGCAAATCTAGGTGACACAGCAAGCCCCTTCCAAAGACCCCTTCAAAACATTGTAAGCATGGCGAAGCGGCTCCCTGTGGCTCTGTCTTCGTCGGCGAAAAATTGCGAAACGGAAAAAAAGAAAAACAACGATGAACGACATGCTGGACAATCTCCATGATGCCTTTCATTTGGCTTTCACAAAGTTCTCGAAGCACTGGGACACACATCCAGCTAGAGATGTGTACAGGCTGACCAGAGTCTTTGATCCCAGACAGGCTCCAGTAATGGAAAAGCAGATCGAAGCCTACTCAACATTGAAGCCCATGGCTAACCCATCAGCAGAGCTCAGTGAGCAGTGGATGGCCTATCAGCAATGTGTTTCCAGGGACCCCCTGCCAACTGATATGGAGCTTGCAAACTACTGGAGAGGCCTGAGTGCAAGATTCCCAAGAGTTGCAGGGATGGCTGTGCCCTTCATCTACTTCCCAGTGAGCTCAAGTTGATTGTGAGCGGAGCTTCAGCAAATACAAAACTCTTCTCACAGACAAGATAGAGACACTCACTGAACTCAACACAAAGAGGCTGGCAATCATGTAGTTCAATGGTGATGTCTCTGATAGGTGGGAAATTTGAAGAGAGTAGCTCACAAGGACTAACTAGTCCTACAGCTTAAATAGTTTGTTTAAGTTGCTTTAAAAGAAGTTTCAGATGTTTGGTTGTTGTTTTATAAGAAGTCAACTTATGTTTTTTTACTTGCTGCTTGTTTTTGATGCACTTTAATTTTGCCATATTAAGGAAATGTGTTGTCAGTCACGTCAATAAATGTAAGTTAATTTCTATTTAATTTGTGTACATTTTAGTCATTTACATTAAAAACACTTTTTTTGGTCGTAAAATAAGAGTAAAAAACAGAATTACCAAAAATTGAAACGGGAAAAAAATGGAATTCCCAAAAATAAAATGGAAAAAAACAGAATTTGGGTAAAAATAAAACAGATTTTATAGGGCCCTATATATGCTTTAAAATATATATTTCTGTTTATAGTAAGATAAATTATACAATATTAATAATAATAATAATAATAATAATAATAATAATAATAATAATAATAATAATAATAATAAAAGAATTTAAAAAATAATGCAATTCATGACCATGTAAATTGTCATTAGTTCCAGCCGTAATGTGCAGTTCGTCGAAATGCCAATATTTTACAGAAACGAGCAGAAGACAGTGACACAAGTTATTTCTTTGTATACTTTTAGAAATTTGGGGGTTTTGTTGCTGAGTATTTTAAATGCAACACAGAAATATTATTTTGTATTAACAATTACATGAATGAGACATTTTCCTCCATTAAGTACTGCTGTCTTTCTAATCTAAACACCACATAAAATGAGAATAAGAGGTTGTTCCCCAGGCTTCTACTGAAAGAATATTTTTGCAGAATTGATCTGTAGCTGCTGTTATTAATGATTTCAATAATTTGATGTGATTGTTACATTGTCATTTGCCCAGGACAGAGAGATGGAAAATATTTAGATGATATTTACAGAGTTTCAAAGGAAAAATGGACAAGGCCTGCTTTTATTTTCAGCAGCCTGAAATTCTTATCTCTGTCTGATCATGGACATCTGTATAGTTCAGAACCATTGGAGCCTTCAGATGCTCTGTAACAGATGTGCCAGAGACATCTTGGTTCCTTATCATGAAGCAGCCACATTATACCCCTGCTTCTACATGCTGGAAAATCACTGAACATCTGATGAGTTGTTTTTTGTTTTTTTTTTTCTCTTAGTTCACAATGCATAAAGCTGTAAGGAGATATTTTCTTGTGGAGTTTTCTAATCTTCGCACTGGGGCTCCACAGATGCCACTTTGCAACATTCAAGCAGTGCCAGGAGTGGGTTAAACGTCTGAACCGGGCCACCGCCCACCCGTCCCGGCTGGAGGACCTGTTCGCCTTGGCATATCATGCTTGGTGTCTGGGAGGCAGCGCCGATGATGAAGACCAGCACGTTCATCTCTGTCGCCCAGGTTCACATACACAACAACTTCAGTGTAAAGTTTAAGAACAACTTTGGAAATTCTTTTTATTCACTTTATGCCCTGTGTGTGTAGGTGATCACGTGCGTCAGAGAATGGAAATGGAGGTCAAGAGGATGGGCTTCGACACACAGAACGTCTGGAGAGTGTCTGACATTAACTGCAACTACAAGTATGTAACAGATACTTTGCCATAAATAGCGTGGCTCTGCTGTCCTCACAGATAACCGTACTGTATTTACATACAGTACTAGTAGTACACGAGAATACTGTGAATGGTGAGTAGAAGTGTTTGAAAGAGCTTTTTCTGAGCTGTGACAGGAGGGCTGGAATCAGGCAGGACTAGAAACACTGTCACCACAATGTCGCCAGTCTGAACAGATTGTGTGAGGAACAGTTTGTGTGTGTTTTGGCACTTCTCAGCACTGAGTGTCAAAACTTTGGTGGGAACTGGGAGTTGCGAAATTGCGCTGAATTACAGTTACTTCTTGGTTGGTAGTAGTGAAGTTAAATGTAGATTTCAAAAGTACACTTTCAAGGTGGCTCTGAAAGACTTGTAGCTTGCTGGATGAGGATGGCAGCTGTAGTTGGATCAGATTAGTGAGGCAAGCCTCTCCAGGGGGCCGCTCATACAACCCCTGGCAAAAATTATGGAATCACCAGTCAGTTGTTTAATTTTTCAGAAAAAAGCAGATGACAGACATACCACAAAACTAAAGTCACTTAAAATGGCAACTGTGTGGCTTTAAGAAGCACTAAAAGAAATCAAGAAAAAAAATTGTGGGAGTCAATAACAATGCTTTTGCTGATCAAGTAGAGGGAAAAAATTATGGAATCACTCAATTCTGAGGAAAAAATTATGGAATCGCCCTGTAAGTTTCCATTTCCAAAACTACCACCTGCATCAGATTAAATTTGCTCTTTAGTCTGCGGTTAAAAAAGAGTGCTCACACCTTGGAGAGCTGTTGCACCAAGTTGATTGACATGAATCATGGCTCCAACATGAAAGATGACAATTGAAACAAAGGACAGGATTATCAAACTTCTTAAAGCACGTAGATCATCACGAAATGTTGCAAAAGATGTTGGTTGTTCACAGTCAGCTGTGTCTAAAATCTGGACCAAGTACAAACAACATGGGAAGGTTGTAAAAGGCAAGCATACTGGTAGACCAAGGAAGACATCAAAGCGTCAAGACAGAAAACTTAAAGCAATATGTCTTGAAAACAGAAAATGCACACCAAAACAAATGAGGAACAAATGGGCTCAAACCGGAGTCAACGTCTGTGACTGAACTGTAAGAAACCACCTAAAGGAAATGGGATTTACCTACAGAAAAGCTAAAAGAAAGCCATCATTAACACCTAAACATAAAAAACAAGGTTACAATGGGCTAAGGAAAAGCAATCGTGAACTATGGATGACTGGACGGAAGTCATATTCAGTGATGAATCGCAAATCTGCATCGGGCGAGGTAATGATGCAGGAACTTTTGTTTAGTGCCATTCCAATGAGATTTTTGAAGATGACTGCCTGAAGAAAACATGCAAATTTGCACAGTCATTGATGATATGGGGCTGCATGTCAGGTAAAGGCACTGGGGAGATGCCTGTCATTACATCTTCAATAAATGCACAAGTTCACGTTGACATTTTGGACACTTTTCTTATTCCATCAATTGAAAGGATGTTTGAGGATGATGACATAATTTTTCAAGATGAAAATGCATCTTTCCATAGAGCAAAAACTGTGAAAACTTTCCTTGAAGAAAGACACATAAGGTCAGTGTCATGGCCTGCAAATAGTCCGGATCTCAATGCAATTGAAAATCTGTGGTGGAAATTGAAGAAAATGGTCCACGACAAGGATCCAACCTGCAAAGCTGATCTAGCAACAGCAATCAGATAAAGTTGGAGCCAGATTGATAAAGCGTACTGTTTGTCACTTGTTAAGTCTATGCCTCAGAGACTACAAGCTGTTATAAAAGCTAGAGGTGGTGCAACAAAGTACTAGTGTTGTGTTGTAGTGTTTTTTTGTTTGTTTTTCATGATTCCATAATTTTTTCCCTCTGCTTGATCTAAAAAAGCAAATATTAAAGCCAGAAAGTTGCCATTTTAAATGACTTTAGTATTCTGGCATGTCTGTGATCTGCTTTTTTTTCTACAAAATTAAACAACTGAATGAACATCCTCCAAGAATGGTGATTCCACAATTTTTGCCAGGGGTTGTAGACAGAGATGTGAGTAAAATATACTGCAATGTCAAAAGCAAGCCTTAGCAAATTTGCATTAACATTCACACTACTACTCAGTGATATCGCAGTCAAATCTGAACACACTTCAGTCCATTGGTATTGATATTTTTCATGTTTTGTTTCTAATTTTACTGTCCTAGTAAAGTGGAGATACACAGGTGAGTACTTAATCACCTTTTTGTTGTCTAATCCTTTAGGTTAACAGTAGTCTGACCAATTCTAAGCATAAACAAATAATCAAAACAGTGGGATCAAAGGAGTTTGGAGGCCATGTCGACACCTTTCACTCTTTGTGTTCCTTGAGCAATTCTTGAACAGCTATTTATTTAACAAGGCACCTTGTCGTGCTAGATTAGGCCACTGGCAATGGGGAGGGCTGTTGGCACAGTGGGTGTATGTGATCTGCAATAATGTTTATGTGGATGGTACGTGTCAAAGTAACATCCACATGAATGCCAGAACAACATGAGCTATATCATTCACTTGACTGTCAGTGGTTTTAATGTTGAGGCTGATCGGTGTATACCGAGTAGTTGTGTGTGTACCTGTATATCATTGTGTCCTCTGCTGTCTGAGTAAATAAACATTACAAAAAAGGTCAGTCTGCTTGGAGGGCCAAGAAGAGCACATCCTCCTGAGGGAGACAGACACACAGGATAACTGGCTAATTAAACAAGCCACAGCCTGCTGAGGTCCATGACTCAGCACAGGATTTCACTTTCCCTCACCCACCCACACACACGCACGCACGCACGCACGCAGCACGCACGCACGCACGCACACACACACACACACACACACACACACACACACACACAATCTGTATCCTACCTCCTTGGAGCAAGTGAATAAAAATTGATGACAGTATCATGGGAGAGAAAGAGGAGACCATAGAGAGACCATGGAGTGAGGCAGTACCACTTTGTAATTTCTTCTCTGCAAGAGCTGAGAGTCGGGCTGCCACCTAAAAATCGATGCTTCGAAGCATCACTCAGAGATCCCTGATTTGACTGAGAGAATCTGAGTCGAGCATTCATTTATCAACATGACAACATGCTCTGCTTTAGTGGGTAAGTGATGGCCAAAGCTGAACCGTGAAGTGGAATGACAATCTTGTCACTGGCCATGCCTTTCCCTTTAGGGAAAATGGCCTTGTGGGTAATCTGTGTGTGACGTAGGTTTATTGCTGTGGGAAGTGACCAACTCTGGTGTGTAAGAAGTACTGTTGCCATCACATAGCTACAGTCACGGCGAAGTGCATGCTGACAGAGGGGATTAAGTTACTGCAGTCTACAATAAAGTGTTGAGATAGGCTTGATTTCAATACAACAACAGTCAAAACCTTGTGGACTGTGTTCGCTGCTCTGAAAGAAAGGAAATAAAGCCTGGTTTCACTATAATGATGTCTCTCCCAGCAAGGCATAATATGTGGGTAAAACAAATGAACAAATATTTAAATCATCATAATGAATGCCTGAATCAATTTCAAGTGAAAAAATTGTGATTGGGATTTAGCCCTAGCTGAGAGTTATTAATGCTGCGGTGACCCTGACAACTCAAAAATTTTGGAAATTGTGTTTGCAGCAGCTTTAAGCTCTGTTTCACCTTGTTTTTCATTATTGGAATACATTAAAAGTAAATACAGCATCATAAACTACATTTAGTCATCCTCTAATAACTTCTTACCTCTTGTTCTTCCTCCAGGTTGTGCTCCAGCTACCCGCAGAAACTTCTGGTTCCAATATGGATCACTGACAAGGAACTGGAGAATGTGGCTTCCTTCAGGTCCTGGAAGAGGATCCCAGTGGTGGTCTACAGGTAGATTTACTGATATGTGTACAGTACCATTCAAAAGCTTGGACACACCTTCTAATTCAGTAGTTTTTATTAGGGTACAAGCACAGAATGGTGCGAAGACTCTGTTGGAATGCAAATGTTTCTTATTATTTTTTTCCTGGAACAACAAATTTGCACACACATCGGAACTGGCGGAAAATTTTATATTTTAGGGGAATTGCAAATATAGGTGGCAAAATGGCTCCATAGCACCTCTTATACTTTCCTACCGGCAGCATCTTTCACCTACAGCAACCAAATTTGGTAGGCATATGCAGCACATCAGGCTGAACAAAAAAAGTCAGTGGTGGCCATATTGTAAACTCAACAGGAAGTCTGCCATTTTGCGTTGACTGTCAAATTTTGGCCATTTTTGATTATTTTCAAGAGCGAACTCCTCCTAGGGGGTAACTCAAAATCACCTCAAATTTTCCCAGTACATAAAGCAGGCCTTAGTGATGAAAAATTATTAAAATGTTCCACAAAAGTCAAAGGGCGTGGCTGTGGCAGCCTCTGGAAGTTTGATCCTTCGCTATTAAACATCAAATGCTGTGTAAATGCCCTGAACAAGCACCAATCTGCCTCAAACTTTACATGTTTGGTCAGAATCCTCCCCTGATGACATCCTTATGACAAAATCCATTCACAGTGATAGTGCCACTGACTGGCAACAGGATTTTTTTTGTCTTTACATTTTTATGTACTATTGTTAGCCCTTGGCCCATATTCACATGAAATGTGGTGACATAAGCTTTAAGATGTTGATGATGATTCATGGAAAAAATGTTGACTTGTCATCAAATGGCACATCTGAGGTGGCGCGGTGAATTTCAATGCGTCGCCATGACTACTGAAGTCTTTATATTTCAGCTGCACAATCCAATCTCTCCAAAACTTCACGTTTGGACACCAGTCCCGGTCTGAAGATATCCACGCTCATAAATTTTGTCATAGTCATTGCGCCACTTATTGGTAACAGTAAGTTTAGGCATTACCTTTGCACGTGGCCCCAAACTTTGTATCATTCTGGAAATTGATCAGCTAAGTCTTCACTCCTTGATAATGTCACAGTGTGAAACTTTTGATGTTTTGTACAACACTGTTGTACAATCACTGTTGATCCTTCAAGGACCATAGAACACACAATTTGATACATGCATGATAAGACAGATGATACATGCAAAGTACAACTAACATGGAAACTGATAATAGTGTACTGCTATGGTGTATGGCTCTGGCATTAAATATACTACATATATAGCTGGTGGTAAATTCAAAAATATGAAGATGAGCAAATCAAGTATAGTGAGGGCAATGCAGAGTAGATTGGTGGAAATGGGCAGCTGGAAGCAGTAGGCTGGAGGAAGGTCAGCAGCAGCATCCCACAGATGGAGACTAGGCCAGTTGGTGGGAGAACAACCACAGATCTGAAGCATCCAGCTCTGGGACCAGGGACACTCGGAGAAAGGACACAGGGAGAAACAGAGTGAGTGTAATGCAATAATGGTATATATAGTAAATACATAGGTAGTTAGAGAAGGGCTCAGTGCATCAAGAGAGGTCCCCCAGCAGCCTAGGCCTATAGCAGCATAACTAGGGGCAAACTAAAGGACATCGAAAGGGGAAGTCAGTTGTGCAAATGAAGACACCAGCTGACCCCCTCAGGGTCCCCCAGTCAGCCCTAACTATGAGACTTGTCAAAAAGGAAGGTTTTAAGCCTGGTCTTAAAAATAGAGAGGGTATCCGCCTCCCGAACCCAAACTGGGAGCTGGTTCCACAGGAGAGGCGCCTGATAACTGAAGGCTCTGCCTCCCATTCTACTTTTAGAGATTCTAGGAACAACAAGTAAGCCTGCAGTCTGAGAGCGAAGAGTTCTGCTAGGATAATATGGTACTATCAGGTCTTTAAGATATGATGGAGATTGGTTGTTAAGAGCTTTATATGTCAGAAGAAGGACTTTGAATTCTATTCTAGATTTAACAGGAAGCCAATGAAGAGAAACCAGTATAGGAGAAATATGATCTATCTTGCTAGCTCCCGTCAGCACTCTGGCTGCAGCGTTTTGGATCAGTTGTAGATGTCTGAGAGAGCTACTGGGACAACCTGATAATAAGGAATTACAATAGTCAAGCCTAGAAGTAACAAATGCATGGACTAGTTTTTCTGCATCACTCTGAGACAGGATGTTCCTGATTTTTACAATATTTCTCAGGTGGAAAAAGGAAGTCCTACAGATTTGTTTCATGTGTGAGTTAAAGGACGAAGATTTTCCGAAATAGCCCCCACAACAAGTTTAACCTACGTCTACAAGATTTGGTATGCATATGAAGCATAGAACAAAAAAAAAGTCTCTTGGAGCCATACTCTAAACCCAACAGGAAGTCTGCCATTTTGAATTAAGTTTTTGGTCATTGCCAGTGGTTAATTCCTCAGAGGCAGTAGCTCCAAAATACTTGAAATTTGGACAGTATATACAACATGCCTTAAGGTTGAAAATTGCCCTCAAAAATCAAATGCCCTGATGACATCCATGTACCAGTATCCTCTAACAATCAGAGCGCCACCTGTTGGAGAGGAAATTATATGTTATACACTTTGATGAACTATTATTAACCAGTTGCCCATATTCATGTTCATTAATCTTTCATCCTCTTTACACTGGCTTCCAGTATATTCTGCCTCGTTATATTGGTTCCTAATGTGTTTCAAATTTGACAAACTGGTTCCTGGTATGTTTTATCCTCTTTCTATTGACTATCAGTATGTTTCAGCCTATTTAAACTTACGCCAAGTATGTTTTTCTCAGTATGTTTCAATCTCTTTACGCTGGCTTCAGTATATTTTGTCCTCCTTTTTAAACACCAATTTGAGCTTTAGGATTTTTCTCAGACTTGTCTGTGTCATTTTGCCTCTGTAAAAAACACACTGTAACTCTGAAAATGCTTTATGTTCACACATGCCATTTATAGAAACTTCGTGATATAATTCCTGAAATTGGTCAGCTACATCTCGACACCTTCACTTTTGTCACACCCCAACAGACGCCACACCGCAACGTGCGTGGGTGTGCGAGGACCCGTTGAACGCTGCTTGCTGCTTTAATTTATTTTAATTATTTTCTACATTGTAGATTATTACTGAAGGCATCAAAACCATGAAAGAACACATAAGGAAATATGTTGTGAACAAAAAAGTGTTAAACAAATCAGAGTATGTTTTATATTTTAGATTCTTCAGAGTGGTCCCTTTTTGCTTTGACAGCTTTGCACACTCTTGACATTCTCTCAGTCAGCTTCACGAGGTAGTCTCCTGGAATGGTTTTGAATTCACAGGTATGCCTTGTCAAGAGATAATTTGTGGAATTCCTTCATATGTTTGACAGCATCAGTTGTGTTGTGCAGAGGTAGGGTTGGTACTGTTACTCCTTTGTTGTATGCACATGTTGTATGCCATTCCACTAGGGGGCTCTATTACTCCTGTGGCGCATGTTATTGTTCCATAGAGTGACCATGTTGCAGTCGGCAGTCAGGAGTTAGTTGAACATGCTACAGGCAAAATAAATTTTTCCTGAACTAAACGTGGAGTTACCTTCTATACTAACAGGTGCACAGTTGACAGCCCTATTTGACTACTGTTGTGGTCCATATTATGGCAAGAACCACTCAACTAAATAAAGAAAAACGACAGTCCATCATTACTTTAAGACATGAAGTTAAGTTGATCCGGAAAGTTTCAAAAACTTTGAATGTATCCTCAAGTGCAGTCGCAAAAACAATCAAATGCTAAGATGAAACTGGCTCATGAAGACCACCCCAGGAAAGAAAGACTAAGAGCCACCTCTGCTGCTGAGGATAAGTTCATCCAAGACACCAACCTCAGAAATCGCAAGTTAACAGCACCTCAGATCAGAGCCCACTAGGGCTGCAGCTATCGATTAATTGAATAATCGTCTGTCTCTGTCTCATGCACATTACAGCATCAAAAGCATAAGTGAGCGCACTGTACAACAGAAATAACCGTCCGGATGGAACACGGAAAGACATCCATGCACATAAATTCTTCACAGAGGAGGTATGATGGTGTGGGGTTTCTTTGCTGGTGATTCTTGAGGATTTATTCAACATACAAGGCACATTGAACCAGCATGACTACCACAGCATTCTGCCGCACCGTGACATCCCATCCGGTTTGGGCTTACTGGGACCATCATTTGATTTCAAGAAGACAATGACCCCAAAACACACCTCCAGACTGTAGGGGCTCAGATGACCTGGCTTCCACAGACCCCTGGCCTAAACCCAATTGAGATGGTTTGGGACAAAATGGACTGCAGACTGAAGGAAAAGCAGCCAACAAGTGCTCAGCACCTCTAGGAACTCCTTTAAGACTGTTGGAAAACCATTCCAGGTGGCTACCTCATGAAGATAAGAGAATGCCAAGAGTGAGCAAAGCTGTCATCAAAGCAAAAAAGAGGGCTACTATAAAGAATCTAAAATATAAAATACAATCTGACTTGTTTAACACTTTTTTTTTTACAACATAATTCCATATGTGCTCTTTTGTAGTTTTGATGTCTTCAGTATTAATCTATAATGTAGAAAATAATTAAAATAAATTAAAAAAAAACAATGAATGTGAAGGTATGTCCAAGCTCTTGACTGGCAGTGTATGCGTTTGTCCCAGCTTGCACAACACCACATTTCAGTTTAATTCTTCAATCTGGTTTTGTGTTATCTTTGTGACATTTTTACCGTGAATTTCAGACATCTGAAAAATGGGGCAGTGATCGCCCGTTGCAGCCAACCTGAGATCAGCTGGTGGGGCTGGAGGAACACAGATGACGAGTACCTGGTGACGTCCATCGCTAAGGCCTGTCACATGGACACTGGAGCCAAGGCTGCACCAGCCTGCCGACAGCGCAGCGAAGCTCCCGACTCTTCTGACAGCGATTTTGGTAAATCTGTTGTTGAATTTTATGTATGCAGATTCACACAGCACTGAAAGTCTGAAAATACTTTTCAAACTAAGGCCAGTGATTTGTGACTCACCAGGAAGAATATAAATTCCATTATTTACATGCCAAATAAATTTTTCTTACTTCTGATTACCAGGAGATAATAAAACTTCAGTACTAAGAAATACACCATTTTCAATTACACCTGCATACGTAGGGCTTGTTCAGCAAATACATTGTCACCTCCTTATACAGTCATATTTAATTAGCATTAAATTATATTTGTAGTCCATCGTTGTTTACGTGCTCACACTTCAAAAAAAGGAAAAAAAAAGCACCTGCATTAACGGTCAGTACACTGCATTGTAATCAATCTGTGTTACAGAAAGGTTACTAGGCTCTAAGTAGGGCAGCTGTCAGCAGCTGCTGTAAAAAAACAATATGGTTCGCGCATTCGTTTTTCAGTTTCAAAATAAAATAAAATTTAAAAAAAACTGCGTTGTTCTTTTGTTTTTCAGTTTTTAAAACTTAAATGTAGAAATGCATTATTTAACTAATGAAAAAAACACAGTGCTGGGTTTTTGCTCTAGAAATTACAAAATACGGCTCTTGTTTTAATTTGTAGTAATACCGGAAGTCACCGAGGAAGAACAGTTTAGAACTGGTCTGGACCGTGAACACATCTAGAATGGCTGTAGTTGAGCCCTTTTCCAGTTTCATTCTCTTTGAGAGGGGAAAACCCACACAGAAATCATGGAGCTCCATATTGCTCTATAATGAGTGTCAGGAGGTTCTGCATGGAGAACTTTTTAAGAAGACGCAATCATGTGTCCGATACTGATTTGGAGAGAGCTGTAATTTGTTCTGTTAACCAGATATTATTTTCAGTGTTATACTTTATTAACTGTAGAATGTTACGTTTAATTTTAGTGTGTATGTATGTGTGTTTTACAAATAGGTCCGACATATGGATGGAAGTTTATGAAGGGATACTGGTCGTCTATTGGTGCCGCTGTTCCAGTTTAACTGACGATCAGGTTAACTGGTGATAGTTTCCATCTCCAGATGTTTCGCCGCAGATTTGACCAGGCCAGACCTGGCTGTGTGTGAAGATAAAGAAAACCTCGCCGAAAAATGTCAGCATCACTACTTAATAAAGTCTATATCCATGTAAATATCACCTACAGACAGTAAAAAGAAATGTGCTGGCCGAAATAAAAAAAACACGTATTTTTATGAACTGTGAGAGGAAACGATGGAATCCAGAGATAAAATTAGAGATCACAGTCTGACTCATCATGCCACCAATCAGTCTGATGAACATCCCACTTCATCCACATAGATCTTTGTCATCCTGTCAGGTGTTGAACACCTGTTGATTGTTCAGGAAACACGCCCAGGTTAACTGGGGATAGTCACAACTTAACACAGGCTGCCTGGTTAATAACGAGCCACAAAACTAATTGTCTCACCAAGAAAACCCACAACGTAGAAGCACGTCCACTGTCGCGTTGTGTGTTAGTCTGAGTTCAGTGGAACAGATCCAGAGCAGAACTTCAGGTTTATCTCGGGTTTGTTCACAGAAACACTCAGACCCTCAGCAGCCTCCCATCATAACACGCAGCAGAACTTTAGCTAGATCTGATAAAATACACTGGAGCAAACTGAGACCACGTTGTCAAAACTTGTCACTCAGAAAACAATAAAAACACGTTCAGTCCTCCGTCCTGACCGTAATTTCAGAGCACGTTAACCGCTGACAATATTAAATAAAAATGGAAGTAAAGGGATCAGATCTGGTCAAAACAATATATTTGTGTGAGCTGTGTCTTCACAAAAACCCTGGCTAGTTTAGAAATGGCAAAAAGATACTTTTAAAGACATTGCAGAGGAAGACTAGAATACTTCCAGTACTGTGCAGTCTGAGTGATTATACTATGCAGGTAGTTTGTGTTATATTTTGTAATCCTTTTTACATCCTTGTGAAGATGCTTATTGGACTGATCGGTGGCATGATGAGTCAGACTGTGGTTTCTAATTTTATCTCTGCATTCTATCGTTTCCTCTCACCGTTCATAAAAAAAATGTTTTTTGTTTCAGCCAGCATATTTCTTTTAGTGTCTGTAGATGATATTTACATGGATATAAACTTTATTAAGTAGTGATGCCAACGTTTTTCGGCAAGGTTTTCTTTATCTAGTATCTTTATTTCACACACAGCCAGGTCTGATCGGGACAAATCTGCGACGAAACATCTGGAGACGGAAACTATCACCAGTTAACCTAATCACCAGTTAAACTGGAACAGCGGCACCAATAGATGACCAGTATCCCGTCATAAACTTTCATCCACATGTCGGACCTGACTGTAAAACACACAAATGTGCAACGTAACATTCTACAGTTAATAAAGTATGGCACTGAAAATAACATGTGGTTAACAGAACAAAATCTAGCTCTCTCCAAATCAGCATCGGACACGTGATTGCATCTTCTTAAATTGTTCTCCACGCAGAACCTCCTGACACTCATTATAGAGCAATGTGAAGCTCCATGATTTCTGCGTGGGTTTTCCACTCTTAAAGAGAATGAAATAGGAAAAGGGCTCAACTACAGCCATTCTACATGTGTTCACGGTCCAGACCAGTTCTAAACTGTTCTTTCTCGACGACTTCCATTGTTGCAACAAATTAAAACAGCCATATTTAGTATTTCTGGTTTAAAAAGCTAGAGCGAAAATCCAACACTGTGGTTTTTTTCATTAGTTAAATAATACATTTCTACAGTTAGGTTTTAAAAACTGAAAAACCAAAAAACAACGTGGTTTATAGTTTTTTTTTATTTTGAAACAGAAAAACAAATGAGCGAACCATGCACGGATTAAAAACAACTCCTTGCATCTCTTTCAAATGTGGGTTTGTTTTGGTTTTTTTCTTCATAGTTTTTATTTCTGTTCATTTTCAAAGACAATGTCAAAATACAAAGTGCTAAAAAAGGGCTTTAGCACATTTACAGGCTGAGGTACAGAGTGTACAATAATAGGCTGGAAAGTGAATGGCAGCTCAGCACCGAGAGAGAACAGAGATAAATAGTTCAGTTTCAGTGTCACAGTAATTGCTTGTTTTTCTCCGTGGTAGCTGCTGAAAGCAGGACTCTTGACCTGTGATTGTTACCCATAGTAGCACAGTGGTTGTGTCATCAAGAGGAGATAGTGATTGTTCAGCTGGTTACAAATAGTCAGTTTCTGTTAATCATGTTCCTGGCACTTCTTTGATTCCCTGCTGCTTCTTTCATACTTTCTATTCCGTCCCCTTCCCAGCAGGTCAATTCACACAGCAATGCCTTACTTCTCTTAACAATAATAATCTTATCTCTGTCATCCCTTCTCCACAGACTCCTCTCTGACGGTCGGTTCTGGCTGCGATGACAACACTGTGCCACAGAAGCTGCTGATTCTGGATGCTCGCTCATACACTGCTGCAGTGGCTAACCGAGCCAAGGGCGGAGGCTGTGAATGTGAAGGTTGGTGATCAGACATTTACAAAAGTTCAGTGGATTTCACTTTTTTGTCATCTGCTCAGCAATTCAAGCAGATAGAAGAAACACAGGATGAAAGCAGAACTTTTCTGTATATTTCTATGTAAAAGGTGCCGCTCATAGTGACTCAAAAAAAATCAACTTTCATCAACCTCATTTTCAGAAAGAACCGCTTCATTTTTTGGCAAAAAAACGCTGGTAAACCCAATGTTAACTGTCTTCCTAGAACAAGTGGGAGACAAAGTTAGCAACCATCTTTTGAACAGGGTCCAACCAGACGTCTTCGTGGGTGCAAAACATATTTGCCTAAACCCAAAAACACCCAGAAATGTAATAATACACTTTACTTTTATAGCACCTTACAAAACAATTACAAAGTACATCATAATACAACCATATAATAAAACAATAGGAACCAGAACTTAAGATATTCAAACTAAAATAATTTAAATAAATACGACAGTTGCTATCCACTTGATGGGAATTAGGAGCCATTAGTAAGGCACTGCCAGAGGTTCTCAAGAAACGGTTCATAGGGAGTTAGCAGATTGCAGACGTAATACCTGAAATTGAATCAGACGTGCAACCTAAGACCTTACTATTTGAAAGCTTCGACCCGGACCTGGACCCATGCAGAGCTGATAGTTTCCAGACTTGATCCTGGCCAAGAGACCCAGAAACGATCAACACTGATTTCACAGCTGATTGCTATTAACCACTTATTGTTATGTACAAGTTGTCAAAAACAAAACAAAGTGTGTCACATAGTGTAACACTGGTTACCTTCTAACCTCTGCCAGCCTGCACCTATCCTATTTGTCAAGGAAGTTGGTAAAATGTATTTACTTGTTTGACGTCGATTGCTGATTAAAACAAATCCACTCATGATTTCTGCTGAACGGTCCACTTGCTGTAATGGTAAAGCTAACTTGTTTAGAATGAACTTTGCAGTTTTGCTGCATCTTATCATGATGAAGGTAACTTGGACTGTTAAGTGCTTATTTTGTCAACCTGGACTGAAAACATTTGCATTGCTAATATGCTGTGATCTATTGTTACAGCACTGCAAGTTACAATACATATAAATGTCACTTCGGTCATGGTCATTGCTTTCTGATCACTGATACAAGTTTTTTTGATTTCACTCGGGTACTACACATAATGCCAAACAAACCCAGAACATGCAGTAATATAACAGGAACCAACTAACACTAAAAAATATGAATCCATATGTTTGAGATGTTCCTTTCAGGTGAGAGAGACTAAACTGTGCCTAAAGGGAAGTAAATATTTGACTCAAATTTGTTCGATATCCAGAAACACAATGAAAAATGCTCACATTCATTTATATGCAAATTGGCAGCTTTTTGTTGACACGTTTACCATAATAACTGTATGTGGTGATAATATTTTCAGATTGATCCTCTGACCAAAGTGACAGAAATGATGCACCAGGTCCTGATTTGACAGTGGGGTAAAGCATATGACTCCAGATCATTAAATACTTTTTGCATCTGTAACTGTTCTTACCTGAACTCTTAGGTAGGCGGAGAAGTCTTTGCTGCTAACCCTGAGTTAGATATCTAAAGTATCTAGATCTATGGTTTTCCAAAAAAAATAAATCTTTGACCCAGACTTACAGTTCTGATTTCATTCAACTTACTTGATTCTCAGGTTCACAAAAATCACTAGGCTGGGTAATGAGACTGGCAGTAGCACTCTACAGTGGAGCTAAGAAACCTCCATTACACAAGAAAAGCACACTACCACTGTATTAGCTGAAAAAATGAGATTGTACATGTTTATGAAGTTAAGTTTCCACTTTTATTTTGAACACGTTTCCCTTTAAATTAAATTTGCATTTCCCTTTAAAACAAAACAAAAACAAAACAAAAAGTATCTTTGACTCAACCTTACTAACTTCAACTGAACGATTGAATATACAGGGAATACTTTGTACTTTTCTTGTTGTGCCCTGTTGGTTCTGTTATCAGTCCTTTAATAGTCTTTATTTGAAGCTTCCTCAAACTGTAGTCAGCACGAAAACGCAGATTTACGTCATCAAAAACGATTCTTTTTAAGAACTCCGACCAAAGTGAAGATTTGTGAATTCTCCGTTTTATGCGTCTGCATGTGGACATCAGTAACTGGGGTTTTGCGTTTCGAAACGTCACCGCCTGCGACAAAATATGTTATTACGTCACATATGCGACCTGTGTTTACATTCGGTAACAGCATAGATGCTCTCACAAGGTTTTGGGCGCTGTTTCTTGTACAGGCACTTTTTACTTGCTTGTTTTTACAAGCCCAGATACTGCTCCACATTCAACAACACAGGCGAAGGACGACGTTAACGACGGAAGCTTACTCTGATTGGATAGGATTTGGGGAACTACTGCCCACCTAAAGGTCAGGCACATGCTTATGAATGTGCTTAAAAACGCACTTATGCGGTTAGGTGTGGATGAAGTTTTTTTCTAAAAACGAGGTGGTGTGTACGTAAGTTTTTTTTCTAGACAGAGGGGACAGGACATTCGGTTTTACAAAAACCCTGCTACGTGTGGACAAGGCGGCCTTATACACCCACGTATATACACATGTATATGTCTATGGATGGCATCCATTCAGCAACGACGGTGACCTGCTCGAAGATGTCGTCGGAAAAAAAAAAAGATTGTCCTGCAAAGACAGGATAAAAAGAAAATGTCAGACAGAGTTTGTCCTGACGATACTCCTCATGTAACAGAGGCTCAACAGCTCTCTCTCTCTCTGGCGATGTTGTCGTGAATTTACAGTTTCACACAACAGACTGTATTTCACAGTTCGTCTTCGAACTTGAATTCACCTTTCAGTTTCTCTTCTCAACATATTAGTTCAATTTTCAGAAAATAGCACGTGTTACACATCATTTGAACTACCTACAAACATTTCCCTTTTTGTTAGTGTTGGAATGCAGTTGGCATGACTTTTAGAAATCAGCTAGTTTAGAGTTCAGTGATGTTGACTTCAAAAATTATTTGATGTGTGCAGCTTTTTATCACACATCTGTTTAAAAAAAGTGCTGCTTTATAGACTGGAACAATGGCCTTTCTCTCCACTTCCATTTGTACAGCACAACAGTCCAATTTGACAGGTGGAAAAGATTACTGCTACCTGTGGCTGCACACACTCACTTTTAAAGTTGGCAACTGACCTCTAAGTTACTCATCTACAGATTGTCTTATGACCTTAATCAGAGTTTTTTTGTTTTATTGTGTTTAGAGTACTACCCCAACTGTGAGGTAATGTTCATGGGAATGGCGAACATTCATGCCATCCGGAATAGTTTCCACGCTGTCAGGGCTGTCTGCAGTCAGATCCCGGATCCAGGAAAGTAAGTTGATCAGTTTAACCTTTCTCTCTGCACTCGTTTGCACCTCCCTCCCCCTCCCCTGTTTTCATGGCTTCACCCCTCAGTAAGGTGACACCAGACAGCGATGGGAACAGTCCAGTTCCGTTCCTGTTGGGCTGGCTAGCTGTCTGTCTACTGTACACATCAACAGTGATTACGTGTGGTGCGGGTATCCCTTGTTTACATGTTTTTCAGTGCCAGCTGTGTGTTCTGTCACTGTTTGTCTGCTACATGTAGGTTTATGTGTATGGTTCATAGGTTAACCCAGTTGTCATTATGTCACGTTATTTTAAGGTGTGTTGTTATTCTGATTGTGGTGTATAATGACGCAGAGAGGCCTACACAGAAATAGGTCAGAGCGCCCCTGCACTTAGCCCTAAAAATCCTTGTCCAACATTACCCAGAGTAACACAAGCTTATGTGCTTATACAGTTTGTACACTCCAGATCACATCAATTGTTACATATTTTCTTATAGATTATTGGTTGTCTAAGCGGTAGATTATTGGTTATCTAAGCGGTCCAGTCTTGTGTTTCCAGCTGGCTTTCAGCACTCGAAAGCACCCGGTGGCTGCAGCACCTGTCCGTCATGCTCAAGGCTGCCACTCTGGTGTGTTCAGCGGTGGAACGGGAAGGCCGTCCTGTCTTGGTACACTGCTCAGATGGGTGGGACCGCACACCCCAGATTGTTGCCCTCGCCAAGATCCTGCTGGACCCCTACTACAGGACATTAGAGGTGAGAGTGCGCAGTTAGTTTTCTCATTTCGAGTCATTTTTTTTAACATGTATTTGGTTGTAAGTCGCATGTGAGCATAATCTTCCAAATGCACGATGAAGCATGATTTTTGTTGCACTATTTTATTACTTCAGTACTGACTACCATGTCATTCGCAGGGTTTCCAGGTGCTTGTCGAGACTGAGTGGTTAGACTTTGGTCATAAGTTTGGGGACCGCTGTGGCCACCAGGAGAACACCGACGATGTGAGTGAGCAGTGTCCCGTCTTCCTGCAGTGGCTAGACTGTGTTCACCAGCTGCTCAAACAGTTCCCCTGCCTGTTTGAGTTCAATGAGGCCTTCCTGGTGGGTGGCTGTTTAGTACTCTCTGCTGCTCTTTGTCTTTCTTACAGTGATTGTATGCATTTTCTTGTGACTGTTTCACCTTGAAGTGTGAAACATTTGATGAACACATTCATATGTCAATCGCCAATTAGCTGTCACACAGATTATGTACAGATTGTTATGTGCATCATTGCTGTTACAAAAGGCCTGACTTGATGTGTTTTCCTTGGATATCCAGGTCAAGTTGGTGCAGCACACATACTCGTGTCTTTACGGCACGTTTCTGTGTAACAATGCTCGGGAGAGGGAAGCGAGGAACATCTACAAACGCACCTGCTCTGTCTGGTCCCTGCTTCGCACAGGAAACAAGAACTTCCAGAACTTCCTCTACATCCCCAGTCATGATATGGTACCTTCAAGTTTCACATTTTCACATTCACCTTTTTGTTATTGTGCTACCACTTAAATGCAGTTATATCTGGAGGTTGCCTCCCTGTGTTTGCCACTGAGCCTTTCTCTTGGTCAGGGAAAAGGTGACTTGGTTATAATTTTAGATCTGTAGCACACATTTTCAAATCTGTAGTCATAGTTCTCTTAGATCCTGTGCAGAATAAGTAGTTTGATTAATGCATAGCATGACTCTAATTTTAACTCCCAAACTGTCCTTTTGATAAAAGATTGAAAGCACAAGATTAAATTTATCTTTCTTTTCTCTGACACCCTTTCTGATCCCTGCTCACAAAGAATTATGTGATCATGAGGCACAGTTCTTAAAGCATAGCAGACACTGTCACTACCATTTATTGACCTTCTGGGATTGTCTTTGTCACTTGTTTGTCTGCCAGGTGCTGCAGCCAGTCTGCCATACTCGGGCACTACAGCTGTGGACAGCTGTGTACCTGCCCACCTCCTCCCCCTGCACTGCTGTGGATGATTCTGTGGAGCTCTACCTCCCCCTAAACGTCACAGGGGATGAGCTCACCTCCCGTTCCCTGGACAGGTAACGCTTGTTTGATACTAATCTGATTACTTTTACAGAGATTCAAGCTGCCCTCTAGAGTTCCAAATGGAGAACTGTATCCTTGCTATTTCTGCACATCTGGAAAAATATAATCCTTCTGATTTCCAGACTTCCCAAGACCCGCTCCATGGACAACCTACTTTCAGCTTTTGAGAACGGGGTGCCTCTGACTCGTACATCCAGTGACCCCAATCTCAATAAGCACTGCCAGGAGGGTCGCCCTGCAATGGAACCCTCACCTGCAATGGAAGAGCCCTCTGCAGACCAATCAGACGAGGCAACATCTGACTCTGGAGTGGACAGTGCTGAGCAGCAGTCTGTACATCAGAGTGCTGCCAAGACCCCAGAGAGTGTCCCAGGTGCAGAGTCCTCTGAAGACACACTGGAGGAGTCCTGTCTTACCACACAGCCTCTGCCTTCTGTGCCCCTTCCACATGTCCCTGTCACTAAGGACATCACAATCGCTCACACTGCCTTATCCACGCCTGTCCTCCAGCAAGCTTTGCCACAGTTCACAAATCCTCCACTCCCACTACCTCCGCTGGAGGCTGAGAGCCCCTGTAGGACTGCTGAGAACACCATGTCACCCACTCATAAATCAGAGCCATGCTTACCACTGCCCTGCAAGAGCATTCAGTCTGCAGCCAACACACCCACCCCTCTGCTTAACGGACACATTGATGGTCAGGAAAACGGTCTCTCCGAGTCTGCCACCCTGCTGGCTCTGAAGCAGCTAACACCACTCCTTCCCCTGGAGGACTCCACTGAGACTCTCACAGGTGAGGGAGAGTTTCCACCCATCTTGCCTTCCACGGTGACCCAGGATCTTTGCCAGGATCAAATCACCGATAAGGAGCTACCTGAGCTTCAGCCACAAGCTCAACCCCAGAAAGAGAAAGAGAACATGAGACCAGATGTCATGAAAGGAAGAGAGCGTTTGTTGGCTGTTGCACCCGCTCCTGTAGACTGCACCCCGGTAACTGCTCGCCATGTCATCTCCCAGAGCCAATTCTCAGACCTGTCACTGCTCAGCTCCCACTGGGAGAGTGTTCAGGGTCTGGTCCAGTCTGCCTGCAGCACTGCCAGCCATTCTGGTATCAGCAGGGCCCTACAGCCCAACATTTACCAGAGCCGCCGGCTGGCCAGTAAACTCCTTCGGGCCCAGGGCTTCGCCATCCCCAGTGGTTCTCAGTGTTGCCGCAGGGAGGCTCTCTGTTGTCCCAGCAGCCCTCTGCAGGCTGGATGGCTGTCTGCTGCCAGGAGTGCAGGCTACACCGGTCTGTGTGGACCCGCCGCTGCTGCCATCCACAGCTATTCCCTGGCAGGTCATCAACTCTTGCCGGCATCATATTCCTCACCCTCTGCCTCCAGCTCCCCTCCACCACCCCATGCCCCAGCCTACCTTGATGACGACGGGCTGCCGGTGCCAATGGATGCTGTGCAGCAGAGACTGCGACAGATCGAGGCAGGTTACAAGCAGGAGGTGGAGGTGCTGCGGCAGCAGGTGCGACAGCTACAGATGAGGCTGGAGAGTAAACAGTATGGCACCCCTCCCTCAGAGCCAGACATCGACTATGAGGATGATATTGTGAGTAGCTTTTCCTTGGATGGGATTTAATTTATTCTGTCTGCAGTGTTTTTTAAATTAAGTATTTCCTCTCAATTATCTCCACAAGAGTTCGCTTATTTCTGTCTGCCTTCTGGTCTCATCCTGTCCTCTGTCGTTCAGACATGTCTGCGGGAGTCCGACAACAGCAATGAAGAGGATTCTCTGTCCACCCACAGTGAGGACCGTCTGTCAGAGGGCAGCTGGGATCGAGTGGAGCGCAAGGACACTGAGGTCAGCATCCTTTTGAGCTTCCCCACCTAATATAGCTCCTGTCTCCACTTCCTTCTTCCCTTCACCTGCATGTCCAGGAGCACCTCTTAATATCACACATGGTGTGTGTGCGTGTGTGTGTGTAGGTCACGAGGTGGGTGCCCGACCACATGGCTTCCCATTGTTTCAACTGTGACTGTGAGTTCTGGATAGCAAAGAGGCGTCACCATTGCAGGTGGGACTTCACTGTGGTTTTCTTACTCTAATAAGCACATGAATGTCTGTATGTATCTGTAAATATCACATCCCTACAAATGACAAAGATAACAGAGAAACAGCCTGGTTGTGAAATATTGAAGAATCTTTTTCAGTTTGATCACAAACGCAGTGACTGAACAGGGTTGGAGTAAATATGCACTGTTGGAGACAGTCAGACCTCAAGTCAGAGTTCAGAGATGCAAATTACAGAAGTGAGCCATGTGCTCATTTTATAAGAGCTCAGAATAAGTCTCATGTATAATATATTTGTAATTCATGGCTAAGGAGTTTTCACTATCAAGTGATTGATGGTTATTCCTTCTATTTACTTTAAAGACGAATCAGTCATCGAGTGATAGTGCTAAAATACAGCCCATAATACTGCTCATAATTGCATGACAGACCTTACTTGTGTCGGAAATGTGTCCCCCATACCATATAGCATCTTCAATTCTTTTGATAACATGCTTTCAAATGATTGGGAATTGACTTTGTTCCAGTAAGGTGGATGCCTGGGGGATTTGATTCACTACATTGCAATGGAGACAAAGCAAGTGGTGTATGTGTTTCCTCCAACTCATTCATTTCTATTATTTGTCCATAAATATTTCAGTTCAATTTTATTTTATTTATATATTGCCAATCATAGGTCAGATTGTCTCAAGACGCTTTACAGAACCCATATGCCTGAATACTTTATGCTATTTATTTTAGTGTAATGTTATGGTGAGTTACCGCTAACCAAGAAGTAAAAGAAGTCATTCATTTTATAAGAAAACGAAATTTAAACAAAAGCAAGAGTCATTCAGGAATCTGTACCCAGCAGTTTTGATGATTAAATCTTGTCAATTATCAAAACTGTAATGTAATATAATTCTGTCAAGGGATTTACTACACTGAAGCAGATCTTTCACTATAGTTCCTACAGTGGCTCTTTTTAAAGAAATACCACAAAAGTTGAGACATTTGAAGAGGCATTTTTATTTCCTTTCTTACTGAGAGCAAGAGGAGAAACTTCAGTCATCAGACTGTTTTCCCCAACATAACACAAATATTGGATTTTTTTTCTTAATCTGGCTCAGTGAGCTTTAGAGGTGTCAGTATGCAGATTTTATTCACATCCATCATTCTCTCAGCACTCGTTGCTGCGGTGTGATTTGGCCAAAGCAGCAGCCTTGCAGTTAAAACACACACATTGTTTAGTATTTTTCAGGCAATAAGCCAAACTTCAGTTTCAGAATCAAAGGCTCTTGACTTATCATAAAATGATTTATATGCTCTACCAAGGAACCGAGACAAATTGCAGAACAGTGTGTGTACAGCAGATAACATATTCTAGAGTATGAATAGTTAACTATAAGACACTTTCTGTACATGTAGCTAAGATGATGCTAACAGCAGATTTCCAATTAGTGTCAAACAGAACAAACTGTGACAATCTAGTTTGACGGAGTTAAGTAAAACACCTGTCCTTCAGTGTTTTACAATTTCACATTTCATTAAGGTGGTTGAGTCTTTGGATAAGTGTGGGTAGAGGAGGCCTCTAAAATGTTGTGATTAAGGATATAATTCACATCAGGAGGACAGTAAAGTAGATGAGCTTTATCAACAGTGAAGCATAAATCTTTACTTGCTCTACAGCTGATCAGTCACTGCCTGTTGGATTGATCCTGCACAAATTCTTTTGCTGTTAAACGCATAAGCTGCCTTTTTTAGATTGTCCAGCTTGTGATGTTCTGCTTTAATGCAGCAAACATCTCATGTTCTAAAATGCATGCTAAAATCTAAATTGTTTTTGTTTTGCAGCATTACAGATTTGGTATTTAAGTTGTCTGAAATTTTTAACCACCAAAGCACTCAGATTTGAAAGTTGTTTTGATTTGAACTGATGTTTCAAATGAAGGCAGTCATGAATAAAGTACGGTGGCCGAGAGGTGCAAACCAAATTTACATAATGCAAAACACTTTTACAACCTCCAAGACAAATTTACAAGCGATAAAACACTTTTACAAGTACAAAAACACTTTTACAAATCCAAAATCACATAATGCAAAACACTTTTACAAACTCCGAGACAAATTTACACGCGACAAAACAATTTTACATTTCCAAAAACACTTTTACAAGTCCGAAAACACTTTTACAAGTCCGAAAACACTTTTACAAATCCGAAAGTAACCGGAAAGGGAATGTCCCAACTCCGGGGTATAACCGGAAGTGACGACGAGGAGCGGCTAATGCAACTTTTCGTTGTTGTTAATGGGGAACCAAGCGAGCGGGTGATTGTTGCATCGTGGCCCAAATAACTTTGCAAAACATCTCAAGTTTAGTTCAGTTGTTTTTACTGAAGCTCGTGCAGAACCACCAAGCACATATCTTTTAGGTACCGCTTCTTCTGTGGTTCTCTCACAACAGTAACATTCAGTAGGTAACATTACGCTCGTGCGCCCTCAACTGGAGAAACCGTATAACAACAATATAACATTGTAATAATTACTGTCCACAGTATACTTGTACATTTAACAAGCCTTGGTATAACATTTAAAACAATAATATTAAATCTCAGTATACCACAGTGATGTTTTGCCCGTTTTGTGGGTAACATATGAACCGATTGACGCGGTTTTGGTTTTCGTGTGGTCGATCTTTAGAGTGTTTAAATGTCGCAGATCAGACCGACAGAGTGTATTAGCCGCTCCTCGTCGTCACTTCCGGTTATACCCCGGAGTTGGGACATTCCCTTTCCGGTTACTTTCGGATTTGTAAAAGTGTTCTCGGACTTGTAAAAGTGTTTTCGGACTTGTAAAAGTGTTTTTGGAAATGTAAAATTGTTTTGTCGCTTGTAAATTTGTCTCGGAGTTTGTAGAAGTGTTTTGCATTATGTAAATTTGGATTTTGGATTTGTAAAAGTGTTTTTGTACTTGTAAAAGTGTTTTATCGCTTGTAAATTTGTCTTGGAGGTTGTAAAAGTGTTTTGCATTATGTAAATTTGGTTTGCACCTCTCGGCCACCGTAATAAAGTCATGTAGATTACCACACACAGCATCAAAAATACACCATTAACTTTGAAGGCAATTTACTGGTGCAGCTGTATATAGATGAATAATTGCATTCCTGCACGTTTAATGTTTTAATTTAACGTTTTAGTCCAAGTTGCCAGTTACAATGAGCAAAACTGTTACTCACTAGAATTTTTATCAATACTCAACTTGCATTAATTTACATTTCATATTACAGCATATTATTGTCACCGTAGAATATATATTAGAGTTAACCTTATGGTCCTAACTTCAGTGTATGTTCTTGTTTGTTTTTTGTTTATGTGAAATTTTCTTTTAGGTTTGATATAGTATTTTAATAATTGTATTTTTTTATGTGCGCATTCTTTCCAGGAATTGTGGTAATGTGTTCTGTAAAGACTGTTGCCATCTGAAGCTGCCCATTCCTGACCAGCAGCTGTACGACCCGGTGTTGGTCTGCAACACCTGCTATGATCTGCTGCTGGAGTCCCGCACCCGCGAGATCCGCAGCCAGCAGCTTAAGAAGGCCATCGCCACAGCCTCCAGCTGAGAGAAGCACAGCATAGCGTGACCCACCTCAGCTCTGTTCTGCTCGTTTTGGAATGATGAGCTGAGCACCTCGTTGTAAACCTGACCTGTTGTAGTTTTGGCTGCAGGAGCAGGGGATGAGGAGAAACTGTTAACCTTTTGGGAGGCTCGGTTTAGAAATGGAGATGCACAGAGACTGAGAAAGGGAAAGTCTGAGTTCGAGGCATGTTAGCAGGTGTTGACGGTGGTTGGTGGGGGTTTCTACAGAACAAACCCTCCTGTGCAAAGACATTTATCAGTCTGGAGCGCTGCAGCGTCCTGCTGCCTCCACACGGCTCAGTCCTCCGGAGGTGTCCTGTCCGGGACACATGTCCAACCTGTCCACTCACCTTTAGTACCAAACACCTCCTGACAGACACATCTCGCACTTTGGAGAACAATCGCTCACCCTTCCAAGTGTTGGAGACTCCAAAGCCTTTACCTGTACTACTGGAGGCTTTCAACTTTAAAAGAAAAAGAATTGCTGCTATAGTATTTAAAAAATCTAATTTTGTATTCTTATTTTGTGCACTACTAGCTGTTGTGTATTTGAGGGAATTTGAGACCAAACTTGAGCAAAAGGGAGAAATCTGCTGTTTACTTTGCCGTTGCATCTTTATTTCTTGGAGCCTGAATGTAACATGTAATAGGTAACTGGATCGAGTTTAGGTTCATGTTCATGTGCATTTGGTAGGTCGTATATATGTTCATTGCTGCAATGTGTTCTCAAAATTCTGTATATGCACAATGTGGTTCTGTCTTTATCAATGCTTTTCTCCAGTATAGCCATGTTGCGACATTAGACGTTGTGAGGGCTGTGTTCGGACACACTGGTGCAACGCTGCGTGTTTGTGGCAATGTGTGCTTGATGTAATCAGAGGAAGAGGACAGAATTAAGTTGGGAGACAGCAGGTTTCTGTGACGTTTTCTGATGGAAGAAAAAGTCTTTTGAAAGTACTGATGGTTTCTGTGATGTGACTGAGGGAATTTCCTAAAGGTTTCTGCTGACATTCTTGTGATTGAGCGGCTTCGTGTCCACATAAAGCTTAATGTCCATCTGACTGATGACTCCTCCTCAGATTATTAACCAGCAGTGCTGACTGCTGGGGAAAGACTGAACAGAGTGATTGCAGTTTTTGTTCTGTTAGGGGACGTCCCCTTTTTAAAAAATGTGTTTGTGTCTACTGATTGTTCCTTGAGACAATAGTGCCATATTTTGTTTTGTCTATTTTTGAAGCCTTTTTCTTTCTTCTGGATGGCAGCAGGTTTCTAATTGGCCACCTCTCTGTATGTTTTAACGGTACGGATAGTTAGCTGCTTAACAACACTGAGGCGACTAAAGATTAACAGATGGTTATTTGGTAATGAGGCTAACCACGTCAGCGGATGATAGAATATCACTGAATTAGTCGACCTTTATGGTTATCCGTCGTTTAACATTTGGGATTTTGTGAACGGTGTTAATGAAGTCAAAATCTTTAAGAGGAGCTCGGAAATGTAACATTCATAGTTATCTGATCCGTAGTGGCGACTAAAACCTGTCACTTAATGAATAATTGTTGTAAAGAAATGCACTGTAAAAGTTAAATCCCATGGGTTAAAATAAAAGATTATATCATGCATCTCTTTTCTGTGCTGGTTATTTACTTGTTCTGAGGAAAAAGTATTAAAACACATTTAGATTTTCACTCTTAATTTGTTTCATGAAAGCGAACAAAGCTTCAGAAGTGGTGCTCTTGCCAACAGATCAATATAAATCCATCAACATGGGCATGAGTAAGAAACTGTTCACAAGAAGGTGAAATGCAAGAGAAAAAATGCTTCCAAGTGTGCCACAGATCAAGACAAGGATAGAAAGTTGAGACAGCCAATGAAACAACCTGCAAACCGATAAAAGAACATGCAGAGCCAGAATCAAAAGTGCCACAGTTCTTATAGTGTGACTAGAACTTTGAGAACAAGATGCAAAGCTGATGAAGGTCACTGTAGAATACCACAGGGTGGATCTCTAAGATGGAGAGGATCATAAACCACACCTGCATTTATTATTTAGACTGTTCTAGTTTTCATAGTGTCAGATACTTTGTGTTAGTGCTTATGTGATCAGAATCCATTTCTTGATGTTTCTGAAAAGCAGAAGTGGAAAAACACTACACTTACCAAAGTACTCTGCAGTTCTGAGGTACTTCTGCCTTATTTGAAGTATTTGATGCCACTGCAGGGCATTACATGCCAGAGGAAGATATTAGACTTTTTACTGTACTTGTCATAAGATTATTAACTTAATACATTTTAAAACCAGTAATGAACATACAAATCTGGATTGTCTTCACTTGCTTTCCATTGTTTTCATGCATACTGAAGATATTTTAGCTTTCTATTTATTTAGTAAAATTACTGTGTATTTTTTCCCTTTTTTGAACATTTTAAGTAGGAAGATACAGCAGTTGTGTGATTATGAATGGTTAGACAGGGTTAGGTATAGGTGTAGGGCTTCCCAAACTTTACAGCCCCAGATGCCTAAAACAACACTTACAACTTCCACTATCCCCAGATGGAGGTCAAGTTCAGACTATTTTTATTTTTTTAAATCCATTATTACAAAAAGATGCAATCCGTAATTATTTTAGTGTTTCATTTGATTTCTGAAAGTCGTGATCCCCAGTTTTTGTCTTACAACCTGCCAGAGTGTCCTGATGCCCACCTCAGGAACCACTGCTGTAGCAAACCAAAAGTAGATTGTTCCATTTCCAGTGTTGTAAGGTATGAAATTGTGAAAACATATTATATTAAGCACAAAAACACCATGCAAAGCTACATGTGTTACACTGGACCCTGGCTGGCTTCACAGTGTAGTTGAGATGTCACAAATCAGACATATTTACTGGAAGCTCAGAGATCAATGTGAACACAGATTCCTAGAGTCAAATTCTGCACGTAAGTGATTGTGCACAGTGACATTTAAACATTTCAGCAAAGGAATTTTAAACTAAACACTTTTTTCTGTGATTTTAATACTTCTACTTGCACACTGAAACACATCACAGTCATAGTAGAAGCACCGGGGTTTTTCCTGCATCCGTCCACCAGATGGAGATTTTTCATCAGGAGAAACACTAAGAGGAGCTGCCGCAACCAGAACAGCAATTTCAGCCAGTCATAGTCACTGAATAATGTCACACTTATAGATTACTTTATTTCATCCCTTTCTCTGGTACAGACAAAGTGAAGTTCCTTCTTATTAAGCCAACTGTCATTTCCTCTGTAGTTTAAAATGATGTAGATGTTAAAAATGAAATGATGATTCAGAAATCTGCAGTGTTGTGCTATTCCTAATGTTTCATATATTTCCTTAATGCTTCCACACACACATATCTGTGTAAAGGCAAGACCTTCACATACCTTCAAAGCCAGTTTTTCAAACTAATCAAATTCTTGGTAAAAGTTTTTAAGAAAACCAATACAAGCTAAACTATGGAACTGTACTCACTCTGGATAATCAATAATTCAGACTGAGGGTATTCTAGGTTTCCACTCCATGAATGAAAAGAAAGGTGACAGCTCAAACATTCTCTGTTTTCTGTGGAAAACTTTAAGAGAAATATTGTGCTTTTTTTTGTTGTGTTTGTTGTTTTTTGGACAGGTGAACTCTCTCTGTCTCTCTTTAACTCATCAGTCCTCACTGAGCTGCTGGTGATTCGTTCATTACAAGTTCTGCTCAAATCCAGACATTTTGGTTTCACTTCTACTGTTAATCCCATTTTTTTGCAATAAGACCTTCAATTACATCAGGAGGAACTTCAAATATAAATAACACGCAGTGGTGGAAAGTGCATTTACTCCATAGCTCCATTTAAGCACTTGCATGGAAATATTTCAAATTTATTTATGTAGGCTACTTTTACTTAACCCTTTTACATTTTACAGTGTAATATTCTCAAACCATTACAATTGTGGGTGCTTTATAAACAGGGAGGTCCTCATATCAGATACTGTGCGCAAAAGAATTCACAATAACAATATTATTGTAATATTTAGAGAATTTTTATTTTTTTTTTTAAATCTTTGTTTATTATGTGTTCTGTCTCTTTTTTTTCTTTTGGCAAATAAATTAGACGGCAAATACAAGTGTAGGAAGGGGGAGAGAGTCTGGAACCATCACTGAAGTGTTAAGCAGATAGTTACTGGAACTTTATTATTTACAATATTACCATATGTGTGTTATTAACATGATATCAGAATTTCGTTTTTAAGTTCATCATAAAACATATAATATCACATTATGGTTTATGATGCATTATTCTATATGAAACTGCCCAATAAGTAGTTGTAACATCGTCAACATCATAACCAACTACAATATTAAGTGACATATTAATGCATCAATAACGCCAATGCATGGAACTAATAACACATAATGAGAACTTTTAATGGTTTAAGTAGATTATTTTGGCATCATTCAACCAAACTCTATGATATGATTAACCTTTCACACAGATTATTGAAAAGCATGACTGACACTCTGATAATAACAGTATAAACAGTGCATATGGATACTAGAATTTGTGACTGAATACTTCCACTTCTTATTATAATGGAATTTTTTTATAATGCGAAACTTTTATTTTGGTTAATATTTGAATTCAAAAGCATGACTGACAGTCTGATAATAATAGTATAAATAGTGCATACTAGAATTTGTGACTGAATCCTTCTAGTTCTTATTATAATGGAGTATTTTTATAATGTGGTACTTTTATTTTGGTTAATATTCGAATCCTTTCTTCCACCACTGACAAAACAGTGCACCAGACATGCAGAAAGTTTCCATGTGATCTAATGTTGCTGTCATACAAGGTGGAGTTTTGGGTTTGCATATGTCACTGCCATCATGTAGCTTCGTTTAACAGCTGGATGAAGCTGATGTAGAACGTGTAGCTGCAGGACCAGGCTGGAATATAATTGTGGTCCTGATATTAATGTGAAGGAACAGGTGGAGTAACGGGGGAGAGGTTGAGGCTGGACTAATAAGAATATTCCTCCCTCTCTCTCCCCTCTGTTGATCAGGTGAAGGCCACCTTGAGCCACCTATGAAGTTGTCAGCGCCCCGTCATCATTATCTCAGCCTGATTTGCTACAGATCACCAGAAAGCTTCTTCTCCATCTGAACGCTGCGTTACTTTTGACTCCAGGAGCCCATAGAGAGCCTCCTCAACGGCTCTCAGCACAATGCCCGAAAGGGGAGGGGCCACTCCTTCTTTCCTGTTGGGGGGTCCGCTGATAGATAAATATAAGACCCCCGCAAGAATGCGATCACATTGGAAAAAAAGACAAGTCGCTGTGTTGCCTCCTCTCGCTCGACACACAGACGCTCCAAGATGCAGCAGCTGATCCTGTGTGTTCTCCTGGCATCCTTCTGGACGAGCTGCACCGGAGCAGGAGGTGAGTCTGCTCAGCCATACAGGGAGAAGATGTGCAATTTATTTACATCATTTGAATCTCTGCCTGTTAGTCTGCTAAATAAAATGTGAAAGAAATTGGCCAGTTAATTCAATAATAGATGGGTAGTCTGTGCTTTTTCTCGGAATGTTTGTCCTTTGCGCAATTTCAGCTTGTTGTCTCAATATTTATTTTTCATTTTGATCTGCCAAATTATTTTACATCTAATCACGCTTGATATCCAAATTAATACAAGCTCTAATATCAGTAAATATGGAATGAATGACGACTAGAAAGCTGCTCAGCGAAAGCAGTAAGATAAAGTTGCGTTTTTTTCTTCCGCTGTGTCACTTTATTAGTTAGAAAGTTGATATGTTGTGGAATTCCGTGAATCTAAAAATAGACAGAAATTCCAAAACTGATAAAGAAAAACGTTCAGGTGAGAGATGGAAGCTGAAAACGAGCCACCCCCCAACACTCAACCACCCTTCTCCAAAAGAGAGCACCAAAAACCGCCTACGTGACGCGCTCCACCTGCCTGTCCATCAGGCCGGGGAGGCTCCTCCGTGCATCAAAACATGAAGCTGCAGCTCCGGGCTGAAGGCAGCAGAGGGTCCGAAGATAAAAGCAGCAGAGCTGAGATTCCCTCTGAGCCTCCGCGTGTCAGACACGTCTGTGTCTCCCGTTCGCTTGCACTCCCCCTCTTTTTGCCCCCCCCTCTCTGACTCCTTCTCTCACTCTTGCACCTGCTCGCTCAGCCAGTCAGAGTCGTTTGTTGCCGCGGAGAGAAGCGTCATGCGCAGCGCCACTGTCTCCAGATCTCCAGAACAGTCCTCCGCGGTTTGGCACCAGGACTCAGGGATGGTAGCAGCGTTCACTGCAGACCGATCAGAGCGACTCATTCTAGTCACCGGTCACTATGGAAGTAAACGGCTAAAGCTCCTCTTATGTTTTTTTATTTTATTTTTTTTATTTGTTTTCTTTTAAAATTCCAAATACACATTTTCTTTCTGTCTTTAAAATGTGGCTGAGCTTGACCTTAACAAAAATAAATACTTGACTAAAATGTTTAAGTCATTGAAGTGACAGCTGAAATGAAAATAGCATCATTTATGATCGCGTGCTGCGAGATACACGATATTGCCAAAAGTATTCGCTCACCTGCCTTGACTCGCATATGAACGTAAGCGACATCCCATTCCTAATCCATAGGGTTCAATATGACATCGGTCCACCCTTTGCAGCTATAAAAGCTTCAACTCTTCTGGGAAAGCTGTCCTCAAGGTTTAGGAGTGTGTTTACGGGAATTTTTGACGATTCTTCCAGAAGCGCATTTGTGAGGTCACACACTGATGTTGGACGAGAAGGCCTGGCTCTCAGTCTCCGCTCTAATTCATCCCAAAGGTGTTCTATCGGGTTGAGGTCATGACTCTATGCAGGCCAGTCAAATTCATCCACACCAGACTCTGTCATCCATGTCTTTATGGACCTTGCTTTGTGCACTGGTGCACAGTCATGTTGGAAGAGGAAGGGGCCAGCTCCAAACTGTTCCCACAAAGTTGGGAGCATGGAATTGTCCAAAATGTCTTGGTATGCTGAATCATTCAGACTTCCTTTCACTGGAACTAAGGGGCCAAGCCCAGCTCCTGAAAAACAACCTCACACCATAATCCCCCCTCCACCAAACTTTACACTTGCCACAATGCAGTCCAACAAGTATCGTTCTCCTGGCAACCGCCAAACCCAGACTCGTCCATCAGATTGCCAGATGGAGAAGTGCGATTCGTCACTCCAGAGAACGCGTCTCCACTGCTCTAGAGTCCAGCGGCGGCGTGCTTTACACCACTGCATCCGACGCTTTGCATTGCACTTGGTGATGTATGGCTTGGATGCAGGTGCTCGGCCATGGAAACCCATTCCATGAAGCTCTCTGCGCACTGTTCTTGAGCTAATCTGAAGGCCACATGAAGTTTGAAGGTCTGTAGCGATTGACTCTGCAGAAAGTTGGCGACCTCTTGGCACTATGTGCCTCAGCATCCGCTGACCCCGCTCCGTCAGTTTACGTGGCCTACCACTTCGTGGCAGAGTTGCTGTCGTTCCCACACACTTCCACTTTCTTATAATACAGCTGACAGTAGACTGTGGAATATTTAGGAGCGAGGAAATATCACGCACAGGTGGCATCCTATCACAGTTCCACGCTAGATTTCACTGAGCTCCTGAGAGCGACCCATTTTTTCACAAATGTTTGTAAAAGCAGTCTGCATGCCTAGGTGGTTGATTTTATACACCTGTGGCCATGGAAGTGATTGGAACACCTGATTCTGATTATTTGGATGGTTGAGCGAATACTTTTGGCAATATAGTGTACATCCGTGCTGTATGTTCACCATCACAGCACCTTTAATACAGTCACGAGCTCTAAAATATTCTCTTTGATTGGCTTATATAACATCTGTGACATCCAGGAGGAAGCTGCTTTGTTTCTACAGCTGATGTAAAATATATTTTAAATGGCTAGTGGTCGTTAACTTTGCATCAGTCTGAGAATTCATTCATTCATTCATTCATTCATTCATTCCGTGTTGTGGACGGTGGCCAGTGCGCGCTCCGATAAACGGTCCACATCCATAGAGACCCAGTAGTACTGCTCTTATTTTTGAAAGTTTTGTGCGTGTTGGGGTTGTTCTGCTACTTTTGAGAGAACCACTTTTGACTCAGAACTACTGTTGTGGGGAAATTAGTGTACATTCCCATAACTTTAAAGATTAAAGAGATTAAAGAGACTTTATCTCAACATTCCCATAACTTTAAATGTCAATTTGAACTAAATACTTGATTTAAAGTTTAGAATCAGGTTAATATTAGCGTTCGGAACTTTGCTAAGGGTAATTCCAGGGAATTATGTCATCCGGCGTCCTTACTGAAACAGCTGAGTGTTCATGTGGCTCCTGGTGCTGCCGAGTTCTCATGTCGTTTTCAGACGCGCCGTAGGACGGACTGTTTTCCCTTCGCTGCCTTTTGTTTCCTCCTTGACAGTTTCCTCAGCTCACTCTCTGGCCGCAGCTATCACATCTATTCAACCCATTCATTGCTCATATTGTTCATATTGTTCATTCTGCTGAGCGCCACACATAAAATCAAAGCCGAGCGCCCGCTGGTCAAGAATTGTGCGGACAGAAATCTGATTGGCTGAGATGAAAAGAAGCCATTCTGAGCCATAACTAGAGATATTTCAGTGATGTAGGGTATTTCTGGATTCGTTAAGTATTTTTGCGTAAGCAAAACCAGCCGTATGACATGTAAAAAAAAAAAAAAAAAAAAAGCTCCTTTAGTGGTAGAATCCATATATAATGCAAATATTATGTAACAGGTATTTCAGACACTGTTCTTAGACAAATGTACGAGTAACACGAGTAAAAGTACTCAATGTATTATTTACGATGCATTTTAATTTTATTCAATTCAATTTTATTTATATAGCGCCAATTACCGGTCAAATTGTCTCCAGATGCTTTACAGAACCCATATGCCTGAACCCCCAGAGCAAGCCCTAAGGCCACAGTGGCAAGGAACCTTGAGCAGAACCCGGCTCTATTTTACTATTTGTACTTGGTTACAATTACATGTTTTAAAACCTCAGTTCAGTAACTTGTAACTACAGTTCTCAAATAAATGTATACATTCCACTATAGTGGACTAAAAAAGTAGATGCATGAAGTGGCATGAAGTACTAAAGTCTCTGTACATAAGATCAAGTACTTAGTTACTTTCCACTGTTCATACACACGAAACATGAGTAAATATTCTATGTGATTTCAAAGATTTGATAAAAGCTTTTTTGGTGGGTAGCTACAGCCACGTCCTATGGGGATCAGTGGAGGCTGATCACTTATCGGCTTGATGAACAGAATCAATATTCAGCATTTTTCTGATAATAGGTATAGCAATTTTTAACGGATTAATGCATTTTATGAATGTAAAAACATGCTACTTTAGGCTTTGATGCCTCTCTCTCTTAAGTCCCGCCCACAGCACCATCTGATTGGTTACATGTCCTGAGTAAAACTGATGAATCAATGCTAAAAGTATCTGTTCTGAATAAATGGGTGAAAAACACAAGACAAAGTTTTGTTTTACTTTGTTTTTCGGTTTTCTAAATTTTGAAACCCAGATTTTTAAGATTTTTTTATTACTGCATATATATATATATATATATATATATATATATATATATATATATATATATATATATATATATATATATATATATATATATATATAAATAAATAAAAAAAAAATATTGGTCCTGAAAAAAAATTGGTGGATCCCAAAGTAGCAAATACTACAAACATTAATGCTGATGACTGACAAGCTTCATTATCACCATCATGAGATACAGTTGAACCATCTTGTCTCTGTAAGACACACAGCTGTGATACTAAAAATAACACATTTTACTGTTAAAGCTGAAGCTGTAAAACCTTGTTGGCAAACGTGACTCAAGGTTTGAAATTAATCCTAATCCTTTCATACACTCAGCATCCAGACTACAGTGACGGAGAGTAATTAGACATTTCTGAAGTAAGATTTTTTTTTCTTCTTCAAGGCCCACACTTCACTCCCATGCAAATCCAGTGATTAAAATAAAACATGAGAAATAAATCATTGAAATATGACAATCTCTTTCCACTCTGGAGCCATTGTAGAGAATGATGGTACCCCTCAATACCACCTGACCCCAGAATGTTTGGCCCCTGCATGGTTTATTTTCAGAATCCATTATCATGCAGCTGCAGGAGGAAAAGGTTCACCAACATGGCAAAGAAACCAAGCAGGGACTTCCTTCACAAACACAGTGAGAAATCCTAATGTGAGAGCAGGAGACCCTCCCTGTATTTTTTCAATGCATGTGTGTTTTTCATAAATATTTGATTTGTGAGATAGCAGCAGATATTTGTCTCTGCGTAAAGGGTGGAAACATGCAAACCAATTGTGAAATATTAATAAACCCACAGACAAACATGTGAGAATGGGATCTCGGTGATGCAAAAGATTGGCTCTCTGTTTATGCTGATAGCACGGAAAGATAAAGCACAAACGACTACTTTTTTGTGAATAGGAAGACAGTTTCCTGTGTACTAGAGGTTTTGGTGTGGCCCTGAATAACAGTTGACTTAAACTAATAGGAGAACAATTCACCGTTTGCAGTAAGGAACAAAATAATCTATTAATAAAAGCACACATATTTTTATATATATATATATATATATATATATATATATATATATATATATATATATATATAAAAATAATTTTTTTTTACGTATGTGTGCTTTTATTAATAGATTATTTTCTGTGTGTATATATATATATACATATACATATATATATATATATATATATATATATATATATATATATATATATATATATATATATATATATATATATATATATATATATATATATATATCTGTCAGGATTCGTGCCAGCAAATATGGCAAGAGTCCAGCTGGGGTTTATTTGGTGTCATTTAGAAATGAATAATGCGAGGAGATGACACTGGCATCAACTGTGTTTATGCTCCTTACATCACTCACTGTTGGTATATACAATGTCTTGTCAATAAAAACCTATTCTTGACAAAATATTTTTTTGTGTTTCAGACTGGTGCTATCAGTCCCAGTTTACCTGCGATCATCAGTGCAATGGTGAGCTTGTTTTACAATTTTATAACACACAGAAAACACACAGAAGTGTAGTTTAAAATAAAGAGAATTACAACATTTACCAATACTGAGAAAGACTTACCACGAGATCTGCACTCATACTCACAAAGAGTTAGCTAATCAGAAATACAGGTAGGAGTCCCATATATTTGTAAATGAAACCTTAAAAACTAGTCTTGAACCTACAGTTTAAAATGCTAAAATTGAGGCCATATGCAGTTTTCCATCTTTTGTGTCTTGCTGCAGCCATCTGCAGCAGTTTGCATAGGTTGTGCTGAATCAGACAGTTCAAGTGTTAAAATGTAATAATAGTGCTCGATTTGAAAGTGACCTGGGGTCCGTTTCACAAAGCAGGTTCGGCAAACTCTGAGTATAACCCTGAACTCTGAGTTGATCTACTGTGAGATAGGAAACTCTGAGTTTCCGACTCCAGAACAGCTGATCTGAGTTGGTTTAATCAACTCGGAGTAGTTTCACCAGGAGTTAAGCGCGTGCACAACTATAAAAAGCCAGCATCAGTGGAGCCACGATTCAACGAGTCACCACGGCAACGGGGAAGCGGAGGGCTGCGTTTTTCACCCCATTTGAATTGGAAATTTTAATGCGCTCATGTGGCGAGTTTGAACACATTTTTACAAAGAAGTGCACCACCCGCTGCACCTGCAAAAGAGAGGGAGATGGTGTGGGAGAACATTGCTGCCTGGGTCAATGCGTAAGTTTAAATGCAGTCCTTTGCAATCACAATAATATTACAGGGGAAAACTGTTTGAATGGTAGTCTATTAAGTTATTTCATTTAGGCGCAATCCCGCGGGGGAGAAGCGCACGTGGCAGCAGTTTAAGATGAAATGTAGAAACATTGTTCAAACAGGTAAGACCTCGGCATATTCTCATGGAGGTACCTCATTTTGATCATATTTTACATTGTAAAGTAGCCCAAATATTAAGTGGCTGTTTGACTGTGCAATTGTTTTATCCCACACATAGCCTAAATGTCTTCATCCATATCATGTTCTGTTAAACAATTAAGCCTATTTAAACTAACACAGACTTCTACTCAGCCAACAGAAAGAAAGCAGATGCCTGTAAAAAGGGTGGTGGCCCAGCACTGCCACCTCTAATCACACTGGGAAATCCTAAAAGAAATTAAAATTACTAATCCCAGTCTGAGGTTACAGCACAATGTCATTAACAGAATATGATTTAAAGTTAATTTAACAGATCTCTACATCATTCACTTTCAATACTGTGGAACTCCTTGATGGCTCTGACAGGTTTATGTCCAGGGAAAACGACAAAGATGGTTAAAAGCCGTTTCAGGGCCAGGCACACTTTTCTGACCGCCCTGCATACAGTTGCCTTACTTAAGTGCTCTGTATCTCCGATATTATACAAAAAAACTTCCATTTGCAAAGAACCGCAACGCAACACACAATATCTGCTGGGATGTGAGAGCATGACTGAGGTTGGTGATTTTGCAAATGTAAAGACGGATTAGGTTGTGTTTGTAGATTATGGACTGTGGCGTGAAACGGTACCGCTCAAAAACATAATTGTCCGGAAATGCAAGAACATCTATGCACGGTCTGATAACAATCTCCCGACGAATATTTAATTCTCTGTGCAGTAATGCTGCTTCTTCATCCACTGGATCGTTAACGAAAGGACATGCCATTTTGACAGACGGCAGAACTAGGCTACGCCAAAACCCGCCTGCTGACTGCTTGAATGAATGAGGAAATCAAATAGCGTGTGTGACTGAAAGAGGGCGGAGACGGAGAGAAACTCGAGGTTCATTAAGAAAAACCTGGTCCCGACCAGGTTAGGTTCATTGACTCTGTTACTACAGTAACTGACCGAGAGCTTAAGTTACCTCTCTCTCTGAAACAGGCTACAGTTACCCCTCTTCTCTGGTTTGAGTTGCCTCCCTTTTTGAAACGGAAAATGCAGTTTCCCTCATTTCAGGGTTAACAGACTCAGAGTTTTCACTAAACCTGCTTTGTGAAGGACCCCTGCCTTTTTTTTAAAACAAACAAACAAACAAACAAACAAACAAAAAAAATTACATGTTGGAAATGTTAGAATTCAGCGACTGAGTTCACTTGGAGATAAATATTGAGCCTGTAATCCAATGTCAGCCAACATTTCTTGAATAAGACGTGACATAGGCCATAAATATGGCGATGTTTTCCTATATGAGGAGTCTGAAGCTATGATAATAACTTTCATTGGTGGTTGCAGCTGGTGATGACATGTTTTAACTTCTGTGAGAAAGACCTGCAATTTGTTCAGTTGCATCACATAGCAAGAACTGACGGATCTGTTTAAAAATGCAAGCTGATGCTTCTGAAAGATTTGGCCCAAAGGTAAAATCTCTGTGGAGAATAGTAAAGGGCCAATGATTGATCCCTGTGACTCACCGTGCATGTGGTGGATTTACTGTCCCTCCAACCAATCTGTTCAGAGACATAATAAGAAAATCAGTCTAGAAGCAATAAAACTGATGTTTGGCCTCTGCCAGCTGCTATAAGAAGATTATTAACCAGTTTAAATCTTTAAACTCTGCTCTTTCTTGTCGTAGCACCAGAAAAGTGGGACCACGCCTTTAAGGAATGTGCAGGAAAATACCAGTCGCCCATCAACATCGTCACCAGAAAGACTTTGAAAGATGAACGTCTGACTCCAATACAGTTTAAGAACTACCAGCAGATCTTCAGGAGCACCATCAAAAACAACGGCCACTCAGGTGAGCCTCCTTTCTGTTTAACATTGATTAGTAAACAGTGTTTAAAGCTCTGTTGTGAAGTCAGTATGTTTGATGTTTGTCCCCTCTAGTTCAAGTTGGAGTTCCTCATATGAACACCATCTCAGGGGGAGGCCTGCAGGGCATCTACAAGGCGGTGCAGTTCCACCTGCACTGGGGCAACAATGGAGGACCTGGCTCCGAACACACCATTGATGGGGAGCAGTATCCCATGGAGGTACATTAACAATCCTAAAGAAAACACACACAGACTGTCTGTGACATGGTGAATATGAGAGAGCAGTCATAATTGAGGATTAGTGATTCGGTACAAATGAAGTCAAAACTTTCAATTAATAATTATCTTGTACCACACTCGCTGTCCACTGATTAAAACATTTTATTGGCTGCATAGCATTACTATAGGAAAAAAACACCTAACTAATAACGTTGCTAATCAATATGAAAACATGTGGAAGTTAGTAAATGATCATATTGTTTCCTTAACCACTGAAAACGTAGTAAAACAGACCAATCATTTTAGGCACGATGATAAAAATGGTTTTATCTATGAATTAAACTCTTTATTATGTACAGTGTATGAATACACAATATTTTAAATGAAAAATGGTGCTATTCTATACTATTAGCATATGAATAAAACACTAAAACTAACAATATGTTTGTCCAGCTCATACTTGTCCACATCCTCAGCCTGTAGTTCATTCTTAATAAATATGTGAGTTCTGAAAGCACATACTGAATATTTACTGTAGTCTTTAATGTGGCTCTTTGTTAGAAAACAATTTCAGCTGTGGATTTGCCTACTAGTGAATACTTAAGGTGTCCGAAGGCTTGACTCAATATAGATTACACTGCACTTGCTCATGGTAAAGAAGGAACGTGTCACTCTGTAGTGACGTGTTGTGGCCCATTGATATTTTTTAACTGTGTATCAGACTTGGAATACACAGCAGACGGTAGTCTTAGAATGGAAGAATATCACCAGATCTAACCTTTAAAGGTAAAGCCAGCGATTTTAATCTAATACATTTGGTGTCATATTCAGGGAATCACTGCTCACAGTCTCCAAGCTGTTCCTGCATAAACATGAGGCAGGGGTTTGGTTTCTTAGTTGTATAAAATGCCATGGAGAAAGAGCAGGAACAGCAAAAAGTGAGATTTCCTTAACTGTACAGCAGTTGTGAACAGACACAACAAAGTCAGCAATGCCTGCAGTTAATCACTCATGTTTAATTAACCACTGGTAGTCAGGACCGAGCGCTTTGTTTTCCTCTGGAAACCAGTCATGTGGTAGGAGTGTGATGAATCAGGCAGCAAGAAGTGACAGTTCAAATCTGAAAGCAAACACAGATATCTGTGTTATAGTTTCCAAAATCCTTCATTTCTGCCTGTTGAGGCTCAAACGCAAACCAAGATATTTCAAACTAAAAGGGGTTCAGCAGCATTTACAAAAGTTCCTTTAAGACATGTTTCTGATAAATACCTGCAGAACCTGATATCTATTTCTTTTATTACAGCATGAAATCTCCACACATGTTGCAATTGCAGCAGCTATAATTGTGACATTTTTGCTGGTTCTGTTTACAATAAGGTTCTCCATATACTGCATGAAATATAATGTTGCAGAAGGTGTTAACAGTTGTAATGTTTTCTCTGCAGCTGCACATTGTTCACATGAAGAGCCACTACACTGATCTGACTACAGCTTTGAGAGATCCAGAGGGAATTGCAGTTCTTGGATTTTTCTATGAGGTACTTCATAATTTCCGGTTTCATTTTATCAGTCTACTGTTGCAAGTGTGAAATTGTGAAATTAAACAATACTGATATGTGTCTCCTCCCATATTTAGAAATCCAACAGTGCAAACAGAAAGTATGAAGCCATCATCAACACTGTGCGAAATGTCAAAGCCACAAGTATGTATGACTGTTCTGTACAATCAACCAAACACAAGACTGCATATCTTTGTTGCTAATGTTTTCACTGCTGCTTCTCTGTTTTCAGATGGTAATACATCTCTACCAGCCATCTCTCTGGCCCAGCTGATCCCATCTGAGCAGAATCTGACCTCCTACTACCGATACAAAGGCTCTCTGACCACCCCAGGGTGTGCTGAGGCTGTGGTTTGGACTGTGTTTGAGAAGCCCATCCCTCTGAGCATGGATCAGGTTAGAATTCACCTGATTTTACTCACTGTTTTAAAAATTAATTTTTCTATTCTCCATTAATTTTAAATCAAAACTTCAGTTATCAAAATGTTTTCCTGAGTAGTGAAGGGAGAACTGTTCAAGAAAAGTATTCATTCTGCAGAAACCCATTCCCTGTAACTAATGACTTTTTTATACTCCTTTGTTACATTGTTACAGATGTATTGATGTTAATGCAGCATCTTTTTGTTGTGGCTGGTTATGGTGAAGCTACATTCAACTAGCTTATGAACAGTTAGGGGTTCCAGCCCTCTGTTACATGAATCTCTAATAATTTCTTTTACTTGTCTCTAACTTTTACTAGCATTCTACAACTTGTTCTCAAACTACTGGATAATTTATATACCATACCAGCCATGTGAGAAGTGACACTGTTAACAACTCACAGATAGAGAGGTTGTTATGTTATTAAAGCCACTACAATGTCAGCTGCAAAGCTGCAATAGGCAGAACTTGAAAGAATTAACCCTCCTCCTGCCGCTCTCTCTTCTTTCAGTTCTAAGCCCCTGCAGATGTGCAGAAGTCTAGTTATACAACTGAATCACAATAAGCTGAAATGCTAGCATGGAATTTTTGCCATCTATGCCCCCCCAAAATACTGCCTACTAAACTTTAATATTTGCTAATGTGTTGTAAACTCATAAGTCTTTCAATGCAAATTCTTAAACTGCAGACTCACTAATAAATGTAATTGTCAGATAAAAGAGGTGCACTATTTTCCTCCTAAAATTTGTGGAGCAAAGCAGCATAAAAAGAAAATGCTGAGGTGCAAGCAGTGTACAGAATGCTAGAATCTTTCCTTTGCTGGCCCTCCGTATACAAATTGACATAAAAACTCAGCGTTCCAAGACTCAGTGGGATTACACACTTTGGCGAAGATAGAGCCTGACTTTATATCTAATAATCTTCTGTTCCTCCAGCTGGGAGCATTCTCAGACCTGCAGTTCCACGATGGCAAGCAGATGATGGGAAATTTCAGGCCCGTCCAGCCCCTCAATGGCCGGCAGGTGTTCAGATCAGGAGGTGCCATGATCCTGGCCAGCTCTGCCCTCCTGATGGCCGCCATTTCCATGGCGTTGGGATTGTCCCACCCCATTTAGAGTGAGGCGTCCCAATGCTGCACTGCGACATCCATAAACACAATAAGCTCTGTATCAGTCCTCAGCTGAGCCCTGGTTTGTAACATGTTAGTCTCATGGCTGCAAAGATGATAGACCATGTCGTAGTGCAGGCATTACCTGCCTGGTGTTCTTCCCTTATGACACAAATGACAAAGGCATTCAAGGAATGCCTTACGAAAGGTGCTGTAAGGGTTTCATCAGCATTCATGCATGCATAGTGAAAGAATAGGTCTTATTTCAGCATTATGAATGTGCCATAACACAGGTTGCCAAGCACTCTAAATGACAACTAATTTCAGATTCAACCCCAGATCTCCTAGTCATGCCCTCATATCTCACAGCATCATCCTAAACACCAACACACTCCTTGAACACTTAAGACCTCATCCCCCCTGTCCAATGTCAGGTAAATTTAGTCTCTGCTAATGTCAGAGTGACTTGTCGATGTCAGCCCCATGAACTGGCATGTGATGTGTTATTAATGGGGCAGGTGAACAGCATGGAGTTATAAATAGCAGAACCGAGTCATAAAAACAAGCTCCATTTCAAAGTCAGAGGTCAAAACAGTTTGTTTTTTGTTTCAAAGTCCTGGAGCGCACAGTACAACTGACAGGTGAAGCCCTCACAGCCACTGAGTCAGCAGCTGGTTTGTGAAATGGAGCAAGTGTGACAAGTGTAAGGCCTTTTGCCACCAGCATTCTGTAACTGGAAAATCCACAAAAAACAAATGCATGCTGTTCTGAGAGCAGAGCTGCAGCCTCTCTCCTCTTAGAGTCAAAGGAAGCCGACACCTGAGGGAAAAATGATGATGATGCAGAGATGGTGATAGTGACTCACACAGTGAGTGACAGCATCTGCAGCACGAGGACACAGCAACACTTCTCAGAGCCGAGCAGCACGTCTTTTCCACCATTACTTTCATGCATTTCAAACATGTATCGCATGAGCCCGTGTGTCTTGATGTTGCAGATGGTGAGCTACATGCACATGGCTGCTGAAGTGATGCCGCACACACTAAACAATGCTTGCCAAATTCATACACACACCTCCGTTTCTCCCAGTTTTGACCCATAAAGTTCAGTGAGCTTATCGTGAGGACATGTGACTGTGTTCATGGCTTGTATTTCAGGCTCTGGGATGCACTGAATGTTATCGACTGTGAATTACACCCCACAGAGTTCTCACTCATTTATTCAAGAGGACTTATGTATTCTAGTGAGAGATCTGTGCAATTTTCCAGCAAGATGTATTGTGATGATCTAGCAAAGAATCTGTATATTGTCCATTGTTTCATACGCCATAGCCATTATATTTCTATGCTGTGCCATTGTACACATGTATTTATGTACTGAATGTGTATATTGATATGAGACGCACAGTTATTGTTATTTATGTATTGCAAAGTTTATAGGCAGTAGTACTGAGTGTAAACCTATATATGAAGCATCGAGTTGTTCATGTCCAATAGAGTTTACTTTATGATCTTCAAGTGTATAAGACTGTCAGGTTGTAATGCTTGAAGTGTTGTAAATAATATGGAGAATGTGTTTCAACTGAACAATAAACTACTTACATGCCTTTGTAATGGCCATGTCTTCTGTGTGCACGCCTCAGTGTCAGCTCTGCCTCCAAATCCCTGCACAGTGAAAAATGATATGAGAACACACTCTGTTGACTCTGTTGTTTGTCTGCTGGCTCAGACACACAGACAAGGCTTCTCAGTTTGCTGACCGATTCTCCTCCAGTCTGTCAGGAGAGTCCGAGGGTGCTCATGGGTCTTGATCCCTTAATCCTTTTCTAATTGACTTGTTCTTGATGCTATGGAGGCAATTTTACATGAAGAACAGGAGATTGTTGTTGTAATATACTTAGAGCGACCACAAGTACACAAACGCACTAAAATGTGACACCAAATACATATATTTTTTACTGGGACATGAGAAAATTTGTAGGTGCTTCTTCAAGTTATTGTACATCCCCTCCCCCCCTTCTGATTCTGTCATTAAAGAATCAGAAGGCTTGTGACAGACAGGCTTAGGAAGACAGCAGGCCTTCACAGACACATGCTTGCAGGTCAAGAGAGCACATACACAAAAGCTTGAATGAATGACTCCTGTTCATTCCCCTGCTGGGTTGATGCTTCATATTTGGCAGTAGCACCTTTCAGTCTTCCAGTCAACAGGACAGCATCAACACAAGTGCACTAAATCTGTCCTCAGTTCCCATCGTCCCTGGGGTTTCTGGGACAAAGGGCACCATTTTCCCTCCCTAAAACATGCACAGCAACCCATCAGATAACCAGCTGCAGGTAAAGGTCACTGGGCCGGTCATTGTCCATGTGGTCCAGAGAAAAACAAACAGTGCCACCTTTTCCTGGATCTCCTCTCCCTCCCTGCTGCATCTCAGGCTTGATATAAATCCTAGGCAGCCCTCTGATTGATGCTGCAGTGCTCTATGACAGGCTGTCACCGAGGGATATTTGTGACCCATTCCACTATATTGTAATCCAATTGATACACCTGCTAACCTGGTTATTGTACAGTTACCTGGCTGTTATATGTTATATGAGAGTTATATGACTCTCTGAGCTGTCGCCAGCTGATGTAACATTAGCCAATATAATATAACCAGAGCTTGCAAGGTAACGTAGCAGCAGCTCTTGTTGGAGCACAATCTGATTCTACCAGGAAAACAGACTATATGTGAGATAGTTCCTGCTCATTTGTTGAATGAAGCGATAAGAGAAGGTATTTAGGTCTCATTCAGTATGTTTATTACAAATAGATTGAATATAGCATACAGAGCTCTGGGTCCAACTTCCTATGCCTGACAACAACAGAGTTCTTGTCAGTTCACGAAGTCTGACACACTATTCTTCCCCTGACCCAGCCTTATATCTAGTTTCACAGGTGCATAAGCATTCAGAGTGTGTCTTTCTGCTGGCTGGTTGTCTTCTGCGCATCTAACCCTCTCCTTTGTATATGAGCAGCTATCTTCTTGTCCCGATCTGGATCGTCCGAACCTCACAGCCATGAAGATGGTTCCCCTCTGTTTGTGGGGGAGGATGAAACCTCAGCAGTTGTTCTTATCTGTGAAACAGAGTCTCCAGTACAACCTTGAAACAGAGTCTCCATCATAATTTTTCACCTAGTTCTTTTCCACTCTTGCATACCTCCGTCATCCAGTATTTTTCCATCTTCATAGACAGTGTAAAATATCCTCATAAACAGTGCAAAACATTAGGAATATGATTCTATAAAAGCAAGCCGTTAGTATAAAAACTGTATAAGAACTCCATTTAGAAATATCATAGAAATCCCACACTCTCCAGCAACAACCTCCCTCCTATAGTTTTTACAAATATGGAGATGCTATCAAAGCAGTCCAAACATTAAATTCCTTTTGAATTAAACTCAGAGGAAAAGAGCAGCATGATGTTTTTTCTTCCAAAGTTCAACACTTTCATTTTGGGAAAAATACACAAATACAGTAAGGGCCCATTAACCGCTAATATATTTTAGCAGGCTGCTCATCACATAACAGACACTGTTACAGCCATTCGAATGCATTTGGGATAATATCCTGTCATTTGTACACTGCAGCTGACATCTGTTTACAAGCAGTGCTCTGATAAATGATGAGAAAGAATGTGAATTAACTCAAAGCCTTTGGATCTCACAGAATAGAGCAGTCCCCTGGTTTCCAAAGCCTTTTAAAAAATTTCATTATCTCTTTCAATCACACTTACTCCTCAATAGCCGCAGAGGTGAGAGGTTGTCATGGTCAAAGTTAACATGACACATAGCTGGGATGTCTTTATATGTGAGCCCTGTTTCCATGCTGATCTGATCTCAGAGGTGTTTGAGGAGCACCGTTGCATCTAGTTCAGAGGCGATGAGATCAGCTGCTCCTGAGGTGGCTTAGCGCTCCTGATGTCAAAGCCATGAAAGTGGAGTCATTAAAACAGACAGACCTGGCTCTGAGGCTGCTCCGCCAGAGAAGCTAAAGAGATAAGTTAACCTCTGTAATCCCTTTTAGGAGCAGCACCTTTGGGAACGCGATCTGGATTAGTCTGGCCGGCTACTGACAATATTTCATGGAGAGATATGAAGAGTGGACACACGAAAAGAGAACAACCACTCGAAGCAATGCACCTCTGTAGTCAGGTGAATTACAATACAGTACAATACAATGACTTTATTAATGCCCGAAGGGAAATTCATTTGTCTGGTGTCATCTGTTTTTTTTTTTTAATTAAATAGTCTGATTGCTGATGGCAAGAAACATTTTCTGAATCTTTCTGTCCTGCAGCGCAGGGATAGGAGCCATCCACCACTGATGTTTTGTTGTTCACGGAGGCAGATGTGAAGTGGATGACCCAGGTTTGTCAAAATGGCCTCCATCTTTCTAAGTGACTGTCTCTCTACCTCATCCTTCAGTGAGTTCAATCTGATTCCAACCACAGAGCCAGCATTTTTAATCAGTTTGTTGAAACGCCTTGCATCCTTGTTTTTTATACTGCCTCCCCAGTAGACATAAAACAGGACACTTGCTACCACAGACTGATAAAACATCTGCAGCATCTTACTGCAGATGTCTAATGATCGAAGTCTTCTGAGGCAAGAAAGTCGGCTCTGGCCCTTTTTTGCAGATGAAGTCTATGTTTTTAGACCAGTCCAACTTACAATCAAGGTGGACACCTAAATATTTATACGATGTCACCACCTCGATGTCCACGCCACAAGTGTTCACTAGCTGAAAAGGGGGTTTAGATCTGCGGAAATCAATGATCATTTCCTTTGTCTTTGAGGTGTTGAGTACCAGGCAGTTTTGACTCCAGTCACTGAAGGCACTTATCAGATCCCTGTATTCAGCTTCATGTCCATTTCTGATACATGCCACTGTAGCAGTGTCATCAGAGTATTTCTGAATGTGACAGGACTCAGTGTTGTATTTGAAGTCAGATGTATACAGTGTGAACAGAAATGGAGCCAGGACTGTTCCTTGTGGAGCCCCAGTACTGCTCATTAATGTCCCAGAAACACAGTTCCCCAGCCTGACAAACCGTGGCCTTCCTGTCAGGTAATCAATGATCAAAGAAACACAGGAAGGATCCACTCCCATCTCTGTGAGCTTGTCTTTGAGTATGGTGGGTTGGGTGGAGTTGAATGCATTTGAAAAATCAGAGAACATGATTCTCACATAAACTCCAAGTTCCTCCAGATGAGACAGGGCACGGTGAAGCATGAAGAGGATGGCATCATCCACTTCAATGTGTTCTTTGTATGCAAACTGCAGTGAATCGAGTTTGTCTTTGACCTCAAGCCTCAGTAGGCGTAGAATCAGCAGCTCCAGAGTTTTCATGATGTGTGAGGCAAGGGCAATAGGTCTGTACTCCTTTAGTTCTGCCGGACATTTGATTTTTGGTACCGGTACAATACAGGATGTTTTCCATAGAGCAGGCACCCGCCCCAGCTGTAGACTCAGGTTGAAGATTCTGTGGAGAGGTTGACACAGTTGTGCAGCACAGTCTTTAAGCAGCCTTGGACACACACCATCTGGGCCAGCTGCCTTCCCAGAGCAAAGTCTCCCAAGCTCCAACATCACCCCTGTCTCTGTGACAGAGCAGGTTACAGGTGCTAGAAGGGAAGTGGCTGTAGCTGTGGAGATGTGTAGGAGACGGAGAAGGAGAAGAAGGAGCTATAGTGGGGATTTCCATATGCTGAGGAGAAGAAGGAGGAGCAGCAGTGGAAGTAGTTGTGTCCACAGTGTCAAATCTGTTGAAGAACAGGTTAAGTTCATCAGCTCTTTCCACACCACACACTATTGGCTCCCTTTTCTTTTACTGTTGTTTTTATTGTCACACACAATGTTGCTGTGTTGAATATTCCTCTCTATCTTCTTTTTGTATTCCAGCTTTGCTGTCTTCAGTCTCCTCTTCAACTCATGTTGTACTTCTTTGAGCCGTTCTTTGTCACCGTCTCTAAAAGCTTTTTTTTTTTTCTGGTTGAGGATTGCCTTTATGTCGCTTGTGATCCATGGTTTGTTTCTGGGGAAACAGCCAACAGTCTTTGCAGATATGACTGTGTCTCTACAGAAGTTGATGTACTCAGTAAAACAATCAACCTGTCTGTTAATATTCATACTGTCCTCATCTGTTTCCAGCAGCACATTCCAGTCTGTTGATTCAAAGCAGTCCCTTAGAGCTTCACTAGCTTGAGGAGTCCATCTTCTGATTTTGACTTTAGTTGCAGGCTGTCTCAGCGCACAACGTTTGTAACAGGTCTGCAGATAAACCAAGTTATGATCTGACCTGCCCAGTGGTGGTAAGGCAGTAGCTCTGTAAGCTTCTTTGACATTGGCATACAGCAGGTCTAGGGTTTTATTTTCTCTGGTAGGGCAGTTAACAAACTGTATAAATCCAGTCAGGTGAGAGCAGAGGCTGACATGGTTGAAATCTCCTGATATTATTGCAAGTGCCTCAGGATGTTGAGTCTGTATCCTAGCAACAGTATAATGCAAAACATCGCATGGAACCAAGTCAGTTGCCTTGGGTGGAATGTATACAAGTATTGTTATGATATGACTGAACTCCCTTGGAACATAATATAGCCGAAGGGCAACTGCCTGGCAATATCTAAAAATTAACAAAAAGGCACTTTGAAGTTTCTGTCATTAAGGTGGGAGTGCACCTACAGTTCTAGTTCTAGTGGTCCCACAGGAATCAGCAGGGAAAGAAAAATAAGCAAAGCAATCGTCGCTATAAACTGGTTTGCAGGACGGGTCCCTTAAAGTTAAACAGCTTGGGTCAAGACTGGGCACGGATTCCACCTTCAGAGCCAGAGCAGTTATTGTTCCATTTGAGTAGCACGTGGTTGTTGTTAAAGGGAAATCACAGGCCAGGTAGAGATCACCGAGTGTCCACTGATTGTTGATGTCCAAAAGCCGAACGGCAACATCTGGACAACACAATTTCTCCTTAACAGTTATATGTGAGGAGTTACACCATCTCTCACATATAACTGTTAAGGAGAAATTATTCACTAACTGTGACATTTGCCTTTTCCATAGACAGAAAATTAAAGGATAGTTTCAAATTCTTCACTTTGTGTCACTGTAAAATATCTATAACCTGTCCATGTATTCAGCGTATAGAGTTGTTGGTCCCTAAAAATAATCCGTCTAGTTGTTACTGAACCTGAAGAGACTCTAATATGAGAAATGGAGGAAAATATCCTCAGTCTGTGCAAAACACAGTTAAAGGTACAGCTGTAGATAACAGGAGGCTTCAATTCAAACCAAATGAACTTTCCAGATTAATGTGTTTTATGCAAGACTTTCATTATATATTGTAGATATTGTTACTCTGCCAAGGAACAGCAGAGTTGTGTGACGATCGGCGTACATTTGTCTGTGAATCCATCTGTCTGTCTGTCTGTCTGTGTGAAACATTACTCAAAAATGGAAAAACGGATTTGGATGAAATTTTCAGGGAAGGTCAGAAATGACACAGGGACCATCTCATTAAATTTTCACAATGATGTGGCTTATAATCAGGATCCACGGATTTGTTAAGGATTTTCCATTGCTAGATATAGCTGCCGGCACGGCGTCGCTATATCCATGATGTGAACATTGTGTCAGTTACCTGCTGATGATCACATGATTGTGATCCTACTACAAAATGACTGTGGTTTATCAGTTGGAAATCATACAAGGAACAAATGATTAAGCTGTGGGGTGTTTCTGAATCCCATCAATTCCTGCTGCCCGCTACATATTTAGGTCACGCAATGTAGCAAACCTCAGCCAGACAATGGTGAAGTTTCTGATGTTTCACAATGCCTTTATTTACGTTCAGCCGTCAGCCTGATTTTGAACACAAATTCACCTTTCTGTCCTTCACTCCTTTCTTCAGGAAACACCATAAGACCTTGTCCCCATTGCCGCTAGGTGCATATAAGGTGGTTATAAGTAATCCTTTGCTAGACAGATGTTGGCGCAGCCATACTAAAGGTCGGAATACCGGTAAATCACACCGTACATTACGGAGGAAAACAACACAACCAGTCTGTCTTGGTGCCGGACCAGAACCAACTCGCGCCCACTTTATTTTTGCACATGCGCACATATAAATACTTCCTGTAGTTCTCCACATCAGTATAAGAGCACATTGAACAATGTCCTTATACAGTTAACACCCCCACTTGCTCTTATACCGTACAGGTCATTTCAACATAACTTTACTGTTTGCACAGTTTGTTAACCTTAGCTGACTGCATGTCACTCTTTAGCATGTTACACCAAACATATAACCCACAAACTTCTCAATTCTGAGTTTTGTTACAGACTTAGAATATCTGCAACCATATCTGCTGTTGGACAATATTCAATGATTATTTTACCATCACTGTGTGCAGACCGAACAAAATGATACTTAATGTCGACGTATTTGCATCTCTGACGACACACTGGATTCTTTGACAAAGCAGTCGCACCTTGATTGTCCTCAAAGATCTTCACTGGTGTGTATTTACCTTCAGTGTCCATTTCTTTCAGTAACTGTACAAGATACAAGCTTTCCTGTGCAGTAGCTGCCAGTGCCATGTACTCTGCTTCGGATGTAAATAAAGCAACTGTTTGCTGTCTCTTTGATTTCCAAGAAATAACAGGTCCCTTTTCAGCTAAACTAAAACAGTATCCTGTTGTACTTCTCCTGTCATTTTGATCTGCTGCCCAGTCAGCATTAGTGTATGCTACAAGTGTCAGTTTTCCTTCTCGCTTCTTGTAACACAATTCCTGGTTTATAGTACCTTTCAGATACCTCAGCACATGTTTTGCTGTTACCCAGTAACTTTTGGCTCGGATAAGTTTTGTGACAACTTACTTACAATCCAACTTAGATCAGGCCTTGTACATGCCATTATATAGATCAAACTGCCCACTACTTCACGGTATCTCTTTGGATCAACAGATTCACCATCGTTGCTGAATGGTTGTTTGCGTTCACATGGGGCTGATCTTGGTTTACAGCTAGACATGTCAAACCTTTCCAATAGCCTTGCAATGTACCTTTGTTGGTTCATTTTTATTTCTCCTTCTTTCTGTATGAAATGAATGCCTAAGAAATGTTTGAGCCTCCCAAGATCTTTCATCTTTTTTGTATCATCAATTTTTTATTGAGAAAATCACAGTATACCCAAGGCATGTACATTGAACAGTACAATGTAACCATAACTGGTGATCTTCTGTAACTTTCTTAACACCAAGATCTTTCATCTTAAACTTAGTTCCCAACATTTCTTTCACACCTTTGAGTGAAATTTTATTGCTTGTTGCAATAATCGGATCATCGACCCAAATTATCAGCATTATGCTCTCATTTTCTGTTTGTTTGCTGTAGACACAGTGGTCAGCTGGGTTCTGTGCAAAACCATTTTCACTCAGAAAATCATGCAACATCATGTTTCAGTTTCTGCCTGATTGTTTTAGACCATATAGTGATTTGTTAAGTTTGCAGACTAGTGTCTCGCCTGTTTCTGACTTAACTTCAAATCCTTCTGGCTGTTCCATATACACCTCACAATCGATTGGTGCATGCAAATATGCTGTTTTAACGTCCATCTGATGTAGCTCTAAATGATATTGAGCTGCGAGCTGCATTAGGATAAGTACAGATGTCATGTTTGCAGTTGGAGAAAAAGTCTCATTGTAGTCCTCTCCTGCAATCTGGCTAAAACCTCTTGCAATATATCTGGCTTTGAATGTTTTTGTTTTGTCTGAGTTTTCTTTAACTGTATAAACCCACTTGCCCCCCACTGTATTTTTACCTTCTGGCAGTGTGGTCAGTGTAAAGGTTTCATTTTCTCTTAGAGAATCCATTTCTTCCTTCATAGCCTTAGCCCAAGATTCTGAGTTTGATGAGCTCATAGCTTCCTGAAGTGTTTGTGGTACATTGTTCACGACTCTATAACAATAGTCAATATTAGTCAGTACCTGGCCTTCTTCACATTCCACTTTGCACTCTTTTAAGTATTGAGGACTTTTCCTCTCCCTTGTTGGCTGTGACTATTTTCACCTTGTTCTGTCATAATGTTTTTGTCTCTTTCAGAAGTTTATGTCTGAGAATCCTGTGACTCTTGTAAGGTTTGGGGTTCAACTCTCTCTCTGCACAGATCATCTTCACCTATTTCTAGATCTGTCTGAGTCTGACATTCAGTGACACTTTTTGTGATGAACTTCACCAACCTGTTTTTAAGGACTCTTCCTGTGTCTGGGAAGTAGACTAGATATGCAGGGCTATTCTTATCACAACCAACAAGATCCCTTTCTCACATCTTGAGTTTAACTTTTTCTTGTCACAGATCCAAATGTTCTCATTCTTGACAGATTAGGCTTTCTCCCTGTCCAACATGTAGTACAGTGTCCGTCCTACACGCTTGTTATAACACCTGTTGCGAATTACTGCAGCAGTCATTACCGTGTATGTCCATAGCTCTTTCGGTAGGTTGCTCTCAAGTAGTAAACATCTTGCCATCTCAAACAGTGTTCTCCAATTTTTCTCAGCTGTTCCGTTTTGATGGGGCGAATAAGGGGCTGAAGTCTCGTGCCTTATTCCGTTTTTTCTTAGCAGTGATTGGAAACCTTTAGATGTGAATTCTGTGCCATTATCTGACCTGATGCACTTGATTTTTCCATAAGGACTCACATCAGCAATGAACTTTTCTGTACCTTTAACTGTATTGCTCTTCGCTTTCAAGAAGTACACAAAAACTGCTCCTGAATAGTCATCAGTAAATGCTAAGGTGTATCTGAACCCATCTTTTGCTTCTGGTTCTATTGGGCCAGCTAAATCAGTGTGTACAAGCTCTAATACTGCCTTTGCTCTTATATCAGGCTCTCTGTTTCTGCTCTGAACAAATTTTCCTTTTGTGCACACCTCACACTCTAGGTTAGACCATTCAGCTTTACTTTTGATCTTCATTCCCTCTGTAACACTTTCCAACTTCAACACATCTTTGTAGTTACAGTGACCAAGGATTTCATGCCATGTTTGAACATCATAACACCCATGACATTCAGCTACATTTTCATCAGTGACTGTGTTTAGATAGAAAAGCCTATCATACACTTTAATGTCAAATGTGGTACCGTTCTTGTGGATAAGCTTATTGCATCCTTCTTTAAAGATGACTGTAGCTCCTTTGCTTGTCGCTGCTTTGACTGAGAAGATGTCTTGTGGAAATGATGGGATATACAACGCATATACGGTGAGCATCGTTTTCTTTTTTTTTTTTGTCTGCATTTGTTCTCATTGTTTAACTCCACAAAGGGGGAGTCAACATTGTATGAGATCAATGCATATTTTAGTCTTGCAGCCAAATATTTTAATATTTAGTGCATGTGTGTGACCATCACCGGCCCTCCCTGAAAGCTAAGCAGACATTCTTTATTAGAATTCCCTATTATAATCCAGGGAGGGCAGTGCTACACCTCAGTGATGTGTGGGGGAAACAAAGACTGGACAGGACGAACAGGACGAACAGGGATAGAAATTAACAGGCGGTGCTATTGCAATTAAAGATTGTAAGGTGGTGTATTATTCCCAACTACTAACTGTCCATCAATAAAAATAAATAAATAAATAAATAAATAAATTGAAAAAAGAGAAGAAAACCAAACCAGCACAAAAGAAAAAGAGATTCAATAAATAAATAATTAAACAAACGGTACTGAGCACCATAATTGTAGATGTCTTGATAGTATAGAATAGAATAGAATAGAATAGAATAGAATAGAATAGAATAGAATAGAATAGAATAGAATAGAATAGAATAGAATAGAATAGAATAGAATAGAATAGAATAGAATAGAATAGAATAGGCCAGAAGAGGATACTAGTGCAAGAGAGAATGAGTTTAGGGTAGAGATTCTGGAGAGATTCTCAGCACATTCTGGCGGGTCCCATCATTCGCTGAAATGGGACTCGGCAGTAGTTGGCGAGACCTGATCAAACATGCAAGTGTGAAGGACCCCGAAGCCCAGATCAGCAATCACGGCAAGGCAGGGCCAAGCCAACAGGGCACCCCTCCCCCCGGGCCGTAGGAGCCACAGGGCGGCGCCCCCAGAGAGCCACCGGGGCCACCGTGAACGACGCGAACCCGGAGAACAAGAGGGAGCAGCTACAGACACCCCCAGCGCACCAAGACTGACCCAGGCGGCCCGGGGCACGAGGACCCACCCGCCACCCAAACCCCAACCCCGCCCACCCCAGCCCCCACCGATGCGAGTCCAGAGGGTAAAAATGGACAGTGTGGTGGGGCCCGGCGACGCCAACAGGGAGGCACCCCGCACACCCCCCGCACCAGGCCCCAGGCGAACGCAGTACACCCAGGGCCCCCGCTTCCCCGCAATGCGCCCTGACAACCCACCAGGACAGAGCCACCACATGCCACCAGCCCGCAGTACAGCCACAGCGCCCACCAGGACAGCCAATCCAGCCCTCGCAGCCCACCAAGAGCCATCGCACCAGCTTGGACCCGTCGGGCAAGCAGGAGAACCCCCCCCGACCACAGCCCCCAGGTCCCGGGGACCCCCCAGCCACAGCAACATGGATGGTAGTCCACCCCCGCCACCCCATAGCCATAAGGGGGCCGGGTCCCACCAGTGAGGCCATATTAGTGAAATCCCCCTATTACTCCCTGTTAATATGTCTCCAGATCCCAGACTGGAGACATTATCCCTGCACCGTGATAATGTAACCCTGAGTGTCATGTGGTGCATTAAAAGTGGGGAGGCTGGGCGAGGCATCCAGGGGGCAGGCCAGAGGACCACAGAGGATGGCTACTCTGCAGCCTACCCTGGCCCAAGTTCCCCGAGCCGTCCCAGACCTACCCCCAAGGTGTGAATGTGTGTGGTGCATTAAAAAGAAATTAGAGAGCAGGGGAGGCAAGCAAGAGGGTGATGGGGAAGAGACAAGGCCGTAGAGCCCTGCCTCCGCCCCACCACAGAGCCCATCATTCCTGCCCCCACCTGCTCTCGGGGCCCTAACTGTTGTGTCCCTATATGTGCCTAAGAGTAACTATATACAGTGATGTGTGAAGTATGTGAAGTGCACAGTAAGAGGCAGTCTGGTGTGGATCCGGCCCATGAGGACAGAGCAGCGGGGGAGACAGGTAGTAAGACCACTGGTACTGATGCAGAGGGCCCCCAGAGCCCAGAGGCAAGAGGCCGAGGTGGGCCCACCCGAACCCGACCGGCCCAGCCAGCACCAAAACCCCCAGAAGTCGCAGCGCTAGACCAGCGCCCTGGCAGACGCTGTAGCCCCACCATGGGCCAGCCGCATGCAGCACCCCGCCCCGGAGGGAGGACCAGGCCGCACCACCAGGAAGCGAGGGCCACGAGCCCCCACGCCCACCCCGGAGCCGGCACGTCCAGGATGCAGGGCGCCCATCCCGTAGCCCCACCGAAACCTCACCCACCCCACTACTCCCCAGGACAGCACCAGGCCCGGACAGAAGCCCCCAGCCAGCAGAAACTAATTAGTGGCGGCACACAGGAGAGTACCAAGGCCTGTGCCTGGATGAGCCAGAGCCACCTCCCCAGAGAGACCACCTGGCCCCCATGCCAGTCCCCCAGGCAGCGGAGGGCCCCCAGCCCCCCCAGGGGAGGGAGAGGGACGAGGACGAGCGGCCAGGCGGGAGAGGAGGGAGGAGGAGGGAAGCAGAGCAGGAAGGGACAGGGGAGCGACCGGAGGGCCGACCCACCCCAAACCCCAGGGCCAGCCAGGGCGCCCCAGAAGAGATCAGCCGCCGCCACCCTCAAGGCCCCGGGAGAGCGCACAGACCCAGCAGACCCAGGGCTCAAAGGGAGAGACACCGGGGACACCCACCCCCAGGCAGAGGGGCCCGAGCCACGCCGGCCCCGCAGAGCCAGAGAGCAACCCCAAGAGCAATAGGGAAGGGACACCACCAGTGCATGCACACAGCCTTGAAGTCCATGGTGCCATCCTACTTAAAAAGGTAGAGGGTTAATGAACTGAAATAAAGCAGACAGAAGTCAGACCATACACACAGACAGAATAATAATTACAATTTTATGAGGGAAATGGCATACGCCCACATACAAGCGGAGGCTATAGATTAATATTTATTGATTTAATAAATGGAGACTGTTTTTCTTTGAAGGAGTCCAATTGGTTTTTTCTGATAGCAGATATTCTCTCTAGTGAAATGTGTTCTGTGAAGAGGTTCAGCCAATGGATGATGTTGAGGGCTTTCTTATCTTTCCAGTTAACTAAAATAGTTTTCTTGGCGATGACGATAGCTGCAAGTGTGGGTTGGATATGAATATCTGGAAGGGCTGTTTGTGTTAGATCACCAATTAGGCAAACGTTTGGGGAATGCGGAATCCCGCAGTCCAAAATATTGGAGAGTTTCTGTGTGATTGTTACCCAGAATGGATAGACGGGTGTACAAAGCCACAGAGCGTGAAAGTAAGTGTCCGTCATGTTTTGGGTGCATTGCGTACATGTGTCTGAGTGCGAGAAGCCCATTTTATACAGTTTATATTGCGTTATATGCGTTTTGTGAAGCACCTTAAATTGGATCAATTGTAAGTTGGTGTTTTTAGTCATTTTAAATGTGTTTTCACAGATCTGGGTCCAAAAATCAGAGTCAAAAGATTTGGATAAGTCTTTTTCCCATTTTTGAGTTGGTAGGTGTATAGAGTGTGTCTTTGAGAGTAAACTATAAATTTTTGAGAGATTCTTTTTATTTCTTGGAGACAGTTTCACAATGTATTCGACAAATTCAGGTGGCTGTAAGTCCGTTGGCTGTAAAGTAGTCTGAAGCGATGGAATTCTACTTGTAATCGTCTTCTTTACCTGTAGGTACTGAAGAAAGTTTCCATTTCTTATTTTAAATGTTTGGAATAAGTTTATATATGTCCGAAATGTGTTGTCATCCAGAAGGTGATGGAGGTGGGTGACTCCTCTCTCTGCCCATGTGCTGAAATAAAGAGCTGTTTTGTTGTTTGCAAAATCAGGGTTGTGCCATATTGGGGAGAGTATACTGGGTTTTAATTGGGAGCCTGTGATTTCCAGTGCTTTCCACCAAGCAGACAAGGTGGAAGCGATCATAGGGTTCTTGAAGCAGGAATGATGTTTAAGGGCAGAAGTGATAAAGGGAAGGTCAGAGATTTTGATCTGGTTACAATCTAACTGTTCTAGTTCTAGCCAGGAGTTATATTCTTCATGTGGATGTATCCATTTGGTGAGATATTGTATTTGGTTGGATAAATAATAATACATGAAGTTGGGAGCCTCCAGTCCCCCTTCGGATTTATTCTTCTGGAGGGTAGTCAAACTGATTTTAGCCTTTTTATTCTTTGAGTAGAATTTACCAATAGCGGAGTCTAACGATTGGAACCACTTTGATGTGGGTTTAAATGGAATCATGGAGAAGAGATAGTTGATTTTAGGTAATATTTTCATTTTGACTGTAGCTATTCGTCCCAAAAGGGAGATGGGGAGGTTGTTCCAACGCCTCAGATCATCACAGACTTTGTCCAAAAGTAGAGTGAAGTTCAGGTGAACTAATTCTGAGAGTTTGGAGGAAATATTTATGCCCAGATATCTGATGTTGCCAGTAGGAAAAGAATAATGCGAGTTTTGAACTGCGGGATTCCACGAGTTTTCTGTTAAAGGCAATATAATTGATTTTGACCAGTTGATGGAGTAGTCTGAAAGACGCGAGAAGGTTGTGATGAGGTTAAATACTGAGCATCGTTTTCACCTCATGACCTTTGTTGTCTCTCAGGCAGACCTCTGCAGCACCTCTCTTCAGTGCAATCCCAGTGGCTCTCACTCCATCAGCCAACTCCAGGACATGCTGTTTCGGCTTGAAAGTTTCATCAAAATCCTTGAATTTGCCAATATCTGTGACTATGTGTGATATTGCCCCTGTGTCGACCATAAGTCCTTTTTGCTTCAGCATACAGGCAGGAGATACATCTACTTGGCTTATTTTGAATGCAAATGAGTGGTCTTCATCATCTGCTGCTTGTTTCACTTTATCTTTCCTCTTTCGTCTGCAGTTTGAGTCTTTGTGTGTGGAGCTCTTGCAAAAATTGCACCACTGTCTCTGTTCTTTGCGTTCACCAGGGACGTTACATTCACGGGCCTTATGTCGTCTCTGGCCACAGTTGTAGCATGTTAGTTCAATGTCATAGTTATCTTTTTCTTTGCTCTTCATCCATTCACTTGTTTTCATCACGTCGTTGTCAGTTGAACTGGCAGTAAACTTTTCTGTCCTCTCGTAGCTCCTTAGCTTTGACTTGAACTCTGCAAAAGTTATCACAGAACCAACTCGCACCCACTTTATTTTTGCACATGCGCACATATAAATACTTCCTGTAGTTCTCCACATCAGTATAGGAGCACATTGAACAATGTCCTTATACAGTCTTACAACAGCAACAACATGTAAATGTTTTCTTTCATCTTTTTTTTTTTTTTTTGAAATTTTCGGACTTTTCGCAGCGTCTTCGTCATGTCCAAAAACCGCTTCTTAGATAAACACTTCCTGTGCCGCTGGAATGGTGCCAAAATAAAAGCCCGTAACATTAAAAATACACCTTCAAAATAGAAGCATGGAGGAAACAGTTATTTTAACGCTAGCAAAACAAAGGCTTGCCAAAAGTGATGAACTGATCAACAGACCTTCATGAGAGTAATTTACGCGCAATTCGGTATCCATACATAACATGCACATGCATAACACATATGCCTGTGCTCAGCGCAAGGTCATTTTTTATTAAAGATTTCATCCGTCGCAAATGATACGCCAACTGAGCAGCCTTGGCGGAGTGCTGCTCTCTGAGTGCTTTTCTTGTTTCTTATGTGTGTTACTGTCTGGAGGACAGTAACAAATGGAGTTTATTTCACAATAAAATGACTTTGAAAAGCATCCATATCCACAAAATCACTCAAACCTTGATTGCACTCTCTGGCCGACTTGTACAAGGACAGCTGGAGATGGACATACTGGAATTTGTGGTTCTTATACTACTTTATGGTTCACTTGGATTCTGCCTGAATGGCTGTTTCATCATGTGGAGTAGATCAACTTCCATGATTCAGCACATTCACACTAGTGCTCTTGTAGTTAAGACACACAACTCAACTTTTACCCTGTACAAGGAGGTCTGCAGAGGGGGCCATATGTACTGTTGCTTTTTTAATTCTTCTGGTCTTTATATGTTGCTTATCTGATTAATACATTGCTTAGGAGGGAGGCAATTAATGAAATAATTGGGTGAGGTTTACCATAAACATGAGGGCCAGTTATCAACAGGGAGTAATGTGCAGCCAGTGCGTCGACAAATTTTACGAGGAACCTGCTAAGTAATAATGTGTAATTCTAGGTGCACATATATCACATGTTTGTGGAGCTGAAACATGCCTGGTGAAATACTGTGGATTTTGTTCCCTATTCAGTTTATTAAAATAACATAGGAAGGGATTTTTGTAAGGCCAGTGTGAAAAAAATTAGCATTCACAGCTAACAATAACTCTTTCAGTACATACTGATGATCCAAAACATCCTGACAATCCCTGCTGTTGGTGATTTGGGAGTTTCTGTAGTGTCTGACACTAAGACATTGGCAGCAGATCATTTAAGTCCTGGAAGTTGTAAAGTGGAGCCATTGCAGATCAAACTTGCTCGAGCTCTTCCCCCGACATCTTGACACCAATTATCTGTCCTCATGTCACTGTGAGTAAGTACTCACCCTCCGGTCTTCACACCTACTCATTTCTCTAACATCAACAGCAGACTACTATATAAGCGACTGTTCACTTACTGGTCATTATGTTCTATTTGGCTCAACAGTGCATGTACAGGATTGTGGATATAATTTTAAGAGAGAAAAAGTGAAATTGACCTTGTTGGAATGAACATGATGAAAGTGGTTTCCACAGGTCTGCTGCAAAGGAAATAAACAGGATAGTTTTGTAATTTGTGATGCTTTTTCTATTCACCGATTACACTAACAATTTTCTTGTCTTTCAGTGATGATAGTGCCAGTAAGATCTCCAGCTGTTTCTTTGTGGTGTCTGGGTTCAGGAAAGCTGTTTGATTAGATGGTATCATGCTATATAAATAGGTTTTATTTCATGCCCAAGAGTTTCAGAGTGGACACCACTGAAAGGGACCAAGTTTTAGCCTTCTTTTCCATCTGTAAGCCCCGATTACTGAGAGGATTATACGCTGCCCACAGGCCTATGACATAAGAGCTGGTATTGTCTGAGAACCATACCATTGGTATAGTGGGTTTACTTCATGTAAGCCATGTCAAGTAAAATAAATTTGCTCACAAGGCCTAAAATAAACTGAACAAACCTGATATTCTGATAGGGAAAATATAACAAAGCTTCCTAGAATTGCTGGCGTCATGGCAGGTCTGTTGCAAAAGACACTTTATAGTGACCTGAGTGCAGACTAAGACTGAGATGGCGTCAATCAACAGGAAGAAGGCACAGGCTGGACTGAAAAACAGGCCCCTTTCTACCAGAGTCCCCAACAAAGAGCTGGAGGCAAACACAGAGAACTAGTGCTATTTTTGACAACAATGTTATTTGGCTGCATTGTTCTCAGGGGACAGGCCAGTGAGGGGGTGAAGGATATTGTAAAAAGTGAAAATTGATATGAAGCTTTATGTTGACCCCACATTCCTGGATAAACCTGATTTACAGCAGGTTTTTCCTAAACGATTGCTGAGAAGTCAGAGTTGTGATCATGTGCTGATAATCAGTGTTTGTGTATTTTCAGTCACCATATATGTATATATGGTGACTGAAAATATATATATATATATATATATATATATATATATATATATATATATATATATATATATATATATATATATATATATATATATATATATATACATACACAATATGAATGTATAGTGTTGTCTGTATTTCTTTATCTTCTGGACTCTTATTCAGACAATAAACGTGCCAAAGACACAGAAGTGGTGCCTGCCAGAGGTGGGTCTGCAGAGCACATATCCTGTCTAAAGACTACACATAGTGGTAGTCACTAATCGAATTCCCAGACAAACACCCATGAGGACGTGATAACGCATGTTCTATTATGTACCTGTCTATGACAAAACACGGTCCACCCTCCCTTTTTTATTGGTGCTAAAGTTTTTGTTCTGGTTGGCGGTACACCCAGTTCAGCCGGACGCCGTGAGGAAGTGGGGGGCATTCTCATTTTCCAAATCCAATTTAATGAGTCACTCTGACCAGTCACAATGACAGTGGAAGGCTGCTGCCTGCTGGTGCATCACGACTAACCCCACCACCACCAGCTTCTCTCCCATTCACCATCTAACCCTGGCACTCAGCCTCATTTCCCTCCCCCTCATCACATAGCTCCGCTGCTTTTTGAATGCAAATAAAGTCACACTGAAAAAAAAACACAGGGAGCTAAAAGGAGACGTGTTTTGGAGCAACATCAAAGAAGTGTTTGAAGAACACAGCTTGTTCTATTCAAAAAGTAATATTTATGTTTATAAAGGAAGGAGACACAGACAGACAGGCAGACAGACAGACAGACAGACAGACAGACAGACAGACAGACAGACAGACAGACAGACAGACAGACAGACAGACAGACAGACAACTGCAGGATGAGAGGACAAGAGACAGAGATGTCCTTGGACTTTAGCTGTGCAGAGCTCAGTACAGTCTAATATGAATCCATTTAGCTTTGGGTAACTTCCAGCTTTCATGCCCTTATAACATGTGTATCTTATAAAATATAGTTTTGGTGCTTTTTTCATTGTTCAGCAGCTTATTTTGTATTAATAATGACAGCAATGCTCAGTCATCTTTAAAGCAAGTTCTGCTTCAGAAAGCTGTAACAGCACCTGGCAGAGAGATTATAAGGTTTGTTTTATAATCTGGGCTTTTAAAAGGCATTTGTACTGTGTCTCTCTTCTCAGATTAATTCTTGAACAGCTTTCACTTTCACACATGACACACAACATTCAGCTAACCTTTCAAGGAGAGCAATGAATTAGTTATTAATTGGATAACAGTCCCGCCTCTAGTGCAGCTTACACAGACTTAGCTCTCTCACAGGGACGGATAATCAGCATGATATTACCAGCAGAAAGTCATTAGCATGTTGAAATGATGTGGAAAAAATAAACGGTGCTAAAGCCTGGTGCCTACACAGCATCTGTGGACTGCAGTGGATGTTCTCTGCTTCCACGCTTTAAAATATTCTCCACACATGTAGGATAAATCTGCTCATGCTCATGGATTCCCTAATCAGCTAATATACAGTGTAATCCCATTCTGGTGGTTGTTTGGCTGTTGTTAAGTCTGATCAAAGGACCCACCTACATATTTGCACACATGACTGTGTTCCTCAGTTCTAGAAACTAATAATGTGTATAATATGTACCAGTACCATACCATGGAACTGAATTTATCTTTCAGTCAGATGTGATGCACACTTTAACATGGCCAGTTAGACACTCATTTAGTTCAGGTTAATGCCATGATATAATAAATAATAAATAATAATAAATGATTATCATTTTACTGGGAACAGAAATACAAAATAATTGCCAGTGCTACTTACTTTTAGGTACATACTTTTCTATTCTTGTTTTATTTTATCTGGTTTTATTTTGTACTCATCTGTTGTACTTAGATCGCATTGCTACTTTTTAGTCACTGCATCTATGGTCATGCTATTGTAATCTTTTCTGAAAAAAATCTAGCACAAGAATTTAATTTGGGATTATACATTTCTATGTTATTGTAAATATTAAAAACTCTGATATGTTTTTTCATCCATACATTGTTGTAGTATTAGTGCTGGACAGGTGTGGGGGAGGTATTTGATGAAAACACCTTTTTCTTGTTAGTTGAAACTTTACTGAGAGCAGTGAGACTGAACAATATTGTAAGTTTGTTTGGTGTAAAACCAAAGCAGTGACGTACAGGAGACTAATAAGCTCAATGGAGCTGCAGAGCTGGGCCATAGCTTTTCTTGATTTATGCAAAATATTCCTCAGTAGAACTGCAGACTGGATTACAGAGAATAACCTGTGACAGCAGAATCATCTGAGTGGGTTACACACAGAATAAACCAGCTCTTATTTTACAGACTTGTGTCACAGAGTCAGCTGCTGCTTAATTATGTCTCTTTTATTCTAAGATAGACTGGTCATCAAATTAGCCAAGACGTTTTAATTCCATCCATTACCTATACACTGCTTAATCCTCAATCGGGTTGCGGGGGGCTGGGGTCTATCCCATGTGACTTAGGGTGAAGGCAGGGGACACCCTGGACAGGTCACCAGTCTATCACAGGGCTACATATGGAGACAAACAATCACAGTCACATTCACACCTAGCGACAATTTAGAAACACCAATTCACCTCAGCATGTTTTTGGACTGTATGAGGAAGCCGGAGTACTTGGAGAAAACCCACGCATGCACAGGGAGAACATGCAAACTCTATGCAGAAAGATCCCAGGCACAGGTCAGGATGCAAACCAAGGATCTTCTAGCTGCAAGGTGACGGTACTAACCACCGAGCCACTGTGCACCCCCACACATTTTAATTTTCATTTTAATTTTCAATTTCTCCAGCTCCTCAGAAGTAGGAACTCTTAGGTTCCTGTTTGTAAGTATTAGCAATATTTCCTCATTGCATTAAAAGACAGTGTATTATGGTTGCAATTACATTTCCCTTAAATGTATTTTTTTGTTGAGAAATAGCTGTATATCCATACAGTTTCTAGAAAACAGGGTTCTTTAGAAGACTAATACCTTGTTCAGTTTTTCTTCTTACAGCAAATACCACCATGAGTCTTAAAACCTCCTGACCATGAACTGTAAATCTGTCTGTACCTGCATCTACAACAGTTTTAACCCATAAATTTGACAATATTACACAAACAGGGTCATACTGTGGAGTATGACATCAAGGTCACATTTTCCATTTCCACACTCACCCAAGCATTATCTTATTCAGGAGAATAACATACTGCATGTGTGCAACCAAACAAGCACATCCTTGTGTTTGTTTGATTGCACACGTGTAGTATGTTAACCCCGACCCACAGGCCTCAGACACATTGTGCAACGAGGCTGTGGATCATGACCCAAACATAACATAGGCGGGGAACTGCTATAGGTTTGCAGGGTGATGGACAGTGACATCACACATGCCTAACCAGAGGGAGGATGTTAGATAGATACCCAGAGGATTGTTTGTTTTCAGTGTGAGGGAAGTGGAGAAGTTGGAGATGCAGATAAGGAGAACAACACATTTGTGCAGATTTAATATTCAACAATAGGTCAATGGATCAGTATTAACAAGATTTTATGATCATATTAAAAGAAAATGTAATCTGTTCGCAATTACATTTTGTTTAAATGTAAATTTGACAATATTCAACAAAGTGACAATCTTTGGGCAATGTTCAATTAAATTTTCTGTATGTCTTTGCGACCTATAATGACCTTTCTTACAGTAGCTGTGACACTGATCCAATAGCTTATCTGAACAGAAGAGGCCACACAGGAAACTCAGCCTACAAAATCCTGGCTCTACAGATACTATGGTGCATATAATGCAAATGAACAGAAAGAGAAAAGACTGTATAATGCACGTTGCATTTGCAGGATTTTCAGTGTGTCATCACTGAATTTACAGTTAGAAAGTTGCATCACTTCTTTTGTTTTAGTCATTGTGATGCAGCATCACTTCCCTAACAAGTTGCTCAAGTAACAGTGTGGCGTGTCCAGCTGTGTTAAAATACAGAAAAAAACACAATTGCATGTTCTCTTGGCAGTGGCACGTGTTCTAATACAAGTGAAGCAGTCACAAAAAAATTACGTTTCCTGAATTATGTTTTTTGGGAAATGTATTTTCTCCACAATTGCATTTGTCTGTGACCAGTTACAAATACATTTCTAATCAATACTTTTGTCATTTGACCAAGTACATAATAGATGGAATTCCATAATAGATGGTAACCCAGGAAATGGGGGAGAAGCTTTTTTTTGTTTTAATACAACCCGTAATATTTTCCTCAATCTAACCAGGTAGCTTTGATGTCTAAACTCAACCAAACAGCATCAGAAAATGAATGGGTTCCTCTTCTTCTACTTCCTGGGTAAAGTTATGTGTTATACTAATGCCACCACAACCTAATACAGGCTTTTTGAAAGAAGAAACATTTCCTACTACATGAAAACATGTTTCTTTGAATACTAAATTGGGATAACGTTTAATTGTCTAGGAATGTAGTTTTTGAGAGACATAGTTGTTCAGTGTCTATCATTTATTAGTCTTACACACCATATTGCACCTCATTATCACTCTGCTATATGGAGATATAGTTCTTTAAACGAATCACAACTGCCTTGAGTGAAGTTTATTGCACAATGCAGCAATGATGGGTTCTAGAAATAGTGATGAAGGAATTGTTTTGGTGGAACACTTGCACGCATGGAGGAGAAAGAGAAATGTCATTCAAATTGCAAATTCACGAACTGGGCTGCTATTTTGAGCCATTTTCCAAATCCTTTCCAAAATTATTAAGCAACACAATGGCACTTACACATCAACATAGAGTTGGCAGCCATGTTAGCACTTCTAAAAGCTGCACGTTTAGAGCCAATAACATGGGGATGGCTTTAGTTGAAAGGTCAGAGTCAGAGTTGTTGTATCACATGTGTACTTGCTGCAGTCCACTGCTTCAAAATACTTGCTCAGATATTTTGAAGCCTCTGTAATGAAAAGCCTGCTCAGGTCAATGTGATGGCTGTGTCACCTCTCTTCACTGTGGGCAAAGTGCTCCCACCTTTCCAAAAGCTGGAGAAATATCTTCCATATAGTGTTACACCACCTCACCACCTTTCTCAAGGGATCCGTGGCAGGATTAGTGGCTCAGTGGCTGCCAAAACTACACATTGGGCAGACTGAGTAAACTCACCTCTGATGCGTTTACAACACAGGAAGGAAAGAGAATATATCAAAAACTTCCCTTTCTTTTCTTTCCTCTTACTTGATTTTCAGTAGGTCGTCTTTAATACAGCTATGAGCCATTAAAACAAGAGGCAGCTTCCTCATCAGGCATTCGTTTCACAGCTGAACGAGGTTAAGGGATGTCTGTGTGCTGCGGCTCAGAGGTGCAGATCATATTCAGCTTCTTTAATTTTACGCTGAATTAGACAAGCGCTCCAATTTCAAAGGGAATGCAGGATTTGAAGGGTAGCATTACTAAATGTTTCTGTGGCCAAGTCAATCATTCACGCAAACACACACATACAAGGGCATAGCATGTATGCATAGAAGACAGCGATGAGGATGGCTTTACATCCATGTTTGCAAACACAGCTCAGTGACACTATCTGTGAAGGTTGTGGTTGATATCAGGAGTAAATGTTACAACAGGAGATTGACAGCCTAATATGATGTTAACAGTTCACATATGATGCTGTTGTACTACAACATGTCAAGTGATTTCCCAGCACACATCAGTCACACACACTCTGTCCTCCTGTCAGTCCAGCAGGTTGGCAGTTGATTCTTCTGCGGTGCAGTTTGGGACACTGTGCACCTCTCAGATGTCTGATTTAAGTTCATTCAGCCTTTTTCCTGCTGGCCTAAAGGGGACGAGGGGCTTCTCTTTCCATTGCTTCTGCTGACTTTGTGCTGATTTGGAATGGAAAGCAGAGAACTTTTCAAAAGATTCTCAGGCAGTCTAAGGCTGCTTCATTCTCTCTGCCCCCACCCCTCTTCACACATATCCCCAGCTGCATTTGTTTGTTTGCCTGTGTACTGCAAGTGGGTGTCCTCATTCTGCCCTGAATGATTCTGCACAGATAACAACTTTTTTCAGCATCAAAAAGCTGCATGGCTGTTGATCAGGGGATTGCTTGGATCACACAAACCCAATAAGACACTGAAGCCACCGGCAGAAATTACTGGTGTAAAAAGCTGAGTGTAAGATATGCATGTGTGCTGGTAGAGGGAGGAAACAGTTCTTTCTGGAAGACTTGAAAGCAGTGATTTAACAGGAGACACTCTCAGAGCAGAGAGTGGCTCTGCTCCTTGACATGTGTTTCATCCTGACATACCAGGATCACTTTGCAGTTTCTATCTTTATTCTGACACCGAAAAAAAGATGTAGTAAGAATAGAGAAAGGACATATATTTTTGTATTTTATCATGACTTATTCAGACGATAACCATTTCCAAGGGGAAACCCTGCTCCATCCTGGTGGAACTCAACCTTCTTTGCACTTTCTGTAGTGTGTTGTAAACACTGCCATGGCTGGATGCACAGAGAAATGTTCAAACACATACCAACTGCCATTCACCCTTTAGACACTAAAAGACTATATGTAAATGTTTAAGTGCAATACTTATATAAAAAAATATGAGACTAATAGCATGTTTAAAAATCATGAAAACTACCTAAGAAAATAATGTAGTTGTTGTGGAGCTTGTGGATCAAGCTCCACAACATGATCATTCTCAGAAAATAGAACATGATTTTATACATTTCCTTCTCTGTGATGACAGCAGGAACAGCTGACAAACTGTCTTGTGTCTTCAATATTATTGTCTGGACAGCTCAACGGCAATGAAACTGAATTGCTCAACACTAGTGTTAGAAAAGACAGACTGAAAAAAGTAAAGAACCTCAGTATCGTCTCTGATTGTAACATGCAACACGGATCATAAACATCATCAAAAATTAGTTTTACCATGTTTGAAATATTGCCTGTATGCAGCCTTTCCTAAGAAACATATAAAGACTTATTCTTGATCTTATTTCTAACTGACTTTACAATTTTAATGCTCTGTTTCCAAAAAAATCTTTAAATAAGCTTTCTGTTGGTTGCGCAATGGTTAAGTTGTGGACTACTGATCTAAAGGTCAGAGGTTCAAACCCCGATGCAGTTATTGTCGGGCCCTTGAGCAAGGCTCTTAACCCTTCCTGTTCCAAGGGCGCCGTACCATGGCTGACCCTGCGCTCTGACCCCCCCAGTTGGGGGGATATGCGAAAATCTGAATTTCCCCTCGCGGGATTATTAAGGGATAATAATAATAATAATAATAATAATAATAATAATAATAATAATAATAATAATAATAATAATAATAATAATAATAATAATAATAATAATAATAATAACAATAATAATAATAATAATAATAAAATGATTCTCACCAACACGAAACATAGAAAATACATGGCTCCATTTTTTTCAGGTTGTTTATTGACTCCTAGTTTATTTTAGAATTCATTTTAAGATTTGGCTAGCAGTTTTTATATCTCTTAATGGACTACTTCTTGACTATTTATCTGATATGCTGGTTATTTATGCCTCCTCTAAATCATTAAGATCCTCTAAGTCTGGTCCCTTCAGTGTTGTTTTGTGTCATCACTCCTCACCTCTGGAACAGCTTTTCAGAGGAGGCTGGAACATTTAATTCAGGAGAAAGCTACAAAGAAAAAACCTGAAAAATTTACGCTTTTAGGTGTGCATTTGTGTAGCTTTTATGCAGTTTCATGCATTTTTTTTGTATTTATTATTTAATTTTTTAGCTTTCTATTGAGTTAAATTCCTTTGAATTGCCCTTGAATTGTACTATACAAATTAAGCTATTGTGAATATAATAATGATGTTTATTATTCTTGTTATTATATTATTATTATTATTATTATTATTATTATTATTATTATTATTATTATTATTATTATTATTATTATTATTATTATTATTATTATTGTTATTATTATTATCACCATAAGTGAACATAAGCTTCAGGAAAATGACCAAATGACATGGTTTTTATATATTTTTTTTTATTTTCAACAAACAACTTTGAACCTCATAAATGATATGGAGGACAATATAGAAAAATACACATTCTGTAGCCTAACATGAAGAAGTCATTTCAAAGTATGTTCTATAATTTGTAAATTTGAATTTGAAAACAAAATGATTTATTGTTGAAAAAATTGATTCTCTATAGTTCTGGATAGGATATAGTGTCTAGTCAGTGAAGCGCATGTGCCCAAGGGTGTTTTTACTGTGCCCCCTTGAGTTTGTTTCTTACTAAAAGCTTGTTGTACAAACACATCCAAGCTTGGTTACTTCAATTCAACATGCATCTTTGTTTTTGTTTTTCCTTTTTGCCAACCAAGCACAATTTTTTTTACTATGTTGAGAAAATATTCAAAAAAAAAGGAAAAAAAATATACACGCTTCAGCGTGTGTGCATAAACATACGCACACGCTCATATTTCGACGATCAACTGCAGTCATTAAAACCGATTACTTAGTGGTCTATTTTTGTTTTCTGACCATCTGAAGTCATTTGGTGTTCACCGACCCAATGTTATCATTTTCCCTCAATCTGTCAATCTAACGTTTTCCCACAGTCGTGTCGGCATCTGCTGAAGCCTATTTGGGTGTTTCTGGTCCTGAATGTTCTCCCAGATGAGCGACTCTCAAAACACCGGCCCCCTGGATTATTAATATTTATCATTCACACATCCTGCCGTGAATTATTCTCCAGAATAGGATGAGATTTTGTCACTGGCTGAAAAAATGAGATGTTGTTTATTTATAAAAACACGGCGCCTCTGTGGGGGACATTATTTTGTGCCTCACACGCCCTTAGCGTGACCTTTTCATTCAGATGATGATGTCATGAAACACATAGAAAGCAAACAGACCTTGTGTCATTTGGTGGAGCAGCGAGTTGTGCAACTGACTAAATGATGAAATAACTTTGCTGTCAGTAATGTAAAACGGGTCACGTAGACAGACCTGAGGCATCTTAAGCAACTCAGTGAAGTTCACTTTCACCATACATGGAATTCCTAATTAGATGAGCTTAACTGTCTGTGAAACAGGGAACATTTGTGTCTGCCCATTATCCTTGCCTAGATCTATTCCCAAGACAGGAGAACTGCCAACCCATCTTACAGCTTCTGTTTCCACACTGAAGTGCTTTTGAGGCCAGATAATAGTAGTCTGCAGCTTTTTAGGATTCAATCAGTTGGCAATTTTTCAGATTTGTTCGCTTCACTGATGATACAGCTCCACAGGGAGTTTGTAGCAACAATGACTGAGAAAAAAAAAGATGCTCTGACAGCATCTAGTGAAATATTTTTAGAAAGCAGATCTCTGCCACTTTCTAATGTTTCTCTTTAGTAATTTTATACTTAAGGCATTCATGACTACTATTTATGCATCCTACTATAACTACATCCTTAATCGCTAGTGAAGTAAGCAATGCCTTACGTAAATCTAATAAGGCCTTTTCAGGCATGCTAGCAACATAGTCCTCTAGCAGTGTTGTCAGTACAGACTGTAAATAAACTATGGACGTGTAGGTTTGTGCTGTAATATTGTGAAGCCTGAAGTTTGGCATTTGGCCATTGCCATCTGTTCACCCCAACTAGCTGATAGAAAATATGCATTTTCAAGGCATTTCTTTAATGGCTTTACTTTTCAAACCTGGAGGCTTCCACCATGTTTTATATGCAGTCTATGGATGTCAATGAGTCACTGCTGTGGTCCAGACAGAAATATTTCTCAACATCTACTGCATAGATTTACATACTATGAAATATTGTACAGACACTCTGTTATGATCCCTGCTCCCCCTGCCCTTCTTCCCCCTTCTCCCTCTTTTTCCTTCTTTCTCCCTTGGTTCCTGGTCTGTTTAGCTGTTTTGACCTGTCTGTCTTTTTGGCTCCCTCTATCTGTCACCTCTCCCTCCTGTCTCTCTCTCCCTGTTCACTCGCCATCTTGCTCTCCCTGCTTCACCTGCCTGCATTCTGCTACCTGCTGATTACTGCAATGAGTGTCAGCTGCAGTAATCAGCTCACTCAGGACACTTGTTCACAATCCCCTCATGCAATATAAAGCTCAGTTCATTCAGTCACTCCTTGTCGGTCCATAGATTCTGTTCCCTCTTGGATTATATTCTCCCCACCAAACACTGACTGCTTCAGCTCCATGGACTCTTCTCTTCTTCCCCCCGGATTCCTGCCAGTTCCTATTTTTGTTCCTTGTGTACCTGCCCCTGTAGCTTAGCTTCCCTGATTTTGTAAGTACTCTGTTTCCTTGCCTGCTTCAGTTTATCTCTGTTTGGTTTTTGTAGATTAGCTTTGGGCTTTTGTAGGTTTAGTAGTGTGTTTTATTTTAGTATAGATTTGGTTTAGCTTTCCCCCCTTGATCGGTTTTCCTTTTTCTGCATTGGTTTAGTTCCTGTTTTGTTGAAATAAAAACCTATTTTCCTTTGACCACCTGTCTGTCACTATCTGTGCCTGCGCCTGGGTCCTCCCGTAACACCCTCAGATGAATCCCTCTGACTGTGGTGGTCCTGTGACATTTCCTGCAGCACTATCATGAGGTTGTAGTTTTGAGTGAAATGTCTCAACAACTTATGGATCTCCATGTCTTTGGACTGTGGGAGGTAACTGGACCACCGAAAGAAAACACAGACACAAGGAGAGCGTGTAAACTAAACACAGAATGGCCAATCAGCATGTTCAAAGGCAGAACTTTCTATCACATGGACAGATTCATGTCCCTGTTATAACTCTGGTAATCTCTCAACTTCTCATACAGTACTGCCATCATATTTAAAAAATCTTATTGTAAAATACTGTTTATAACCAACTACTTACAAAATGATTCTCCACCATCAGCGAGGGTTAGCCTGCTAAATTCATTGACTTTATACAGAGTTGGATGAACCCTCCTTGGCATCACCCAAAACTTTGACTAGTGGTTTTGAAGTAGTGTGGTGACTTTGGCCTGACTCCTAACTCCCAGCTAATCCAAAAATGAGAAAAGAGGTAAAGTGTGAGTGGAGCTGAAATGTAGCATGTAAATGTCTCTGGGCAATGAACTGTCCTGTGACTGCACCCACCTGTCACTGAAAGTGGCTGCGCCCTTAATTATGTATTACATTCAGCCTCAGTGTCATTTGAATAGGTGAGTTGTACAAACATTCACCTCTGTATAGTTATTATGAATGAGGAAATTATCTAAAGACACCAAAATTCCTTTTTGTTGCAGGCTGTAACCATGTTTTTTCCTGCTGTAAATTTGGATGTTTTACACACGAGGATCTATAGCGAATTGCTTGCCTACCTCACATTTAAGGTATTGATTTTTATGTTGTCATTTTCCAGCCCTAGAGGTTGCGCTTAGCTAACATTCTAAACTATGATGCCAAACAATATTCCTTCTAAAAAACTGCACAGCCATTGTGGATAAGGTTATTTTTAAAATGAAAGCGATTAGAGATGACTAGTTACCCTAATAAATGCAATAAGTAATGTAACTATTTTAGTTATTTCATCAAAGTAATGCAACTTATTACATTGATTTTCTTTTTGATCACTTTTATACCAAATGTTTGCAACTTGGAGAAAACATCTATTTAAACCAGCCAGCGCAAACCTCACAACAGTGTGAAACTTTGATTAAAAGTTCTTTAGTGTAGTTTGTGTGAAGGGGGCAGCACAACCTACATTTAATTTGTATTAAAAACTAATTCCTCCTCAACACTGCGTATACTTGAGTCAAGCATGGCTTTTTGGTGGGTCTTTGGTAAATGATATATAGAGGTCTCCTCTCAGATTGATGTGATATCCTGACCAAAATCTATTCCTGAAAGGCTTTTATGGTCCAGGCCTATGTAAATAATAAGACATAAATAACCTTTTATGACTGACTTCAATGACTGTCTAATGAGTCATGAAGTCTGCCGTTATAAATGTTAGTGAGGGTTATGAGTCTTTTACACCATAATAAGCCACCAAAAAGGCAGACATAAATGTTAAAAGATGGAAAAAGATGAACTGCAAATGCTTAACTGATCCACTGAAGGTGTGCTATGGCTTCATCAAGAAGCAAAATTAAAGATAAATAAATACAATGTTGCTCAATTTTTAACTTGAGCAAACTTGCAATCTCGAAAAATAGTGATTTAATGTTGAGCATAAATAAACCACCAGCATCTTGAAATTTATATAGTGTAATTAATGTTAAAAAGTATTATTGACATGTTTTACACTAATTCTTTTTAATGTATTGTCATTTCTCATTATAGAGATACAGTAAAGGCTCATCAAGCGAAAGAGTTTGACGCCAAGGTGACATCTTCTATTTTCACAATCACCCAAACATTGCCAGTGTTTGTTTCGTTGCAGACGTATGGCTCAGGCTTGAACAGCTAACCCTGACCTACATGTGTCCAATACGCCATGTGAGGAGGCCCTGGGTCATGACCCGTGCCAGATAACATAGGTGAGGAGTCTCCATAGGTTTTCAGGGCGAGGGACAGTAGCATCACACACACACCCAACCCTAGGGAGGATGTTAGATAGATACCCAGAGGATTGTTTGCTTTCAGTCTGAGGCAAGTGGATGAGTTGGAGAACTGGAGATAAAGAAAAAAAACACATCATGTGCTGAATTCATATTCTTCAATTAGGTCATCACATTGCTGACAACTGACAAGCAGTATGGTATAATTGAAACTGCGGTATGTAATGTGGTATGTAGCAGTTAATTAAAGGGCAAATCTGGGCTATTGGGATTCTGTCAACTGTTTAACTAGTAGCCTAAAACCTTGCTAATGTTTCAGCCAGTTCCAGATGTTTCACCCTCAATTGTTTATTGTGGGTGGTTGTGGTCAAGGCCACGATTTTCTCATGATTTCTGTCCTCTTCCCATCACTGATACTACATATTCCATCGTAAGCTTCGCTAGAATTCTAACCTCAAACCTCACACTGGCCTGACCACAGCATGCGGATATGTGGGTCAACATGGACTATACATAGAGTAGATAAACTGGGATCAAGATCAGAGATGTGTAGGGCCCTGAGACCACCATGGGGCTCTAATGCACCAGCGTATTTGAGTTCTTGTTGGATATCCACAGGTCACCCTCAACATTAGAATCACTGACAGTGGAAGTAAATAACATTAATTATCTCATTAAGGAGTGGGATATATTAGGTAGGAAGCAGGAGAAATGACAAAGCATAAGAATCTGAGCAACTTTGATAATGACTAAGTTGTGATGGGTAGACGACTGGATCAGAGCATCTCCGAAACAGCAGGTGTTGGTGTTCCTATCACAAGGGAAAGATGAACTGATGACATGGTCATGAGCCTCCAAAGCTCAGTGGTGGTTGTGGCAAGCAAAGGCTGACCCATGTGGTCTGATCCCACAGAGGAGCTAGCCTAATGCTGCTGTGAAAGAAAGGTGTCAGTACACACAGAGCTGTAGCTGCGTAGCTGCAGACTGGTCAGTGTCCATGCTGAACCCTGTCTACCTGTCAAAGTGCCTACAAAAGGCATGCAAACATAAAACATGGAACAATGGAACAAGGTGTCCTAGTCTGATGAATCGTATTTTCTTTGTGTATGACCAGGTTATTTACCTGAAAAAAAGATGGCAGCAGGATGCAGTGTGGGAAGAGGGTGTGGAGAGAGAGTTTAAGACAAAACCTTTTCTGTAGGTTTTCTTAAGCATCTTTAGATGGACTCACACACACAATCAAAAGAATGAACTGTGTGGATTAAACCAAGAAAAAACTAAAAAAAAAATTTGCAGCAAATTGGTTGAAAGTTAGTCAGGCGTCCTTTGCTGGGATACAACACAATATGTGTCTCTTGCTGAACCTTGCATATTCTTTAAGAGGTGAAAGAATTAATCTTCGTAATGCATAAAAAATTGAAAGCTACAGTTGCTTGACAGTTTATGCAAGAAGGTCACTGTGATGCACATACATAGGCTGGCACAGATACATGAGTATTCCTTCTTTGCAAACGTTGTTCAGGAATGGTTTGAGGAACATGACAAAGAGTTCAGTGTGTTAAATTGTCCTCCAAATTCCCCAGAATCCCATCAAGCATCTGTGAGATGTGCTGCAAAACAAGTCTAATATGGAAGTCCCACTTCATACTTCTATTACTTAAATGATCTGCTGCTAACCCTAACCTAAAGCACTATTAGGACAGTGGGTTTAATGTTGTGGCTAATCAGTGGAAATTGGCACTTCATCTAATTAAGGGTCTAATGACTGTCACAATATAGACCAAGCATCTTTCTGACCACCGTGCAGCACAGTGATGCAGTGGTTAGCAATGCTGCCTCACAGCTAGAAGAGCCTGGATTCAAACTTCTATTTCATATTTTCCATGGTTTTTCACCAGGTCTTCTGGTTTAGTCCCACAATCCAAAGACATCCTTACCTGGGCCTCTAAATCGTCCGTAGGTGATTGGAGTGAAAAGAGTGATATTGGAACATTTTAAAGCTATTTTAGAACATTCTGCCCATCTGTACAAGTGGGGTCTTAAAGCTTTTCAATCTGATGGAGGCGAGCCCCTCAAACAAGACTTTGCATAGGTCCCCTGAAAAGCCACAGCTACAATCTTTCTTTCTATATTAAGTCTGACCTAATTGGATGTAAACTTCATACATGCTTTTCCCTCCATGTGTCTGAGGTGAAGATAAATGATAATCAACATGCTGTCTGGGCAGAAAAAGCCATTGTTGATCAAAGTTTTATCAGCTTGAAGGTCACATTTCCCAAACACAGTGTCCTGTAGAGCATGTGATTACATGAAAATCTGTGTGAGAACATGAACATACAAACCAGTCACCCTCATCTGTTATTTCCATACTGTTCTGTGCTGATGGTATGACTTAAAACCTGCATGTTGTTTCTGAAGGATGGCCACATTGTAACTGTTATTTGTCTAAAGTAGGTTACTGTTCTGACTGAAACACCATAAAAGGTGAAAGTCAATATTGCTTAGTTTTGATTTAAAAAATTTTTTGAATTTAAAAATACTTTTCATGTTGCTTGTTCTTATATAAAATTCTTCTTTTACCAACTTGTTTTATCCATGAGTGTTGAACAGCATTCTGAGGCACTGAATTAGGAGAGAAACCTTTTCTGACAACATCTCTTTAACCTCTCTCTCTTAATATCTGTTAAGGTATATAAAACCATTGGAAACCCGGACATGTGATTGCATCACCACACACCCCTGGTGGAAATCTAAGTATAATGAGAAATTCTCCTTGTTACTTTCCCAGAGTGTTTTTAGACAGCAGATGTTGAGATAAATCTGTGACTATGTGCTCTATTCCATCTTCGGGCCTAATGTGAGGACTGTGGGATGCCTACTTGAAAAGCACCGGAAAGTGCAGAGGCACAGTTTGCGTGACACAGTTGGAGAAAATCCCCAAAGGGAAAATGCAGAGACACCTTGTCCACCCTGGGACAATGGGAACCAAAACTGCATCACATCATGGCACACAGCCATTCTTAGTAACTAAGACACAGCAATGAAGGACAAGAAGGCTGCTGAGTCAAGCCAGACAGGCAGTCAGGGAGTTTGTTTGGGGTATGTCGCTGTACATGACTTTAACCACTGTGCAAAGGCCTTTGGCCCGCTGCATGCCAAAGGTGTCCCTGCAGTGTGCTGGCATCAACATCTGAAGAGCGACCCCTCTGTGTTAATGTGATTGTAAACATTGATTAAGTCTCTTGTTGCAAGCACAAGAAAAGAACTTATTTGTTACACAATAAGGAACAAAATGTATGAGAGGACATACTATGATAGCACTGTAAGGATATTTGTTCTAAATGTGATATACATGCAGGTATTAAAAAGGTTTATTAAAAAAAGAAATCGCTACATAACTCAAAAATCTGATTGTTTTATTTTGTGAGTTTCAAAATATGTTAAAGGAATTTTGAGACCTTTTAATAAAAAATGTTTATTCATTTTCACACGGAGAACATTCATTTCACTAATACTGGAATTAGGCAGGAAACAGATTTGTTCTGTTTGAAGCTACAAAATATATCTTCGAATGCTTCAAATGCTCACTTGTTGGATTTAAAATCTGGACATAAATAGAAATGCAATAAGAAATCTCTGCGATTAGGCAGGTGTTATTTGTTTGTTGTTTTGGCTTTATCTAAGTACTTATGTGAAGGTGCATCATGGTTCTGCTGTTCAGTGTGATGCAGGGACTTCAAGTCTTAGACAAGTTTGCCTGTGGGAAATAAAGTAAACATCAATCTGCCACAACATTAAACCACCTGCCTAATATTGTATAGATCTCCCCTTAAAACCAGAATAATTCTGATCTGTCGGGCCTTGAACTTGGGAACTCCTGGGAGCAGGTCCTTGGGTAGGTAAGTAATAAGGCAGGGGACTTCACAGATCAGGCTTGTTCCTGCACAGTCCATGGGTACTTAGAATAGTTGGAGTTTAAAGGCCAACATCTCAGACCCTTGGTCATATTCCTCAAGCCATCCCTGGGCTTTTATTGCAGTGTAGCAGGGTGTATTGCTTTGCTGGGGAGGCCATGTTGGGGTGTGCTTGGTTTGTAACAATGTTTTAGTAGGTGGTAAGTATCATAGTAACATCCACATGAATGCCAAGATCCAAGTTCCAAGGTTTGCCAGTAGAACTTCACATTGTAACAAGATAATCGATGTTCAACTAAGTCCACTTGCCTTCTTTTTTAATATTTAGATATACCATAACCTGGGTGACCGTGAATCTTCACAGACATATTGATCAAGCACAATTAATCAAATGTATTTATTGACTGATTTATCCGAATGTATTTTTAAGGGACCATGAGAGTGGGTGGGGATTGGAGACCCTTAATGGAATTCTTTGCCTGGTTCCTCCCATGTCTAGGATCACCACTGGCATCAGATGGAAAGTCAGAGGAAGTTATTGCAATTCAAAGAAAATGGTGGACCAACAAACCAACTTTGCCATGATCATAGACACACAATGTTAGTGTAGCTAAAAACTACAAATCTGTACAAGTTACACTGCGTGTACTTGCATGTATTTTCAAAGGAATAGTTATTCCTCAAAGATAAGATCCTTATCATCTGCAGTAATCAGCTAGGTGAACAAGCGCTTCTCTTAGACAACAGGACATGTCTTTCAGCATATACAGTCAGGTCCGCAAATGCTTGGTCACTGGCACCATTTTCACCATTCCGGCTCTGTACACCACCACAATGGATTTGAAATTAAACAAGATGTGCTTTAAGTGCCAACTCTCAGCTTTAATTTGAGAGTATTCACATCCAAATTAGGTGAACAGTGGAGGAATTACAACACATTTTAGATGTGCTCTCCACCTTTTAAAGGGACCAAAAGTAATTGGACAATTGGCTGCTCAGCTGCTCCATGGCCAGGTGTGTTATTATGCCAATCACAACTAGCAAATAAAAGGTCTAGAGTTCATTTCATGTGCAGTATTTGTATTTGGAATCTTGTGTGGTCAATTCTCAATATGAAGTCTAAAGAGCTCTCACTATCAGTGAAGCAAGCCGACATTAGGCTGAAAAACCAAAACAAACCCATCAGAGAGAGAGCAAAAATATCAGGTGTGGCCAAATCAACTGTTTGGTACATTTTTAAAAAGAAAGAATGCACTGATGCGCTCAGCAACGCCAAAAGACCCAGAAGAATATGGAAAACAAGTGCGCTGGATGACAGAAGAATCCTTTCCCTGATCAAGAAAAGCTTTTCACAACAGTTGGCCAGATCAACAATACTTTCCAGGAGGTAGAAGTCAGCAATTAAGAGAAGACTTCACCAGAGTGAGTACAGAGGGTTCACCACAAGGTGTAAACCATTGGTAAGCCTCAAAAACAGGAAGGCTAGATTAGACTTTGGTGAAGAAAAAAAACATCTAAAAGAGCCTGTGCAGTTGTGGAACAACTTCCTATGGACAAATGAGACAAAGATCAACTTGTACCAGAATGATGGGAAGAGAAGAGTATGGAAACGGGAAGGAACTGCTCAACATCTAAGGCATACCAGCCAATCAGTGAAGCACAGTAGTGGCCATACATGCCCACTTATTACAGTGGGCATGTATGGCTGCCAATGGAACTGGTTCTCTTATATCTATTGATGATGTGACTGCTGATAAAAGCAGTATGATGAATTCTGAAGTGTTTCAGGCAGACACGCTCATATTTAGCCAAATGCTTCAGAACTCATTGGACGGCGCTTCATGGTGCAGATGGACAATGACCCAAAGCATCCTGCAAAAGCAACCAAAGACTTTTTGAAGGCACAGAAGTGGAATGTTTTGCAATGGCCAAATGAATCACCTGACCTGAATCCAGTTGACCAGGCAAACTTCAAGGGAAGATTCCCCAAGAACAAGCAGCTGAACTGCAGACAGCAGCAGTAAAGGCCTAGCAGAACATCACCTCGGACCAAACCCAGCGTCTTTTAGATTTATGATTAAGATAGTTTGTCCAATTACTTTTGGTCTCTTAAAAAGGTGGAAGGCACATATAAAATGTGTTGTAATTCCTACATCATTCACCTGATTTGGATGTAAATACCCTCAAATTAATGCTGAAAGTCTGCACTTGAAGGACATCTTGATTGTCAATGTCCAAATATTTATGGACCTGACTGTATGTTCTGAAAGTTGTGTCCTGTTGTCTAAGAGAAGCACGTGTTCACTTCGCTGATTACTGCAGCTTTGACTCAACAGTGGCTGTCATGTGAGCCCCTGAATACTGAGACCTCAAGTCTCTGACACACGTTTTTTCCTAGCAGTGGAATGTGTGTATGGTCTCATGAGACTCGGTCCCCCAGACATCCTCTGTGTCTGTCTCCCTGTGAATGCTCTCCTGCAGTGCCGGACTCTTACTCAGTCTCCTCAGAAGCAGGAAGAGGAAGCTATGTGTTCAATTGTGTACAGGAACCAAACACTGATCAGAACTTTTCCAGAATGCCACTCCTCTAATAACAAAGTATGTCATGACCGTAGAAATATGCTACACATGGCACAACAATAAACAGTATGTGGAAATACACTCATGACACATTGCTTCTATGATATCACTCTACTATTCCCTAAACATGTTTCTGTTGAATTATTTATTTGTCAGTTGTACTTTTTCCTTAAGCCATGTTGAAGAATGACACTGGAAAGCTGTGTTGCTCAGCTTTGATGATTCAAGACAAGAAAGAAATCATTGATTTATTTTCTCAGCTGAACACCCCAGGATGCTGGTCCACTCTGGAGAACTCTGACCCGCTATAGGAGCATGAACCTCTGTTCTGCAAAAAAACCAACAAATCAAAACAGGCTTCTCTCACAATGGAAACCAACTTGGACTGCAGGTTTGAGCCATGACGTTAAAGCTGCGCCCAATCAATACTTCATATGAATAATGCATGTTATTCGCATTTGTAATGCAAAAAGAGTCACCTGCAGTGATAAACCCACAGGGAATTCATATTCAACAGCTCCAGTTCTTAGCTCTTAGGAGTGCTTTAGTGTCACTGTTTTCTGTTTCAAGGCTGCATGTTTATAGTTGGATTCAGTCTCATGTTTTTTGACACTATAGACCAGCTGCCTGGCACCAAATGGAGGACAGACAAATTAACCTTCAAGGTTTAGGACATGCAATCAGATGACTGACAAATTAAAGGAAAAGCCTAATCCTTCGACCACTACAGTGAGAGGATTTGATGGCTCTGTGGGGGAAGTTTGGATTCATCTGTCCCCTTAGAAGTAGGGGTCAATGCAAATCAATAAAAAGTTGCCCTGAATGATCTTCTATATCCTGTGACGAAACATTCCCATCCTGATGGCAATGGTCTCTTCCAGGACGACAATGCCTCCATCCTTTGGGCACAAGAGGTCAGTGAACAGTTAAATTAGATTATTGTCAGTCATATGTAATGACCTTCACAGTCATCATCTAATTAGGTTTTTGGCAAGCATGTTAGATAGCACTCTCTACCATCAAAGCACTGAATGAGGGAATTGCCATGGTGACATGATCTTTTTCTCTGTTCTTTGTGTTTCTAATGTTTTCTCCTTCTACTTTTTGTCTCTCATTTGTCTTTTCTGTGTGTGTATTATGTGAGGCTTAGACATGGTCAACTGCTCCTCTCTGCAGGAAATCACCTGACACACCTGAGATCCTTCCACAACTCATTCAGCTACAGTACTTAAACCTGCCTCATCACCACTGTTCACTAGATTGCCTGCTCCTGTGGTAGTATTGTCAGCCAAACTCTGCTTTCACTTTTCTTCAAATGTGTTTTTGCTCTCAGTCCAAACAGTAAATCCTTAGGTTTCAGTTACCAGTCACCTCCAGTTGTTTCCTTGCCAGCCTGCCACACCAATCAACCTCCAGCCTGCAACTCACAGTGTCAGACACACAACTTCCACAGTCTCCAAAATGTCAACGGATCACTTACTTATCAATCCTCTTGCTGTGTTTAAAGCCATCCAATGTACAGTGTCACTGTCCCTTTGACACCATCCGCTGACTTATTACAACCTTCCCGACCCTGGATTCCCGTCTTGGCTTCTCTCTCATTATTAGGACTGATTACACTAAAACCCGTGAACTCTGTTTCTGAGTCCATATTCTGCATTTGGGTCCAGAAATGTCATTACCCAAAAATCTTTAAAAAAAAAAAAAAATAGCGTTCATACCTTCAGAGAGTTGTGTCAAGAGGCAGTGAAGTTGGCCAAACACAATTCCAGTTTATGTGTCCACAAAAGTACATGTGAAGTATCATGAGGTCATCCCCTGAAAGTCACAAGGGTCCTTGCAGACATCTGTCTGCAGCTTAAAATTTGTACATGCACAGCATTGCAGGAAGACCAACTGCAAATGTGTCAGGAAAACTAATAGTGCTTACAACAAACACTATTTATGATGAGAAACTGAATGAGGAGATTTACATAGTACAGAAACTGCCCTCTTCAAGGTAACAAATGACCTCGTCCTGGCTGCTGACAGAGGAGGGAGTGCAATTTGAATTTGTTTAGCTCTGACAGCAGCTTTCAATATTGTAGAGCGTACAATTTTAATTTCTAATGTCTTAGAACTTGGGTTGGCATCAGGGAAGATAGGAGTAAAGTCAATCAAGTGCAGACTTGATTGGTTTTACTCCTATCTTTTAGACTGAACCTACTCGGTCACCATAGGTAATCATTCCTCCTCTTCAGCCCTTCAGCCCTTCAGCAAGGTTAAATTCTAGGTTCCAATTTATTTGCTCCCCCTTGGTCTTTTAATCCAACGCCACAATGTATCCCTTCATTTTTATGCAGATGACACACAGATATACCTTCTGCTGCTCCGGGAGGCCTAGCTGCTGTTTCCAACTGTCTCAATGAAATTAACCATTGGATGGCTCAGAACCTTCTTCAGCTAAACAAATCCAAATCTAAAATATTACTTTTTAACCCTCCTAACCTATGCAATAATCTCACCACCAACAACCTCAGTCCATTATCCACCAATGTAAAGCCTGTTGCCAGAAACCTCTGGGTTTTATTTGACCCAGACCTCAATTTTGCTATCCATATCAAAAAAGGTATCCAGTCTTGCTTCCTCCAAATCAGAAAAATCTCCAAGATAAAGTCAATGCTCACATACCCAGAGCTGGAAAAAAATTTTTTCCATACACTCATCTTCTCCCATCTTGATTATTGCAACTCCCTCCTTTCTGGCATTCTCGTAAAGCTCCTCCATTGCCTCCAACTTGTCCAAAACACAGCAGCTAGGCTTATTATCGGTTTTAGTAGACGGCATCACATCACACCTATGTTGGCTTCCCTCAACTGGCTTCCTGCTGGTTTTAGAAATGATTTTAAGATTGTACTGATTACTTTTAAAGCTCGCCAGGGTCTCGTCCCAAGCTACATTTCCGATCTGCTGACCCCTTATGAGCCTGCTCACAGCCTTAGATCCTTTGGTGGATCCCTTTTGGTCATTCCAAAGTCGAGGCTTAAATCTATGGGTGACAGAGCTTTTTCCATCAGGGCCCCTCAAGTTTGGAACGACCTGCCTGTGGAGATAAAGCTTGCAACGTCAGTAACTTCTTTTAAATCACTTCTTAAAACCTACTTTTATAGACTTGCTCTTATGTCAATTTTACTTTTAGCCTTATTTAGTTTTAGTGTTTTATTCTGTATTATGTCCTGTTTGTTGGGCTGCACAGTGGCGTAGTGGTTAGCACTTTCGCCTTGCAGCGAGAAGATCCCTGGTTCACATCCCAGCTCGGACCTGGGATCTTTCTGCATGGAGTTTGCATGTTCTCCCTGTGCATGCGTGGGTCTTCTCCTGGTACTCCGGCTTCCTCCCACAGTCCAAAAATATGCTGAGGTTAATTGATTATTCTAAATTGCCCGTAGGTGTGAATGAGAGAGCGATTGTTTGTCTATATATGTAGCCCTGCGACAGACTGGCGACCTGTCTAGGGTGTCCCCTGCCTTCGCCCGAGTCAGCTGGGATAGGCTCCAGCCCCCCCCCGCGACCCTAATGAGGATTAAGCAGTGTATAGATAATGGATGGATATGTCCTGTTTATTTTAGATGTTCTCTCTCATTTTATTTTAATTTTAACTGCCTGGTTCTTTGGTGTGATGTTGTCTCTTTAATTCTCAAATTGTTTGACTTTTAATTTTAACCCTCAATCTTGTTCTTTAATTTTCCAACTGCCTAGTTCCCTTGTTTGATGTGTGTGCAAATCTAGCTAATTATTCATTTAATTTATTGTCATTTTTACGATTCATTTTAATTGACTGCTGACTTGTCTCCTATATCTTGCTTGTTTGTCTCTGTGTTTACCTGTTTTAATTGTCAAAGCACTTTGTGAACGCTGTTCTTAAGGGTGATATATAAATAAAGTTGTTATTGTTATTTACTGTCATCCACAGCTTTCTAATTAATAATTTAGTGAGATATAATTGAAGAAGTTGGTGAGAGACTTTGGAGATGCTTTGATTTGTCCATACTTTGCATTGACAGTGCGCTACCACAGTAGGAAGGTCTGACTTCTCCAGAAATCCTACAATTGCTCACTGGGCTCAACTAAGGAATAATCACATTGACACAGTGCTACAACACAATCTGTAGGTTTCTGCTATATTCCATTAAAAAAAAAGGTAAAGTCACGGCCTTTCAGAAACATGAACAATATGTTTTTTGTGTTAGTTGTGAGGGACAAAGTAATCCTTTGTGAAGCAGACCAACACATAGCCATCATAATATGAATAAAACCGTGTATGTTTGCACTGTCTGCTTTAAAATCTGTATCAGTCTGTACACACAGTACTTATTAATATACATTATGATGTTTTTTTTTCCTTTATTTTGTCACACTTTTACAGGTTTAAAACAGTGACTATTACATTCACTCAGTGAGAAGACACAGACCCCTAAATGAAATGCTAATATAGCTTGCCTAATTTCTGCTGAATGTGTGAGTATGCCATTTGCTAACGTACTAGCCACGGCAACATCATAAGTTTATAATATGTCTAGTATGAGTTTGTTTACCTTGTTCTGAATTTCTGTCTAAATCACACATAAAATTGGTTGATGCTATTCAGCTCCAGCAATAAAATATGATGAGCAATTTAAAGGACCCTGTCGAATTTTTCCATGGTTGACAAGAGTTATGGCTGCGACTCCCCTCACTGAAACTGTCAGGATGTCAGACAATCAAGTCATGATGACTTTCACATTTCCAGTAGGGTTAAGACATCTTCAGGGTTTCATTTTACATTTTCTGTGCTTAGTTTCATATGATCATTGTATCATTGTGGCATTGTTGTTCTCCTGAGCCATGGAAGATTTAGCCACAGTTTTTGTTTTATCACAGCTTTAACAGCTACATATTTTTCATTTTATGTGTGGTGTCAGTTTTAATTGCTCCTGCAGCACCCAACTGCTTGTTGTCATTAAAAAGGGGTGACTCCCAGCACTCCCTTGAAATAAACACTTATCAGTTCACTCCAGTACCCCATGTGCTGGCACACACACACACACACACACACACACACACACACACACTGCTGCTGTGCATGTTCACTTACAAGTAAATAGTCTGAATGATGTACATCCTGCACCAGCCTCTTCTCTTTCCATGCTGAGCAGCTCTCTGGTACTCCAGCTTCAATGAAACTGTCAGGTTATAACCTCCACCATGCATGCACATCACTGCTACAGCACTTTAATAAGTAAAAGTACAGTGTGCTCTTTTGTCTTGCCCGGGGGTGTGTTGCGTCTTCACATACATGTGAGGTGTATATTTAGAATAGTTGTGTGTAACAGTGGGTGTTGCGTGGGCGGATGTGAGGAGTTACTTTTGACACTGGAACTGATGAACCGTGTTCCGCAACAACAACCACACATGCACGAAAGTTTAGATGCGTCAGCACAGATGCACACACAACTTCAAAGAGGCTCATTTATGTGCATGTAAATACACATGAAAAGGAGAATGTGCTAGGGGGAGGGAGATGGAGCCCCAGATACACCAACTCTACCTCCACCCCTCCCCAGGAAACCCCTGCATGCAGACACAGCTCTGCGTGATGCTGCACTCATGTATTATTAACCATATTTAAACATGGATTCTCTTTTTCACTCCATTTACACAGTTTTATTCATTCAGAAAGCTCTAGAGCAAAAAATATATTGAGCACATGGATATACAGAATGTTGTTGTATTTACTGGCAGCCAAATCCAGCCCAGAGTGCAGGTTGAACACATGAGATATATCTGTGCTCCTCTGATAGAACATTCTCATTTATTTCTTTTTTGTGTGTGTGCTGCTGAAGATCACACAGAGGGGGAAACCCTCTTCTCTCACTCTCTACTAGCTCATCAGCATGCATCCTTTAATCACTCACACATATTCATTATTCACCTCCCATGGGCTATGAATTATTCAACACTCAGATTTTCACATGAGAACAGTGAAACAGTGAGAGAAGGCACGAGGATTGCCTATTCCTTGTCTTTTCTCTCACTCCCTCTCCTCCTCCTCTCGCCCTTCAGCTCAGTCCTCTTCTATCATGCAGCATTGTCACAAGTATATTGAGCACAAAGATGGGGAAAAATCATAGATTGTTGTGCACATTCTACCTTCAAAGTGTCTAATTCTGAATATAACTGAGGCTGGCTTTTTGTTGCTTTGCAAAAATCAATTTTTATAGCCTCTAAACAGACCAAAATCTGGAAAAAACTGTATGGAATTGGAGAATATTACATTTTAGAACACAGTGGCTTTCTTCAACATAGTAACATGGTTCATTCAAATATCTGGAGTGAATTGTTTCTAATATAAATAATACTTGGGGTTATGGTTTAATTTGTTACTAATGTGAGCAAAAAACACCTATTTTTTGTTACTAAAAATGATGAGACATCCGAATCCACAGAAAGGTCACTGACCTCTGCTCTGCCCTGCTCCCATGACAGCTATTTCCCTCCACAGCTCCAACCACATGACCTGCAATGGTCATTAACAGGCTGCAGGAAATGTTTAGCTGATTGTTTTCCTTACCTATGCAGGTGGCTGTGAAAACAAGATTGTGAATGATCAGAGTATTGATGTTATTTGTTGGGAATTTTGCTGAGATGTTGAGAAATGCTGTAATCCATAACTATTCTCTTCTTCTCCGTGTCAGCAGCAGTACAGTTATAATGCAGTGTATCTTTTTTACTGTTTGGACAGGGAGACGACTGGAAATTGGACTTAAAATCGATCGATGAGGTCCTGTATGCTTGTGCAGATGAGGCTTTAACATCTCACATGACGTGGTGCCTATGAGCTGCTGTCATACATCTGTGTATGACAGCAGCTCCTGTCTGTACACTGAGTGCAGCTACACCAGCCACCAGTCATGTGCAAGGAAATGAATGAATTTTTTTATTCTTATTTATTCACAGAAAGTAATCACAGGCCATAAATTCTGTGACACACACTGTGACAGATGGCAACCCTCTCAGCAACCTATTTTGCTCGTGGTCGAAGCATTGTAATCACTCTACAGCTGCAGCAGTATTAACAGAATGTCACCTCCTCAAACTCGGCATTAGTGCAGGAAAGTAACCATTAACATAGTGCACAGGAAAGGGCAGATCTGTGCTGAGATGTTGCTGTAGGCTCCTGATCACAGCCGGGGCTTTGGCAGTGTGAAACCTTGGCCAGAGATAGGCGTAGCGGGACTAAAGAGATGGCTTCCTACTCTGTCATGCATGCGCCCACACAGCCAATCTGCTACTACTGCTATTGGACTGAGCCTCCCAGGACCCTTGGTGCAGCTACACTCTTATTTAGTCTTCCTTTATCTGCCCCACTTGCATTTCAGGGAAGACAATGGTGCATGGTGTAATTTTAAAAAAATTAGCAGAAAAAACAACTGAAAGCAATTTAATTTTTATGCACACCTAATGAGGTGCAAAGTTCCAGCCTCTCTACTTTGGATTCCTGTTGAATTCAAACACAAGGTCATATAAAAGACTATCATGCCTGACTAAATTCCAACAATTCCTGGATCTTAGCTTCTTTTAACAACACATTTACACACTCATCTGTAATGTTCATAATGCTTTAGTGGCTAACAGGCAGTAGCTAATTAGATTGTCTGCTAAAGATTTATTGCATTTATATGTGTAAATATCTTGCTAAATGGTAAACACTTTATTCCTATGTTATTATCTGTCACAGTCTTGCAACAGTAATAGTAAGAGATAAGTAAGGGAGAGTTAAAAACATTTCAGGTGTTGCTCCAACATGTTTTTGCTGCCCCGGGCAGAGGATGTGGAGTGAGTTAGAAAGCACACAGCAAGCTGTCTCAATGACCGCTTTCACCTTGTAACACATGCTCACCGGGAACAATACGTAGCACTAATAGAGAGTCAAAAAAAAGCTCTCTCTGCTCTGATTGACATTGGTGAGGCAGACACACAGTAAAGGCACATATCAAACAACTAAACTCCTTATTTCCTCTAACATCTGATTTCTGTATTCTTGAATCTCACACAAAAAAAAAAAAAAACGGAGCAATATCATCCACGTTGATTGGGACTGTGACCTGGAAGATTCTGGTTTCAGATGTGTCATGAAGCTGTAGATATCTACCCACCCAAAACAGACTAATATCTACTAAGAAAGGAGCAGGATGCAGTGTCCTATAGGAAACACAGAAGCACATCTGTAGTGCACTGGAACTCTCTTTCTGCTATGTATCTAGATTACTATAACTAGACATGTTCAGAAAAAGTTGCAAAACAAAAAGCGACACCAAACAATTTCTCAATACCACAACAGATAATGTGTTAAAGCAGCAGCGTGGCATCATGTTCTATCAGTGCTTGACAAATAACACTGTGCACCATTTAAATGCCTAAAGTTTTCCTTTTTAAATCTTCAACCAGATAAATGACTGTTAAGACATATAGTCTTGTTCTGTTCACAAAACTGAATCACTGAAGAGGCTTATGTCCAGTCTTTTATGGGATCTGAGATCTGGGAGATATAATGTCCACTTACTATTAACCACAAAATACAGACTGTGATAAAGACACAGAATATAGATACTAGTTGCATTTGGACAGCCTGCTGCACATTAACCTAGCATGTTATACTTAAACCAGCAACTTCTCTTGTCTTTTGTTGTCATATACAGCCACAACATCAAAACCCCCTGTCTAATATTGTGTAGACTCCATTTGTGCTGCCAAAACAACTCTGACCCATTGGAGGACTGACACAGCCTTTCTGGTGGGGTTCTGTAGTGTCTAGGACTGGGGATGTTGGCACCGGATGCTTTGGATCTTGTATACTGCAGGATGGAGCTGGCACTGTTTGAGCTGCTGGAGTAGAATGGGATCTGAGTCCTGTATTACAATGCAAGTTAGTGAGATAACTTCAGGTTTAACTCTGGGTTTTCAGGGATATAACAGCAGTTCACTACTCACCAAGTAACTTATACTGCACACCGAACTTGCTCCAGGGCATGATAAAATTGCAGGTAACCGATCAATGTGTATAAAAACACTGCCTTCTGGACCATGTTTGGACCAAAAGAATGTTGTGCACTTCTGGACCTTCTCATAGCGTCAGATAATGGACTGGTCTCTATACTTGTTTTGACCTTAGTGCGGCATTTGACACCATCGACCACAAACTTTTATTACAGCAACTAGAGCATTCTATTGGCATTAAAGGGACAGCACTGACCTGGTTTAAATCCTACTTTAAATCCAGTTTGTGCATGTCAACACTGACTCTTCTGAGCATAGTAAGGTTATTCATGGAGTTCCTCAGGGTTCTGTCTTAGGACCAATACTGTTCACATACATGCTACATGCTATACATACTTCCTTTTGCCAATATTATTAAGAAGCACTGTATTAATTTCCATTGTTACGCTGACGACACTCAGTTGTATTTATCTATGAAATCAGATGAAACTAATCAGCTAACCAAACTGCAAGATTGTCTTAAGGACATAAAGACCTGGATGACCTGTAATTTCCTACTGCTGAATTCAGACAAGACTGAAGTCATTGTATTTGATCCCAAACATCTTAGGAACTTGTTTTCAAAGCATATATTTACTCTTGATGGCATTATATTGGCCTCCAGTAGTACTGTGAGGAACCTCGGAGTTATCTTTGACCCGGACATGTCCTTTAACTCACACATAAAACAAATCTGTAGGACTTCCTTTTATTACCTGAGAAATATTGTAAAAATCAGGAACATCCTGTCTCAGAGTGATGCAGAAAAACTAGTCCATACATTTGTTACTTCCAGGATTGGCTATTGCAGTTCCTTACTATCAGGATGTCCCAATAGCTCTCTGAAAAACCTACAGTTGAGTCTTCATTTGCACAAATGACTTTCGATGTCCCTTAGTTATGCCCCTAGTTATGCTGCTTATAGGCCTAGGCTGCTGGGCGACCTCTTTTGATACACTGAGCCCTTCTCTTTGTATTTACTATATATACTGTCATTGCATTGAATTCACTCTGTTTCTCCCCATGTCCTTTCTCCAAGTGTCCCTGGTCCCAGAGCTGGATGCTTCAGATCTGCGGTTGCTGTCCCACCAACTGGCTTTACCTCCATCATGTCCACTGTGGGATGCTGCTGCTGCTGTCTTTCCTCCAGCCCTCTGCTTTCAACTACCCATTTCCACCAGTCTACTCTGCATCACCCTTACCGTACTTGATATGCTTATCTACACACTGTTTGAATTTTACTACCAGCTATATATGTTAGTATATTTAATGCCAGAGCCTTACACCATAACAGTAAACTTATGAATGAGTTTCAGTGTTAGCTTGCACTTTGCATGCATTATCTAGCTTATCATGCATGTATCCAATTGTGTGTTATATGTTCCTTGTTCCCTACCCTCCTCTTCTCCCATCCCTCCCACTCCCCCTCCATCTCCCCTTCCCTCTCCCCCTCTGCCTCTACCTCTCTACCACTCTACCACTCTACCTCCTCTGTCCCTCTCAACCCACCGGCCAGCAGGCAGATGGGTCCCCCATATAAAGAGCCGGGTTCTGCTCAAGGTTTCTTCGCGTTAAAAGGGAGTTTTTTCTTGCCACTGTCGCCTTAGAGCTTGCTCTGGGAGTTCAGGTATGTGGGTTCTGTAAAGCAACTTGAGACAATTTTGACCTGTAATTGGCGCTATATAAATAAAATTGAATTAAATTAAATTGAATTAAACACCACCTCTTTCATGTGAACACATAGCTAGATTCAGAAACCCTGAAGTGACTTAATGAGTGGATAACCAGCTTCGTTTGAACCACTTAATGTGACTGCAGTTGTTTGGCTTTGTTAAGCCAGATAGCAGCCATATATCCTGGGAATGCTGAACTTGCTTCGTAGTACAGGCTTCTCAGGAATGTGGAGGCTGGCTCTTAGTCATGTTCCTCCAGCACTACCTGTCAGTGGTTTAAGGGTGTGGCTGGTCAGTGTATGTTGTGTTTTTTGCCTTACATGTGTTTTTAGTGTTTTCAGAAGTGAGGCTGTTACTACTACTCAGTTTGTTTGTTTTTTGGAGACTGATGCAGTGGTAACAGGAGCCTGTGAAAAGCATATCAGCAAAACTTCTAGCTTTGGGGAATTGTGTCCCCCTTTATTTTCTGTTTCTTGCCTTGTGTATTTCCACTCCTCTTTGCTTACTTATGAATCATGCATGAATGAACACCCTTCAAAAAACATTTTTACTGCCAATTGCTTTTTTTTTTTTTTTTTGCAGACTAACAAATTTGTTTGTTGAAAGAATGCAATTAAAAGAATCAACAGCAGATCAACTATAAAAATGCTCAAAAACAGCAAGGGCAGCTTGGGTGACCTGAACTTTTTTTGTTGCGAGCAGCAACAGTGCCTAAAATTAGAATTCTATCACAAAGGTGAAGATCGAGGGTGTGTCTGTGATCTACTGCTTCACAAAATTTCTTCAAAATCGGAAACAATAAACATCAACATCTGGTCATATTAATAACTCTTAGTAACGGTCTCAAACATCCCCTAAACTGCAAGTGGCAGTAACAGAAATTTTAGAGAATGAAAAGGACATGGTGGATTGTTTGATATCCAAGCGGTCACATGGATTGACGGTTGCCAAAAGCAAAGCCCAAGCTGCTTCGTTGCCATATGATGAACTCTGTCAGTATTTTGGTCAAGGTTATGACTTCTTAGCTAGTCCACAGCTCTGTTGCTCAGGATTGTGTATGTCTCATAAAGGCTGCAAGGCTAGTAAGAGATACTTTCACAGCATCTTGAGGGAAAATCCAAGATGCAATCAAACAATTCTCATCACTCCACTTTTCCTATTCTTCAGGTCGGTTAGCTTTGATGAGAATATTTATGTTTTCACTCCTGCAATAACAATCTGGACTAGTGACACAGTTGCCTAAGATATATACATTTTTTTCAAGTTATTTTTTGCCTTTATTGACTGTACAGCAGTAAGACAAAGAGAGGAAAGTCAGAAGAAGAATGGGGAAGGACCTGCAGCAAAGGGCCATGGGTTGGAATCCAGCTCAACCCAGCTGTGCTGGGGACTGTAGCCCTTGTTTATGGGTCGCCCGCTCAACCTTCGGAGCTACCAGGGTGCCCAAAGACACATAATTCTTTTTAAACAAGGAGTCAAAGCAATGTGTGTGCCAGTTGAAAAGTGAGAGCTGAGGCCAGCGATAAAAGTAAAACAGTCTCTTGTGTGAGGTGTGGAACGATGAGGAGGATCCGAACAGGCTGCAGGAGGCCACTGAGACTCAAGTCATTTAGTGAAGCATGTAAGGGCCATTAGAGTTTTATAAAAAATGTACAAGAACATCTCAGAAATAATCAGTCTAGTCTTAGCTGAATAATGGGGAACTGTTGAAAATTTTCAGTATCAAGCATTACAATGTAAGACACCAAGTTTTTTTTTTTGCAAAATTTTACGTGATTTTTGTCACAGTAATGTTAAATCCAAGAATAGGCATTTTGAAGGGGGCATCATTGACTTGGGGCCGATTTATAACTTCAAAAATAGATTAATAGTACTTTAATTTCAAAACATTCCAAAAGGATCAGTGGGAAAATGGGTTGGGTAGACTTCACACAGGAAATTAACACTGAACTCACCATTAACCTTGCATTAATTCCAGGCAGATGGCAGTGCTATGGATTGTTTGGACAAGTGTGTCACTCTGTGCAGCACTTTATTACAAACTAGTTTTGTTTGTGCGTTAGATGAGCAGTAATTTTATTTTTTGCAGTAAAAGGATAAACTTTTCTACTCACATATTACTAGATCAATGTGAAATATTTAGATTTATTGAGAAAGCATGCTCCTCAAAAATTAATCAGAAGAAAAGCTTTTGGAGAGGAACCAGGAGGGCTAAAGAACATGTCAGATGTAAAAATGATGGGAGAGAAACCAATGACAAAGGTTCCCAAGTATCTGACTCAGTCACACAGACTGTTATGTAACCTGGGCCCTTCGTGACTTTATAAACCTCTGCTTCATAAACACATCGGTATAACTATCATTAGGGTTTATTAAAGACGTGGAAAGCTTTAAACAGTTTTCAAAGAACAGTTTTTTTTTTTTAAAGTATCCTCCAAACTCACTTGAGATTCAGCATCCGCACTCAGCACAGAATGGAAAATAAGAAAAGCAGACAACTTCACTGTCTGTAGTCATTTCAAGACTCTCTACAATGAAAATCAAGTTGATTTTTCACTTTGTTGACATGTCCACATGGTGCGTTTTATATACGAGCAGACACAATGTAAGTGAAATAAGTAGAACACCATGGTCAAGTATTTCTGTTATGGTGTGCGGAGGCTTAAGTGCAGGAAATGAAATTTCAGACCAGGGAACAACTTAGAAAACTTTATTTTACAAAGTGGGAACAAGATACAAGAACTACAACTGGAACTATTCTACAACACAGAAACATCCTTTACATCTCAGGACAGCTAGATTCCTCCTGGCAGAGAGGTGGGCAAGACAGGACAAGACAGAAAGAAAGAAACATTAGCAAACCATACACAAACATTAACATTCGTTACCATACCATACGTGGGTATGGTAACACCACGGCAGGAATACTCTACTGTAATCGAAAGAACCAACACTGGCAGACTGTGACACAACTAATTAAACAGATTATGACCGTGGGTCAAAAACATAAGCCAGAATATTAAATCAGAGTCTGGTATTGCTCGGGTGGGAAAACTTAGCTGATGTGGATGCCTCCAGAGCAGACCGGTGCGCTGGGAGGTGGGGGTGGACAGCCAGCGGTGATGTGGCAGCTGCAGGAGGCGGTGGCTGGACCAGTGGTGGCATAGCAGAAATCTAGCAGCTGAAAGGCATCAGCTTTGTGAAGTTGGCATCAGAGGTGGCATATCAGCCAGAGTTTGTAGTTTGGCAACAGAGGCGGAAAGCAGGTGACAGACATCAGAGATGTAGTAATGAGGGAACCAAATCTGAGGTGACGGAACCAGAGATATCCAGGGGTAGACCACGTAGGATTCTGCAGGGGATTTTCAGGAAGACAGAAACCAGGGGTAACACCAGCAGGCAGGAGCCAGTCTGGAACAGAGCAAAAATGGGACTATAAAACATACAAGAGACCAGGAACCAAGACTGAACAATGCGCTGCACTGACTAGAGAACATTCACAGTCTGGTGACAAGTGATGAGTGACATCAGCTTTTATGGAGGAGTTGAAGTGGCTGATTAACTGCTCCCACCTGCTCGTTCACATCTCTCGCTGATTAGTGATTGTAGTCACCTGCTGCCAGCCTCTGTGCACATGCACACCTAATTAAAAAGAGAAACCAAAACACAAAGGGGAGGGGGAGAGCACTGTCGCTACCTGGCATCCGCAGCTGCGGGTGTCACAATTTCCACCTTGTAATTGCAGTTTACCAGTGCCAGTCTGAAAAACACAGATTCAGACTTCCAAGATTTCATAGTAACAAACCTTAAAAAACTATTGTAAATTGTAAACTTGCAGGGTTGAGCTTTCTGTGTCATCTTTCTTCTTTAGAAACAGTTTTATTGTCAATTAAAACTCAATTATTTCACTATTACAACTTGCCATTGTGTAACCAGAATATTTTTACAGGTGAGCTGGTGTGCTCCAGCTGCAGCAATCAGCAGAGGTGATGGATAAAAGGCAGGAACATCACAGAGCTGCATGTTATAGAAGAAGCAGTGATGTAGAGGAACATATAAGCCTTTTGGAGGGCAGGAAGACATTTTTTCCATTTAATTTCTTAGTATGTACCCCAAACTGAAAGATGAATTATTGGGGGTTAATTCATGACGGAGACTTCAGTTGATTGTAAAGATGTACACCAATGCAATATCAACTCAAAAGATGTTAAACTCATTGTTATCTGTATTTTGTTGTTTTCCTCTAATGGTTCATATTCCTGAATACGTTTATGTTTTATTAAAATGTAATTAGTCCAGTGGTTAAATTTTCCTTTAGGGGCCCAAAGCAAGTGCATGTGGACTTTCATGTGAAGGTGTTTGGCGCCATCTTGTGTCAGTTACTCAGTGGTGCAGCTGAATGAGACAAGACAACATGGGAAAACACTGTTTTGTGATGCACTGGCCAATTTTAAGATTTTGGGGTATTTTGCTAACCCCAAAATCTTAAAATTGGCCACTGCAGCGAATGCGTCATGTGGAGAAGGAGAGAAGGATGAGACAAACAGAATGTTTCAACAAAAGACACAGAACGAGAAATCTGGACAAACTGTTACCAGGACACTCAGTTTGGATTACAGATGCAAAAGCACAGGGCACAGTGACATCTGTCCACACAACTCCACGTCCTATGTCGTCAGTGGACCACAAGGGACAATCAGAAGGAACCGCAGTCATCTTGTGCCTATACCATACCAGAAACTCAGACTGAACCACAACAGACTCAGTCTAATGAAAAGAACACTCCAACAGAGACTGTTTTTGAGCCAAAAGCACAACAAACACCAGGTGTTGTCCGTACTAGGTCTGGTAGAGAGGTGATAAAACCAAGAAGGCTAAATCTGTAAAAGTTATCCATTGATATTTTTGATATGCTGAGTTTAAGGATGCTTTTGCATAAAAATGTTACATAATTCATGGAATGATTGTTTAAAAAGAAAAACAAGAATGTTATGGGATTGTTAAAATGCAAATGAGTTGTGTTTGCCCTAATATAGTTAGGTGACCAATGTGAACTGAGACAATTTGATATTCCGAATGTATTTTGAGTGTTTACAGCTAAGAAGGTTCAACCTAACTTCAGTAAGGGGGATGTGGTGTTAACCAGAACATTACGTGGTGTTACCACTAGGGGGCAGACCATGCATAGATGGTGTCTGAGTACTGCTAGAAAACAGACACAACAGAGGGTTAGAAGAACGGCAATGTTGTTGTAGCCAGCTAATAAAGAGGTTCCGTGATTACTCAAAGCAACAGTGTTTATTTGCAAAAGAACCCAACACAACAAAGGCAGCGTCGGATCATACTCCCTCTGTCACCTTAGATGACGGTGCGACACGGAGCTGCTGGAACAGCCTGCTTTGACTGCCGCCCCTGGGAGCCTGCCTTCTCCCTCCCTCTCCAGTTGTGAGTTTCTGGCGATAGTTGGCATTATTGTCATTTTATGTTAGTTCGGTGAAGAAAGACCTGTTAAATTTCGACCTGCCTGCTCTGTGTGCTTCTCATTTTGGGTTCGCCACTCCCCCCGCACCGTAACAGCTTGACTGATTTCGTGAATATGCCAAGCTAAATTTTGCTTAAGTTGCCCTTGGCAACGGACGTAAAAACATGGCTGACAGATCAAATGCAACTTTAGCACCCAACGGTATTACAACATGCATCATGGTTTTTTTTTGTGTAATAGTCTAAAATTGTAAAAATATAATTAAAAAGATGGGGGCATCTTGTTCATTATGGGAAAGAACCTACTAATATCCGCAGCAGAGGGCATAACCTGGGGCCCTAAATCGGAGTTGGGTATTGTCCAGCCAGTGCTGCGAGCCTTCATGGATGATATCACAATAACAACAGTGCTCACATCCAAGCAAGACAGGGATTGGAAACTTTGAGCAGCATCACTTCATTGGCAGGGATGCTGTTCGAAGCCAAGTCCAGGTGCTTGATTACTAAGAAGGGCAGAGTTACCAGCATGTTCAGTCTCCAAGTTCAGGGCCAGGTCATTCCATCCATTGAAGACAATTCAATAAAGTACCTGGGGAAGTGGTTCAACATGTCGCTGACATTTCCCCCAAGTTTCCACTCAGTGGGCCTTTACATCCGGTCTGGGCAGCTGCAACTTCCCCTGTCATTGGAGGAGTAAAAGGTGGCAAAGTGCAGAGTCGTGTTAAGTCTGAGAGATTCCAGCGACGACCTGGTTAAACAAGCAGGTGTCACAACCAGGTCTGGGTGCAAGTGGGCTGCCACTTACTGTGGAGCAGGCAGTGAGATCTCTGAAGCTGCGAGACATCATCGGCAACCAATGTGTCCATCGGCAAGGCCTCGGCTCCACTCATTTCCAATCGTGGGGAGATGCAAATGCAAGGTCCAGATCAAATATGGTGCAGGGGGGAAGTCCGGAACAGGGATGAGGAGAAGCGGATAGCCAGGACAGTGAAACAAGGCTACCAGGGAGCTTGGACAAAATGGGATCTGCCCAAGCGCAAGGTCACGCTGTGGCGACCGGAGCCTTACTGTATCTCCTTCCTCTTGAGGTAGTAGTAGTGTGGTAGGATAGATGTACTCTGATTTCCGTAACTCTGCGAACAGACTGTTTCCCTTCAGGAGGCTTTGCAACATCAGGACTAGAACCTCTGGACTCCATCTGCATCTCACTGAACAACAGCTTCTATTATAACTGTTATTTCATGTCAGAAATTTAACTTTTACATCTATACTCCTGTCCTCATCTTCTCACTTGTAACACTTACTATTATGATTCATTTTCACTACTACCACTACTAATAATCACCACTTTACAGTTACCCTGCCACTCTTCACACACACTGTAAACAGTGCTGTTTATGGATGTTTATATTGCTGTTATTTTTACTGTTCTCGTTTATTTCTTTACTCCTCAGCTTTTATGTTACTTTTAGCACTTTATTTTCCCCTTATTACTGTATACAGAGAGCTAAGATTCACTGGAGTCAAATTACTTGTTTGCATGCACAAACTTGGCCAATAAAGTTTATTCTGATTTGATTTATTTATTTGTAAAATTGTTTTATTTCATGCTCTGTTCTTGATTTATTCCTGCTGTAACAAGAACCTGAGAGACTCATTTTGTTCTCTGTCTTGTACAACATGTTCTACGCTGACCTTTGCAGACTTCATATTTCAGGTGATAGATCCTGATGATCCGGTGGACCTTCCTGATGCTGTGTAAATCTCTTTTACTGAGCAGAACTGCTGAAGTTCAGATTTCCTCAGTGCGATGCAAAAAAGCCCATCAGAAACAGTACAGCTGCAGAGTTGTGTGTGTTTTTTTTTTAATTTTTTTTATTCTGGGGCCCAGAATAATTAATGACATTACTAGACAGAAGGATCAAACAACAAACTGTCCAACAGCATAAATCAGAGTCTGTCCTCAGCTGGTCAGCAGCCTCCAGATTTCAAGCCTCCAACAACTGAACTAAAAGACCAACAGGCTGATTTTAATCCAGAATCCAGCAGCTTCATGTAGATCTCTTTACTGGGACACAGCTAACAAAAGAGAGTGATTCTAATGTCTCCCTGTTTATTATTGGATGTATTAGTGATCTCAGGATTGTTCTGATGGATGGAGCAGAACATCTGGTTTAAGTGCTTCATAATAAATACATGTAAAATCAGTAATTCAAAGTAGGTTTTTACATCAAGAAGTTAATTAAAACAGAAGAAGGTAGATATATTGATCAGTGATCAGGATTTTAGCTGCACATGTACTGATCCTGATCACGAGGTCTCCTATTATTGTTAATATTAATGTCGTGATGCATTAACATGAATTAAAGCGTTTAACAGCTTTAATTTATCTGGTTCAAACAACACAATGAGTGTGTATATAACACATGATTTTAAATGAATAAAATGAATTCATATTAATTTAATAACTACCCTGTTAACATTAGTTTACATCTTTACACAATTATTTGACCACACAACGCTAAAGCCAGTCTGACTGATGTCTGTCAGAAACTTTAGCTATGTGCAATTATTTCCTGGAAATGAGAGAAAGAAATTATTTCAAATATTTACACTGTCTTCGCCTAATTTGAACTGCGGGTGCAATGCTGTTAGGGAAGTCACATGACCTAATTGGAACAAATATGTTCTCCTATTGGCTGGCAAAGACTCCATACTTTGAATTGGAACAAGCGGGCCACGTGATTGGCCTAACATTAGTGGTAACTGGAACAACATGGAAGAGATGTTCACAGCATCTGATGGTCTCCACGATTTTCTTCCTACGCATCATAGTCATATAGACTGATTCCATTATCCAGAAAGGGGTTTACTTTAAAAGTGTGAAGCATTTCTCTTCAACAATGTTCCAGTGACTGTTCCTGAAGGATTTGGGTATGCAGAATCCATTTTTGGAATATGCCGGATGAATTTTTGTGTTGTTTGTGAGTTCTAATTAAATATTCAAAATGGCAGCTGTGCAAACAATAAGGCTTTATTACAATGATATTGATCCAAGAACCACCCACTAATTCAACAATTTTGAGTAAAATTATTCACATCCAAACAAAGACACACATATTTCGAGAAAACAATTTGACTTCTTAATTTTTTGGATTTTTCAGGATTTTGTGAAAATGTTACAAGATTGCAACAGCAGGTCTTGGTGTAAACATATTACCCCTTTATTTTAAACAAAGTCCAAAGAAGATTAGGCATTGATGATTCAATAATATTAAAATACTATCTGATCTTAAAATGTATTTTATTAATATGAAATTGTTGAATGCGGCACAATAAAATGCAAATTAATTTAACAAATCAAAATTGTAATTGCAATCCATGCTAGAATGCACATCCACACAATAAAAAACTGTAAGAAAATGATGTTATTACAACTCTCTTTTTTTGTTTTTATTTGCAAAAGTGGAATTTTATTGGGCTGCACAGTGCCGTAGTGGTTAGCACTTTCGCCTCGCAGCGAGAAGATCCCTGGTTCGCGTCCCGGCTTTCCCGGGATCTTTGTGCATGGAGTTTGCATGTTCTCCCTGTGCATGCGTGGGTTTCCTCCGGGTACTCCGGCTTCCTCCCACAGTCCAAAAATATGCTGAGGTTAATTGATTATTCTAAATTGTCCATAGATGTGAATGTGAGAGTGATTGTTTGTCTGTATATGTAGCCCTGCGACAGACTGGCGACCTGTCTAGGGTGTCCCCTGCCTTCGCCCGAGTCAGCTGGGATAGGCTCCAGTCCCCCCCCCCCCCCCCCCCCCCCCCCGCGACCCTAGTGAGGATTAAGCGGTGTATAGATAATGAATGGATGGATGGATGGATGGATGGATGGAATTTTATTACATCAGACCTCTGCAATTTGTTCATATTTACATTTTGGACTTTACTTGAACATCATAATGATTTCTGTTGTCGGAGAACTCTTAATTGGTGGATGGCATTCTCCTTTTCTCCTTATATGTGAAACTGAAGGAAACAATTTTTTTGATCTGTGAAGCACGAACGAGCATCACACTTGTTGCATGCAGTTGATGTACAGTGCCAGTCAAAAGTTTGGACACCTTCTCATTTAATATTTTTTCTTTATTTTCATGACTATTTACATTGTAGATTCTCACTGAAAGCATCAGAACTCTGAATGAACACATATGAAATTACGTGGTAAACAAAAAAGTGTGAAATAAGACAAAACATGTTTTACATTTTAGATTCTTTGTTTTGATTAGTGCTTTGCACACTCTTGACATTCTCTGGATGAGCTTCATGAGGTAGTCCATATGTGTTCATTCATAGTTTTGATGCCTTCAGTGAGAATCTACAATACAAATAGTCATGAAAATAAAGGAAAACCATTAAATGACATGTTGCATACAATTGTGGGTGCCGTCCTCAGCTACCTTAGCAGGTAGCTGTAGCCTTTGGTCAGAAGCAGATGTCGTCAGGTGGTGCACAACCTTCACTAAGTGTTTCCGCCCTCAACCACAACACTTTCCAGTTGTGGGCCAGCAGTGAGTGGCTAGCTCACCGCCTACCTACTCCTGGCCTCTAGCCTTCCTCCTCTCGCTTAAGGCTGGGTTATGCTTTCCGCACGAACGAGCCATGCAGAAATGAGACACTTGGAAATCCGCTCGAGAGACGGTGTGTGACTTCATACTCCATGCGGCGTCTGCTCCCAAACTGCAAGGCAGTGTACAGAGTATATGTATCCTATACTACACACAGAGTATATGTAGGCTACTACACAGAGAGTAAATGTACCATGAAAGTATTCTGACAAATGCATACAGCTTGTGTGTATATTTATACTCTATGACAGTACAACATTTTGTATAGTTACTCTCTGTATGTAACAATACTTTCAACAGTATTATGTCCACTGTACACATTACTGTCCACATGTTTACTTTCACAGTTTTTTTCTTCATGTGTGTATTAAGGTGTCCTAACTGCTCATGTACATTAACCTTTGCTGCCAGCGAGATCGCTTCACTCGTTTTGTTGCACCCCTCCCTTTTTTTCCCTTCCACCCCCTTAGAGAAGATTGTTCACCATCCTCAACCACCACTACCGAGCATATTTCTCATGAACACCAGATCTAATACCAACAGAATGGACGCAGAAAAAACACAAATCTCAACTAAAGAACTCATACAGAACTGTTGTATTCTGCTTAGAGAGACTTGGCCTCACACACTGATCCCTGACATTGCCATGAAGATAACAGGAGGCACAACATCTCACTGGGAGAAAGGAGGACAATTGATGATGCCATCTCTAAGGTTTTACACACTTCCCTCACTCACTTGGACTGGCAGACAGGGGACTATGTGAGAATGTTGTTTGTTGATTTCAGTTCAGCTTTCAATATCATTGCACCTCCAAACTCTACACTAAGTCACCCAGTCTGGGTCTGAGCACCTCCCTGTGTGACTGCTTTCTGGATTTCCTCTCCACTAAAACCCAGGTGGTCTGTGTGAGCTGACACATCTTCAGGACCTGCACCCTGAACACCGATGAGCCCGCAGTCCTCTGCTCTTCTAACTTTATACATATGACTGCGTGGCTCCGAACAGCTCTAACATCATTGTTAAATTTGCAGATGACACAGTCTTGGTCGGACATATCAGTCACAATGATGAGCGACTGTACACAGAGGAGGCTGGCAGTCTGTCACGGTGGTGTCAGGCTTTAAATCAACAAGACTTTCAAACTTATGCGTCAGATCACTTGTCCATACTCTTAACCCCAGCATATCCCCTCCCTGACAGAAAGCTCAACACATTGTAAGAATTGTAAAAACATAGCCTGAGGGAGCTTTTTCACAACTACAAGTGTGCTGTTCTCACTAAAGTGTGCGTGTACTTCAGCTAAACTCCACTCCAAAAATGACAAAGTCGTGTAGTAAGCTTGACCATTTACTGAAGACTCTTCATTTGCACATGGACATGGAGTAAAAACTGAAATAAACGTAAATACAACAACATTACGTGCTGTCCTTTTCCATGTAAAAACTTGTAAATATAAATGCTTTTTATCTAATGCAAAACAATCACTTTTTAACATATATTTATAATCTACTTTTATCCTTAACTAATTTATGCAGCATAAGTTATTACTTACGGCATTGCCTCCTTGGTGTTGGTAATATTTATATTAACCGAGAGCTGAACCACGAACATTTAACATCTGCTCTGCCTGCTTCTCATCGCAATTACACTTCCTGCTTCTCTAAGAGAGAGTCCATCAAAATAAAGTACTTCCGCGTAGAGCGTTTATCAAAATAAAAGTTTGTTACTGAAATATCTGAACATTACAAAGTTTATGAACAAACATGAAGTAACAACACAAGGTTTACCTTGTAAGGACTAACTGGGATATCTTTAAGAATCAGGACTTTAGGAGGAATACACATCAACAGTACTTGTCATGGGCAGTCAGAGAACCAGGCGTAGACAGAAAACTCTGCACACCAGAAATACAATAAAAAGGAATTTATTACCCAATACAAACTAGAAAAGAACTCAGAGAGCGCAGCTGCTCAGTTGGCGTATCATTTGCGACGGATGGAATCTTTAATAAAAAATGACCTTGCGCTGAGCACAGGCTTATGTGTTATGCATGTGCATGTTATGTATGGATACCAAATTGCTTGTAAATTACTCTTATAAAGGTCTGTTGATCAGCTCATCACTTTTGGCAAGCCTTTGTTTTACTAGTGTTAAAATAACCGTTTCCTCCATGCTTTTATTTTGAAGGCGTATTTGTAATGTTATGGGCTTTTATTTTGTCACCAAACCAGCGGCACAGGAAGTGTTTATCTAAGAAGCGGTTTTTTGACATGACGAAGACGCTGCCGAAAAGTCCGAAAATTCATGGAAAGATGAAAGAAAACAGTTCCACGCCGTTGCTGTCTAGCAAAGGGTGTGTATAAACTTATAGCACCTAGCTGCAATGGGGACAAGCTCTTACAGTGTTTCCTGAGTGAAGGACAGAAAGGTGAATTTGTGTTGAAAATAAGGCTGACGGCTGAACGTAAATAAAGGCTTTGTGAAACATCAGGAGCTTCACCATTGTCTGGCTGAGGTTTGCTACATTGCGTGACCTAAATATGTAGCAGGCAGCGGGAATTGATGGGATTCAGAAACACTCCACAGTTTAATCATTTGTTCATTGTATGATTTCCAACTGATAAATCACAGTCAATTTGTAGTAAAATCGCAATCATGTGATTGCCAGCAGGTAACTGACACAGTGTTCACGTCATGGTTACAGCGACACCGTGCCGGCAGCTGTAAGTATGACAATGGGAAATCCTTAACAAAGCTGTGGATCCAGACTATAAGCCGCATCACTGCCAAAATCTAATGACTTGGTCCTTGTGTCATTTCTGACCTCCATGAAAATTTCATCCAAATCTGTTTGTCTGTTTTTGGGTAATGTTTCACACGGACAGACAGATTCACAGACAAACATATGCCGATCGTCACATAACTCCGCCGTTCCTTGGCAGAGTAATAATGAACAGGTATGGAGGGAGTAAGGGGAAAAGGAGAACTTAATCTGAACACCAGGGGCAGAGTAGTGAAATCAAAGCTAAAGAGAAACTCAAGAAGAAACGAGAGCTGCAGCAGCCGAGCAAGGCCAAAACATAAGACAGACTGGATACGCCAGGAACACACAGAGAATGGGAAAACTAATCAGGACTGGATATAACCGAGCTGGGAAAGCTGTAGGCCAGGGATAAATCATGCACATAGCTCCTGAAACTAATGAGGACTTACAGAATATTACGGTGCACAAAACACACAAATACAGTAACTAAATGTGCCGATACAGCGAAGAGCATAACAAAATGCAGGGCTGCCAACCTGTGACCAGACCTCAGAGTGAGATTTGGTTTGTGCAGGATGCTGACGGGGGGTCTGGGGGCCCTCCCCCATAAAATTTAGAAAATTATTGATCCTATTTCCTGCATTCTGGTGTATTTTAAGAGCATTTTGTGTTATGATCCTGCTCCAGCCTCTGCCCTTCTTCCTCCTTTTCTCTTTTTTCCCATTGTTCCTCATCTGTTTGTTTTGACCTGTCTCTCTCTAGCTACCTCTGTCTGTCACCTCTCCCTCATGTCTCTCTCTCTCTCTCCCTGTCTCTCGCCCTCCTGCTCTCCCTGCTTCACCTGCCTGCACTCTGTCTTGCTGATTGCTACAATGAGTTTCAGCTGCAGCAATCAGTTCACACCATTCACCTGTTCTCCACCTCACCTCCACCTATTTAAGCTCTGCCCGTTCATTCACTCCCTGCCGGATCATAGATTCACATCCCCTCATGGCTTCCTTTGCATTCCTGGATTCTGTTTCTCCCCACCAAGCCTCCTACCCCCTGTCAGCTTCAGCCCTTGGACTAAACTGATTCCCCCATCCTGGATTTCCCCTGTTCAACTTCTGTTTGTTCTTGGATACTCCCTAGTCTTCAGTACGCCAGTTTTGTTTCCCCACTAGCTTCTGATTCCCCGAGCCTGCCTAACCCTTAGTTCTGTTTTCCCTTGGTTTGTTGTAAGTACATTGCTGTGTTGTTTGGTTCAGTTTATTCCTGTTTGGTTTTGTGGTTTTTGTAGACTTAGTAGTATTGTTTCTTTTAGTGTTAGATTTGGCTTAATTTATCTCCTGGTTTGTTTTTCCCTTTTCTGTATTAGTTTAGTTATTTGTTTGAATAAATACTTTTCCGTAAATTTACCTGTCTGCCAGTTTTCTGTGTGCCTGCACTTGGGTTCTCCTGCTTCCCCCCCGTAACAGTATGATCCGGCCAGAATTGAACCCAGCAGGCTCTCAGACTGGCTCTGCCCCTTCACCATATCCCTTAGAAAATTTTTTTACTTGTAAGGAATACAATGTGTATTTCGACCTCCTGCTCGAGTTGTGGGGGGAGTGGAGGAAGGCTTGGTGTAAGGAATTCAAGCAGGAATTGGTATCTTTGGGTCGTAGGGCGGCCTGCCAGATGCCATGGTTAATGAGCCACCTGCCGGACTATGTTCTTGAGTTTCTGAACACTCCTTTGCCTTTTGTAACCCTTCCTACCTTAGTCACACACCCTACCTGCATTCTGTCTACCAGTCTGTCAACTAGTCCGCCAGTTAGCATATCTTCCTCACCACCCAGCAAGCTCCCAGATCCTGTTGGCCAGCCATCTATTGAGCCATCTTTGAGGAAGCCTCGCCGCAGGAGTAGTGGCTCTAAGGGCGCCCCGACCTCGCCGCTCCCCGGCGCCCCGACCTCGCCGCTCCCCGGTGGCCCGACCTCACCGCACCTGAGCCTCGCTGAGGGCCCGCCGCCGAGCGTCACTGAGGCCCCGCCGCATCAATGCTTCATCTCCGCCTGTCCCGAGGGGGTTGACGATGCCACCTCACCCATCTCCGAGGGGGTCGACGCCGTCACCGCCGCTTCACCCGTCTCCGAGGGGGTCGACGTCGCCGCCACCTCACCCGTCTCCAAGGGGGTCGATGCCACCGCCTCACCCGCTTCCGGTCCCAGGGGGGTCGACGCCGTCGCCGCCGCCTCACCCGTCTCCGTTCCCGAGGGGGTCGACGCCGTCGCCGCCGCCTCACCCGTCTCCGTTCCCGAGGGGGTCGACGCCGTCGACGCCGCCTCACCCGTCTCCATTCCCGAGGGGGTCGACGCCGTCGACGCCGCCTCATCCGCCTCCGTTCCCGAGTGGGTCGACGCCGCCTCTGCCTCGGACCAGCCAGGGCCAACCGATGATTCCCTCATCAGAGAAATTGTGCTGGAGTCAGCTGACCAATCCCTTGACTCAGAGACTCTTGAGCCCGTATCAGCTGACAGCATCCCCGGCCCAGAGACTGTCGAGCTCGAGTCAGCTGACGAATCCCTGGCCCAGAGACTGTCGAGCCCGAGTCAGCTGACAAATCCCCCGGCCAGAGGCTGTCGAGCCCGAGTCAGCTGACGAATCCCCCGGCCCAGAGACTGTCGAGCCCGAGTCAGCTGACGAATCCCCCGGCCCAGAGACTGTCGAGCCCGTGTCAGCTGACAGCATCCTCGGCCCAGAGACTGTCGAGCCCGTGTCAGCTGACGAATCCCCCGGCCCAGAGGCTTTCGAGCCCGAGTCAGCTGATGAATCCCTCGGCCCAGAGACTGTCGAGCCCGAGTCAGCTGACGAATTCCCTGGCCCAGAGACTGTCGAGCCCGAGTCAGCTGACGAATCCCCCGGCCCAGAGACTGTTGAGGCCAAATCTACTGACAGCAACCCCGGCCCAGAGATTGAGCCTGTGTTAGTCAACGGATCCCATGGCCAAGAGGCTGATCTCCCCAAATCTCCTGTCCAATTCCCAGGCCCAGAGAGTGAGCCTGAGTCAGCTGACAAACCCCCTGCTCCTGAGTCTCCGTCTGCAGTGGCCACTCCTGCTCCTGAGTCTCCGTCTGCAGTGGCCACCCCTGTTCCTGAGCCTCCAGAGGGGTCCCGCCTTCGTCAGCCCCCAGCCCGGCCTCCAGAGGGGTCCCGCCTTCGTCGGCCCCTAGCCCGGCCTCCAGAGGGGTCCCGCCTTTGTCGGCCCCCAGCCCGGCCTCCGGAAGGGTCCCGCCTTCACCTGATCCGGTTCCCAGGCCGGCCTCCGGAGGGTCCCCGTCTCGTGCGCCGCTGCCGGCCTCCCGAGGTTCCCCGTCTCGTCCGCCGCTGCCGGCCTCCCGAGGGTCCCCGTCTCGCCCGCCGCTGCCGGCCTCCCGAGGGTCCCCGTCTCGCCCTCCGTCGCCGGCCTCCAGAGTGGTTTCGTCTCCTCCATCGCCGGCCTCCAGAGTGGTTCCGTCGCCGGCCTCCAGAGTGGCTCCGTCTCCTCCGTCGCCGGCCTCCAGAGTGGCTCCGTCTCCTCTGTCGCCGGCCTCCCGAGTGGTTTCGTCTCCTCCGTCGACGGCCTCCCGAGTGGTTTCATCTCCTCCGTCGACGGCCTCCCGAGTGGTTTCGTCTCCTCCGTCGACGGCCTCCCGAGTGGTTCCGTCGCCGGCCTCCCGAGTGGTTCCGTCTCCTCTGTCGCTGGCCTACGGAGTGGTTCCGTCTCCTCCGTCGCCGGCCTCTGGAGTGGTTCCATCTCCTCCGTCGCCGGCCTCCGGAGTGGTTCCGTCTGCCCGTCCAGCACCCGGGCCATCCTCCGGCCTAGGAATAGTTTGCTTTGTTTTTGACCAGCCTTTTTGAACTGATCTCTGGTCTGATTTGGTTTTGGACTTGTTTGTTTTAGCGTGCCTTAGTGCCACTCCAGACTGTTCTGGACACTTTGCTTTTGCTACCCCAGCAAAAAGAATAAATAAGAAAATGGTGCATTTGAATCAACTATAGTCCATTTCAGTCATGATTTGGGAAATACCTGTGTCGTTGGATCCATCTGTGATCAGGATGTATGGACCAGTTTTCATTTTGTTAATCAGCTTATTCATGAAGTGCAGTGCAACAGCTTCATTGATGATGGCTGTTGTCTTTGTTCTGACACATCTGTAGTCTTGAGCTGTTTTGGAATCCTTGAAGCATTCTTTTAAAAGTGGCCCCAGGTGATCCGTAAAACCAATGGGCACATTGTGCTGCACAACAGTGAATTTTGCTTTTAATGTGGCGCTCAATGTCAGTCACTCCCTGGTGACTACATGTGGTCTCTACTCGACAAATTGAACACCAATAATGAGTGCTGAGGCTTCCAATTGTAATGAATTTCCATTTTTTTTGTCCACTCATTTTTGAATGTACATCTGTACATAGCAGCTCCACACAAGGCTCTACATTTTTGAGGTCTGTGCTGTTGTTGCTCGGTCACATCTGCCTGTTGTCCTGTAGATCTTTGTCTCTCCCTCTCCTGTGCCTGTTGCCACTGTTGTGTTCTCCAGAAAACCAATGTTTTTATTCCCATTAATTTGCCACTCAATGTGCAATGCTGAAGGTTTAATTTTCTGTTTACATTTAAATTGTGCACAATTTAAATTGAACCTTCAACAAAAACTTAAGAAATCCCACTGGTTTTGCTGCTGATGGAATGGCGCAATGCCAACAGACATGTTTTTACATCATATGCATACCCTCTAGAGTGCATTTTGATGGTGAGGGGCAGCAAAGATTTTTATGTTACAATGGTAGCTGTGGTAACAGTCAAAATCCTGATATTTTGACCTTATTAGTAGTAACATTCTGAATGTTACTACTAATAATTATCCAAGCAAGTGCCAACTTAGGGCTGCACAGTGGCGTAGTGGTTAGCACTTTCGCCTTGCAGCAAGAAGATCCCTGGTTCGCGTCCCGGCTTTCCCGGGATCTTTCTGCATGGAGTTTGCATGTTCTCCCTGTGCATGCGTGGGTTTTCTCCGGGTACTCCGGCTTCCTCCCACAGTCCAAAAATATGCTGAGGTTAATTGAGCATTCTAAATTGCCCGTAGGTGTGAATGTGAGAGTGATTGTTTGTCTCTATATGTGGCCCTGCGACAGACTGGCGACCTGTCTAGGGTGTCCCTTGCCTTCGCCCGAGTCAGCTGGGATAGGCTCCAGCCCCCCCCGTGACCCTAGTGAGGATTAAGCGGTGTATAGATAATGGATGGATGGATGGATGGATGGATGGATGGATGGATGGATTGCCAACTTCGCTCTCAGCCTGCCTGGGAGAGGGGTCAAGGCAATGCGGACGAGTTCGGTAAAGTTGGAAAGATATTCACAGATTTGGACTTCCGGCAGCAATAACTCATTAGATATATGTTGTCAAAACATAAACGATGTCTCTTTCCCATCATTGTAAGGTAAACAATGTGCTAAAAGCCCAGTTTTAGCAAAAGTATCTGTCTTTCAAGCTACAGAAACAACATTGGTGTCTATGTGCAGCCTGGTAAGTGCACAGGACCTGTCTGCAAATTGAAAAACCGCTGCAACAGTGAAGAGAGACACGACATAAATATTCAATAACTTAACTCTTATACACTGTAGTTTCACCAAAATCACTACAGATTTCAATTGGCTCCTACTGATCATACTACAGCACTTGGTTTGATATATATATATATATATATATATGTGTGTATATGTATATATATATATGTGTATATGTATATATATATGTGTATATGTATATATGTGTGTATATGTATATATATATATTATATATATATATATATATATATATATATATATATATATATATATATATATGTATATATATATATATATATATATATATATATATATATATATATATATATATATATATATATATATATATATATATATATATGTATGTACAGTGTCGTAGTGGTTAGCGCTTTCGCCTTGCAGCGAGAAGGTCCCTGGTTCACGTCCCAGCTCGGACCTGGGATCTTTCTGCATGGAGTTTGCATGTTCTCCCTGTGCATGCGTGGGTTTTCTCCGGGTACTCTGGCTTCCTCCCACAGTCCAAAAATATGCTGAGGTTAATTGGTCATTCTAAATTGTCCGTAGATGTGAATGTGAGAGTGATTGTTTGTCTTTCTATGTAGCCCTGTGACAGACTGGCGGCCTGTCTAGAGTGTCCCCTGCATTCGCCCGAGTCAGCTGGGATAGGCTCCAGATCTGCTTTTCAAGTAGCCAACCTCCCGAGATCTACTAGTCCAGTGCCAACATCGAAAACCCACACACATTGTTTCTAGCCTGCAGTAATTAACCTAACAACAGGTTTTTCTTGTTGTCACCCAACCACTAGACATCACAGCACAAGCCCTTCCTCTCTCAAACACACACACACAGACAGGGGTGGACTGTGGCAAAAAATCAGCCATGGTATTTTTGGCCCAGACAGGCCCCACAACATTATTGGTTGACAGAATGGAGCACTAATCTTTGAATGCAAGGACAAAAACTGACAGAAAGGCCAGATTTTCAGAACAAAAATTCAAAAACATCTTTAGAGACCTATACAAACTTGTTGTCAAGTTGGAAAAAAATTGCAACCCAGTAGAGCAGGGGTATTCAACTAAAATTCAAAGAGGTCCAATCAGAAAAAATGCTTTAAAGCAAAGATCCAGGACATCATAATGTCTAACTTGAATTAGTGTGATATATGTTGATGTTTTATTGGCGTCTGCATGTAATAAATAACTGAATGTCAAATCAAATAAATTCAGTACGGTTCAAAAACATTTTGACAGCATTTATTAATAACTTTTGATATAACTGCACATCTTAAACTAAAGTGCAGAACTTCAAAAAATAATGACAACAACCTGAACCAACTTATATACATATTTAATAATCCCTCAGTCTCAAACAAGAAGAGCAGTCAGAGAACGCAGTACTCCGCCAGGACTGTTTATTGCTTAATTTGTGTATTCAGAAATCACGGCAACATAGAATCTGGCTATTTAATATAGATCGACCCACAGACTAACTAAATAAATAAAAAATTGGCTTGTGTGAGCACAGGCATGTGTTGTGCATGTACATTATGTACAGATATCGAATTGCGTGACCTAAATATGTTGCGAGTTGAGTGAATTGATGCAGGTAACTGACACAGCATTCACTTGTCATGGTTACGGGTGACACCCTGCAGGACGCTTTATCTCGCAATGGGAAATCCTTAACATATGCGTGGATGCAGACTATAAGCTGCATCACTGCCAAAATCTAATGAGGTGGTCCTTGTGTCATTTCTGACCTTCCCTGAAAATTTCATCCACATTTGTGTGTCCGTTTTTGATTAATGTTGCTCACGCACAGATAGATTCACAGACAAACGTATGCCGATTGTCATATAACTTCGCTCTGTTCCTTGGCGGAGTAAAAATTGACAGTTGAACACTTTTGCATTTTTTTTCCTGTCGTATATCACTCCCCTTATCTCCCCTGCTGCTTAATGGGAGAAGTGAGCTGCAGCTTGCCCTGTCAGTATTTTTAATCATGGCCTGAATGGTGTCAGGACCATTCTCAAACACATCTGGAGCTCAAAGTGAGTCTGGAACCATATTTAGTTTTGGTTATGTTCATAGTTGAGAAAGCTGCCACGTAACTGTATGTTTAGCCGAACATAGTCAGCATGTCAGGGCTACTTTCTTATTGGTGTCGCGTTATTTGTCTTTCTATTTTGTCTATCCTCCTCTGTTTCTCGGCTCTCAACTGTTTTCTGAACGCAGAGCTTCGATGTTTAGTGGCTGCAATGCAGAGACCTCATTAGTTGATTACCATCACGTGGGATGTCTGAACTCATACGTAATTGGGCTGTGTGTTTCCTGAGCTGATAACCAATGCCGTAAACACTGGAAAAGCTGCGCCAGGATAATGGAAGCAACCCGTGAAATTTAAAATCCCGCTACAATTTACTACAGGTCCAGAGTAACCTGTTGACCAGCCCCCACTAGATACCGGTCCACCGGGACAGTGCCCAGTATGCCAGATGGCACAGTCCACCCCTGCACACAGACAAATTCTTCTCATACAGTTGCCAGTTTGCATTTGCGCTGTAGCACAAACCCGCTCTCTCTGCTGGTCTCTCTCACACACACGCGTCAGCCACGCCTTTGTGTTTAGCAAGGACGTGACTGACGTGATAGGAAGCAATAGTTGCAGCCTTCCCTGGGTCTTCGGTTTGGTGAAGATTGACTGCCGTGCTACAAGCTGTGCTTTCAAATCCCGCACTTTTGTGGCACATAAAGGCGTTTTTGCAGGTAAATCCCTCTCATACCATTTTAAAATGTCAGCCCAGATCCCCTTTCTTTGCCAACGCCACCGTTGCATTGAAGATCAAACAAATGAGAATAAACAAAAAACATAATCTTCCTCCCATTCAGGGTGAAAATGGTAGGTTGGCTGGTTTCCAGCCATGTTAACATTTAGCTGCTAGCTACTGTTGACAACTGTCAACTTCCTGTCATGCATGACCTACAGAATCTTTCTTTTTCTCTTTTTTTAAATACTTTTTTTGGTGTAACCCTAACCCTAAAACAAAACATATCCAACGATGCATAACTACAACAAAACAAAACATGCAGTCACACTTGGGATCGACTTGGGATCAGTCTGCGGTCTACCAGGTCTCGACTGGTTGGGCACACCTGGTCTAAACAGTTTAGTTTGGTATATTGGTGTTATCTGATGCTCTCATTTGTGAGGATTCCAAGTTCCATTACTATTCAGTATTATGAATTTGGACAAACAGGTGCACTATGGACCTATGCCATTTTTACTGTGTATCACATAAAATATAGTCCCACATACACTAAGAAAAGTGCAATCAAAGCTAGTTCACTCATTAATCCTTAAACCACACACAAGCACGCACACTAAATATTGCACACAACTTCACATGGCAATAAACAACCCAAATAAAATAAAATTCAGTCACTAAAAACAGAGGGGGATAATTTGAAACGTTGTGATGAGTTTTGGCACAGTGAAATTCTAAGAACATATGTACATTATTAATGTTCCACAATCCACCAAAAAATGGATGAACACTTTTATCTATTACAACAAAAATATTTGAGATATGTAACAATTTTAGTACAAATACATAATCTTTAAAATTCTGAAAAGTATTTTAATATCAAATCAGGAGTTGTAGTATGGTCAGCAAGAGCCAATTGATGGTTAGACAGAGTGTAATTTTTCTACAGTGCATAAGAGTGAAGTTATTGAATTTTCATACCAATAAAAAATCCTTACAATTATGAAATAAATATTTTTATATCAAACCAAGAGTTATAGTATGACCAGCAGCAGCCAATTGATGGCTTCAGAAAATTTGATGACACTACAGTACATAAGAGTGAGGTTATTGATTATTTTTACGATAAAAATTCCTTAAAATTCTGATTATTTTTTATTTCAAACCAAGAGTTGTAGTATGACCAGCAGGAGCCAATTGATGGCTTCAGTAAATTTGGTGACACATAAGAGTGAAGTTATTGATTTTTTTTTAAACTATAAAAATTCCTTAAAATTATGATTTTTTTAAAAATATATATGTCAAACCAAGTGTTGTAGTATGATCAACAGGAGCCAGTTGCTCGCTGCAGTAACTTTGGTGACACTACAGTACATAAGACTGAAGTTACAGAATTTTTTAACTTTTAAAATTCCTGAAAATTATGATGTATCAAACCAAGAGTTGTAATATGACCAGCAGGAGTCAATTGGTGACTGCAGTAAATTTGGTGACACTACAGTGTATAAGAGTTAAATTACTGAATATTTGTGTAGTGTCTTTCTTCGCTGCAGCGGTTTTGCAATTTGCAGGCGGTCCCTGTGCACTCAGCCGGCTGCGCACAGACACCAATGTTATTTCTGCAGCTTGAAAGACAGCTACTTTTGCTAAAACTGGGCTTGTAGCACATTGTTTACCTTACAATGACGGGAAAGAGACATTGTTTATGTTTTGAGAACGTGTACCTAATGAGTTATTGCTACTGGAAATCCGAGTATGTGAATATCTTTCCAACTTTACCGAATTTGTCCTCCCATCCTAATCCCCCCGTTCCTCCTCCTCCTCCTCCCCCCTCCCTCCCAGTCCTTCTCTCCTCCCCTCCCTTCCTGCATTCGCGCGCAGCTCTCTGTACTTCACCTGTGCGCCGGACATTTTGCGGACTTTCCAAACTCCTCTTAAACAAGAGAGACGCATCGGCCGTATCAGTCCAGCTGAGAACGACTACAGCTCCTCGTCTCTTGGATCTCAGTGGAGGTGTTTGTTCTCAAACCCAGACGGATACTTCTCCCGGATGGATTCGGCTGCTTTCTCGTTGCTGGCTCTCGTGGCTGCCGGGACGCTTCTTCAAGGTAAAGCTCGTTAGCAGTCTGCCAGGAATGTCTGTCTGGAGGCTACTCATGATGCTCCCACACAAGGAGTCAGTACACTGGAGACACGTTATGTTTCAACTGTTAACAAATACATGCAGCCGTTTGTTAAGAACAAAAGGAAAGTGCTTTATGAAGTGGTGCTTAGAAAGGTGCGTTGCTAAACCAAAAGTAATAAAGGGCTAGTACTGACTCCACTGTGACACCATGTGGTTACAGCTCTGAACTGATGTCACCTATATGGAATACAGGTAGGTAAACTGTGCTACAGCTGCAATGATTAGTCGATTAAATTAACACATCTATTTATTAAGAATCGTTTTGAGCATTTTTCAAAGAAAACATTTCACATTCTCTGATTGCAGCAACTTCAGCTTCTTTGTAACAGTATAGTAAATATCTTTAGGTCATAGACCAAAATGTATGAATGTGATTTTGGGCTTTGGAAAACCAAGTTGGGAATTGGTGCTCTTGATCATTGATTCCACACGAGGAGGCAAGTCAATCGGGGGTTAACATTTCATTCATGATGAAATCCACATCTATCCTCCATATAACAGATGCCAGCAGAGTAGATAGCAGCTCACAAGTCAGTCTCCAGCTGGATCTGTACCATTCCTCACATCAAAGAAGCCATGATTTCCAAGGGACTTTCAGATGTAATCGTTTGAAGTCAATTGAAGCTTTTCAGGGTGACACCTGTGAACACACCTGCTAGTAGCACAGATGCAGGGGGATGCAGTGTAGGCTGTTTGGGAAAAAAGTAAGTGTAATGCTTTGAAAAGCCATCATTAATAACAAGTAGTGGCATTATACAAGAAAAGTTTTTCACAATTTGTGATGCAGATAAATTAGAAGCATGCTCACATATTTCAGAAGGGTAGTTGCTAGGGAGAATTTCAGTTCTCGGTTGAGCTTTATAGTTCTGCAGGGATTTTAAACCCTAGTTTATTAATTTTAGGGATATACTAGAATGTTACTCATAGTGTCCTCTATACTAAGGAAGGCTGACCAAAAAAATATTTTTTGACACATTTAGGGGACCATTGTTAAGCATCAGTCATTGGCCTATTAATATTAACAGTCCCTTGCTTTTTTTAATCCTGTTTTTGGTCTGAACAGCCACTGTGTGGCAGTTACTGCTACATAATAAGAAACTGAAAACATGTCCCCTCTCCAAGATAGCCTTTTGTCTACCAACAGAGGCACGGTAGAACTTTTCTTGCAAGATTTCACTTTCCTTTCCTAAAGAACCACACCTACCACACTGACATGTAGCCATATAAACAAATATCCCAATGGGTTGATGTCTCCCCATTTTATTACTACATCATTTAAATTTCCCATTTTTATACAAGTTGCAGTACTTTTCTCAAAGAAGCCAGCACCCATTCAGCGATCTGGTCCTTTGGTGCTGAAGTTTGATGCTTTTTTTTTTTTTTTTTTTTTTAAGCATGGATTATAATTCACTGCAGTCAGGTTGTAAGTATACTTTACACTTGTTGACAAGGGCCAAAGTACCAACAATTTGATACTTTGGTTTCAAGTTCCAGATTAATGAAAACAAACAGCAAACTAAAATAAACTTTTCTCTTATTAAAAAGGTGATAAACCCTGCTGGCAGTCAGAGAAGATAATGGGTGTGGTATGCAGTTGCAATTCCAGTTTGCTTCAGGCTGGGGGAAGAGGATGGTTTGAAATGCTATATCCATCTGCCCTGACATGTAACATGTCATGTCTTTTTCTAGAGGGAAAACACCTTGGTGGGGGTTAGTGGTTGTAATGGGGGTGGGTGATAAAGGCTGCTTTCAGTAATCTTCCTCCAGCAACCTCAGTAGCTGAGTTCTGAAAGGTTGTTGTCTATAAAGCCCCACCTAATTTTTTTCTGTCAGATGGCTTTAGTTTGATCTGTTATTCAGAAAGCCCCCAGCCAGACCTTCCCACTGTTGAAATGAATCACAGAAACATTTGCTATTGTCATGTGAAAGGAGTTAACATTTGTCAAGGTTCTTTTATGGGTTAAGGAAATTCCATGAGCTGCTGTGGCATCATTTCAAAACTGTGAATGATTTAGAGGTCAGGCTGAATGGAGGTGTGTTTTATTTACATTTTGAAAAGATAACATTAGGGAGAAACAAAGTTTTCTCTTCCAGCAGCGATGTCAGCTTCAAATCTGAGACAGCCTAGGATATCGTGATGATAATATCACCAGTCAGAAGAAATGTCGCAATAAATGGTGGTAAAAATGTTCATTAGGTTCTTTGTGTGGAAGTGAAAAAATATTTAAAGGTTAGTGAAACAACTACATACAGCATTGTCACATTTGTAAAATATTTCCCTTAATGAATTCCTTTTGAAAGTATTCCTAGTTTGTTTTCATATGGTAACTTTTTACTTTAAATAATACATTAAAACTTTACACCAAGAAGAAACCTATCACCAAAGATTAATGATATTATACCAACATAGGTAATGTTGGTGAGACACTGCTCTATGGCTGCTTTTTGTGTTCAATATTTTATAATTGGCAAGTGTTTTGATAAAATGTTGTATATTGCACCTTTCCTGAATTTATGCACCTATACAATAAATGTTTCATATTAACAGCATGTGTTAGCAGAAAACCTCATAACAATGCTTCTTCATTAATAAGAATATGTGCAAATAGAGTTAATAGTTTTGATGTTGTAGCGTCACACTCTCCTCTCTGTTTACTGTGTAATTGATTAGTTGAGATCAATAACTGTTTGTCTATTTTCTTCATTTTTTTGCTGTTCTGACACATGTATTGCACACTAAGGCCCACATCGTTAAGCATGACTTCTTATTGTTCTTATTGCTCCTGAACCTCAGCTAAAGATTTATGAAAATTACAAAACCAATTATCATAAAAACACCAAGTATCAACCTCAATAGTCAGTCGGGTTGACCATCGGTCGATCCCTAGTGTCTAATGCTGATGCATCACATCAAGCTAGCTTGGACTGCTGCTGTCTTCAGTTCCTGCTTGCTGTTGGGGCATTTTCCCTCCAGTTCTGTTTTCAGCAAGTGAAATGCAGCTCACATGGATTCAGGTCAGGTGATTGACTTGGCCATTGCAACTCTCTTAACTCTTTGGTTGCTTTCGCATTATGTTTTGGGTCATTGCCCCTCTGCACCGTGAAGTGCCGTCCAATGAGTTCTGAAGCATTTGGGTGAAAATGAGCAGATAATATTGTCTGAAACACTTCAGAATTCATCCTGCTGCTTTTGTCAGCAGTCACATCATAAATAGATATAAGAGAACCAGTTACTTTTGCAGCCATACATGCCCACGCTGTCATACTACCACCACCATGCTTCACTGATGTGGTGGTATGCTTTGGGGGATGAACAGTTCCTTCTCTTGTCCATACTCTTCTCTTCCCATCATTCTGGTACAAGTTGATCTTTATCTTTGTCTCATCTGCCCATAGGATGTTGTTCCACAACTGTACAGGCTCTTTTAGATGTTTTTTTTTGTTTGTTTTTTTGCCGAAGTCTAATCTAATCTAATCTAATCTAATCTAATCTAATCTAATCTAATCTAATCTAATCTAATCTAATCTAATCTAATCTAATCTAATCTAATCTAATCTAATCTAATCTAATCTAATCTAGTTTGTGAAGCTCACCAATGGTTTACACCTTGTGGCGAACCCTCTGTATTCACTCTGGTGAAGTCTTCTCTTAATTGTTGACTTTTACCTCCTGGAGAATGTTCTTGATCTGGACAACTGTTGTGAAGGAGTTTTTCTTGACCAGGGAAAGGATTCTTCTGTCATTTAGCAGGGTCTTTTGGCGTTGCTGAGCTCATCAATGCATTTTTTTCTTTTTAAGAATGTACCAGACAGTTGATTTGGCCTCACCTAATGTTTTTGCTATCTCTCTGATTGTGATGTTTTGATTGTTCAGCTGAATGACAGCTTCACTGATAGTGAGAGCTCTTTGGACTTCATATTGAGAGTTGACCTTACCAGATTCCAAATACAAATACCACACTTGAAATTAGCTCCAGATGTTTATCTGCTAGTTGTGAATGAAATAATGAGGGAATAACACACACCTGGCCATGGAACAGCTGAGCAGCGAATTGTTCAATTACTTTTGGTCCCTTTAAAAGGTGGAGGACACATCTGAAATGTGTTGTAATTCCTCCACCGTTCACCTGATTTGGATGTAAATATCCTCAAATTAAAGCTGGAAGTCTGCACTTACAGCACATCTTGATTGCTTCATTTCAGATCCATTGTAGTTGTGTACAGAGACAAAAGGGTGAAAACTGTGTCAGTGTCCAAATGTTAATTAATATAAATATTGGGGCTTTCCCCCTGTAATGCTACTCTAAGAACAAAAGCACATTAAGAAGCAGTGTTCCTGAAAGTGAAACTAAATGAGATCATGGGCAAATCTGCAAAAACACCCATAACTAAACACACATTGTCACACATTGTTAATGTGAGGCAGTACTCACTGACAGCACCTTTGGTCCTGTTGTGAGTGTCAGGTTGTTTCCATCGAATAGTGATGTCATGGTCATTTGACAAGGAAGCGTCACTGCACAAAACTAACCCTGTGGGGAAACCTGATGGAATGAGGAAGTAGTGAATGAAAGCAGTTAAAGAAGTCCTGTTATCATGTTTTTGACAGGCAAAACAAGAGTCAAGCAGTATGTTCTCAAATGAATGATGGCAAATTCTTTGTCATGTGTACCACTAATGCTTTTATCCCCAGCAGAATTGTGAGATTGATGGAAGAACTGTTCCTGAGGACAGGATTTTACTGATTTTTTCTTCTGCCACTGCATTAGGTTCTGGAAACTTGTCAGATAAGGGACTTCATTAGACACTGATAGAGACTGACTGGAAAACTTGAATGTTGAGGAGTTAGGTTTAGAGAATAGGACTCAAAGGCAGTTCAGTTTCCCTCAATAGGTAAAAAAAAGAGAAAAAATACTAGAGTCAAAAGCTGACTATGCTGGTGGGTGAAGATGGGGTTGGTGGTAGAGCAAATCTCCATTAAAACCTTTTACACTAAAACCGTGGGACAGTGTGAAACAGTAAATTGCTACATGATTATCACAGCTGAGGATTTCTTTTGCCACTCACCCTGTTTGCAGCTATTAGTGGTGTAATTTTAACTGTAACACGTGTAATGTTTTTTTAGGCATAGCAAAATTAACTCAGGGAAATCTACGTACTTTTCTAATCCCCCTGGAACCTCGCTAAACATTAATAGTTATTTTAATTATTATTTTTTATCATTAAGGTTCTTACTTTTTTCCTTTATATTTGGATAGTTGCCAGAGCTGGGTGTGTTTGTCTCTGTGTGTGATTAGGGTCCTGAATGAAACCCGAGTCATGTGGCACAGAGTGGGCTGCTGAGCAACTCTGTAAGATAAGCTTAAATGAAGGGATAGCATCAATGTATTTGCAATGTGGTATTCACTTTGTAGTTGCTGAATACATTAGTCAAATAGTAAAGAGAAGGGGCTGAACAGAAAGTGAAAGCGCTAATCTGTTTGATGGGCCACCCTGGGTGACAGACATACTGATGGATTAGATGAATTTTGGCTTATATGCTACAAATGAGCATTGGACCTTGAACTCAGATGCTCAGGACTTAAATGCTCCATGACTTAATGAGCTGTTATACAAGTTTATAAGGCTTGGTGTCTGTCTTAAATCCAGACTGAGCTCTAGGAAAACCATTCAGCTGCTTTGTCTGCCTTGGTGATTTTAAATGCCTTTGAATACAGCTAGCCATTGAGCCAGTATTCCCTACATCATAGATCAAATTACCTCGGAAGCTATGAATATAATGGAGATGTTGGACAGAATCGTGCTGCATTCAGGGTTTGTGTCTGTGAGTTTATTTAGAAATGCAGGACTCTGGATTAGCATTGACCCTTTAAACATCCAGTTACTTCATTGTATTAGCATCTTGAAAGCATTTATGAGAACAACATGCCATGGCCTTCTGTCACAGGCAAGACAAGCTATTTGTCAGATGCATTTTAGACTGATGAATGATAGCCCACAAAAAGTTAATGAAACTGAACAGCTTAAGACATTCTGTATAACGGAGTAGTTTGAAAACACGTCCTATCAGACAGAAAAACTTGTAAAAGCATTATTGTATATTTTCTGCTATAATTCGCAAAACAGACTCTGCTAGCTTGTCTTTGTTGTGACCTCTGTCTTGCTGCCAGGGAGTGGTAGCTGACAACATGGGCACTAGAGCAGTTAGGGAAGTGGATCATGTTGACATTGTTGACTATGTTAAATTGGTTAATCTTAGTGGTTCACAAAGCAGGCATTCAACTTGTGTTTTCCCACAGCTTCCTAATGCTTAAAAGCGCCTAAGTTGTAGATCAACATGTTTGCGCTAAACCTTTTCCAACTGAATTGTCTGCCACTTACTATCTGCAGTATCTTAAACTTTAGGATTCTTTGGAAGCTTCAAAATAATGATGCTGTTGCTAGGGGCTGGACCCTGAATTACAAAACTGAATTACAAAGTCTGCGTTTAATGCAGTTGTTGTAGTTTACTGTTCTGCTGCAAGGTAGAATGAGGCCAAATACGACCAGACCCAAATGTTCTTTTCTGAGGCCAGGGGTATTAAGGTCTAACTTTCATTTTGACACTGGATGGGAACCACTGCCTGTTTTGCCTCCTCTAGTCTTATTGAGGAAATATCAGGACGATCTCCTGTGGACCAGTCAGGAGGTAACGCCCACCACCACCTAACTGTCTGTCAGGATAGTTGAAGCCGTCAGGCATTTCATTCTGGCCTACCTGTTCTTTCTGACAACAAACTTAACACAGTGTGTGTAGTAGCAGCAGCTTGTGAGTCAGTGTCTTTGACATTTCTGTTTCACAATATATACTATTTCCCTCAATTGCTAAAAGCTGCTTTGAGGTTCTTCTAAGTGTGTTTACTACTGATAAGAAATCACGGTAGGATTTCAGTTTGAAATTAATACTTTTGGGAGGATTTCTATCTGTCCGCCTAGCAGAGCAAGACAAAGATCACTTCAGCCCCTGTCAAATATGAGACATGACACATTGCTGACTTTAACAATCTATTAAAGTGACAGAATTGTAGTCATTCAGACATAGGTCAGTTTTCCGTTGATGTTCATCACGACTGCATTTAGATACAGCACTTCCAGTGCCGGAGAGCACCGTGGGAAACACAGTATTTGTCATTCATGCAAGACTAGTCAATACACCAAAGGATGTATAAAACAATACTGCAATATCAGACTAAAACTATACCAATAGCAGCTGATCAAAGTCTCCAGATAGCTAACAGCCAAGTTTATCTCTGATTTTTTTAACAGTAAAACTGAATGCTCAGGACTCCACCTGAGGACAACTGTGATGTGACAAAATATTTCACAGCTACTGCTAGATCCTGATTGATCCTTTCTCCTTGTCCGGACAATTTAAAGTTAAACCTAATAACTCTTGCTGTGTGTGTAATTGTACACAGCTCTCCCTCTCTTTGGAGACACTTGTGGATCGTACCACTGTCTGATGCTGCAGGTTTACAATAAACTATGAAAAAATTGTCTTTAACAGTGGGACACTAAGCTGCATTTGTGTGTGAGACAGCTCGGCTGTCTCATGACTGATCTGCTCTCCAAGCTGTCTCAGGGATAATTTATAATTAGAAAAATGTAATAGACATTTTTGTAAACATTTTTTAGTGAAGTTATTGTTTTCTCTCTTTGGAAATGCTCATATTGATATGCCATATGCTATTTGAATGTTAGTTGAATACCCCTGGACTAGATATTCCACATACCTTTTTTGGTCAAGTTAAAACTTGTACAGTTCGTAGGTCACAGAAAGAAAGCTGGTTGAGTCCTCGGGGGCAAAATTCCATTTTGTCTCTAAACAGAGTTGTAAAGGAAGTAGACCGTACCTCCACAGTCTCAATTCATATACACTAAAGACTGAGAATGAGTTAAATAAAAATCCAAGAAATAAATACTAAAAGTACTAAATACTCAAACAGGCAAAAATGAAAAGGGTATGAGGAACACGAGGATAGCAGAGTATATAAAGCTAATTGTACAAATCAGAAGCAAAGAACAGCATCAGGTAGGCAAAAACAGGACACTGAACAGAAGTGTGGCGAACAGAATGAAGTGACAAAAGGCAGGGTGAAACAGGTGGGCAATCACAGACAGCAACAGACAAAGAGAGGAAACCAAACAAGAGACACACAAAGAAGACAGGGAATGTCGAAATTAAACAGAACAAAACCCAAGACTATGACAAACCATTCACCAATCAAATCAAGGACAAACAGTGACTCCATTAAATACAGGTTCGTTTTTGGCAGTTTTTCTAGTTGCTTTGCCATAACTCACAGAATGTAAACTTCCTTGGACTCAAAAAATGTCTGGCAGATAGAGGGAAAAAGGGTCAGTGATCCCTTTTTTTGACAGAGTTTGCAGTCAAAACAGCATATCATCCAATTTCTTTATGAGTCTTTATTTCATTAAGACAGACAGTTTGTGTGTATTTTAGTCAGCGATCCAGAGTACATGACAGGCATACAGATTAGTAGGACAGCAGGATTTTTCATTGTCAAGTCAACAGTGTGTTTAATAATACGATCAGAATGTGGTTCAGTTGCATTCAGCAGTTGAGTATTTAACTGCTGTTTTTTTGACAGTAAACGATATGTTGTAGTCAGTGACGTGCGGTGAGGTTCATGGCTGGTGAGGCACTCTGACGTCATCACAGTCAGATTTACAAACATATGAACTCTACAGAGTAGCTTATTTACCATTTGATTGGCAACAGTTAACGTGTTTTGTTTAAAATGTCATGTCAGCATTCTTTACATATACAAACTGTAGCATAGAAAAAAAGAATTTTAAAAAAATGTTATCATGTTACCTTTACTTATAAATGAAGTCCATGCGCCGCTCCTTCTGAAGAAAGGCATCGATAACTGCTTTGTAGAAGCCTTCCTTATCTTTCTTCAGTTTTAAAAGTCTCTCTGTCTCAATGGAGATCACTGCCAGTAAAGAAAGTCGTCCTTGATCAGTCCTGTTCCGACTGTAGGTTTTCAGTCTTTTCAGTGCTGAGAATGACCGCTCCACCGATGCTGTAGTAGCTGGAACGGTGAGCACGAGCTGGAGCAACTTTGTCGCCTCAGGAACAGTTTCAATGAGATCCTTCTGGGCCAAAAAGCTAAGAAGCTGTCCAGGAGATTTACATCCATCCCTCACCGTTTGTGAGCTATACAGTCCAACGAGATCCGCCTTTAGCTTCACAAAGTCAAAGAATCTGGCATATTTTGACAGGCTCTGCAGTTTCGCGTCATCAAAGTTTTGCGACATTTCACCGAATTTTGCGCAGTCCACCAAACCAAGGAAAGCCAGCTCACCAAAATGATCAAACCTGGCTTTCATTTGACAGCTTATGTTCTCCAGAATGTTACAGAACACTCGTTTTCGTTCACATCTAATCGAATGTCTGTCTCCACTCTCTGTCAGGCCCAGTGTGCTGCATTTCTGCTCAAATCTGTCACAGAAACTGTCGAACTTCAGTCTCATGTGCTCGAGAGCTGCAACAGTGTCGCGGATGCGTGCAAGACAATATTCAATGTCCATCACTTTGTTTTGCAGCACTCTAAAAAGTGCGTCAGTTTCATTGAAAATGTCCTCATACGCCATAAGGAGAAAGCATGTGGATGCTTTTGACAGCCACCGATCGTATCCTGCTGCCATCATCAGCGTGTCATTATCCCAGCTGTCGGGATTTTCCGTAATTACCCGAAATAACGTGCGCAGATCATTTTGGTGCATGCTTATTGTCTGCAGCAGGCTGGAGTTAGAGCTCCATCTTGTAGGTGCTGCTCTGGGTAAACGGCGCTTTACCACATCATGGTAAAGTTGATGTACATCATCCAGCAAGTGAGTGCGCTTTGTGGACTTGCTGAAAAATGCCGCTAGTCCCTCAGCTGTTTTAAAAAACGTGCGACATTCGGGCATGCACTTCGCTGAATGCAAGAGCACCAAGTTCAGTTTGTGTGCGTAACAGTGCGTAAAAATGGCTTCGGGCACTTTTTCTTTAATTTTAGCTTGCACACCATTAAATTCTGAGGCCATTACAGCGGCTCCATCATATGTCTGAGCTATAAGCTTGTCAGCACAGTCATATTTCTCCAACACTCCGAGGACGTACTCAGCAATGGCAGGAGCGCGTCTGTCCTCACTCACATCGTCAAAGCCCAAAAACGCTTCCTTCACCTCACAGCCTGCTTCAGATGTGGCTACATACCGTAATATGACCGAAATCTGAGCTTGGTTTGTAACATCTGTGGTCTCATCTACTTCTACAGCAACAAATGGGGCTGCACCGATCTCCTTTTTAATGTCATTTCTAATGACATCACCAACTGCTTCGATTAAATCATTCTGTATTCTATTAGACAGGCCAGAAAATACAGTGGATGTCTCCAAATGTCTCGCTAGCCTGTCATCTTTCTCAGCGAAAGCATGTAATAGTTCAACATAGTTGCCACGATTAGCAGAGGCTGTACTTTCATCATTTCCATGAAATGCCAGCTGTTGTTTGGCAAGGAAGCAGGTGGCATTGATGAGATCTTTTAAAATCTCTCGGTTCTCCTTTACCTTGGCATTGTGGATGCTGATGTTGAGTCTTCGCTGTTCATCCAAAGCCAAGTCGATCCTGGACATCCCGAACGTTTTTAGCGTGATTTGACTTTGAATGTGCGCGGTCGACCGCTCATGTTTGATGAGGCTTCTTTGTAAAGTCTTCAGGTCGCAATATCCCATCTGAGTCTAGACATTGTCACAAGTTGAGAAAAGAAGGCAGGAAAAGCAGAAAAGGCGGTTTCTTGCTGGACATCCACACAGCCAGCCTTTTCGTGTGTACCAGTCCGTCTGAAAAGAATGGGTCTTCTGTCCCGTTGTCTGAAGCAAACCTTTTAGCTCCGCTGTTGGTCTTCCTTTAATTATTATCTCCTGCTTCGATTGAAAGTCCAGTTTAGAAAATTCTTTCAATTTAGATATGTAATCCTCCATTTTGAAAATAAGGCCAAGCAATACGAAAAAATAAATGGATGGTTGCACTTGACTTGCTAACTGTTTACTGTAGCTTGCTGTCACTAATTCTATTATTCTGCAGCAGAGGGGTCGTGAGAAGAATCTCTGGAATCACCAGCGCCCCCTGTCATGAGGCAGAAGACCTGCGTGCCTCACCTAGTGCCTCTTCGCAGCGGTTTTATGATCGCTCAGCGCAAGAATATGTAACACGCATACAGTTATTGATAAAAATAAAATAAAATAAACACTGTACATTATATACACCAGCTAAACTGTAGAAATTTAGTTCATATACTAAAAGTGTTTGAACATTTTAATAGCGATATGCAGAGGGACAGCAATGCGGTCTCACTGCAGAGCAAGCCAGCACAGTTAGCATAGTCATTGCGCAATCCATGGTGAGGCTCAGCGGGCTGCTGCCTCACTGCTCGTCTCTACTTAGTATTTGAACGGTAAATGTGAAAATTCAGCGATTTTGAAAAAAAACATCAAAAAATGGTGAAGTTAAATGGAAAAGAACTTTAAAGTACAAATCACTAAATAAATATAACTGTTTAATTTATTTTTTAATTTGATATTTCCGTGATGACAGGTGAGGCATGGCCTCACCTGCCTCCCCTGACTGCACGTCACTGGTTGTAGTTTCACCAGTACAAACTTACTTAAGGTTGATCTCTGTTTCAGAATAAACAGACCATCCAAATTGCTTCTTATTCTGATAGTCCCACCACACAGCTACCTACAAGCTGACTGATAGAGTGAAATCATGACATTCTGCACTTAAAGCACTGGCGATGTTTAGACTACAGGTAGACCGATATATCGGCCGGCCGATATTTTGGGCCGATATATGGACTTTTTTCAATATCGGCCGATATTTACAAATAAAAAGCCGATTTGTGATCAGGCACCCGTACGGGCAGCTGCCGCGACCGCTTTTCCCTGAGAAAGATCCCCGACACTCAGAGAGCGGAGCATGAGCGGAGCGAGTGAGCCAGGCAACAACAAGCCTCGCTCCACACCTGCTTATTTGGTAAAAAAAAAAAAAAAAAAAAAAAAAGGTAAGAGATTTGTTTCTTGGTAAGAGAGCAAATGCAATGTCGAGTTAGCCTTTAAAAGTCTTTACTGTGTGATCATCAAACTGTAAAAGTTAGCTGTTTAAGTTTTAGCGTCAGCCTCAGGCATACAAGCAAGTGAGAAAGTGAAAGTAAATCTGTGGATGCACTGTGTGTGTGTGTGTGTGTGTGTGTGTGTGTGTGTGTGTGTGTGTGTGTGTGTGTGTGTGTGTGTGTGTGTGTGTGTGTGTGTGTGTGTGTGTGTGTGTGTGTGTGGTGTGCGCCTATGCCCAGAGCGAGGCTGCTGCACGTCCCTCATCTGCACACCCAGCGTCCGTATGTTTATATTATCTAATTATACTACTTGCCTTTTGTAATCGATGCGCCTTAAAAAAAAAAAAAAAAAAAAAGGATATCGGCCTTAAAAATCGGCTTCTACAATCCGCTTTAGATATCGGCCATCGGCTGAAATTTTTAAAAAAAATCAGTATCGGCATCGGCCTTTGAAAATCCCATATCGGTTGACCTCTAGTTTAGACCTTAGTCTGTCAGGTGTAGTTTTTGTATTATTTGTACAAGATTGTTCTATGTAAAACCAATAAATCATCATCATGTGTGCCTAAAACAAATAGTGTTTTTAGCAGCTGATATTGGACATCCCAGAATCGTCTGCCTGTCAAATCATTTCAGAAAAAGTGATTAATTTCCCCGTAATCTGCTGTTGGCAGTGGATATATTGGTGCCATCACCTTGAGGATGTATCTTTTTCAGGGAAACAGATTGCTGTCAGCACAGCTCTTGATTTCCTCATCCTCAACTGACAAACATGAACCTGTGTTGCCACATTCCTGAGTGCAATTCTACTGGGTCACATATGTCTCACATGTCATGTGAGACTCTTTCTTTGGATCTATTTGTTTGATCTCCTTAAATTCAAGTTATAATTTCATCTATAGTAAGACATATAGTACCATTTGTTACTGTAAGAGTTTATCAGAGCCATTGGCATGACCTGCAAGATGACCATTTTGTTTTAATAATCATGTATATTCTCAGTACTCATCTGAAGTTACATATTAAAAATACAGCTTCTTTCCGAGAGCCATCACCACCCTGAACACACGTCTCATGTCCCACACCCAGCCAACAATATAATGTGAAATGTGCAATATACACCACTGCCTCATTCACTTTGCTATTGATATTTATATTCACACTGTTATTTATATGTATATTTGTAAATAGACTGTTTTGCACTATTTTTTAAGATTTCTGCACTGAAAAGGAGAAGCTTTCCAATTTCGTTGTACACTGTATAATGACAATAAAGCATATTCTATTCTATTCTATTCAGTTATGGCACCTTTGAGACCATAGAAAAAAAGAAAAAGACATTTTTTTCTGTCCCCTGTATCTTTTGATCCAGCTCACCCGATAAAATGGATAGCGTGAGCATGATGCCACCCCAGTGTTTCTAGCTTGTCATTTTGAAGCCAGGAGATAAAGCTAATGACACTTGCTTTGTTGTCGTTTTTTGCATACAGAGCAGTCAGGGGAAGGTACGGAGAAGTGACAATGGAAAGAGGACACGATTAGGTCTGGGTGACCTGTTTCACTTGTGGAAAAACTCCTGATCGTATGTTACAGTCTATTAATGTAAAGTTTGTTTTTACAAAATCATATGAATGAATGCAGTTGAAACCATTTTGACAGATTTCCCTGAAAAGGAAAAAATACACCATCATGTAGTTTTTTGAAATTTCCAGACTGTTACAGGTGAACCCCGTCAAACCCAGGAGTTGCATTAGAGATTTGATGTTTTAATCATAAAATTTAGAGGTTTGTGTCAAAATACATTATACACAATTGTTGTAAACAATTACTAAAACATGAAAGAAATTAACCATCATACATTTTTCTAGTTCATTCAATGTTTTTCATAATTTTTGAGGTCAGGATTTTATGGGATGTCCAGAAATTATGGTGTAGTGCTGCACTGGAGCCATACTATACCTGACCCCTTCCTTAAAGAGTGACGCTACACTACAGCCTACAATTTGCCAGCTATCTGTGCCTTTGTCTCACCAATACATCAGCTCTTGATGCCAGAATTAACAAAACAGCTGGGTTTCCCTAAGAATGATTAAAGCCACATGGATTTCCGTCCATGTGGCTGGTGAGATTCATCACCATCTTCCACTTCTGCAATGACTTTTATGCCAGGTAGTTTTACAAGCTTCCATTTGAGACAGCTGAGGTCTATGAATAGTTCTGTTACTGGTGAATCAGGCAAAACTGACTGTCCCCCCAATCCCTCATTGTTCTGTCCGCCAATACTGGATGCCATCAGTGGCACCACGTGCCTGCCAGTGACCTAAAGTTGCCTTGGTATGTCACATGTAAAAGAGGCTTCCCCTGTCCCATAACTGGGCACACTTTCAACACCTTCTGGGGTTAAGTGCTTATCATACTGGTTATTTAAATAATACAAATAAATAAAAAGCATTGAATGAAAAGGTGTGTCCAAACTTTTGACTGGTAGTGTACCATGCATTTTTCTTGTAATCATCCAAATTTGATTGGATCACAAATATCACATTTTTCTGTGGTATTTTAAACTCAGAAAAGCATATTTACATCACGGCTACATATGGAAGGGGCAACAGTCACAATTCAGAGAGCAAAAGATTGGAGGAGCTGGAGAGAAATGATCGCTTATGTTGAATGGCATGGCACTTGATTGATTGCATGGACTTGTCACCTTCACTAGCCTGCAAATTGTATTCCATATGGATTTGACTGTCTTCATGGTATTTGATAGATAAGATAATAATTATTTTGATGTCTACACAGCTTCCATATAAGGCTAAGATATGCTAGTCTCCATGGCTGGAATTGTTTCTAGATTACCATCCACAGACCTCGTCATGATAAAGCGTCCATTCACAGCTGTTTAGTGTCTCCTTCTCGATCAGCCAACACTGGAGTGCCTGAGAAATTAGCTGCTGATGGAGGTTTTTTTAAGCTCACAACAGCATCACTTGACATCCCATGTCTATTATTTACTCTGATAAACAAGTTGAATCTCTGTGTATTTCTGTTATTGGAAGTCTGCTCTGCAAGCACACAAACAAGTATAATTGCACAGGGCATCTGCTGAAGGTCACATTTATTCCCTCACTCCTAATTGATCTCCTGAGCTTAGAAAACAAATGCTCATTGTTTTTTTTTGTCACATTAGGTGATTAGGAAGTAATGAAAGGCAATTAGACTTTTTTTTTTTTTTTTAACAAGGGCATATTATCTTTGTGTACTCCAATTCAGATGCTTGTGCCTTGACAGCCTGCTGGAGCAGAAGAGGCCATTTTCCCATATTGAGTCAATTACTCTCAATTCCCAAGGGTGCTTTCCTTTCTGTCTGTGTTCTGCTACTGTGCAATACATACTGGGACACTGAGAGGCCAAGTTGAGGCTGATCAGTAAGTTTAAGAGAAGAGCAGCTGTGTCACTGTGGTAGTAGATCAGAAATAATGCATGGTCCCCTGAGAGGCAGAGAGAAAAGTATTAGCTCAGGTTCTTAATGCAACATTAAAGTAGGTGCAACTTTTTGTTCCTTTTAGATAAATTGCAAATTTTGAAAATGTAAAACCTCACCACTGACAATGCACTAGTCATGTGATTTAGGAGTCACAACTTTTACCTTTGGTTTGTCTTTAAAAATCATCATTGGTCAAATGCTGAGATGCTAAAACCACTTGATACTTGAAGTTCTGTTGCTAGGTAGAGATTGTTTGACCCTGTGCAGTATTATAAATGTTTTTTACTTCTTAAAAAGATAAATCATTGTCTTCATCCTATCATCTTGTACTCAAAACAGTCAATTGGTTATTAGTCACATCCATCATGTCTTCTGGCTTTACTTAAACACACAAGTGTCTCTTAGTCAGTCTCTTTTATTCTCTGTCATAGCTGAATTATAAATAGCTAACTTCCTTAGACGTCACAGTGATTTGCTTTTACCTCAGCAGATACATGTGCGGAATAAGGAGATGAGCATGAAAGGACAGTAGGTGCAATTTTTCAGAAAAGCAGAAAAACACACCCTCACCATGCATTTTGTTCTTTGAGTCATGAATATCAGTATCCCCAGTTCCAGGTGGCATGGTAATGACAACAGCAGCTGTCAGGAAGAAGTTTCCAAGCAGCCCCATACTCCCCCTCCTGACTCCCTGATAGGCACTTCAGGGCAGTGGAAAAAGTTTGTCTGACCTCCATGACCCATCCTATTCATTTGGACTCATGTCTAGAGAGGGACACACAAAAAGAAAAGTCACAGTTTTTGCTCCCAGCCAGTGTATGTTTACTAGACAGACACACAGTGTTAAAGATCAAAAATGTCAGAAGGAATTGCAAGTTTTTTTTAAGAGTAAAGAAGCATTCATCACAACTCACTGCACAGATTTTATAAAAAATAACTCAACCTATTGTGAAGTAAAAAAAAAAAAAAAAAGAAATCCTGAAGACAATGATGAAAGTATTATTTTGGTTAATAGAGACAAGGTAGACAATCAATATGGCATTGATCATTTACCTCCCTGCAAATTCCACCTTTTAATAAGTCTACTTGAGGAATAGAATTTTTGAGAACTGATTTAACAAAAAAAAATCTAGTGATTTCTTTACTTACAATTATGAAGAACATTTGGTTTTTAAACATCCTCTACTTTGACAAAGAAACCTGTGTTTTTCCACTGTGGAAGACTTTTTTGGCAGTGTCAGGTGCTTGTGGGAATGAAGGGAATGTCATCTCCTGAAATACCCAAGAAATTTGTGGCCTCCAGTCCTGGTGCTGTCCCATTGCTTACAGTCCTTGTATGTTAGGCTTTGATTTGTAGTAGAGGAGTGTTGCTTTTTTGATCCTCTGTTTGAATGATATAAGTCAAGGCCACGACCTTCCTGACATTCTTGTTCTTATCCATGGCAGTTCTCTGGTGAGTTATGTGATAACTAGAGGAGGTTTATGTGCCATTTCAAATTTTTCAAGCTCCAGTAATATAACAATTTGATCTTAAAATAATAGTGCATATATATTGACAGAGTTGGTATTTTGGCAATGCCTCTTCAAATGTCTAAAATGTCTGTCTAATATATTGTGTATTAGTGCAAAAAGTACATTTACACTTTCAAAGACTTCATTTAGATTCTGAGACCACCCTGCATCCCCTTTTGAAAGGTATATGAACGTGTGCCCTGATATGAGACCTGCTTTTTGGCGATTCTTGGTTGACTCTTGGCCATCATGACCAATTGTCTGTCAGCAGCAGGTGATAGTTTGTATTTTGTTCCTGATCGTGGTAGTAAAATGACTATGCCATACACTTAATACTGACTTTTGCACAGTTGATTTTGGGCTCTGAAGCATCTTAAAATGACTCCAAGAGACTTGTTCAATATTGGCTTCTCTTGTGTGTACTCAGCTGCTTAGACTTGAGGTCATGTCACTAAGAAAATTTGATTAGCAAAGCTTTCTACATCACCACAACTAATATTTCAAGTTTCCATATGCACATTTTTAACCCCGCAAATTTTGTCATATTTCCAGAAGACCTATAATAAATCTATGAAAAAACTACAATGCATGATTGTTTGTGACAAAGACATGTTTACATCCTTCTGTTACGGGGTAGTCAGAGAACCCAGGTGCAGACATAGAAAACTGACAGGTGGATATAGAAAAAGACTTTATTTAAAGAGACAAGAATTAACCAATACAGAAAGTGGGAAACTGAATTGAGGGGGAAACTAAACCAAAACCTACTCGGAACTAAACTCTACAAACCTACAGCTAAACTAACCACTAAACCCAAAAGTGAACATTACAAAAAACTTAGGCATGACAAACTAACTGGGCTGACTATATGGGGTACTTAAAAAAGGGTACGGCAGGCTTGGGGAAAACAGAGTCCATGTGCAACTATGGCAGACAGGGAGCAAAGAATAGAAACTGGCAGGAATCCGGGGGGAGAGCTGAGTCCAAGAGGGGCTGAAGCAGACTGGAGGACCGCCGGGATCAGTGGGAGAACAGAGTCCATTTGAGAATCAGACTCTATGGTTCAGCATGGAGTGAATGACTGAACCGGCTTTTATACTATGAGTTGGAATCACGAAGAGGTGAGATGAGTGAGCTAATTACTGCAGCTGATTCACATTGCTGCAATCAGACTGCAGGGCAGGTGGAGGATTCAGGAAGCAGAGAGAAACACACAGGAGAGAGGGAAACAGGCAGACAGATGCAGAGATAGACAGATGCAGTAAGAGGGACCCAGAGGGACAGAGAGAGACACACAGGAGAGAGACAGGATGAGTGAGACAATTCAGGTGTAAACTTCTCTTCACAACCATATATGTGTGGGTCAGTGCATGTAAAATGCTAGGCGATTGTGAGCTGTCTATCAATTTGCTCTCAACTGTAAAATTCTCAAGCATCAAGGCTAAAGATTAAGGTTGGATCAAAGTACTTATTCTGGCTTTCAAACTAGGTCTTGAATGGACAGAAGAGACTGAAGAGGACAGTGGACTGAAGCTTTAGGGTGGGCAGTGGGGTAATGATAAGGCTGTTCTGTAACACCGGCAGCATTGGGAACATTTTTTAAAGTAACTGCAGGTGGTGGACAGAAATGAAACCTCTGAATGCACAGTCAAGCTACATCCTCACTAATACGTTTTCATTTTAAAACACCCATTGTCTGCTATGTTTGCTGCTCTAATCCACACTACTCCAGCATTTTAGGACCCTAAAATGGAAATTTTAGAAACACTTTAGACCCTATTTTAGATTCTGTTTCAGTCTGGAAGGACACAGACTGAGACTTTAGAAAATTGTGGCACAGGCACACATGCTCACTTTCTGATGGGGCTTTAATCATTGTATGTGTTGTTCATTGATTTGTCATGCTCCTATTATATGACCATTTTCCAGAACTAAACAAAGGCATTTGCCTTGACTACCAGTGACTAACTCAACGTCTATAACAAATTACAGTAGTGGCTGACCTGTTGTTGTACACTTAAGGAAATCTGTGGTCCTTCTGTATTTTGTTGGTTTTATTTCTACAGCTAAGCAACCAATCCCCTGCTTCAAGTTTACACAAACACCTGCATGTGTTCGGCTGTCATGTAATTAATGCTGTAATGGTGCTAAAGCACTTTTAAAGCACAGTTTTGGGATAAAAGTGTATTATTTATTGGTGTGGATGTAGCATCAGATTGCAGATAAATAATACATGCGTTTGCAAAAGAAGTGTGTGTGTGTACGTGTGTGTGTGTGTGTGTGTGCGCGCGCGTGTGTGTGTGTGCGCGCATGTGTGTGTGTGTGCGCATGTGTGTGTGTGCGTGTGTATATATCTGTACAGCTCTGGGGTAATTTTTTTGTTGCTACTATTGTAGAAGGTACAGTTCTGTATATCTTTATCAGTACCTTTGTAAATTCAGGGTTATGTAAATATTTGTTTGCCTTATGTAGTAAAATAACTGTGGGAACACATGATACCATGTCACCATTCCATTTAATTGATTGATTGCGTGACAGTATTCACTTTGTTTTTCTGGTTTCTAGCTAACTGTTAAGTTGCTTTCATTGTGTTCAGTGATAAATGATAATGTGTTGAATCCCAAAGTGATTATCCACAATTCTGTGTGCCTGATGCTGATTTGTACATGCATGTCCAATCACAGCACTAAATATATAATCACATTCTTTTGCAGCCAATAACTACTAGTTTGCAAAAGCCTCTGCGGCATTGTTTATTATAAAAAATACGTTAAAGAGTGGACTTGTATTTAAGTCTTTTCTTTTGACTCGCCTTCAAAATTACCAGACCGCTGATATGAGGCCTAGATCTGTTTGTTCTCGTTTTCACAGTGTTCACTTCATATTGTTTATACTGCTGACAGCAGATCTGACTCTAAGTGTAGCTAAATATACAATTAAAGTGATCTGATAAAGATATGATCAGATTATGATAAATAATTGATGATTCAGCCCAGAAAGGTTTATGTCAGAATACAAAAACAGGTTTTACCGTACTTAATGGTGTATTTGGACAGTTGAGAGCATTTTTTCCTTAATGGATGCCGTAGTAACGTGAGAATAGGTAATATAGTAGATATCAGAGTTGTTCAGACACAACAACACCAGTATTCTCTTCACTGATTTTGGATTACTATTTGACAAAAGGGCCAAAAATTGATGCAGTGCCTTAAAGCTGTACACTCAACTCATAAGCATGTTTTGTGGAGCCTATCTTTTTTTTTTTTCAAATGCATCTACAAGTGCCTTTGTGTAAAACACAGTTTTACTGCCACTGTTGCTTTTTAAAGTAACTGTAAGGACACTCAGAGTGCTGTCATCAGCCAAGCCCATTGCTGTCTCACAGTTTCTTTGGTCATTCTCCACCTCTTTGTGCTAACTCATGAAATTCTACCCGGTAGTTTTTGCATAATCCTGCTTACAAACAAACAAAGGCACTAAAACACACTTCTGTGAAGAGTAATTCCCAAAATCCTAATGTAGGATTGCAGTGACAGCGTACAAATCAGTTGTGCGCATATTCACCTGAACAAGGTATGTTAAAATCTGACACTGACAGTTATGGCAGCAGATGTCACACTTTTTTTGTCCAATCTGTGACTCAGGAGACATGATATGATCCAAAAAAATTAATTAAATTATGATGAAGTGTTTCAGATTTTAGCAATAATTATTTATAATTTTTAGATACCTGTTTTTAATGAAGACCAACTAGATTCACTTAAAATGTAACCACCTTACTTTGAGTCTAACAATTTAATTATCAGGGCACACTGGTAACAGTTGTAACGTTAACACAACTATGAAAAACACAGAAAGATTTGCAAATAGACATCCAGTCAGCCCAATGCAGAATGCAAGGACTGTGCTGATTAGGTGCAGGTGGTGGGGAGACAAGATCATGGGTGTTTTGTGACAAAGAAGCCAGTCCTCACCAGCAACAGCTTTCACTAGGGATGGTCTAATTTAAGTTCGATGGTTGTGCTCGCTTTTTTTCATTTTCTAGTGTGAAGTGGTATTGTACACCCCCCTCAGCTTTATTTCTCTTTTGTCTTCAGGATGTATGAAGGTTCCAGTAGGATGGAATGCTATATTCATGCATTTTCCTCAATTTTAAAGGGGAAGGTTCATAAACTGGTCACTCAAGTGTGGTAGGTTTTTTCCTGACCTCTACTTTCGCTGATCCTACAAATGGGCTTTTTAAGTCATTATTTTAATATACCTTCTTACTTTTTATGCCAGTAACACAGCTGTTCTTGTCAGTCAACATAGGTAGTCACAATAAACTGTCTGACTTGAAAGACTACCTGCTGTGTAGCTTAACGTTTTGAAACAGTGAAAATGAATGGAATTTATTTTCACTATATTTTTATGTTATCTTAGACTCAGACAGAAATGTTAGTGCCATAAGTACTTTATTTAGTGACAAACAAAGTAAAACATGTCTAAAGCCAAACAGCTTTAAATGGAAATATGTATATGTTTTACTGTGTACACAGTCTGACACATTAAAAATATGAACCCCAATAAATCAGCCATCTGATAGATGGCCACTCTTTCTAGGCTAACCAAAGGCTAAATTTGTACTACAAATTAATATCTACAAAGTGCATTTGCATTATTATACATTCACAGTCAGATTTTTGTGTTAAATGAGGATTATAGACTGCAGGTACTCATTCAATGTATTTTATGCCTTCTGCCTTCTAGTCCAGTCCATTCTGAACTGAACGTTTTCAGCTATCGTCATCCTCAGCATTAAAGCTTTTATTCTCAGAACTTGACTCTGGAGAACATTTGGAATGATGCACTGTGTGGACGGAGGAAGACAGTGCTGTATGCACTGCTCTTGTAAAGCATTTTAATGAGGCTCATGACATTGTTTGCAGCCTTTTATGTACGTGAGAAAGACAGGGTAGGTGGTTGTCCACCAAAAGGCAGCCTAAATAAAGTTGTTCTGTTATAAGGCATGCTGCTGGTCACATGCAGCTAGTAATTTAAACTCGACCAGAGTCAGAGGAATCCACTTGGACTCACCCAGGCTGTCGTGACTTCCATAGCATAAACCACTGGCCTTTCTGTAGTTCTTCTTCAGATCCATGTTGCAACAGGAAGTCAGTCTGATTGTTATTTTTTTGTTAATGCTACATTTCATTAAACCTGAACTCTCGTGCCTAAAGGAACCTTCTGGGTTTCTCGGTAGTGGCAGCACTAAGATAGATTTGAATAATGCAAAGGTATACATGGTATATATTAAGACTGCTGTGCTTCCTTTTGTTCTCAGGCTTTAATATGTTTGCCTTCATTTCATTTTGGCATGACTTGGTATTCAGTGACGATGGTTACAAGCTTAAGCTGTCATTTTTTTCAGGTGAGACGTGCCTAAACCAGCAAGCGTTCTCTACGTTTATGGAATGTGCTTAAATGCACTAAATTAATTAATTAAAGTATGAAGTACACAAGTAAGGGTAGGTGAGGGTAGGTGAAAGAGTAAGGAGAACTGTTTGGCCTCCAAACAAAGCTAAACAAACCAACTTCACCTACAGGCAGCTATGATATTCAGCATCAACACTTCTGCTAGTCTTTAAAAAAAGATTTTATTAGAATCATCTGAGCAAAGGTTGAACTCTCACCTGCTGTATTTGTGTTGTAGCTCGTTGTTCCACAGGCTGCGATATCATGTTGTCTTCACATTTTTATCAACTTTGCAAAATATGTAACCATAGCAACAAATATAGCTCAGGACTTAGTTCTCCACACAAGGACTTTAAACAGCATCTTGGAAAAGTATGTTGAGCTGTAGAGGACTTACAGCATTATTACAGCATTCAGAAACATACACTATATTGCCAAAAGTATTTGCTCACCCATCCAAATAATCAGAATCAGGTGTTCCAATCACTTCCATGGCCACAGGTGTATAAAATCAAGCACCTAGACTGCTTTTACAAACATTTGTGAAAGAATGGCTCGCTCTCAGGAGCTCAGTGAATTCCAGCGTGGAACTGTGATAGGATGCAACAAATCCAGTCGTGACATTTCCTCGCTCCTAAATATTCCACAGTCAACTGTCAGCTGTATTATAAGAAAGTGGAAGTGTGTGGGAACGACAGCAACTCAGCCACAAAGTGGTAGGCCACGTAAACTGACGGAGCGGGGTCAGCGGATGCTGAGGCGCTTAGTGCGAAGAGGTCGCCAACTTTCTGCAGAGTCAATCGCTACAGACCTTCAAACTTCATGTGGCCTTCAGATTAGCTCAAGAACAGTGTGCAGAGAGCTTCATGGAAAGGGTTTCCATGGCCGAGCAGCTGCATCCAAGCCATACATCACCAAGTGCAATGCAAAGCGTCGGATGCGGTGGTGTAAAGCATGCCACCACTGGACTCTTGAGCAGTGGAGACGCGTTCTCTGGAGTGACGAATCGCACTTCTCCATCTGGCAATCTGATGGACGAGTCTGGGTTTGGCGGTTCCCTGTCGGACTGCATTGTGCCAAGTGTAAAGTTTGGTGGAGGGGGGATTATGTTGTGGGGTTGTTTTTCAGGAGCTGGGCTTGGCCCCTTAGTTCCAGTGAAAAGAACGCTGAATGCTTCAGCATACCAAGACATTTTGGACAATTCCATGCTCCCAACTTTGTGGGAACAGTTTGGAGCTGGCCCCTTCCTCTTCCAACATGACTGTGCACCAGTGCACAAAGCAAGATCCATAAAGACATGGATGACAGAGTCTGGTGTGGATGAACTTGACTGGCCTGCACACATTCCTGACCTTAACCCGATAGAACACCTTTGGGATGAATTAGAGCGGAGACTGAGAGCCAGGCCTTCTCGTCCAACATCAGTGTGTGACCTCACAAATGCGCTTCTGGAAGAATGGTCCAAAATTCCCATAAACACACTCCTAAACCTTGTGGACGGCCTTCCCAGAAGAGATGAAGCTGTTATAGATGCAAAGGGTGGACTGACGTCATGTTGAACCCTATGGATTAGGAATGGGATGTCAGTTATGTGAGTCAAGGCAGGTGAGCGAATAATTTTGGCAATATAGTGTATTAGGCTGCTGAAATTCTGTGCGGACCCCTTGCATGTGTTTTTGTGCCCTAGAAAAAGCTGCAATTTGCCGAACTCTAATTTATCTGACTTTTGAAGCTCCGTGTGGTGACTGGGGCTACATTTAGGGCCAATCAGAAATAACACAAAAGAAAAGTTATTCCACTGTCATATCATCTAACATACAATTTTTAAGACCATAATTATTTGAGAGCAGGTGATTTTTTTTTTGTTTGTTTTAAAATAGAAACCTAAATACAGTGGGTCTAATCTGTAATCTTGGTATTGCATACATTGATTTTCTTTTGTCATGTGGAAAATCATATTTAAAGGAAAAAGCTATATGTCAATCAAAGTGTAACATTGAATTATGTAAGATGTATAACTTTAACACTTTAGTTCAGGCAACCAACTTAAGTGTGTTTCATTTAAGTTCACCTTACATTAATAGAGATAATGCTGTTGGTCGAGGTTGCTGTTTGTTCTGTGACAATCATCTGTTAAGTGCCAGAAACCCACTCCACTTACTGGCAGTGACCTTAATAGCTTGGCTCCAGTGTAAAACCTGGTGTAGTTTTACACTGGAGTGAGGGACCCTGCAGATGGTACATGATGTATTTAAATGGTGATATTGTGTCCATCACTGACCTCTGAGAGCGATTCCAAATCGCTCCAGTTTTAAGCTGATATCCCTTCAAAGTAACCCCGTCAGCATCTCTCGGGAAAAGAAAAACAATCCAGAATGAAAAAAGGACTACAGGTTTGTATCAGTGATTCTTTATGGTAGTTTGGCAATCACCATGTTAGCCATGAGTTAAGATATCTTTACATTTCATATACTGGCCATTTACCCTTCTTAAGAATAATTTATTTCACCCTCTTTTGCGTCTTATGAAAATGCTATATTGTGCTTTTTTTGTATTGGGGATACATTTGATTTTTTTAAAAGTAGTTCAAAGTAGAATGCTTAAAGGATGATGTATTGTAGAAGAGTGGAAGGTGGCTTTCAATGAGAAAAGCTCAAATTAAAATAGAAACTGCAGGATTAAAACAGTTAGCCAACACGGCACTAATGTGTGGGACCCTGATCTTAATTATGGGGCGTTTCCATAAGCACCTACTTGGCGTGACACGGCTTGGCTCGTCTTTGTTTGTGAGCTTTTCCATATGGACTAGTGCCTGGTACTAGGCACTATTTTCAGTACCTTCTCAGCTGAGGTTCCAAGCAAGCTGAGATGAGCCGATAATGTGACGTCTGCATAGTGCAGGCCACTGATTGGACAGGGAGTGACGACACACGAGAGCGACTCCAGCACGAAAACAAAACCCGGCATTAAAAAAAACTGTAAACGAGGACTTCCGGTCTGACGAGTCAGGAGATGGCAGCCTAGAGAACGAGCTCCCGACAATTTGATTCGAAATTACCCACCGCAACCCGAATATTTAAAAATTTGTATCTACAGTTTGATTAAAGTTAGTGGGTCTCGAGAATGCCTATGAAGAAAAGTAAGAGGTCAATGCAGACGGAGTTTTTCGACGGAGACGGGGCTAGCCAAACCTCCTCGACTAGCAGCGTAATGGAGGATGATGCTGATACGCATATGCACCCCGAAATCGGTCAAAGAGAGAGCGTGGACCTGGGTCTCATACTGAAAGAACTGAGAGAGTTCAGAGAAGACAACAGTCAACAGCTGAAGGCGATTCGGGAAGAAATTAACAAGACTAGTGCAAGGATCGAAGAGGTGGAGAAAAGGATTGATGAGACGGAGACACGGCTACAAGTGGCGGAGGATACGGTACAAGAGTTGCTGCGCCTTCAGATACACCTGGATGCTAAGCTAACGGATCTAGAAGGCCGCTCTCGACGTGAAAATATCAGAGTCCATGGTGTTAAAGAGGGTGCAGAGGATAATTCCCCGTCGATGGTAGTGTATGTGGAGCGCCTGCTGAGGGAGGGTTTGGAGCTCCCGGTCACATTTGAACTACGTGTTGAAAGAGCTCATCGCGCCTTGATGCCAAAGCCGCCCGGAGAGGCTCCACCGAGGTCTATAGTCGTTAAGTTGTCGAGCTACAGGGTGAAAGAAGAGCTGCTTAGAACGGCCTGGCAAAAAAGAGGATTCGAGCACCTTGGAAAACGTGTCAATCTGGATCACGACTATGCGCCTGATGTTTTAAAAAAGCGAAAAGAATACGCCGAGGCAAAGGCGGTTCTGAAGGAGAGGAAAATCCGGTTTCAGACGCCGTTCCCCACCAGGTTCAGAGTCTTTTATCAGGAGGGAGTTATGGTGTACGAATCGGCGGGAGAAGCGACGGAAGATATGGCGAAGAGGGGATTCCCGGTGTCGGTAATTAAACAACCGGACTCGCTTTTGGAGCAGATCCAGCGCTTCACGTGGCGCACTGTCAAGAGACTGGGGAACCGTGACAGAGCTAGCAGAGCTTCGGTCTTTAAGGAAAAACTACAGGCTTTCAAACGCCAGGTCCCAGGGTGACTGTAAGTGAACTGAAATCTGCTGCATGCAAGTTTTTCCAGAGTTGAACAGGCGAACCCGATGAGACTTTATTTTCTTTACATTTTTTCTCCGGGGAGACGAGGGAGGAATTGGTTAGCACGCTCTGTTAATCTAAGAAGCATTGTATAGGCTTTAAAATCAAGATCATAATGTAAACGTCGGAGGGTTTTTCTTTTCTTTAAAGCTGCTGGGACAGAGACAGTACCATGTTTGAAGGCCCTCTTTCACCTGACAGGTGGGGAGGCTTTACCTTAGAGCCCTTTTACCATCAGGGCTTCATCAGGGTCAATATCAAGACCCCACAGTTGGACGTCTCTTTTTTTGTTGTTATTGTTCTTATCGTGTTCTGTGTGTTATGTCAGTTTCCATTGTTGTTCTTTGCTGCTGTTCTTTGCAGTTTATGGGGAGTAACATATGACTCATATTGTTGCTTTTGGGCACGATGGTGGTGTGTTTTTGGTTTATGTCATTTTTCTTTTTTCCTATACTGGACACTGAATGCAGACAGTTAAAATAGCAACTTATAACGTGAATGGCCTTGTCAACCCCATTAAGAGGAGTAAGATTTTAACTAAACTAAAAAGAGAGAGAGTTGAGGTGGCTTTCTTACAGGAAACGCACCTTTTGGATACTGAACATGCTAAATTAAAACGATTGGGTTTCAAATATCAGTATTCATCTTCTTATCAGGATGGACATAGGAGGGGGGTGGCAATATTAATTTCCAATGGGACCAGTTTCGAACCTATCTTTGAAAAAAAAGACACAGAGGGAAGATTTGTTTTAGTGAAGGGAAATCTAGGGGGCTCTTTGGTCACTCTATTCAATATTTATGCTCCCTCTAATTCTGACTGGAAGTTTTTCAAACAGATATTTGATTTGATAACAGCAGAGACTCAGGGGGTTCTAATTTGCGGGGGGGATTTTAACATTAGATTGAACCCAAAACTGGACTCCTCAAATACACATTTATCCCAGCCCAAATTGATAAACAAAAAAATAAACTTGGCTATGAAGGAAATTGGATTAATCAATATCTGGAGAGAATTAAATCCTTTAAAGAGGGACTACACTTTTTTTTCTAACCCACATTCGGCATATTCAAGGATTGATTATTTTTTTACTTTTACTAGGGATCTAGATCGGGTTGATGGTTGCAATATGGGGAGCATGGACCTTTCAGATCATAGCCCTATTTATTTAGAACTAAATCTGGAACAGCATCGGAGAAATACCATGTGGAGATTAAATACTTTTGTACTGAACCAGATGAAGGAACAAATTGGAAAAGATATCGCGGAATACTTGGAACAGAATGATAACGGTGAAGTTTCCCCTCCAATATTATGGGATGCATGTAAAGCTGTACTTCGAGGTAAATTAATTGGATACAGTGCTCATCTAAAGAGAGCAAAGCAAAAAGAACTAGTTCAATTGGAGGGGGAATTAAAACAATTGGAACAAAATCACAAAAACACAAATCACCCAAAAATTAAAGAGCAACTTAACAAGATAAGGAATAAAATAAATGAGACCTATACCAAAGATATACTAAAAAAGTTAATTTTTACTAAACAGAAATATTATGAAGGGGGAGGAAAAGCCAGTAAATTATTAGCTTACAGGTTGAAAAAACAACAAGCAGAGAATTCGATTCATAAAATAAAGAATCCTGTTACTAATACTGTACATTACAAACTAAAAGAAATACAAGATTGTTTTGAAAAATATTATAAAAAATTGCATTCTCAACCTCAAATTGATGGACATAAAATGGAGGATTTTTTTCCAGAACATTAACCTGCCTAAATTGAATAGTGAAAAAAGTAGGTATTTGATAGCTGAAATAACGGAGAAAGAAATTCGTTCAGCCATATCACATCTCAAACCAAATAAGGCTCCAGGTCCGGACGGGTTCTCTTCTGAATGGTACAGAGTCATGGTGGACTCTTTGGTCCCTGTGTTGCAATCCACCTTCAACTGGGTTCTTAAGGAGAAGGGTATACCTCCCTCTTGGAGGGAAGCAGTGATATCACTAATCCCGAAGGAGGGGAAAGATAGGTTGGAATGCGGTAATTTTAGACCAGTAAGCGTGTTGAACCAGGACTATAAAATTTTTACCCATATACTTTGCAAACGCCTAGAAGGATTGTTACCACAAATTATTAGCCTTGACCAGACGGGTTTTATACGAGAAAGACAAACTCAGGATAGTATTAGAAGGACATTACATGTAATAAATCATATAAAAAAACAAAATTTAGAGGCAGTATTAGTGGGACTGGACGCAGAAAAAGCATTTGATTGTGTGAATTGGTCCTTTTTATATAAAGTTTTGGATAAATTTGGATTCGATAGTGACTTTACTAAAATAATACAAGCCCTCTACAACAGTCCAATGGCAAGAATTAAAATTAATGGGGCTGTATCTAATCCCTTTTTACTAGAACGAGGAACAAGACAGGGCTGTCCACTCAGCCCTCTCTTGTTTGCGATTTTTATTGAGCCCCTGAGCCAGTGGATTATACAAGACAACAATATCAAAGGAATAATGATGAAAGGGGGAGAACAAGTTATATTGTTATTTGCTGATGATGTATTGGTATATTTATCCAATCCCGAACATTCTTTGGCACGGCTATTTGTACTCTTGGAACATTATGGATCTTTCTCAGGATATAAGCTTAATGTTCCAAAAACACAAATTCTCTGTTTCAAATACACCCCCTCGGCAATTGTGAGAAATAAATACAATTAAAAATGGGAATCGGAATCAATTAGTTATTTAGGGGTAAATATTTCGCTAGATTTGGCAAAATTGTTCCCACTTAACTACCTGCCTCTGAACAAAAAGATTAGGGAAGACTTAAGGAGATGGGATCGTATACCTTGTCTTGGTTTTGGCTTGCGTGTGGAATCTGTCAAAATGGTCATTTTACCAAAATTATTATATCTCTTTCAATCTCTTCCATTAGATATATCCGACCAACAATTTCAGGAGTGGGACAGGCTAATTTCGAGATTCATTTGGCAGGGACGGAGACCAAGAATTAGATACCAGAGTTTACAATTGGCAAAAAACAAAGGTGGGATAGCCCTTCCATGTTTAAAAGATTATTATATTGCTGCTCAGTTAAGGCCATTAATTTGCTTATGCAACCCAAAATATTGTGCTAGGTGGAAAGAGATTGAAAGTGCATTATCAGAAGAATTTCCAATACAGGCTGCAATTGGAGACAAGGGCCTGATGGATAATTTGAAGGCGTTGGGTAACCCCTGGATTTGTTTGTCATTTAAGGTGTGGAACAAGGTAGTAGATCAAAATCATTTGAAAGAAGTGGTGAAGGTCTTGAGATGGGTTGCATTTGATTCAGATTTTTCACCTAAAAAGTGGGACGCAAGATTTGAAAGATGGGGAGCACAAGGCTTAACATCATACTGTACATTTTTACATAAAGGGACAATGAATAGTTTCCAAAATCTGAAGGAACAGTTTGGTTTGGACAAAGATGATTTTTTCAGATACCTTCAGCTCCGGCATTATATTATCCAAATACAGAGGGGATGTTCACAATCAGGCTGGGACAATATTCTGTTAAAAGTGTATATGGATGCTTATTGTAATGGCTCTAACCAGAAACTCATCTCAAAGATCTACAAGGGGTTACAACAAATAAAGCAAAGTTCAATGTACATAAAACAAAAATGGGAGCAGGAAGGGAACCTTGTCTTAAAGGACGAATTTTGGGAAAATATTTGTGAGATACAATGGAAAACTTCAAGCTCAGGTGTTTGGCGAGAGTTTTGCTGGAAAACCCTTATAAGATTTTTCATCACTCCAGCTCAAAAGAGGCACTACACTAATTCTTCTGTATGCTGGCGGCAGTGCGGATGCCTTGAAGCAAACCATTTTCATATATTTTGGTCCTGTGCATCATTAGTTCCATTTTGGCGGGAGGTACATAGAGTTTTGCAGAGTGTTTTCCAGATGGACATCCATCCATCCATCCATTGGGGGGCTGAAGAAGCCTCTTGGATGAGAGGTGAAACATCTTCAAGGAACTTTCTTAAAGTCCAGTTGGATTGATTTAAACAACCTTGGTTATATACTGGTACGTCAATATACTGAACATTTAATGTGCTGCACTTCTTAACTTCAAAAATTCTGTCTGCTGTGGAGAGTGATTTATATCATGTATAGTTTAAAGTTTCAGGTTATTGCTGCACAGTCTACCACCGCTAACCGTGCTGTGTGGGTGAGTGCATTGTCCTGAAACAGCAGACCAGGTCAAAGATTTCCTCACTTTTTTTCTTTGATTGCTTGAAACATTTTAGTTTTTGTAGACAGTGATAGTAATGCCACAAAATAGGAGTTACAGTCCTCATTTCCGGGTGAGGACTTTTTGAAGTACCATTGTAAGCCTTACATTTAACAGAAGAAAATATGCAATTCTATGCAGTTCATAATTGGGTTAATTAAATAATTTCTATTGTTGCACATTCTATACTATGAGTTGCTTTAATTTGCGGCACAGCTTTATGCATGAATTCCTTGAACAATTAGCAATAAAAAAAATCTCTACTGCTTTGTGATATTTTAAATTCACACATTTTATGCGTTTTGTATTCTTTTTAAACACTGAAATAACTCTGGCTTGTTTGTGAACAAACATAACTGCAGTTCACAGCTGATATTATTACTTTGCCAAGGAATGCAGCGGAGTTAAGTGTCGATCGGCGTACCTTTGTCTCTGAATCTGTCTGTCCGTGTGCAACATTGCTCAAAAACAGACAAACGAAATTGGATGAAATTTTCAGGGAAGGTCAGAAATGACACAAGGACCATCTCATTAGATTTTGGCAGTGATATTGATTATAGTATGGATCCACAGATTTGTTAAGGGGTGGCAAGATATAGCGGCCAGCATGGCATCACTGTAACTATGACAACAAGTGAACACTGTTTCAGTTACCTACATATTTCAGTCATGCAGTTTGGTATCTATACATAACGTATGCATGCATAACACACGTGTGTGCTCGCCAAAAAGTAATTTTTAAATTTATTTTAGTTTGTGGGCATATCTATATTAATTGGGCAGATTCTATGTTGCTGTGATTTCTGAATACACAAATTGAGGAATGAACAGCCTTGGCAGAGTACTGCACTCTCTGAGTGCTTTTCTTGTTCATTATTCCAAAAGAAAGATAAGATAAAATCTAGTTTTGTATATGCTCACTTTCTGATAGACTCCAGAAAGGATAATTAGAGTTAATGTGATCTAATCACTGATTACTGGATCAATCTGTGTCCATCATGGCAATGAAAAATGTGATCTATCATTACTGACTGGGACCAATAGGTATTTTCTTTTTTACTGTCATTGCTTTTCTTCCCTTAACCCGTCATACCCAGTTTGCTAAACAGATTCATTCATAAGAAAAGAAGAGAGCATAAAGTGATCTGAGGTTATGTTTTGTTCTAGTGTTTAAAAACGTGTTACAACCTCAACACATTTAGTAATGAAATGTTAATTTTATTTATGGTTTGATCACTGTCTGCTCTGACTTTGTATGAACTTGGAATAGAAATGCTATTGGATTGACTGTAGACAAAGCTCTGATAAGATCAGATACCAATCTCTACCTCCTTACTATATGTGATGTGATTTTTAACTATTTTTCAATTGTTTTTATAAAATGTTGTTTTACAATGTCTTACTTTTATTGCACAGCCTTAAGGAATGATCACTTTGCATTTCACTGCACATACTGTATGAGAATTTGACAAATAAAAGTCATAAGTTGAATCAGCTCAGAGTTGAGGATGTATTAAAAAATGAGCACAAGGATTGCCTCCAGCCATTGTAGCCTCTTCAGGTAGCAGCTGCAATTGTGTGTTTTCTGACCTCATCACACTGGAATGACCAGAATCTGAACCACTTCTCATTCTTGCCTGTTTAGCTAAATGCTCAAAGAAAAAGAGTTAGAGTGTGAGGACCTTAGTTTCCCTCCACTGTGTTTTGACCCCCATTCATCTTTTTACTATGCCTTTGTCCCTTATTCCACTTTGCACGTGAATGGACTATGTGCCATAGCAACTACTCCTCAGTTTTGTGCTGATGATGCAGAGCACAGGCATCACTAAGTTTGATCCTCTGAGCCTGATCTCACGCATGTTTTATATTACCCAGGAGCCAGGCTAAAAATGCAGACAACATTTGAAAGCATATTGTGGTGTAGCGTTATTCACTTAGCTGTCCATTTTTGGACATTTATACATAGAAAGACCTGGCTTGTCTATTCACAATCTGTTTTTGGGTGCCTGAAAACTTTGCGATCATAGGGATATGAACAATACATTTAGTTTTATTCTCTCTTCTTCCTGCCCGCACCATAGACCAAAAGCTCCAGTTCAAGTGATCTAAAACAGGAGGTTGTTCCTCATTAGATATAAGTGTGAATCTCATCAGCATTCTTATTCTCATTTTTCTTGCTGGGTCTTAGGATCTCAGGTGTTTTAATACCATTAGTTCTAACACAGCTTTACAGCAATGTTTGGGTTTGAACTTGCACAAGCAGCAGTATAGAACATGTGACCAGGTTTGAACACTCAGGATCCAAACAAGCAGTACTCGGGACAAAAACTCACACTGTTGATGCACACGCATTGCTGAATAAAGCAGTCAAGACTGTTTTCTTCACTGGCTCTTGTCATTCTACCTTGCATTTGTATTAATAGTAACAGTCCCCTTTTGTATTGCAGTGTGGGGTACAGAAAATGTGACTGCCTTGTATGGAGGGACCATTGTTGTACCATGCAATGGTGGAGCTCCAACTCCTGATGATCTGATGTTCATTAAGTGGAAATATGTAAGTAGATCCCGACGGTTATTATTGTCAGTGAGAGGTTTAATGTTAACTGAATTCCTACTTTCATCGGTGTAGATGGATACACATTGTCACATTCATTTTTACAATCATTCTTCCTGGAGAATTTGGAAAACTTTTTCATTTTCAAATGACAGATTTTGCATGTGTGTTTTTTTGTACTGTTTAGGTTTTTTATTATTTTAAGAGGAATGAAAATACTGAAGTTTACTCTAATAACTAACCACTGAGTAAGATGGAAGAGTCACATTTTTCCATGAATTACATTTGTGTCCTTTTCATCATTAAAGGCTAGAGGCACTATGTTTCCTGGTTGTCCTCTGCTCATTTACCTGATTTGGGACTCCAGATTGAACTGATTTGATTCAGTGGTCGAAGGTCAAGGTCACTGTGACCTGAAAAAAAACATGCTTTTGGGAATTATGGTAATACACAGATGAAGGCATACAAAGTTGAAAGCACAGAGAAGAAATAGCATAAAAGCACAGTGGAAAATTCTGTTACATATAGCATGGTCACTGACAGACAATAAACAAATATGCACAACAGTGTGTTTACATTAACATATCTGTTACTTGAGCTGCAATATACCTAGGTTTGTCTTTCTTCTAAGTAAATTAAGAATTATCTCAAGGTCTGTTGTTTATTCTGTTTTGACATACTATCTTTTGTCTCCAATGCAAAAGATAGTATTTACATTTAGTGATGTGCTGATGATGATACAAATATCCTTGTCTCTTCTAGAACTAAAATAGGTGTTCATAGGACTAAAGGGAATCTTTGTCTGAAGTCAGGCATCTTAATCGAGTTGACCACTATTTTGCAATGCCTTTTAGTGCTTTATTTTTTATATTATTATATAAAAATAAAGTAAGTAAAGAAGACAGGGTACACTGACACTAACATTTTTCAATCTAGCCTTCACATCCAATGCACACTGCAGGATATAAGACCTTTGTTTTATAGCAGAAGTTTATTCAGAGATATCCACTGACAGATACAGTATATACAATCTGATTCATGATTAGAGAAAATGCACTTTCAGCCAGTCAATAACTGAATGATTCAGGATAAGCACTGCAGGCCATAAGAAAGATCAGTTGCCTTTGCAAAAATGGGGGTTGTATCAAACGTAAATCTGGACCCAGGTAGCCTTTACACAAGAGACTCACTTGATTGATTCAGAAGCTGTCAAATTAAAATGGGATTGGATGGGCCAGATATATCATAGTTCATATTTAAGTAAAAAACATGTTTTTTACCGTGTGCACTCCATGGAGTGGCTGTTTTGGTGCACAAGAAATCGAATTTTCTCAGGAATTTTCTCAGGAACAAAAGATGATGAAGGAAGAATGATATATTTGGAGGCAAAATTTAATGGAATAAAAGTTTTGTGTAATATATATACTCCAAACATGGAACATACGAGTTTCTTTCATAAAATAAATAAAGTAGTTGGAGGGACAGATGATGGGCATACAATTATTGCCGGAGATTATAATCAGGTTTTAGATGGGGCTCGAGATGAAACCACTTTCTCGAACAATATACCTAAAGATAGAAGGGCAGTTAAATTATTCATGAAGGATAATGGATTGATTGATATATAGAGACTTGTAAATCCCCGAGAGAGAGAATATACATTCTATTCTCACAATCACAAATCACATTCCAGGATTGATTATTTTCTGGTTAGTCCCTGCTGCAGTGCAACTAAGTTTAGTAATGAGGTCACATAAGGTAAAGAAAAATTGATGGAGGATGAACATATCTCTGTTTCAAGATCCTCAATTTAAGAATTTGATAAAAGAGGAGCTTGACCAATTTTTTCGGCTGAACATTGGTTCAACTGATAGGGTGGAAACGGTTTGGGAGGCCTCTAAGGCTTATATAAGTGGGAAAATTATAGCTTATTCCAGTAGAAAAAAAAGAGGCCAAACAGAAAGAATAAATAATCTTGAGTCTAGGCTCAAATTATTAGAGAAGGTAGTATCTGGAAAATATAATGATACAGTATTTTAAAAATATGTGACCTGAAACTTCAAATAAATGAAATATATAATAAAAAAGCTGAGTATGCCCTGTTTAGACTAAAAAGTAATTTTTATGAAAGTGGCGAAAAATCTGGGAAGTTTCTAGCTAGACAGCTGCATCTAAAGGAGGCTAGTCATGCAATAGCCGTTGTTAATAATTCGGGCTGGGACTTTAACGCGTTAATTTCGATTAATTAATTAATTACAGCGGAAAATAACGCGTTGAAAATAATAACGCAATTAATTGCACCCTCCTCAGTTCCCTCATTTCTGGCACACCGGTAACGCTGATGAACACTCCAGCCCAGTAGGTGGCGGTAAGGAACCTGAAGTCTGTTTGTAGCCATGAAGAAGAAGCACAGGAAGCACTGAGTGAAGTCAGGCACTGGTGAACAGTGAAGGAAGATGAGATTACATTGAGCTTGTTGGGCAGAAAGTTTTCTTTCAAAAATCTTCCCGATGGCAGCCTGGATAAAAGCCTGGTTGTGTGCAAATTGTACAACAAAGAGTTTTCTGATCACTGTGTCACTTCAAGCCGACGGTATCACCTCAATGTCAAACATGTTGCTGTTAGCACCAGAGCTAACGTTAGCTACGAGTCATGCTAACGGCTAATGGTGTAGCCATCCCATCATAGACCACTTTTCTAGACAGTGCTTGAGTTTACAGAAAGTCTTAAAATGTTGAATAAAATCGCTATAATTGCACTTAGATTTGCGGTAATCTGTGAATGTAGCAGACAGATGAAAAATGCAGATAAATAGAAATGAAACATTTTTGTGGTTTAAGTTTTGACTACGTAGAAGCTCTGGAGGAGGAATAACCTAAACAACAAAAACATCTCTTTTAATAACTTCATTATAAACTTTTTGTTTATAAAATAATTGCATAAATAAAAATTGATATTCCTATAAAAAGAACCATCAAAATTACACCATTTATCAGACCCAGAAAAGATGAAAACAGAATGAATGTGGATTTTCAACTTTCTGAAGCTCCTTGAACTACTTATGCTGATTTTATGTGCCATACAGTGGAAAAAAACAACTAAATTCAGGATTTAAGTAATCGAAATCACTTTTTTCTGTATGTCCCATTTTCCTTTTTTGAAATAATTTTGAAATTATAAGCACGTATATGTCTATTCATTGATTCAACTGTCAACCACAATTTTATTTGAATTGAAAAACTTCACTTATTGTGTCAAATACTGCTATTTGACAAAACTGCAATTATTGCGATTAATTAATTACAAAGCCTGTAATTAATTAGATTTAAAAAAAATTTAATCGCGTCCCACCACTATTAAAAATGCTAAAGGGGAATTGTTGACAAACATTAAGGAGATCAATAATACATTTGCAAATTTCTATAACCAACTTTACAAATCAGAAATTAACTCAATAGTGAGCGATTATGAAGCGTTCCTTTCAAATGTTGATTTACCAGAAACATGAATTGATCAGAAAGATTATCTTGATAGCCGTATAACAGTAGAGGAGGTAAAAAGTGCTATCTTATCGATGAAGGCTGGAAAATTGCCTGGTTTGGACAGCTTTCCCTCAGAGTACTACAAAAGATATGTCGATAAACTAGTCCTATCCTTTTGGCAGTGTTTAAAGAATCATTCCTACTCAGTAAATTACCAAAAACATTTTACAAAGCGTTAATTTCTTTAATTGCTAAAAACGATAACAATCTAACAGGCCCAGGAAATTTTAGATCCATTCGTCTAATTAATGTGGACTAAAATTCTTATGAAATTCCTCGCTAAGAGGTTAGAAAATATTTTACCATCCATAATACATGCAGATCAAGTAGGATTTATAAAGGGAAGGTCATCGACAGATAATATAAGATGCCTGTTACATCTCATACAGCTCAATCAGGACGAAAACACACCAATGGCTGCTTTGTTGCTAGATGCGCAAAAGACGTTTGACAGGGTGGAGTCTGCTTTTTATGACATACTCTTAGAGAATTCGAATGTGGGGAAGGTTTTATTAATTGGATGAATGTGATTTATGCAGATCCTAGAGCTGCAGTAATAACAAATGGAATAATATCACCTTTTTTAAAATTAACCCGTGGTACTAAACAAGAAGATCCTCTCAGTCCTTTACTTTTTCTGTTATTTTTGGAACCTTTAGCTGCTGCTATCTGGGCAGCAATGGATATTAAAGGGATTGTGCCGGCTGAAGAGGAGCACAAGATGTTTCTGTATGCAGATGATATTTTATTGCTGAGCAAGGACCCCATATTGCCTATTCTCAATGTTTTATCTCTAGTTGAATCTTTCTCAAAAATATCAGGTTACATAATAAACTGGCAAAAATCTGAAGCTATGCCAATATCAAAAGGGTGTAACCAATCAATTATTTCAAAACTTGGAATTAAATGGATTCCAACTGGAATGAAATATTTAGGTATTAGGCTATGTCCAGATATTGAAAATATTATTTCTATTCATATGACTCTTAATTAAAAAAAACAAAAACACATCTGGACAAATGGAAATTATTAAATCTAACATCATGGGGAAAAATTAATATTAATAAGATGGCTGTAGCTCCACAATTTAATTATATCTCTATGATGGTACCAGTAATTATTTCGGATCCAATTTCAAGCAATATAATCATCTGCTTACAGACTTTCTGTGCAATGAAAAAGCTGTTTGTCTCAAGAGAATGTGGTGGATTGGCCCTCCCTAATATGTAGTTGTATAACATTGCATTTGAAATGAAAAAATTAACAAAGCATTGGACAAATCATGGATCTAACCCAGAGTGGGTAAAAATAGAGGAGGCCATTTGCAGTTGTAGAAATGCTGTCTCAGAAAAATATAGGAACATAGGCAAAGAGAGGAGCTTAATTTTACAGCACTCTCAATGAGCATGGGCGAGGACACAAACTTTTGGGGCTTTCACAATATAAGCACAGCAATTCTTCTATATGGAATAATTCTTCTTTTTTGTTGGGATACATGGATGACAAAAGGGATACATGTTGTCAGTGATCTTTATAAAGACTGTACATTTATATAATTTGAGGATCTTAAACAGCAATTTAATTTAAATGATAAAGAGGATTTCTGGAAGTATTTGCAGCTCAGAAGTAGTATGAAATCGATCTTTAAACTAGAAAGGGTAGAGGTAGAGGTAGAGGAGAATGAGGTCCAAAAATTTCTAAATTTACCTCATACTTCATTTTGCATCAGGTTTTTATTTTTAAAAAAAATCAAATTATACCAAAAAGATTATGTGAAAGTCTGAGATTGTTATGGCAAAAAGACCTTGGTAAAGAGATTAATGAGGAAACATGGCAAGATGTGATTTCAAATGTGGGGTGGGTTACGAGGGATGCAAGAAGTAAATTTATCCACTATAAAATTGTACATCAATATTATTTTACACCCCTGAAATTGTTTAAAATGGGATTAATCCAGGACAAAAAATGTTGGAAATGTAATCAAGAAGAGGGAACATTTTTTCATGCTATATGGGACTGTTTAAGGGTACTTCTTTTCTGGAAGATAATACTGAAAAAAATGGAGGATTGGCTTAAATTATCTCTACCAGAATCACCACAGCTACATAGCTGTTAGGTGATACGTCTCCTATACCGTCAAGCCTGTGTAAGGCAGAGCTTAGATTGATTTTAACAGGCTGTATGGTAGGGCTGTATGGTATCATCTTACGGAATTGGAAGAGCCCATGTAAGCCAGAATTTGCAGAATGGCTTAAAGGGATAGTTCGGGATTTTTGACATGAATCTCTATGGCATCCCTATCATTAGTAACGTACACTCTCACTATCTTACCCCCGACAGTGTACCGTGAGCCGAGTTCTGGTCCGGTTCTGGTCGCAGCGAAAGTAGTCCGGCAGGTTTCCAGGGTCACTTAAATAAAACGTATTTCTTCTAAAAACAGCATGTGTTCAAAAGAGTGATTTATTTGCATAAAAAAACCCATTTCCACAAAAAAGTCACACCACGTAATCACTTGGCACTACTTCCTGTCCCGTCGTATCAATGCGCGCTGTCCTCCAGCTGACTGCTGCGTACATGTGTTGATATCAACACATGTACGCAGCAGACAGCGCGCATTGATACGACGGGACAGGAAGTAGTGCCAAGTGATTACGTGGTGTGACTTTTTCGTGGAAATGGGTTTTTTTATGCAAATAAATCACTCACATGCTGTTTTTAGAAGAAATACGTTTTATTTAAGTGACCCTGGAAACCTGCCGGACTACTTTCGCCGCGACCAGAACCGGACCAGAACTCGGCTCACGGGACACTGTCGGGGGTAAGACAGTGAGAGTGTACGTTACTAATGATAGGGATGCCATAGAGATTCATGCCAAAAATCCCGAACTATCCCTTTAAGCTGATGACAGAGACAATTGGTTTTGAGAATATGGTCGCCAGGGATAACAATGTCCCAAGTAAAATTAGCCAAATGTGGCAGGTTTTTCTGGCTCGCATTGGTGATGCATAACATCTGTATAAAATCTATAATATTCATGAGATGTAAAACTGATATGTGATTGCTGCCCTTTTTGTGTGTGTGCTTTTTTTTTTCTTTTTTGACTCATGGTCACCATATCTTGTATGCGGACAAGATACGTGGGGAGCAATGTGTCAGTTTTGTTATGTTTTTTTGTTTTTGTTTTTTAAGAAAAAAGTTAAATTCTGTGTGTTTTTGTTTATTTAAAATTTATAAAAACTCAAATGAGAAAAAAACAATGTACATCTGGAAACGTCAGTCCACAAGTCCATTGTGTAGACATATTCTGAAGGTTCCTGGACTCATATTTAAAAGAGACTTCTAATCATCAGAGTCATTCAGAGACTAATGGATTAGCCTCTGCTCAACAGCTTTACAAAAGAAATAGAATTTCATTGAAAAAAATAATACTTCTTTATTCTTTTATTTAAAAAAATGAAAGAAACCTGTTTGTTTCTGTAGTCATTGAATTAAATTAAAACCTAAGTTTTAGAAAGAATTTTTTGTCATGCATACATTATTTCAGGTGCGTATTCTTAGCTGGGCTTTTTTGAAGATTAAATCCAACATCAGTTTGCTTTCTATTATGTCGAAAAATTGTCTTGTGTTCTCAAAATTAAAACTAAAAAGATTTTTGTCTCTCTGTCACTTTAACATGATACACAACACCTTTAATACAAGTGGCTCTCAAATGAGAGGATTTGCTGCTTCTCTTGTCATGTCTCTTTATAAACTGCTTGAATTATGAGCTTTTGGTCAGAAAAAAAACAGAACATTTAAATATGACACCTTCTATGGTATCACCAGTTGCGTTTGATATTTTTACACTTTTTTTTTAACATTTTACTCCAAATAAGTAAAAAAAAAAAAAAAAAAACAGGGAAAAATACAAATTAATCAGTAACAAACAAAAAACTTTTAGTTACAGCCCAAAATATATTTTTGTCATAAAGTTTTTTTGTGACCCCACTAGAATTTAAACTCTAAAGCTCTGTTTTTAATTTTGTCTGACAGCAATGAAATTTAAGTGTTGCAACCTAGAAGTTATGACCAAGAAGTCACTCTGAATGTATATTACCATGTGCTGTACAGCTGTAAGCTGCAATTAAGTGTAAACACAAAACAGTATGATGTTCTGTCAGGCAGGTAGGATGAAGACCCAATTTTTCTTTGACTTATTTACCACAGCATAAAGTTAAAGTAAAAACCAGTAAACTAAGATTTTGTTTCACTTAGTTAATACAGTGTATTAATTGACTTAATTTGACTGGTTTCAAGTAGTTTGTTTGCTGGACCTGCTTAGCAAGCTAGCTACTATGCATGAAGACAGATCTGCTAGAAATTTAGTTTAGAAGTAGTTTGCTAGGTCAATAATTTGACCAGCAAGTGTTCAACTTTAAATGAAGTAAACTAAAATAATGCCTACCTCAAGGTGTTTTTTTTCAGTTTGAAGTAAATTATTATTATTTTTTAAATATTATTATCGCTTATTAATCCCATGAGGGGAAATTCAGATTTTTCACATCTCTCCCCAATTGGGGGAGTCAGAGTGACGGGTCAGCTGTGGTACAGTGCCCCTGGAGCAGGAAAGGTTAAGGGCCTTGCTCAAGGGCCCAACAGTGGCCACATTGGGGCTTGAACCTCTGACCTTCTGATCAGTAGTCCAGAGACTTAACCGTTGTGCCACCACTGCCCCCAACAGGTAGCAGGCAATAGTAAGTGTGTAGCTACATAATGGTTTTACAAGTGAACGATCTTCCTCGTTGGTCCTCTTACTTAATTCAGTGTCCTAGATAAATACATTTTTGTATGTCTGTTGGTAAGTAAACAATTATTTGGTTGAGGAATGTAATGTATGGATTTACAAAATGTCACATCCTACTATGCTTGCTGTTTCCTCCCTGTGTTGTCTGACACATTAGGAAAAAAATGATGGCACTCCTGGCGATCTTTTGATCAAACAGACACGCAACGACCAAGCCACCATTCAGGCCACAGACGATTATGCCCAGCGGGTCAGCATTGATGACAAGTTCAGCCTGCTCATCAACCGGGCCTCACTTAAAGACCAGAAGACCTTCACCTGCATGGTGGTGTCAGACACTGATCTCTTGGAGTATCCTGTCTCTGTCGTTGTTTACAGTAAGCTCTAACATGAACAAGACATAATATGAACTTGATTAGTGAGAACCTGCAACATTTCTGTTAAATTTCATCTCAGCTTCAATCTCAACTGAATACTGTCACAATGATATTAATACTGAAGTAGTACAAGGTTAACCTCAGAGATAGACAGAGCACTGTGAATGAGCTTATTTTACACAAAAAACTGTCAAAACTTAATATTCAAAATAGGCAGAGCAGTAGTCCTTTTCATCGTAGCTAGTTAAATTCAATTACAAGTTTCTTGCTAAACACTGAATATACAGCAAGTAGCAATTAAATGAAAGTCCAATTTGAAATCTTGTCGTTTTATCCTGATAAACAGTCACACATTGCAAGATTTTTTTTTCAAAGAATCCTGGGAAATAAATGAAATACATAAATATTTAGTTTTCTTCAACAGATAAACTCATGCAAACTTATTCATTATACAGGATATTTTGTGATTATCAGTGTGTTATTAGCCACTTGGTGTCTTCTATTTACATTTTTTAATTTTTTTAAATCTAAACAGAAATCCCTAGCATTTACCAATCGACCTACAACATTAGCATTTGCCTTGCTTACGCAAAGACACATGGGTGACATTTGGAGGCAGTTTTGCTTAAAACTGTTTTTGTTGTAGTTCAAAAACCAAGCTGTTTAAAAATTGTTACCTACTGTGGATTTATCTATTCTGTTTCTGTCTGTTTGATGGTTACTGATTGCTGTGAGTGAAACATTTTTATGTTTCTTCAGTATGCCCCAGAATTCAGCAGATAAGTGTAGAAATTATTGAAAGTATGGGGAAAAGAAAGTTTTTTTTCTTTCCATTTTTTGTGTCTCTAAGCCAGACTCTGACTCTGTCCTTTCACATTTGTAGAGAAACCATCATCATTTCAGATTATGGACAAATCTGAAGTATTGCAGAAGGACATATTAACAACGGTAAGATTTCCTACAATTTTAATACTTTACTGTCTTTGTACAGCAGTGTGAAGTGTAAAGCTGTCTCACCGAGCCACATTAATTCTGCACGCAGTAATGTGTTTATGATCTGAAATGATGTGTACATGACCTGCAGCACAGTCAATGTTGTGCACTGAATGTAAACATTTATCGGTTCAGGGAATTGCTGTTTGTCTGTTTGACTGAGCTTGTGAGTTTCTGTGGGAAATGACTGTTGTGGATACATGTTGTTTTAGTGAATACCACTCCACACATGATAATAAAAGCAAATGAGTGTTGGATGAGTTATCACTGGAGTCCAGTGATGGGTAAGCAGAAGGGTTAGGGTTAGCTGGCATGTCGAATAATTTGCTTAGTCCAAGAAGCCTGAGGCAATAGACAAGGTCATATCAGAAGAACAAAGAAAAGAAAGATGAAAATAAGATCTTCTAGATGATACAGTTTTGTACTTGTCATCTTAACTACAGTTCATGTTTACAGGACAATATTGGAAGTTGTTTGCAAGGCATGTCAGCTGACTAATTTCTTGCTTCCAAGTAGATAATTCTTTTATTCTACCAGGGTTCTCCATAAAAATCAACACTGAGCTTAAACTCTATTTAGACAGAGAATTGGAGATAATTTGTAAATGTGTTAGTGCAGTTATCTTGTGTAAACTAGATAAGGTTAACATTTTTTTCAATTCAGTTCAATTTTATTTATATAGCACCAGTTCACAACATATATCATTTCATAGCACTTACCATAGTTAAGGTGAAGACCATACAAGTTTAGAACTCCCATTCTACTTCTGGAAACTCTGGAAACCACAATTAAACCAGCAGTCTGGTTCTGTTAGGATGATATGGTACAATAACACCTTTAAGATATGATGGAGCTGGCCATTAAGAGTTTTATATGTGAGAAGCAGGATTTTAAATTCTATCCTGGATTTTACAGGGAGCCGATGAGGAGGAGCTAATATGGGAGAAATATGATCTCTGTTGCTGGTTTCTGTCAGAACTCTGGCTGCATCATTTTGTATCAGCGAGAGGTTTTTAAGAGAATTATTGGTACATCATAATACATAATGAGGAATTATAATAGTCTGGCCTAGAAGTTATAAATGCATGGGCTAGTTTTTCAGCTATAAATGAGAGATTTTGATGATATTTATAGATAAATATAACTGGGTGTCATCTGCATAACAATTGTAATTTATACAGTGTTTCCTAAGGGGGGTATGTACAAAGTAAATAGCAAAGTCACTCTGGTAAATGGTTCAGTAGTAATGTAAATACACAATTTGGATATAACGTGTACAGCCTACGGTTTGATCGTAAATCAGATGCTGTTTGATGAGAAAATACTTTACACAGAATTAATTATACATTCCTCCAAACTATAACAGAATAATAACAGGAATGGAGGTCCTCTTGCACTATGTTGGAAACCAAGTTGAAAGTCATCACTTCTATATGGCTGTTTATCGTAAAGTTCAAATATATCTCATTTAGCAGCAGTAAACTAACATTGACAATTTATGCAGTGTGTGAATGTCAGTATTGGCATTATTTGCTGATCTTAATTATTCTACAGGCCATTTAGGTGTTAAGGAAGCCGAAAGCAAAGGCAGTTAATGTGGCTCCAGCTAAAAGTGCTAGACTAAACACAAGAGAGTTTACTGTCACAGTAGCTTAAATTTGTAAACAGATCTGTCTTATCAGACCTGCTTTATCATTTTCACTTGTCATGTTTCTAAATAGACAATCACACCCTGCATTATGTATTTGAGGCACCTCTTGATCCACAGTAGAATATCCATTCCTGAAAGAATTTCTTTCCTTACTAATCTGTTTATATTCATTTTCTGAACGCTAGTATGATAATCTGTTTGACAAAACAGAAAAGCTGGACAACATATTCACAGTGGTCATCTGTCTTATCTCCCTAACAAGCAATTCACATTTCTTTCACCCTGTGCAGCACACCCATTTATTAAGGAATCAAGAGAGTTCCGCCACCTCTACAGGCTTTCTCACCTAAACATGTGAGGGTAGTAGGGGGAGGGGAGAGAGAGAGGGAAAAAGTGAAGGAATAGTGAGTAGGACAGAAATATAACTGGGAGTGGAATGGATGGATTGAGTTTTGATGAATTGTAAAAAATGAAAGTGGAGGACACAGATGCTCCATACTAAATTGGAATTTCTAATTAGAGGTGAATGTCATGTTAAATGGTGAAGAATGCAGCACGCCAGATCTACCTCTGTGGAATTAGTATTTTCATTTTCACTACACTCAGTCCCTGTGTAGTTTATAATGAAATGATGTGAGTCATGCAGCTGAAAGGAAGTGCCAGATCCTTAATATATGAGATTCACACAATGCACAAAGTTTTGTTACTGAAAATCATGATCAGACGGGTAGTATCTGATCTTTCTCGGTCACAGTGTTCTCATCTTGTGATAGTGTGTTGCTTGTGAAAGCAAAAGCATAAAAACCTCATTTCAGGGTAATGCAGAACAAGATATCAGCTTGGGGTAATTTTCAGGTGAAAACACCAAAACTGACCTGCTTCTTAAATGCACAGGTCTGCATGTTATGTACATATATGTGTGTGTCCTCAGTGAGCAAATACTATTCACTGAAAATGACAACACTCCAAGCATACATCTGTGAATGCTATTGTATAAAGAGTAAGATGCAACATCCTGCTCTGCTGGAGTAAATTAGGCACTCCTAAACAACATACATTTCATGTAATGACAGATATGTCTTAATTTCTTGCCTTTTTTCTTTGCTTGACAAATCTACTGTGCTCAATGACAACAGCAGAAGATTGGCTGTACTGTGCTGCCCCCGATACTGTGTGAATGCCTATAGCTTTGGTGTGAATGTAAACCAGGGAGTCTCTACAAAAATACATCTGGGGACAAATTAATTCAATGCTACAATATACCTAGAATCTCATAATAGTATTAGATGGGTTTGTTAAATAAAAATCAAAACAGCAGAATAATCCTTCACATAGATGTTTAAGCTTCACTTGTGCATTTAGACAATTGGAAGTCTGCAGAAGAATGTAGGTTTCTCTATTTCTCCAAAATCTCAGTTTAACCACAGGATTTATGACATCGCAACTAACTTGTAAGCCAGTCAAACACCATGATGCACCTTACACAAGTGTGACACAGAAACATGAAACTGTCCCGAGAAAATACACTGGGACGTGAAGTCTAACTTATCTTGTGTAACACAGTTATGCTTTAAAGTTTAACAGTGTTGACATATTCAGAGATCCTGGATTTTTCAATGGGGAAGAAAAGTCTTCAAATTTTATGGCCACAGAGCCTTTTATGGTGGGTTCCCTCAGCACAGTCACATGGTCAGACAGAATTGGTGCAGTAGCTGTCTTTATTGGGGTCAACCACATATTTTCTGTTTTCTTCTGCTTCATTCTGTCCATCTCTGCTGAAGTGCACACAATGTCTAACAAAAACAAAGGACTTTTTTTAAAGCATAATTAGTCCGTGTGACTGCCCTGAGACCCAACATCCTGCTGCATAAGAAGAGACTGATGAAACAATGTGGAACAGCTGTGCCAATCAATTCACCCTGGCACTGCCCCCTGAACCACCTGCCCAACCTCCCCCCCAGTAGCTGCACTAAAACTACACCCCACTGCTACGTGTTTCAATACGTTACTCCTTTAAGATTCATGGAACGATAAAAGTGTGTAGGAAGGGAATCTTTAAATAAAAACATATATGCATACATCAGTAAATTGATAAACATTCTAATAAGGGCTGCTGTGACTTGTATTTACTGTCAGAATACTTTTTTGTGGTAAGTCAGAGGCGCAGGCTGTACAGGATATGAAACCATGGGAAAAGGAATGTAGTTATGACTCACACCTTATCTGGTTCACACGCGGCATATCTCTGCTACCGTTGGCGACCTTAAGTCCTGAAGCTGTAACAGACAGGAAAACAATGTGCTTTTGAAACAAAATCTAATTCATCTCTGAATAGGGGAATTGTTTGTCTACTCTGGGAACCATCCAACATTCTTCTGTTACTGCTATATTGTATTATACAACTCTAGGGCAGGGAAAGTAAGGCTTCACTGGAATGGGTGTTATAATGAAGGTACTAACAACAGCTATTTGGTCAGATTTTTGTCCAGGGATTTCTCCACAGTTATTCTTTTTAGAGAGAATAGCCCATGACATTTGTTTGACTTTACCATTCACATTTAACACCCAATAAAATGTTGAACTGAGGTATTATCAAGGCCATAAACAAAAACTTTGTGGACAGTTTTTGTACAGATAAAACATATCCAGTTTCCTCATATACTGTCACACATTGGATATTAATGAAATCTTCTGCCTTTGCTTCTTTGCAATCTTACTGATGGAATAATCACTGGATGTGTTCCAAATTCTGTATGTGTTGCCCTCTAAGGAATTTTGTGATGAGCACTCTGCTTATTAGATCTGACATACAACTGAACCTTCTCAATTTCCCTGTGCAGTCCCAGTAGCAGGTCAGAGCCCACACAGGGCTCAGTGTGTGAAGGTGCCTCTCCTAGCTGCTAATATGAGGAATAGGAAAAAATGCTCATCCGAATCACTATAAGTCTGAAAGAGGATGCCATAACCTTATGTTGGTAGCCACTGTTCGTCATGTAGGATGGGTGCACTGTCAGTGCACAGATGTTCCCACCCCTCTTAGCAGTGGTAAGCACCAGCAAGAGCATCATCTCAACAAACACCAGATCCAGGCTTGCCTGCTTCTGTGGCTCAAACTGTGAGCGTGAGATCATAGAACACTGTCTGCAGGTCCTTGTGGGGAACAAGCCAAATTCGTCTGCCAACCCCTGCACAAACCAAAAAAACAGGACAGCAGGTTCTGCTCTGACACCAGTCAGTGAAAAAACGTTATAGCCTTGTAGGAGAAGGGCCTAATCATACTAAGTTACAATACTGATTCTCTAGTTCAGGAAAAGGGTTTCTATGACAGATAATAAATTATTGTATGTGTTGCAGCAGTAAAAGAAACAGCTCTGTGACTGTACAGGCTTTGTTTTAACAGTCTGATTGTTTTTCTGTTTTGTTCAGGTAGGAACATGTGTTGTTGCAGATGCAAACCCTGCAGCTACTATCACATGGAAAAAGAATGGGCAACCTTTGTTAGCCAGTGGGAAAGGTAATGTGTTATACACTCTTTGGCGACTTACCCAGAAACTATCTAGTCCACACACATAGTGCTGTTAATCAGAGATTTGCTCAGGGGGCAACCAGTGATTTATACATTGACAGGAGAATAGAAATAAAATCTGTCATAGAAATACATCACTGACTCCTGTTTATCTGTCACCAGGGATGCAGTAAAATGGAACTACAAACTGTTGGATCAGACAGTAACTATTGGAGTAATCAGTGTGCAAAACTCAGTATATATGAGTAGATGTGAGTGATGTATGCATTCAATAAGTGCATTCAGGAAACAGGTTAAGCACAGCACTGCAAAAGTTTACATGTACTTTGTAAACACTTTCTTGGCAGTCTTGAGTTTCCAGTGACTCCTACAAACCTTTATTTTCTTATTATGGAATGACTGAAACTCATGCATCTTTGTCTCAGAAAACCAATCATGCATACTGTTCTTTCCTGGAGTTATTACAAATTCTCTTTGAATATCATCATTGCATAGTAGAAAATTAAGAGTTGTATGAGTCATTAGAAACCCAATATTGCCACAATAAATATTGTCTTTACCAGTGTATGTAAAAACCTAACTAATAATTGATTAACTTCCAGGATACTTTACCTACACTTTGTGGAAAAAGAGGAGGGGACAACATGTTCTCTGTGTTTATATACTGCAGATGCTGATTGGCTGATAGAGCTCTGGTCACGAGTACTCTTCCTCAGTGACGTGGATGTGTGGCACAATATGACAGAACCTGAATCTGAGTTTCAATAACCAAATTTGAATTGTAAAAACCAAATGTAGATAGTTGACTTTTTCGGTGAGCAGTAAATATAACAACAAAATTTAAGTTCTTACATTGGATTTAAAGTTTATTGGAATACAGTTTCAATTTAATGACCTCAAATTCAAATTATATGATTCTAATCCAGCTGTTTTTTTGTTTTTTTTTAATTATTCAAGTTGGGCAATACAAATTTAAATATAAATCATTCAGATTTAGTTTTTGGTGGCTAAGATTCCTGCCTATACATTTGACAACAAACCCCTTGAATCTTTGGAGTTTGTTTGATTCTATTTAGAACAATGGATGGGTGACTGATGGTAAGCATAATCAATGCAATGTGCCTGTCAATCCAGCTGTAATAACACCCAGCTTGAGGCTGGACCCAGCCACGGGCCTGTCCACTACCTCCTCCACCCTCCAGTATGCAGCCACTAAGCAGGACATTGGTGCAGTCTTTGCTTGCATTGCCACACACAAGCTGACCAATCAGGAAACGGAGATGGAACCATTTCCTATTCACTGTAAGTGGAATGTAGTTTAATTTTTCCAGTGACAGATAACCAAAAAGATGATAATTCTACTTTCTGTTTATGAACCTTTCAGATCCCTCAGAGAAGGTTAGTCTCCAAATTATATCCAAGGGGCCTATCATAGAAGGTGATAATGTGACATTGAAGTGTCACGCTGATGGCAACCCTCCACCCAGCTCCTTCTTCTTCTACATCAAGGTGAGTCAGGGACTAGTGTGTAACCTGAAGTCAGGTACTGTTATCTGCTCTGCAATGATAGCAGTGCTATTATGTAGTGCTAAGCGTAGGGTGCAGTGTTAGTGTCCTTGCCCCTGCTTTTTAGATATTTGAATGGGTTTTAAAAAGACTTACCAATCCCATTGTATTTAATCTTCATCTGTACTAATTTAAAAAAAATAAATAAATCAGTGTTAGTCTACTCAACTTCCTGTCTTCACCCTTCCTTTTTCTCTCACTTCCTGATATTATAACAGAGTGAGATGAGCTAATGGTATCTCTCTCTACTCCTTCCTCCTCCGACCAGGGCCAGAAAGTGCTGGTGGAAAATTCAGACACCTACACTTTGAATGCCATCAACAGAGTGGCTGCAGGTGAATACAAATGCTCCATGGCAGATAACGAAGAAATGGAGGACTCCCAAAGCATCGTTGTTAGCTGTGAGTGCTGGTGACATGCAGAGCGTAACCATACCGTACCACAACAAGGAGCAAAATCGTTGCTGCTGCACAGACAACAACATCCAACTGTTGTCTTTACATTGCCTTTGCTAACAAATGACAGCTCCCCCAAAACTCCAGCATAGTTTTGCAATATTTACTTATATTATATTGTAAAGATTAAGGCACCTTTATTAACTATAAACCAAGTCACAGGAACACAGCTATTATAATGAAATTTCTTCTTTAAGTTATTTTTTTGGACATTTTTTGCTTTATTCGCAGGTTAGTGAAGAGGCAGACAGGAAAGAACGGAGAAAAATGAGGGGGGTAGATTTGCAGCAAAGGGCCATGAGCAGGTATCAAACCCAGGCCGCTGCGTCGGGCACTGTTTATGGGTCTCCAGCTCAACCTGTTGAGCTATATGGGTGCTCGTCATAATCAGATTTTAACTACGAGAATCCAGCCTGGCAGTGTCGCCTGTCAATGCACGGAGACGGAAAACTAATTTCAAATTTTTTACACTGAGTGAGCAACAGTGAGAAAGTGAAGTGATAACTGTTTTTTCCTCCTACCATTCTTCAGCACTGCTTCAAGTAATTACTCCCTTCTTGTGTATGTTTCTAAGTCTTCAGTTCAACTGGGAACAATGATTGAAAACATTTTTTTAAAAGGCTGATACAACTTACAAACTGAGTTTGAGTGTATCTAAAGGGATCATGCCCTCCTTGTAAAGGAAAATTGATGTTGCTCTGGCTGACTTGCAAGCTGTGATGTAACAGTCCTACATATACAGTATATTTTGCAGTACCAAATTTCCTTCACTGACAGTCATGAACAAAAGTTTACATACACTTGTAAATACCATGTATATCATGACAGTCTTGATTTTCCAATGACTCTTACAACTCTTAATTTTTTATGATGGAATCATTAAAACATTGCATCTTTGTCATAACTTACAAACATGCATTTTGGTTCGATCGCAGATTTAATATGAATCTTCTGGAAATATGACAAAATCTGCTGGGTCAAAAATATACATATAGCAACTTAAATTATAAGTTTTGGTGATGTATAAATCTGTGTTCAAATCAAATTTTCTGACATGACATCCTCGCAACTTGTGAGTGATTATAATTGACTACAGCTGCTGACTTCTCTGTGTCTATTTAAGTAGGCCCATTTGATACATTCATATGACTCAGCCACAAACACCACAGTGGCAAAGTCTGAAGAGCTCAGCAAAGATCTGAAGAAGGAAATCATTACATTTTTGTTTTATTTATGTTTTATTTATTTTTAAAATGGGAGAGTTCGTATTCATTATTATTACTATTATAGCCATACGGCTAATTTCCATCCCGAGTCCCATTAGCAGGTTAAAAATAAAAAAAACCTTACAGATAGCATATTACCATAACTGAACAAATACATACAAAAAAGAAAGACAAGCAACAAGCAATAACACATTGTGCACACAAACCAACAAAAGCTGGAGGGCTAAGGCAAGCTACCAAGCAATAATTAATTAACATTTACACAGGATTATATTGTAAACATCCCTTTGTTGTTATTGCAAATATCCCTCTATCAATATTGCACATTGTTATACTACAGTTGCCCCTCTGTCACTATAACACAAAATTCCACTACATATATCCCTCTAACACTATTACACATAATTGTATTGCACATTTCCATTGACTTGAACAAGTCAGTAAAGTCACTTCAAGCCATTTTAAAGATGCTTCAGATCTCAGAATCAACTGTGCAAAAAAATTCTAAGTAGAAAATGCATGGGACAACTGTGTCACTGCCGCAATCAGGGAGAAAATTCAAGTTAACACCTCCTGCTGAGAGACAACTGGTCAGAATGGTCAAGAGTCAACCAAGAATCACCAAAAAGCAGGTCTGCAATAAATTAGAAGCATGCTGAACACAGCTGTCAGTATCCACAGTAAAGCGTGTTTTCCATCACCATGGGCTGAGAGGCTGCCATGAATGAAGGAAGCTGTTCCTCCAAAAGTAGGTCCTTAATGCCTGACTGAGGTTTGAAATTTGCTGCTGATCACATGAACAAAGAAGAAGGCTATCTAGAGGTGGTGGTGGTAGTAGTTTGCTCTGGGGCTGTTTTGTTGCCAGTGAGCTGGTGCTTTAGTGAATGGGATAATGAAAAAGGAGGAGGATTGACTCTGCATTGTTTAGGGAAAACTAAAACCATCAGATTGAGTCTTGGATATCGTCGGGTCTTCCAACAAGACAATGACCCCAAACATACATCAAAAATGGTAAAAAAAAAAAAAAAACTAAAAAAAAACTACATCAGGCTAGAGTTAAGGTTTTACAGTGGCCTTCTCAAAGTCAAAGTAAGAAAGACACCAAATTTATTTCAACTACACCAATTATCTTAAGAGGAGTGGTCAAAGACACCACCAGAAGTTTGTGGATAGCTACCAAAAGTGCCTAATTGAGGTGAAAATGGCCAAAGGACATTAAACCAACTATTAGCATTGCTGTATATGTAATAAATCTATGAGAGAACAAAAACGTATAATTGTTTTTTGTGACAAAGACATATGGGTTTCAATCATTAAATATAGAAAATTATAAGTAGTAATGTCGGCTTGCTTCACTAATAGTGAGAACTCTTTAGACTTCATATTGAGAATTGACCTCACCATATTCCAAACACAAATATCAAACTTGAAATGAACACCTGACCATGGAACAGCTGAGCAGCCAATTGTCCAATTACTTTTATTCCCTTAAAAAGGTGGATCACACATATACAATATAGTGTCAAATTAAAGCTTAAAGTCTGCACCCAAAGCACATCTTGACTGTTTCATTTCGCATCCATTGTGGTGGTGCACAGAGATGAAATGTTGAAAACTTTGCCAATGTTCAAATATTTATGGACCTTACCGTACATGGTCTTTACGAGTGTATGTAAACATTTGTTCATGACTGTATTTGTCACCTGGATGTGCCATAACAGCATGTTTGTGTTTTATTAAGTTTAAAGATGTTCCAAGGGAAACATGTCAACCTGTTAAGCGATGGTTTGTTTGCAGATGTGTAGAAAAAAACACTCTTCAGAAAGTAGACATAAAAACTGGACCTTTTGCTATTAGTGTTGAATGAGTCCCCTTCAAGGTTATCGCATTATGGCAGTTGTTTTGCCATGTTTGCAATAAGAAGCAGCAAAAATGAATAGACATTGTGTCAGCTGATAGGACTCAACAGATCCATCCTTTTTCTGTTGTGTTTTCTCAGACCTGGACCTGAGTCTGAGTCTGACTGGAAGAGTTGTTAAGACAGTAGGGGATGCCTTGTCTGTGAAGATGGAGAAGAACGCCTCGGGTGATGCTAAAGTGTCATGGACAAAGGTAATGATGCTGGGATTAGATGGCTGATAATAGAGATTTGGCATTAAAAAATAAAAGTACAGTTGACAAAATTATTAGCCCCCATATGAAATTTTAGTGTTTTTTTTTCCCCAAAATATTTTTGTTGAAAAAAGTACTGAGATAATGTCAGTAAAAAATACAATCCACTTTTTTCTTTTTTAAACACGTATACACATAAGCACGCAGTCATGAATGCATACACATACAGGTATATGTCAGCACTTAAACAAAGCCACGTACATATATGTACACAAAAGCAAAACAAGGTAATGGAACAATATTGAACATAACCCCCCTCCCATCCACCCCATCCCACCTCAACTTAGCACATATGACCAACATATAATATTGGCTATTCAAAATTTATGAAACACAGAAACAGGCACACATTCATTTGGGGAGTAGCTTCAAACTTGTAAAATATGATATGAATGGTTGCCATTTACAGAAAAAATTATCAGTGGATCCTCTCAAAGTATATTTTATCTTCTCAAGTTTTAGGAAGAATATGGTGTCCTTAAGCCACCGGGAGATGGAAGGATAGTTGACAGATTTCCAATGTAGCAGTTAACATCTTGCCAATAGGGATGTGAAAGCTAAAATGTCCTTTTGGTTATAATTTAATGCAAGAGCAGCATCAGGAATCCCAAATATAGCAATCAATGGGGAAGGCTGCAAATTTACTCCAAGAACAGTGGACATAATATTAAAATACCTGGTCCAAAAATCATTTAGCGCTGGGCAAAAAAAAAACATATGGCTGAGATGACAAGGAGAGCCATGACATTTATCACATTCATCCTTCACTTCTGGATAAATTCCAGCCAGTCTGGATTTAGAAAAATGGACCCTATGCAGGACCTTAAATTGAATGAATCCCAGACGAGCACAAGAAGTGCTAGATCGTATCCTGTCTATAGCATGATGCCAGAGGTTTTCATTTAATTGGATTCCCAGTTCCTTTTCCCATGTACTCTTAATTTTGGTACTAGAATGATTACTTCAGGACAAGATGAAGTTGTACATGTTGGAAATTAAGCCTTTCTGTTGAGGACTGTGTGAGAACAAGTTCTCCCAAAGTTGTCCTGGAGGTGCAGAGGGAAAATTCGGGAAACATTGAAGACAAAATCACAAATTTGGAAATAGCGATACAAATGAGAAGGAGGGAGGTCATACCTGGAGAACAGGTTACCGAAGCTCTCAAAGACACCGCCTATGTATAGATTTTTGAATTGTTTAATACCCTTGTCAAACCATATTGAAAACACCGGGTCCAGAAGTGATGGAGGAAATAGGTGGTTGTTGGTTAATGGACCTAAGGAAGATGCATCTGAGAATTTAAAGTGCTGTCTAAACTGATACCAGATCTGAAGAGTGTTTAGAACCACTTGATTATCAGTATATAATGAAGGTTTTACAGGCAACGAGGAATGAAGTAAAGCAGGTATAGAGGAACCTCTACAAGATGATAACTCCAATTTGCACCAAGAGGAACTAGGAGAGTGTATCCAATAGCAAAGTTTATGGAGATGAGCGGCCCAATAGTAAAATTGGAAATTGGGTAATGCAAGACCACCACTGAGTTTGCATCTTTGCAATGAAGTTTTGCAAACTCTTGGTGACTTCCCACCCCAAATGAAGGAACAAATTAACTTATCCAGAGAATCAAAAAAATGTTTTGGCAGAAAGAGAGGAATTGACTGGAATAAGAAAAGAAATTTTGGTAATATATTCATTTTAACTATGCTGATCCTGCCAATTGCAGAAAGGGGGAGGCTGCCCCATCTTTGAATATCAGATGTGATCACAGAGATAAGAGGAGTAAAATTAGCTGTTACAAGGTCAGATAGAGAAGGTGTCACATTAATACCGAGGTATTTAAACCCTGATGGGCTAAATTGGAAAGGCAGGTCTGATTGTTGGAGATGGCATGCTGCAGTATTAACAGGAAAACATACACTTTTCTCCAGATTTAATTTATAACCTGAGAACCAACTGAATTGCTCCAGAATGCTTAAAACAGCCGGAATAGAAGCTGCAGGGTCAGTTACATACAACAGTAAACCATCCGTATATAATGATAATTTGTGCTCAATTCCATTTCGAATGATTCCTCTAAATAGGGGAGAAGATCGTAACACAGTGGATAAGGGTTCAATAACAATAGCAAAAAGCAAAGGTGATAACGGACACCCTTGGCGAGTACCACGCCCAAGGGCAAAATAATCAGAATAAACATCATTAGTGTGGATACTGGCTTTAGGGGATGAGTAAAGAAGACGGATCCAAGAAATTAATTTATCTCTAAAACCGAACCTTTTCAAAACAGCAAACAAGTACTCCCGCTCTGCTCGGTCAAATGCTTTTTCAGCATCCAAGGAAATAACGATTTCAGGTAGCTCAGCTGAATGTTTAGAGTAAATTATGTTAAAAAGTGTTCGGGTATTAAAAAATAACTGGCACCCCTTGATAAAACCATTCTGCTCTTCAGAAATAATACATGGAAGCACGTTCACTAATCGAGATGCAAGTGTTTTTTTTTTTTTAAAGAATTCCCAAGTGCTGTTAAACTGATTAAGGAATTTTTCCAAATATCCTAGTTTTATTTTGGATGCTTACATTATTTTACTTTGCACACAGAAACAAAATAATTTAACAAAAAACAAAAACTACCAGGGTCAAAATTATTAGCCACCTTGATGCTAATAGTCAATTGTGTATCCTTTTTGCGGAAAGCAGCTAGCAGTCGGTTTTTGTAGTTTTTAACAAGTCTCTGACGCATTTCCTGTGGAATCCCAGCACATTCTTCTTTGGCAAATCTCTCAAGCACCTCCAGATTTGATGGTCTTCTGGAATGGACCCTGATCTTCAGCTGACCTCACATATTTTCAATGGGATTCAAGTCAGGGCTTTGTGCAGGCCAGTCAGTAAGTTGACTTTGGTCTTATGGAGGTAATTCTTCACCGGGAGCGATGTATGTTTTGGGTCATTGTCATGTTGGAAGACAAAGCAGCCACCGAGACCCAGTTTTGCAGCTGACTACTTGAGGTTTTCTTTCAAAATTTTCATATATCCTTCTTTCTTCATGATTCCTTCAACCTTGACAAGATTCCCAGTTCCAGATGCGCTGAATGTTTAGAAGTGCTAGATTGAAAATCCTCTGCTCTGGTAAAAATGCGAATTCGAAAATATAGAAGAAAATGGATTATGTCACATTTATAAACGGGACGGGAGATTTAGAAATGTTCATAAGTGGAGACTATGGATCAAAGGTTTATCTACAATTGGTTGATATAGTAAATTGAGTCTAGTTTAAAACATAATTAAAATTCAGAAAAGGTTATTCTTGAGTGTAGGTCAATGTAGCTGCAAAAGTGAAATATACTGTGGTAAAGCGCAAAGCCAATGAGGAAATACAGAAGACTCGATACAGCATCCTCATCCCATTGATACTTGATTTCATAATCACTTAATGGCTGCTAAATTTCCATACTAAATTCTGGAAAGAACATTTCTGCAGCTAAGAGTCCAAGTGGGTATGAAAAATATCTTGCATTAATACATTCGTAGCTTGTCATTGGTAGGGCCAGCTGTAAGAGCATTTGGAATTGTGAAAATGACACTGGATAAAAAAACAAATCTGTATGCTTCTTTTGCTTTTACACTTCACTGTTTTAACACTTCACTTTAGAAAACACAGACTGACTATGGTTCTGATTTTCAGAATGGAAAGACCGTGAAGGAGCCAGAGTATAGCAAATTGACCTACACTAATGCAGGAGTCTACATATGTGAAGTTTCCATGGCTGGCCTCATGCGACGTCAGAGCTTTGAACTGGTCATAGAAGGTCAGTAAGTGTGTGTCAACACGTCACATCGTCAGCACTGACAGTAGCCAGAAACAGCGCGTCTACTCGATTTTTGGAGTTTTTTTCTTTTTATTAACAATTTTTTTTAAAGCCAATGCCTGAGATGTGAACTGACAGAACAAAGTGTTGGAGACATGTTTTATATCGTACCGGTTCCCTCATGTGCCTTTCTCTCTCATGAAATGATGCACAGTCTGTCCAGTCCATGGAATTCACAAGTGCATCACAATTAATCTGGATTTAATCCATTTTTCTGGAAAAAGCTGGAGTTCATAAAAGTTTCTAAACTTGTTGTACATCACATTCTATATTGGTGTATGATAAAATATTACTGAACCAAACTATGTCAATAAGATTTTTGTCTTTCTATCAGGAAAGCCTTTAATCACAAGCCTGAACAAACACCTTGCTGATGATGCTAAACACAAAGTCCTGACCTGCGAAGCTGAGGGAGCACCAGAGCCAATCTTCAAGTGGAGCATCAATAACACAAATGTAAGTGTTGGAGTATATGTGTTAGAAGTAGTGAATATGCGCTTGTAATTGCTAAATCTTTGTTAAACAGATGATAAATGGTGGCATTTTCCCAGTCTCACAGTGCATAGTAAGAATAGTAGTCTGCAGTAGAAATGAATGCTGCTGTAAGTACCCAATAGTGCATTTTCAGACAATCCTGTGTGTTTTTAATGTTTTTTATCTTGAGAGATTTTCCTAAATGATACAGAAACTCTTAATCCAAGAGAATAAACACTCAACATCAAGATGTTTTGTGATTAACTATCCCAGGTCTCATCACAAACAATGGTCTAACAACAAGGCAACATTTTTCTGTTAGATGCAGGTTGGCAAAGGAAGAGGATTTTTGTGTCTACTTCTATATTCAGATTGAATTGGCAGTTTGGGTTTATTGTCAGAATTCACAGCATGTCAGCAGAACTCAGCTCCCCTGTCTGGTGTTAACTTTTGCAATATTTTCCCCACTATTACCTATCTCCAAGTACTCTCCACAATATAGAAAATGTCTTCATTTGTGTGTAACTAAAGAGGCTGCTACATTTTCAAGCTACTTCTCCAGAGATTTCAGAAGCCCTTTATTCGTATTAATGTGTTTTTGGTATGCTTCCAGGAGGAGAGCTCTTACATCAACGGCAAGGCCACTCATAAAATCACTGTGATACCCAAGGTGAACCTGACTGTCACCTGCACTGTCAGCAACAAGCTGGGAGAAGATACCATGTCAATCAATGTTTCCTCTGGTAAGTTAATGCTTTATTTTTTATTTTTTAAAGTTATTTTTTTTGCCTTTGTGCCATTTTTATGCACAGCAGAGAGAGAGACAGGAAACATGGAGAGAAGAGTGGGGGAAAGACATGCAGTAAATAGAATGGACTCGAACCCATGACCGCTGCATCGGGACTATAGCCCTTGTTTATGGGTAGCCCGTTCAACCTGTTGAGCTGTAGGGGCGCTAGTTAATGCTTCATTTTATCCAATTGTGGGGAGTGAGAGAGGTGCATTAAAGCTTTTAGGAAGTGGAGAACTTAAACTTAGAGCTTTGAACAGATAGGTCATGTTATTTTCATTGGCTGGCCTGTGATGCTGCCTTTCATTGAGTTAATATATTAGGCTGTATCAGCCTAATTAGGCTGCATTACAATGGTGGAAAAGTTTTCGGGCAACCTTGAAATTTTACTCAATCTCAAATATTATCATGAAATATTTGTGGAAAAATCTTTTTTGTGTCACAAAGGTGTGGCTGCATTACACAGACACAAACAAATACAAACTATATTTTTTTGTTAATGGTTTACTAAAAAAAACTAATTAAACTAAATTCTTGACAGTTTCAATATGTCAGTTCTCATTATCTTGTTGAAACATCCAGTTTTGGACCTTGATGGAACAGTGTACATGGAGAAGGGAGCATTCGAGAATGGCAAAATACTTGGCAGAGTTCAATGTGCCATCAGAGACAGTGAGATGACCAACACCAGCAGCACTCATGCATCCCTAAACCATGATACTGCCTCCACCATGCTTGACAGTAGGTACTGTACATGCCGGAGATAATGCTTTGCCTGGCCTTCTATGTACCCTCACATTAGCAGGAGGAAGATAAAGCTGGAAACTGGACTCATCTGACCACAGAATCTTCTTCCAATTCCTGGCTGTCCAGTTCTTGTATGTTTGGCCCAACGACGCCGGGCTAACCTCTGTCTCTCATTGGTCAGGGGCTTCTTGACACCCTGGTAGGACCTGAAGCCATGATCTAAAAATCGGACGCGTACAGTGCGGGTGGAACACTGGGCACCAGTTTGGTTTTAACTCTGCTGCTGAAGCTCCTGTGATGTCATTCAATGGTTTTCCCTGCACATACGGATCAAGATGCAGCCATTTCTTGCTGGAGAAACCCTTGGATCTTGGTTTATCTTCCAAGCTGTTGGTTCATCTGTATTTCTGCAGTGTATCCAGCTGCTGAAGGACTGCATCTGCACTTCTTGGCTATCTGGTGGTAGCTCTGCCCTTCCTGGCTGAGAATCTGTATCTTCAGGTGTGTTTCCTGTGTTAGGTTCCTTGTTTTAGCCATTTTTGTCTTTGAAGAACTTTCAAACAGGCTGGCCTCCTATAGACACAAAGCACAGCAATGACAATTGTGTCTTTTAATAAAAAGCACGACCTTCATTAGTGGAACACTGACACCAAAATAGCCCAATACTTGAAATTTCTTATGTATTTTTATGGAACCAATCAGTTTTAAATTTTTAATGACTTTTTTAAGGATTTGTTTAGTATTTTGGCTGTGACTGTACTAAAATAAATTGCATTTGAAGACCTAAGAGTAATTCTTAATGCAATATTTCACAAATGCATGGTGTGTCCGAAAACTTTTTTGCACCACTGTAGTTTAACACAGAGACAAATTAGTTGAAATACAATGAAACTGAAAAACTATTTTCTGAAATGTTACTTTTAATGTTCCCTAAAATACGGAATTGCAGAAATTTGCTGTATAGTGACAGCTTTTCTGAGCCTGTCAACCTGTTGATCATCGATACACCATACAATTTTTCAGTAGTAAACTCAATAGGAAACAAAGCGTTAATTTTGTTCTTTTTGAGGACTTTCTTGTGTACTTTTGGTCTTTGTCCTGCTGCATAACCCACTGGTGTTGAACTGACAGTGGATATTCTCCAGGATGATTTTCTGATAGAGAGCAGAATTCATGACTCCATCAGCTATGACAAGTCATCCACCACCATGTTTCACTGTTGGTATCGTGTTCTTCTGTAGAATGCAGTATTAGCTTTACACCAGACGTAACAGGACCTGTGTCTTCCAGAAATTTCCCCTTTGACTCATCAGTCCACAGGTTGTTATCCCCAAAGTCTTGCGGCTCATCTAGATGTTTTTTAGCAAGCCTTCCTAATTGTGGGATCACCTTAATTGAGGCTAGTGAGGCCTGCAGATCTTTTGATGTTTGTCTGGGTTCTTTTGTGACCTCCTGGATTAGTTTTTAATGCGCTCTTGGAGAAAAGTTGGTAATTGGTCCACTCCTGAGAAGGTTCACCACTGTTCCATGTATCCTCCATTTGTGGATAATGTCTCTCACTGTGGTTCTCTGGAGTCCCAGAGATTCAAGAATGTTTTTTTAACCCTTTCCGAACTGACAAATGTCAATGACTTTTTTGCATCAGTTCTTGAACCTCTTTAAAACATGGCATCATATGCTGCTTTTTGAGACCCTTCAGCTACTTCACAATGCCAGATTGCCAGGTTCTACTTAGTGATGTTTAGATTCAACAAGTCTGGCAGTAATCATATGTGGGTGTGGCTAGATAAAGTTAACCCAATTGACAAATGAATTTGGTCATTTGGTGGATTGGTAGCTAAGATGTCAGTTACTTTTTCACATACACTACCAGTCAAAAATTTGGACACACCTTCTCATTTAATGTTTTTTCTTTATTTTCATGACTATTTACATCATAGATTCACACTGAAGGCATCTGAACACATATGGAATGATGAAGAAAACAAAAAAGTGTGAAATAAGTCCATCCATGTTTTATGTTTTAGATTCTTCAAAATAGCCACCCTTTGATTTGATTACTGCTTTGCACACTCTCGGCACCTGAAATGGTTTTCACTTCATAGGTGTGCCTGTGTCAAAGTTAATTTCTGGAATTTCTAGCCTTTTTAATGGGGTTGTGTTGTGCAGAAGTCAGGTTGATACACAGTTGACAGCCCGATTTGACAGCTGTTAGAATCCATGTTATGGCAAGTGACTGATTGGTATCAGGTAAGAGAAACGACAGTCCCTCATTACTTTAAGAACTGAAGGTCAGTCAGTCTGAAAAAATTGCAAAAACTTTGAATGTATCCCCAAGTGCAGTCACAAAAACCATGAAGTGCTACAATGAAACTGGTTCACATGAGGACCAACCCAGGAGAGGAAGACCAAGAGTCACCTCTGCTGCTGAGGATCAGTTCATCCGAGTCACCAGCCTCAGAAATCACAAGTTAACAGCACCTCAGATTAGAGCCCAGATAAATGCCATACAGAGTTCTAGCAGCAGACACATCTCTACATCAGCTGTTCAGAGGAGACTGTGCCAATCAGTCAAATAGCTGCTAAGAAACCACTACTAGGGAAAATCAACAAGCAGAAGTTTATGTTTGGGCCAAGAAACACAAGCAAAGGACATTCAACCAATGGAAATCTGTGCTTTGGTCTGATGAGCCCAAATTTGGGGTATTCAAATATTCAAATCTCAAAATAAAATTTCAGACTGTTGTGATACAGGCTAGTTGTACCCTACTGATGATGTGTTGTTGCAATAGTAATAGGAATATTCGGATATTCTAGTCCAGCCTACAGGAATGGGCTGCTGTGACAGCAGGAGAATGTCAGAAGCTGGTGGAGAGCATGCCAAGACACATGGCTGCAGTCATCAAAAACAATGGTTATGCAATCAAGTACTAACTCCTTTGTGTGTCTTGTGACTAAAACGGACAGAGAAGAAAAGAGGGAATGCCTAAAAGCACTGTTTTTTGCAGTACAAAGCCATAGCTATTGATGTAATTGGTTATCAAGAAAACCATGGAAAAAGGCTAGATATCAGCTCTTAAACAGTTATGAGCTATTTTTGTTATCATAATATTTGTCCGAACAAATGTACCTTTACCTGTACCAGAGATTGAAATGAAAATTATGAGACCACCCTTGTTTTCTTCAATTTTATATATATATATATATATATATATATATATATATATATATATATATGGGACATATAGAAAAAACTGATTTTGATAACTTAAAGCCTGAATTTAGTTGTTTTTTCCACTGTATGGCACATAAAATCAGCATAAGTAGTTCAAGGAGCTTCATGTTTTACATTGAGGTGATACCGTCGGCTTGAAGTGCTGCAGTGATCAGAAAAGTCTTTGTTGTACAACTTGCACACAACCAAGCTTTTATCCAAGCTGCCATCGGGAAGATTTTTTTTTAAAAAAAACTTTCTGCTTAGTCTCGTCTCCCTTCACTGTTCACCAGTGCCTGACTTCACTCAGTGCTTCCTGTGCTTCTTTTTCATGGCTATAAACAGACTTTAGGTTCATTACCGCCACCTACTGGGCTGGAGTGTTCATCAGCGTTGCCGGTGTGCCAGAAATGAGGGAACTGAGAAGGCTGCAATTAATTGCATTATTGTTAATGCGTTGTCTTCGCTGTAATTAATTAATCGAAATTAAAGCGTTAAAGTCCCAGCCCTAATATATATATATTTTTTTATTTTTATATATATATATATACATATATATATATATATATATATATATATATATATATATATATATATATATATATATATATATATATATATATATATCCATCCATCCATTAGCTATACACCGCTTAATCCTCACTAGGGTCGCGGGGGGGCTGGAGCCTATCCCAGCTGACTCGGGCAAAGGCAGGGGACACCCTAGACAGGTCGCCAGTCCGTCGCAGGGCCACATATAGGGACACACAAGCACTCACACATTCACACCTACGGGCAATTTAGAATAATCAATTAACCTTAGCATGTTTTTGGACTGTGGGAGGAAGCCAGAGTACCCGGAGAAAACCCACGCATGCACAGGGAGAACATGCAAACTCCATGCAGAAAGATCCCAGGTCCGAGCTGGGACGTGAACCAGGGACCTTCTCGCTGCAAGGCGAAAGCGCTAACCACTACGCCACTGTACAGCCATATATATATATATATATATATATATATATATATATATATATATATATATATATATATATATATACATATATATATATATATATACATATATATATATATATATATATATATATATATATATATATATATATATATATATATATATATATATATATATGTATATATATATATATATATATATATGTATATATATATATATATGTATATATATATGTATATGTATATATATATATATATATATATATATATATATATATATATATATATATATGTATATATATATATGTATATGTATATGTGTATATATATATATATATATATATATATATATATATGTATATGTATATATATATGTATATATATATATATATATATACATATATATATATATATATATATATATATATATATATATATATATATATATATATATATATATATATACATATATATATATATATATATATATATATATATATATATATATATATATATATATATATATATATATATATACGCACACACACACACGCCACATGCTTAACAAATTTTTTTGAAATCTGTCAAAACCTTGTTTCACACTAAACAAACTAAAAATTGTATTGTTATTTATTAGGCAAGTAAGAAACTGGAACAACTAAATAGTCCTTATTCACATATATTAATGTTCCCTGGAAATTTTTTGCCATTTTTGGATGTTTCAGGCCTCAATAATGGCGTCTTAGCAGCTATTCTTCCCTTTAACCCTTGTTCCTTCAGTCATCTGCTTATTGTCATTCTGGGACTTTCTCAGATTCTGATCTAGTACCATTCTGATCTAGAACCAAAGATCAGCAGTGGTCTTCCTTCTGTCTCTCATACTTGAAATATTGAGTTGTCTGAAATCTGCTTCAGTTAGCTTTGGTTTGTGGCCTCTTCCTTGCCACATTTTCTAAGTATGAATCTCTGCAATTGAGTTCAAGGTATACTTGACCACACTGTGAGAACACTTTATGTGTTCCCTATTTGTCTCAAAGACCATCCAGCATCATGAAATGCTTGAATTTAGACTCTGTCTTTCTCAATGAGTTCCCTACACTTCACCATTTTGAACAGGAGTCAGGAATTTCAAACTAAATTCATGTTTTTATACCCATATTTGAGCAAGCACACGGGACTTCTCTGAGAAGTCAGAAATGAATCAAGAATAACATTCAACCACTAAAACAAAAACTCTGTTCAGGAATGCAAGCAAGCAAATTTTTGCGTCTCAATTTAGCGTCTCAATCAAAAAATAATAATGTGCTCCACTGTTTTTTTCTGCTGTTTTGTAAAATAGTAAGTTTGAAAATTGATGGATTACAACAATAATTATATTTTAGCATTCAAGATATCATTTTGATTAAATAGCTTGTATACTGGGTGATTAACCATTTTCGAAACATAAAAGGATATTTTGGTAATCAGCAATGCTGTTAATTTAAGGCAGCAGTGGCAAACACCTTACACTGGGTGGTCTGATATATTTATCAAGCACTATATATGCTTTTTCACTGTTGTTTAGTGTATATAATTTGAGTTCTAATTTATTTCTGTTTGATTTCAGTTTTTAAGGAGGACACTGAAGGAAGAGGTAAGATTTTGTTTTCCCATATTTTCCCAGACTTTCTTCAAAAATGTCATCTTAGCCTTGTGGTAATAATGGTATCATGGCAAGTTTAATCTGTTTAACCTGACTCCATTGAGACTCTTTTGGATTCTCTGACTGGGCACACACTTACATACAAATACACCCACATTGATCCTTTTATATGAAGACATTAATGTCTAAATATGTGCCCTCGGCACAGCTCCTCCATCCTAATTTGTCTGCAGGCTGGCTCATTCATGCAAGAGAAATTATCAGAGGCAATTCAATTCAATTCAGTTTTATTTATATAGCGCCAATTACAGTCATACTGTCTCAAGACGCTTTACAGAACGCATATGCCTGACCCCCAGAGCAAGCCAAAAGGCAACAGTGGCAAGGAAAACACCCTTTTAACAGGGAAAAAAACCTCGAGCAGAACCCGGCTCTTTATGTGGGGGGACCCATCTACCTGCTGGCCGGGCGGGTTGAGAGGGACAGAAGAGGTAGAGGGGTAGGGGGGTGGAGGTAGAGAGGTAGAGGGATAGAGGTAGAGAGGGGTAGAGGTACAGAGGTTGGGGGGGAGACAAGAACCATAAAACCCGCAATTTGATACATGCATGATAACACAGATGATACATGCAAAGTACAACTAACAAGGAAACTGATTATAGTTTACTGCTATGGTGTACGGCTCTGGCATTAAATATACTACATATATAGCTGGTGGTAAATTCAAAAATATGTCGATGAGCAAATCAAGTATAGTAAGGGCAATGCAGAGTAGATTGGTGGAAATGGGCAGCTGGAAGCAGTGGGCTGGAGGAAGGTCAGCAGCAGCATCCCACAGTGGACATGATGGAGACTAGGCCAGTTGGTGGGAGAACAACCACAGATTCGCAAGGTTTTCAAGAGTGATGAAGTCATCAGATCTATCCCTGCATCTCTGATAATGGCAACATTTGAACTACACCATGATATTTTATTCATTATTTTATTTATTTATTCAACAAAATGCTACCATTTGAAAGAAAATACAGCCGTCTACTTCTCCTTTCGCCTGTCCTCACCTCCTTCTACCAGACAAGCATAAGCCTCAGAGATAGTCAAGAATCAACGTTCATTTCTGCTTCACGCAGGACTCACAAGTGAAAGCCCTCATGTATCCCATTGTATCAACACGTCCTGTTCTCACTGCAAGCTTTGTTGCTCTTTATACTATCTCATCTGGGGCCTGTGCTACAAAGTTCAGCATATCCAGGGTATCTTTTCGTAATTTGGTTTCCTCAACCTAGCAGCTGCAATCGGAATAGGCGATCTTAAGAAGCTGGCTATCAGCTCAGTAAGCCAACCCTGGATTTATAATTCTACCTCTGAGCGTATTCACATTATAGAAGCAGAACTGGCATCATATGACCAATCACAAACATGGACCAGAGTGGCAGATTTTACAAACAAAGAGCTGACTGTAATATTAGTAGGGCTGGACCTGAATAGCCAAATAGCCAAATATTCGGTTGTTGTGGTGGTGTCCGAATATTAATTTTGACTTTTGGCCTATGGTTGTGATGAGGGCCGGACTTTGATCACACATGTGCTGTGAGATGTTACAAATATTCCAGGGGGCGTGCTATGGAGCCATTTTGGCTCACATCTATGTATTTCCCCTAAAATATCAAATTTTTTGCCGGTCCTGATGTGTGTGCAAAGTTTTACACGTTTTTCAAGTATTTTTAGGTCCTCAAAAGTCCAAATGAGAGGTCTGCCAAAGAAAGAAGAAGAAAGAAAAAGAAGAAGAAGAACAAAAAGAAACCCAATAGGGTCTTCACACCATTCGGTGCTCGGACCCTAATAATAGACACAATAATGGGAAATATAGCGAGTAGAAATAAATGACAATTATCCTTCAGAGCTAAAACAGAGCATACCAGCCAAAGGTGCTGCAGCAACAATATGAGAAAAAAATTATGTGTTCCTTTACATTAAAGCATGTAAATATAATGCAGTAGACCCCTGAAATAAATTTAGAAACCCAAAGATATGCCTAAAGTGGGCTCTTCAGAGTAACGCCAAGTACACTGTAATCTGTCTGTAGAGAGTCAAATGTCAGTCTATTGAATAACACGAATTAACCATGACAAGAACAGGTTCCACATTCCTATAAAGATGCAGACAGTATTGTTCAGCATCTGTAGTACAGCAGAATAACTGGTGAGAAAATGGAGAGATGGTGATTCATGGTGATGAAGTCTCAGCTGATGACACATTATTGCTTGAGTATAAACTAGTGCAACAGAGGCAAATTTGAAAAATTGATGAAAATTCGGATCTCTGTAGTGCGGGCTAAGCTAAAATGTTAGCAAGGATCGTAATAGTTCATCAGAATAAAAAATATGTTATTGATCCTGAGCTGAAATCGCTTGATTATCTACAGAAGATGCATGTTTGTGTTGTCATCACAGCCTTTCATCACATCCTTCTGCCTTTCAGTGAATGTCTTTACGTGCTCTGTTGGAAAGCTTCTTCTGCGACTTTGTGTGGTAGTCTACAGCTAAAGCATGGAGAGGCTGTTTATTTACAGAATCTCCAGAGGATTCACAAGACCAGGCAAGACTCATCGTGGGTGTCGTGGTGGGGCTCATCGTAGCTGCTGCTCTAGTGGGACTCATCTACTGGCTCTACATAAAAAATTCAAGGTATAGAAACACACCTGAGCACAAACATTTCACTGTTAAATTTCAAGTTCCCACTAAAGTTCCCATGGCAATGCTCTTACCTCACCAAAGAAATGGAATTTGTACCCCAGAGAGTAAATTTAGAATAATGGGTTAGATAGATAGATAGATAGATAGATAGATAGATAGATAGATAGATAGATAGATAGATAGATAGATAGATAGATAGATAGATAGATAGATAGATAGATAGATAGATAGATAGATAGATAGATAGATAGATAGATAGATAGATAGATAGATAGATAGATAGATAGATAGATAGATAGACTTTATTGTCTGTCCCAAATGGTGACAGAAATTCTTCTTTGACAGTCTCCAACAATAAAATACAACACATAAAAACATACTGAAAACGCACTGAATGAATACTTTCGTCTGCCAAAAAAGATTACATGTCAATGAGTTACTGATAACCATGTGAGGATGCATGTACTAACTGGTGGGAGATGCAGCAGCTGCTGGTGTGACTCTAGTGGAGAAATTAGAAACATAATTTCTGTGCATTGAAGAAGTGAGCCTGCAGCCTGCTGTGGAGTGACTGGCTGTGCTGTGAGTCACCCCACATCTTGATTTCAGGATTCTGTATTCATTACAGACAAGGAAGTTGGAAAACCGGTGAGAATGGAGTTGAAACATCTGAGGAGAGCCAGAAGCTAGAGGAGAACAATCACACTGTTTAAAAGGGACTAAGGCTCTACTACATGAATGAAAGAGGTAAGGAGTAGGACTTGCATAGACAAACACAGGCCTATATTATGCTTAATAATTTGACTGGAGTCAAGATGTTAAGTATAATTGTCGCTTAGAGAAACACCTTTTAGTTCTCAGTAAATGATTTGCTACAATCTCGTTACAGTGATAAAGTTAAAACGAAATCAGATGGGACAAAAAAACAACAGAAAAAAATGTTGCATATTGGCTCCCTACTTCAAGTAAAACCTCTTTGAGAAACTCAAGCAAGTCTAGTTGGCTTTGTTTTAGCATTCATCAATACCTTGACTTAGATCAGTGAGAACTTTTATGGACATTGTTAAGCACTTTGGGATGACCAGTGAAGTGATAAAGTCTTAAGTGTAGAAGTACAGTGAGATGAGTCATTCAGGATGAGCTGTTGCCTCAAAGTCCACCAACTGTAAAATGTGCCAGCTGTTCTCATTTACATATTCTTTCTGTTCTTCCTGTTTTCAGACAACTTAATGGGTACGAAGTAGTGACTGAAATGTAGATCGTTAAGTAGGCATGATCAAGTTTTTTTTTTTTTTTGCCCCCAGGGTTATCTAAGTCATTTCATATTTTGTATCTGCTGTACCAGTGTCGATCCAATTTTTCTTCGATAGTACACACTTCAAGTACAAAAAAACTAATGCCCATGCTTGATGACTCAGCAGCCCTACAATGCAGTAAGAAAAATGCATTTCTGCATCCAAGTTGTTCCTTAATGCTATGTTTCTTGTACTTTGTTGTAAAGCTCTGATACGGTACCATCTGAAATGTCGGTTAGGTAAGGGCTCCACAAGCTCCAAAAGAGAATAAAAATCTGTATTCTCCACCACAGGATTGGATGCTCATCTAGCATGATAAATTCAGTCATTCTTGCTGTCCTTTCGCTGTCTCAACTAAAATATTCTCTCCTTTTGGAGTAAACTCTAGCATGTGTTGCCTCAGTGCAGCCTTTGCCCGAGTTACCCGAATGAGCTTACTACATTCCATTGAGCATATACTTTTTAGGTCCTGCATCAAATTTGTAATATTGTATGCAGCTCTGTTACTACTACTACTTCTGACTTGTGAAAGTGGGTGCCCAAGAAAGCCAAGACTGACCAGGTCAAAATGCCATTTTACAAATTACTGTTTTGCCTGCAAGCACAGTGAGACTGGCTGACAGCAAAATTACTATTAACCTTCTTTTAGACATGGGATAATAAACATTGGTGGCTTCACCAATACAGTAAAGTGACTGCATTCTAGAGTGTGTATCTTAGAAGGGACTTTAGATTCCCTCCTCATTTTCTACATATTTATCATAGGCCACTACAGTCATGTCGCACTGGAAAGTCATGTTATGCTGGTCTGAAAGATACATTCATGGAAAAAAATTATCAGACCACCCTTGTTTTCTTCAATTTCTTGTTCATTTCAATGCCTGGTACCACTAAAGGTACCTGAAGAATACAATGAACATGACAATAAATGCAGCTGATTTCATAATACTTTATGTCCTATTTGACATGCTTAAGCTTAATTATATTCCCAGGGTATATAAGAGGCCAGAAAGTATTGTTGTGACTCTCTTTCATAGCTACCGCTTGCTTGTTCTTGAGACGCATTTCTGAAGTCCTTGGATTTGAACTTGTGAAGCTAAACTCGGCCAGCCGTCTCTCACTTTAGACCAGTGCAGAATACTGTCTCTGCACTGGTCTATACTTTGGGATATATATCTATACACATATATACAGTGGTCCCTCGTATATCACGGGGGTTACGTTCCAGACCTTCCCGCGATAGACGAAAATCCGTGATATAGGGACCATATTGTAACCCTTAAATATTGGTCGACTCACCCATCTCCAAGTGCTGTAGGTCAGGCCGGTTACAATTATTTTGCATTTTTATGCTCATGTCTTTTGCTGTCTTCCATGCTAAATGTCCCTCAGTAGCATGTCGTAGTTTCTCTTAGACCTCAAGCAACAAGTATCAGACCAGATACTACAAGGACAGGACAGTTTTCTGCAGGTTTTATTCATCGCTCAGCACAACAAACACGGACCGCTCTTACCGGCACAACATAAATAAACACAAAAATAATAAACAAAATAAAGTGAATGCAAATGAATACAATCATACAAAAATCCAATACTAGAATATTTTTTTTTATTATAACTCCGCCCAGGAATGTGGCAGAGCTATGTGACTATCAGTGTACATTTCTCTGTGAATCTGTCTGTCCTGTGCAATATTACTCAAAACAGACCAACGGATTTGGATGAAATTTTCAGGGAAGGTCAGAAATGACACAAGGACCAAGTGGTTAGATTTTGGCAGTGATGCGGCTTATAGTCTGGATCCACGGATTTGTTAAAGATTTCCCATTGCAAGATACAGTGGCCGGCACGCGTCACTGTAACCATGACAACAAGTGAACGCTGCCTCAGCTCCCTGCTGACGATCATGTGATCCTACTACAAATCTGCCGTTGCCGACTTATCGGAATTGATACAAGGAATAATTGATTGATTGATTAAATTGTGGGGGTGTTTGAGTCCCATCACATGTGTCCCGCTACATATTTAGGTCAGACATTCACGCACACATGCATAACACACGTCTGTGTTCAGCGCCAGGTCAGAGAATGAACAGTCGTGGCGGAGTATTGAGCTCTCTGAGTGTTTTTCTTGTTGATATACATTTTAAGGCTTTATAAATCCTCCCCACACACCTCACATCACCGCAGAGCAACACTATGCAGCGATCGGACGTCTGTGTGAGACGGACAGGCCAGATACTGACATACATATGCATTATACTCAGGGGAGACGGAGGAGACTGACTACGGTCGCTGAGCCAATCAGAGCCCAGCGCTGTACTTGGGTTATGACTGAACTGTTGTGCTGCAATGCACCATGGGAGTTCGGGGTGTTGGGGCTTTAAATGTCATTATTGCGGTTTATGGTCATGTTCCAGTGTTATTAGTATTTATGTTTTATTGTGTTTTTGTGGTTTAGTCAGCCTAGTTAATTTGATTAAGTGTTATGTTGTGAGGACCGTGAGTGTGAAGTGTAGTGTGTTTGATGACTTCCTGCCACATTTATACAGAAGTCTGTGTCAAAATAAAAGTCTTAGGCAATTATAATGTTCCTAATGAGTAGGTACATGTTCTTTAGTGTTATCTTTTAATGCAGCTTGCCACAGTAAGAGCGATAGAGAAAATATCTGTACTGAGAAGTTCTGTGATATAATGAAACATCTGCAGACTCAAACCCAATCCAAAAATCTGCGATATAGGGAGACCATGAGAAGTGAACCGTGATATAGTGAGGGACTGCTGTATATATATATATATATATATATATATTAGTGGTGGGATGCGATTAAAAAATGTAATTAATTACAGGCTTTGTAATTAATTAATCGCAATTAATTGCAGTTTTGTCAAATAGCAATATTTGACATAAGTGAAGTTTTTCAATTCAAATAAAATTGTGGTTGACAGTTGAATCAATGAATAGACATATACGTGTTTATAATTTAAAATTTATTTAAAAAAGGAAAATGGGACATATAGAAAAAAGTGATTTTGATGACAAAGCCTGAATTTAGTTGTTTTTTTCCACTGTATGGCACATAAAATCAGCATAAGTAGTTCAAAGAGCTTCAGAAAGTTGAAAATCCAGAGATTCATTCTGTTTTCATCTTTTCTGGGTCTGATAAATGGTGGAATTTTGATGGTTCTTTTTATAGGAATATCAATTTTTATTGATGGAATTTTTTTGTAAACAAAAAGTTTATAATTAGGTTGTTTGTTGTTTAGGTTATTCCTCCTCCAAGGAGGCAGAGCCTCCACGGAGCAAAAACTTAAACCACAAAAATGTTTCATTTCTATTTATCTGCATTTTTCATCTGTCTGCTACATTCACAGGTTACTGCAAATCTAAGTGCAATTATAGCGATTTTATCCAACATTTTAAGACTTTCTGCAAACTCAGGCACTGTCTAGAAAAGTGGTCTATTATGGGATGGCTACACCGTTAGCCGTTGGCATGACTCGTAGCTAACGTTAGCTCTGGTGCTCACAGCAACATGTTTTACATTGAGGAGATACCGTCGGCTTGAAGTGACGCAGTGATCAGAAAACTCTTTGTTGTACAATTAGCACACAACCAGGCTTTTATCCAAGCTGCCATTGGGAAGATTTTTAAAAGGAAACTTTCTGTCCAACAAGCTCAATCTCGTCTTCCTTCACTGTTCACCAGTGCCTGACTTCACTCAGTACCTCCTGTGCTTCTTCTTCATGGCTACAAACAGACTTCAGGTTCATTACCGCCACCTACTGGGCTGGAGTGTTCATCAGAGTTACCGGTGTGCCAGAAATGAGGGAACTGAGGAGGGTGCAAATAATTGCATTAATGTTTTTTAATGCGTTATTTTCCGCTGTAATTAATTAATCTAAATTAACGCGTTAAGGTCCCGGCCCAAATATGTATATATATATATATATATATATATATATATATATATATATATATATATATATATATATATATATATATGTATATATATATGTATATACACACACACATATATATATATATATATATATATATGTATATATATATATATATATATATATATATATATATATACATTAGTGCTGTAAAACCATTAAAATTTGTAATCATGAATCACAGGGTTTCTGTGAATTAATTTCAATTAATCCCGATTAAATATCATTCATATTTATCGCGTTATATACACACATACGCACACACACACGTGTGTGTGTATGTATTATTTATTTATATATATATATATATATATATATATATATATTATATATATATATATATATATATATATATATATATATATATATATATATATATATATATATATACACACACAAAAAGAAGATCTCCCCCTTGAAGAACAGTCTGAAGTTCTGGACCTCGGTGCCGACGTAAACAAATCGACACCGAGGATCCCCCTGCCTGTCGGGGTTGGGGGGGGTCCAGGTGCCGGCACTCCCAGCGTTCACATGGCCTCCGAGTCAGAGGGAGTCCTCCCAGTGTGGACGGGCCCAGTGAAGGCGTTTTCCACAATCGTCATTGCCATGCCATGTCTCCCTACAGTCACTGGTGAGAGTGTGTGTGCATCCGTGTGTGTGTGTGCGTGCATGTGTAGTTGTCTGCATATATGCATTGATGGAGCGAGGGAGGGATGGGTTTTCTTATTTTTAACGCTTTTAAATGTTGTAAAGCTCTTTTTGTTGCATTTTAAAGTTTGATTGAAAAATGAGTGGGCACTGTTGAGAAATGTGACTTGTTCGGCAAGGACAGTTTGACACCAAGTTCTTGAAGCTGGTCTGAAGTCACAGAGCACGGAAGAAGCTCTTCATCAACGAAAGGCAGAGGAAAGCCCGGTTACTCTTTGCTAGGGATCACAGAGATTGGACTGTTGATGATTGGGCTAAGGTTCTCTTCAGTGATTAATTAAATTTTCAGTTGATGCCCACTCCAGCCAACTTACTGGTTTGGAGGAAGTTTGGAGAAGCCTTCAAACCACAAGGTCTTTCCCCTACAGTAAAACATGGGGATGGATCGGTGACAGTCTGGGGTTGTTTCAGTATGGGTGGAACAGGGCAAACGTAATTGTGTGATGGTCAAATGAACCAGACCATGTATAGGCTACTCTTGAAAACAGTGTTCTTCCATTAGGTTGGAAAACTCTTTCCTGCCTCCAATGACTGGATTTTCCAACAAGACAATGCCCCTTGCCACACGGCAAGGTCAGTTAAAGCCTGGATGGAGAACCAGAACATTGGTACCATTCCTTGGCCTGCTCAATCACCAGATCTAAATCCAATTGAAAACCTGTGGAAAATCATCAAACCCAAAATTGAGAACCACAAGCCCAAAACAAAGCAAATTTATTTGAATTTCTGCAACAGAAATGGGCTGCTGTGACAGCAAGAGAATGTCAGAAGCTGGGGTGGAGAGCATACCAAGACGCATGGCTGCAGTCATCAAAACAAGTACTAACTTCTGTGTATATCTTGTGACTAAAACAGACAGAAAAGAAAACATGGAATGCCTAAAAGTACTGTTTTTCATTACAGTGCCATAGCTAGAACTTCAGTGATTTTGGTTGTTATCAAGAAAACCATGGAAAAAGGCTAGATATCAGCTCTTAAATTAAACTCTTATGAGCTATTGTTGTTATATCTGTCCAAAGAAATGTACCTTTAGTTGTACCAGGCATTTAATGAACAATACTGAAGAAAGCAAAGGTGGTCTAATATTTTTTCCATGACTGTATATGGGCTGTGGATTGGCTTGCCTGTCAGTTGCTCAGTGCTGGTGTTGGCTGGATTGCCAAATATTAATGCATTTATGTCCCCTTCAGATGTTCTGCTGACTATGCTGATCTTCTGACTCTAGTGCCATCATCAGAAACATTGTCCAACACTTTGCCTTTATGACCAGACACCTGCAAAACATATAGAACCAATTTTCACCAACTTTTTACAAATATTAGCATGGTAACCAAGCTGATAAACCTGCTTTACATCGGCATGGAAACATTGTCCTTTCCAGCATTTTAGGACGCTTACCACCTATCAGCTTGTGTGCTGCAAGTGGTGGCATATACTAGTATGCATGATTTTCTCCAAATGTATGTGGTCCTTGGAGTTTCTTGCCACATATACATGTAGTGATGCCGCAAAACTAAGATCAAAGTCTTCATATTTAGTAGGCTGATGGTCAAAGCTAAAAACTGAAGATTTTATTTGTAATGAACTCACATTTTCTGTCAAGATGAATGTGACATTAGATTTGTGTACAACTGTTTTTCACAGTTTGTTTAAAATCTTGGAAGAATAAATTATTTTTAATTACTGTATTTCTAGGTATGTCTCTGTGGGGAAGAAGCAGTTGACAGCAGCCTTGCAGCATCAAAATACAGACTCCTGGTTGGTTGCTGAAGTGCTCCGTTAGGCTCCACATAGGCAGCAACAATCAGTTTTCCACCAGGTCCAGCCCTCAGTCTGCTGTCCCACTTCGCTTTCTGAAATCTGGACTGAGGCTGCCCTGTGTTACTGTGTCATTCATTTTTTGTGTGTGTTCTTGGTAAGTGCTCACTGTTGTTTTATTTTGGCAATTTTGTGAAGCTGTGTGGAAGGGTTTTTTGGTACCTTAATTTTTCCTTTAGGACTTCTTGTTGTTCTTGAATTTCTTCAAAGAATGTAAATTCCTTGTATATTTTTTAAGGCCTGCATTACTAATTATAATTATGCATGTGCCCTGGGTGACAGTGCCAATGTTTTTTACTTTTCATTTTTGATCTGGCTGTGTGTGGAGAATCCTGTGTTCAGCTGTGCACAGAGAAAATGACACTTCACTGCTGTTTAACTGAGACTATTCTCAGACTATTCAAAAGATAATCTCACCATCTCTTAATTTCTGATTTTCAAATGCTGGCAAATTAATTGTTTGAATATTTCATTAACAACACAAAACCCCCAGCTATAGTCAAAATATTAAATTAGGAACTCTGAATGATTTGTTCGTTTGTATGAGCATTTCTTTGTAAGTGTTGTAAGAACCAACCTGAGTGCGTTTTAAATTGCAGTTGCGGAAATGTAAATTGGATGCTTTGTGAACACTGTAGCATGTAGCATTATGGCACACTCTACCACTAATGAACTGTTTTTGTAAATGACACAAATTTGTTCCTCTTCAGCGCCATTCACATTTTGTTAATCTCAAGGACTTTTTTATTCCTTTAAGTTACAAAGGATTATTAGAGAAGGTAAAAGGAAAAAATAATACATTAGAAAACTGTAACAACAAAAAATGTAGAAGTGTGTTCTGTTGTGTTGTCCATGCTAAAATGAGGTTCAGTTTAATGCAGTACATTGTTTTCTCCCTTGAAATAGCTTTACTGATGCCACCTCTGAATGTTCAGTTTTATTTGTTTGTTTTTTCATGTTTATTTGATGTATTTATCATCTGTGTGCAACTTACTTATGAAAGATCATTATTTCTTTTATTCCAGTAAAGAAATCATCATTTGATGTTTAAATGGCACTGTGTGGTAGAAATGCTAAATGGGCATGAATAAGGTGATACAGTGTCCATGCTAATTTTCTACTGTATTATTATTATGTTGTTGTTTTAGCTGGTGTAAAGGATAACCCAGTCCTCCACTGAGGACAGTGGATTGGCAGATTAGATGAGGTGCACAAAGAGAGTCACCCTCTGAGTTTTTCTGGTTTGTCCCACAATACAACCCCAGTAAGCCAGCTTAGCCTTGATAAGACAGTTTAAGAGGAGTTGTAAACCATTTTCTTTTCTTTTTATCTAAATCATATTGTGTGGTGGCATGACATGAAACCAGTTGGTCAAGATTGTTAAGCACCAGTCGCTGTTTTTTTCATGCCTTTGGATTTAACAGTTTAATCAGTGAAACCAAAGAGGTTACAATGAGAAAGCCATAGTAGTGTTGTAAACACAGACTTTTTGTATTATTGTTGACAATAAAATGTAGATTTGCGTAAAAAAAAAAAGAAAAAAGTTCTGTCAAAGGGGTTTTCATAATAAATCCCTATTTGTTTCCATTTACTGTGATGTTGTTACTGAGCCCCACTGGAAGTCATAAGAATGGACAAAATAAAACACTAGATGTATATGCTATGTAATGTTAGTGCTGATCATATGTTAAATTTGATCATAGTAATTAAATAAATACAACATTTTCTAAAAATACAGAAATGTATGTGTGTGTGTATACACATACACACATGTACAAGGTGGGCCATACGTTTCCATACATAGGAAAAGTAAACATTTAATGTTGGACAACCATTTTTATTTATATAATTAGCTCTATATGATTACCGTTGTTCCGAAAACACATATTAATACGTGTTTTCCAGTGTTGATGAACTTGCATTAGCACAGTTGAAGTTATGCTTGTAATGGTGTTGGTGATACATTCCTTGAGATGATTTATGTCTCGTATCTTCACCTGATACACCATGGCTTTCAAGTGCCCCCAAAGATAGCGTCAAACCCATCTTCTAGGGTACCTGAAACATAAATATACATTATACATTTTCCTATGTATATATATATATATACAGGGCCATAATCCAGGGCTGCAAGTCATCACAGTTGTAAACTTCTGAGTAAAAATGGTGATTAGTTATTATTTATTGGCAAGATCTATATGATTCCTCTGAAAAGATTCACATTGTCTGCTTGCATATCAAGGAAGCCTGACCTACATATAAAGATTTTTTTCTCAAGCGTTGCTAAACAGACGTGACTCACAACCTCCCATTCCCAGTGGAAACCACAGACATACAAAAGGCCAAAAACTCACACACAGTGCTCACATAGAAAGTATAACAAGAGGAGAAGCTGAAAGAATATAACATCTTCCCACAATTTACAAACGCATGACATGACTCTTCACTGACAGTCCACAATGAGTAAGCATGGAGCAGTGCAGTTTTGTGGTCCGTGTTGTCAGTCGATCACTTAATGGATGAGTCCACCAATTCGTTCCCTGATGATTTTATTATTCCCAGGTAAATTCTGAATTCCATTAAATCAAGTACCTTACATCAGTTATCAGCTTTCTCCCAATCTGTCTTCAATAGCTTGTGAGCAGAGACGGGCTCCCTGATGTCGTAGTTACAGTAACACTGTTAATTCTGTTGCATTAAACGTTACTAGAAGTCTCTGACTCCAAGTCACATATTTATTTCATACACAGTCAGGAAGCCACTGTCTCATGGTATCATGACAAACGCACGCACTAAAAAAAACAAAGGAACCTTGACTTTTTATTTACTTTTCCATACAAGTAACATATCAAGGAAAAGCATTAACAGTATATAAATTACTAGCACATTACTCTATGCTTTACATGTAATTAACATATTCTTTGTCACCAAAACACATTAACATAAAATGTAATCAGAGAATAAAATCTGCCCCTTACCACCTAAGGCCGTTTACCTCCTTTCACAGGGGAGTCCAATGAAAGAGATTCATTTAAATTTGACAAGTAAAAACCGTCCAGTGCAAAAATGAAGCCTCTACATAAAGGGGAATGCCACTGCATCTCACATCTGAATTGCCTGTTGGTTGTTTTCTGAGTCTACTGGAAATACACCAGATGAGTGTTAGCTTATCTTCTACTTTGCCACTGGAAAAAGAGCAGTTGCAGTTTTCATTCAGAGGATCCAATAACATTTTGTGATTTAATACCAATAGAAGTGTCACAATAGACTAAATGTTGAATGTCAAAATGAATCTTGAAGTTTCCTCTCCTATTATTAGAGGAGCAGATAAAGCTGCTTAGCTGATAAACATCACCTAAGTGTTTAATTATAGGTTTATTTATGTTTTTGTTTGGCTGATTTTTATGGTTGAGAATATAATGCTGTTTTGAGAAGCTCTGTCAGCATTGTGGATGTTCACAAAGATTAGAGACTTGGTTCTCTGGCACCCTCCTTGCCTATGCACATTATGACCAATTCTGTATGAACTAATAGCCCCACTATTAACATATGTACATTAACAATGGTGTTCCCCTTTGGAGTGCTGCTCAGAAATGCAAGGAAATGCAGTGCAGTGGGGTGAATGCATCCTCTTGGTAGGATGGGGGTCATTGCGTTTCTGCTATCTGTTACACTGACCTAACTAAAATATTCAATTAAATGAAACTATTTAAAACAATGTTTTGTTCCTGAGTGTATGAGCACATTCACTGATGGTTATTTTCTCTCTGTCACACTGCATTGTTTTATTTTTCCCCATGGTTGGCACAGACAGCCACACTGACTGAATTTAACTTATAGCAAATATAATGTGACTTTTAAGCATTTCATTTTTCCCCAGCTTAGTTCTTAATTCTACAATTTTGCTCATCATGTCCATCTGTCACAAAAACTCTGTACTCTCCAAATTGCAGTCATTTGGAAACTCTGCTGAAAGGAGAAGTGTTCATATGGTAGGACAGGTCTGAAACAAACCCCCAGTTTGGCACCAAATTCCAAATAGTTGTGTATATCATCTGGATAAATGGCTGGCTTGTTTACAACTTGTCTTACCATCTGACAGCTCATATTTCCTGACCTCTCTCATACTTTGTACTGATGTCAGTGTGGTACCACCACCGCATCTGAACAATTACTTTAATGAGTACATTATCGCAAAGTTCCAAATTATTAGGTGGAATTACTAGTGAATTACTTAATATAAGAGTAACTTCTGTCTCATGGCAAACTGCTGGTACAGATCTACCAAAGTTCTGCATACTACCTCAAAAATAAAACTGCACAGATGGGACATCTTGCAGTCATTAAGAAGAAATACGAGTGCTTCCTATAAGACGAGTCATTATTGTACAGTGAATGAACATGTCTCGTCTCATAATTTCAGTGCTCTGCAGTATTCTGTTTGTCTCCATTGTGTTCCCATACTTGTGTTGACAATTTTATATTAGGTAAAATGCATAATGTTCCGGAGCCATCAAGTGACTCCTCTACCAAACAAAGTGGACAGTTATTCCGTCTAAGGAATATAGACATTTTTACCTTTTGATGACTGTGACTGAAGAGGAGGCAGGAGGCATTTGGCTCACTGATCTTCACAACAGGCTCACTCCTGTCATTTAAATTCTTGAGTTTCAATGCAGACACAATCATCTAACTTTAATAAAATAAAAAAAACATCCACAAACATTCAACATTTTTGCCGCTTAATCATTTACGGGCATAACAGGGCTTGAGAGGAGTGTACAGAGAAGCTCATTCATGCAGAACAAATACATTCATAGACTTGTTGGCTGCAAAGAAATAAAGTAATTACAAAAAAGTCCCAGCCTCTGTTCTAGGAACAGAAACAAAGAATTAAACCAAAAATACTAGATAAGAGATAAGAGTCTAAAAAGAGTGCTCCTCTGGAGCCATCATCCAGTTTCTCCAGGTTGGAGGAAACAAGTGAATTAATAAGGCATAAGACACACCCTGGACAAACAGAGGAGTATTTTCTAATGAAGACCCCGTAAGGGATAGAAGAGTAGGAAGTAGGTGAAACAGGAGATATTTCAGAGAGAAAAAGAGAAAATTAGTTATACAAGAGAAATGGTGGAGTCTGGCTCCACCCTCCCCCCCACCTGGTGGTAAATTAAATTGATCTCTAACAACTGGCCGTGCATGTAAGCTGAAATGAGCTGGAAATGTCTTGCACTTTTGAAAGTCCCCTCAAATTAAAGTCTTTAGAGTGGCAGGATGTGAAAGAAACAGTAGCAGCAGTAGCCGGATCAGGACTTTAAAACAGGCATACAGGTCAAGCCCTCCATGCACAGGAGCATTTAAAACCAGAGGCTAAGCTGGTAAAAGCTCACTGTAAACAACAAGCCTCTTTTTCAGTTTCACAGATTGAAATCATTCACAGATGGTCTTTTCTCCCTTTTAAGACTCTGTGTTCTGCCATGATTTGATTTTAGCCACTTTTGTTGTGCGTTGCCATCTCTGTTCAACAACAAAAGACAAATCTCTTTTAAAACATTTGTGTTTCCACTTATTATGGGTTTTTCCAACAGTGACCAGCAGAATAAAGAAGCCCTTTTTAGAGGCACAGCTTAATTGTTGTGCTCCTCTGTGACAGTCTCTTAGGACTCCAGATGTAGTCTCGGGTTCACTAAGGCAAACTCTCGCAGGATGTTTCGGGCCACATCCACTTTGTACTGGGCGATCATTAGCGCCCGTTTCACATCATCAAAGAAGTAACCCTCCCCCATCAGCTTGGCAATCTTTGCGTCTTCATTCTCTGGGCTGTGTGGTATTCCTAGCTGACTGTCTGGAGGGGTCTTCCTGGGAAATGGTTTGGGCGGCCTGGCAGGAGCTTGCAAATCGTCCATCGATACTTGAAGAAAAAGAGAAATCGTGTCAAGGGAAAATGACTTGCTTTTCTACTAAAAGTATTGTTCTTTTCATTAAATAAAGGAATCTTGTAGAATTTCAATTTCAAACTCTTTCTCAGGACTTTAGTTCATACAGTACAGATTTAAAATAATTAGTGCTGTCAAACGATAACATTTTGAAATCAGATTAATCTCAGGATTGCTGCGGATTAATTTAGATTAATCACGATTAAATATCATTCGTTTTTAATCTATATTAATCACATTTCATTTTGCATGAGGAAACAGATTCAAGAAAGAAGGGAATATATATGCACTCAACACCAACACCTGTAAGTTGGTGGACTGTTCCGTCTTTGGGGGTTTTTTGTGTTCAGAAAGAAGGCCAACATGCCATTTAGCACAGGGGTATTCAACTAAAATTCAAAGAGGTCCAGTCAGAGAAAATGTATTAAAGCAAAGGTCCAGAAAATCTTAATATCTAACTTGAATTAGCGTGATATATGTTGATGTAACCTAGTAGTTTTTATTCGTGTCTGCATGTAATCAATAACTGACCATCAAATCAAATAAATTCAATACAGTTCAGAAACATTTTGGCAACATTTATTAATAAATAACTTTTAATATAACTGTACATCTGAAAATAAAGTGAAAGATAATGACTGAACAACTTATATACATCTTTAACAATACCTAAATATCAAAAAATTTACATGTTTTTCTGTCTTATACCACTCCCCTTATACCCCTGCTGCTTAATGGGAGAACTGAGCTGCCAGTATTTTGAATCGTGGTCTGAATGGTGTCAGGGTCATTCTCAAACACATTTGGAGCTCATTGGTGAGTCTGGAACCAGATTTAGTTTGGATTATATTCATAGCTGAGAAGCTGGCTTACAGCTTATGTTCAGCCAAACATAGTCAACATGTGCAGGACGACTTTCCTCTCGGTGTCGATTTGTTTATTACTCCACCAAGGAATGCGGCGGAGTTATGTGACGAATCTGTCTGTCCGTCTGCAACATTTCTCTAAAACAGACCAACGGATTTGGATGAAATTTTCAGGGAAGGCCAGTGTTGTGTACCGTCCACCATGATACTCGGTTAGGTAAAACTTCAAGACACGAAGCACTGTCTTTTCAGTATCTTTATTAAACAAATGCGGACTATCAACATCCCGCCTCCGAGGTCCTCACTTCCGTTCTCACATGTTCCTACGTCATCACGTAACACGTATATCAGTACATGACATTCCCCTTTTCCTTGGAATTAAAGTTTATCTTCACATACACATACATACATATTTTTTCATGTCACATCATCTTGTCTCGCTGTCTAGCAATGTGATCTTCTAACTGTCTCACAACACAAATAACCTTTTCTTATAACCATGAACCTTGTCTTAGAACCCATATGTTTTACTTATTTCACCACAAAATCACGAAAACCTCTCAGGTGTCTTTTTAACCCTCTGGGGTCTGGTTTGTTTCTCTGGACCCTGTGTGCCCTCTTGTGGTGTTGTAGTGTGAGTGTCAATGTTTTTGTTCATTTCACTTTCCTCCCGTTCAGGTATTGTTTGTTGTCCATAGTGTCCTTCTATGGTCTCATTCGTCATATATTTCTTTACATGTCTTGTGTTCCTGCGATAATGAGCTCCAGTTGGTGATTCAACTACGACTTGGTTTCCAGTTTTGCTCACAACCTTGTGCGGTGTTGCATTAAATGGTGTTGTAAACTTGTCCATTTTGTCTTGTTGAACCAGTACTGTGTCTCCTGTGTCCACTTTTGAGTACTGAGCTCCTCTTCGTTCATCTGCATACATCTTTGCTTTTCCTTTCTGTTCAGCATCTCTGTCGCGTACATCCAAAGCAGTCGTTTTTGACTCACAAATGTCTGGCAACTTTCCTCTCATTTTCCGGTTGAACAGAAGTTCTGCTGGACTTTTTCCTGTGGTTGGATGTTCAATACTACGATAAGCAGTAACATATTTTCTCAGTTCATGCTTCCAGTCGAGTCCCTCAGCTTGCGCAATCCTGATTCTTTTCATCAGTGATGCGTTTTGACGTTCCACTTCTCCATTGGCTTGAGCCCATTTTGGTGTTGTTTTGTCATGTTTGATCCCGTTATCTTCACAGTATTCTCTGAACAATTCAGATTTGAACTGTGGGCCATTGTCAGATTTAATGGTAACTGGAAGTCCATGTCTGCTGAATATACAGTCAATAGAGTCGATCACTTTTTCCGTGGTTGTAGATGTCATCACATCATATTCATAATATCGACTGTAGTAGTCTACCAGCACAAGTATTGAGTGGTTTGATGGTAGCGGTCCCAGTATGTCTACAGCGATATTTTGCCAAGGTCCATCTGGTAAGGGTGTAACTCTCAGTGGTTCAGGTGGATCAGGTTTGGCCACTATTTGACACCCATGACATGCTTTGCAGTATTTTTCTGCAGCTTTGTCCATGCCAGGCCACCATACTTTTGTTCTGAGATGTTGCTTGGTTCCAACGATTCCTAAATGTCCTTCATGAGCTAGTGAAAGTGCCTTAGCTCTGAGTTTTTCTGGTAATATTATGCGATTACCTCTTAAAACTATGTATCCTATCACACACAGTTCATTTGCAATGGGTGCGTATGCTTTGCATTTTTCAAAATGTCCGTTTTCAATCGCTTTTCGCACCTCTATTATCTCTGAGTCTGTGGCGGAGGTTTCTTCGACCTCTCTTGTGGTAAGTGCTTTTGGAGTTGCATTTACTGCAATGAATCTCACATACTCCTCTGATTCATGTTTGTGTATCTCTTTTGGTGCTTTGTCTGACAGTAGTCTTGACAATGAATCAGCAATGTTTTGTTTTCCAGCAATGTGCACCACTTTAAAGTCATACGGTTGTAGTCTGAGAACCCACCGTTCTATTCGTGCACATGGTTTAGATCTGTGATTGTATATGACTTCTAACGGTTTGTGGTCTGTGATTAGGTCAAACTTTCTACCATACACATATGGATGTAGTCTTTCGCATGCCCATACCAGTGCTAGGGCTTCTTTTTCTGTTTGAGAGTATCTGTGTTCACAGTCTGTTAGGCTACGACTTACATAGCACACTGGTACTCCTTCTCCATTCTGTTCTTGTACTAACACTGCGCCCAAGCCTACTGGGCTTGCATCTGCGATGATTTTGGTTGGAGCTTCTTTGTCAAAATAAGCTAGAGTGCCTGCTCTGGCTAGTTCAGTCTTTAAAGTTGCAAATGCTTGTTTTTGCTCTGGCCCGAATGTAAACGTTGTCTCTTTTCGGGTTAGACGTCTTAATGGCTCAGAGAGTGTAGCAAACTGTGATATGAACCTGCTGCTGAAGCCTACCAGTCCAAGAAAGCTTCTCACCTCTGCAGTATTCTTTGGTTCTCTGGCTTCCACTACAGCTCTCACTCTTTCTTCTGTTGGTCCAATTCCTCTTTGTGTCAGCAGTATTCCCATGAATACAAGTCTGTCCATGTTGAACTGACATTTTTCTGGGTTTAATGTTAAACCACATTCGGAAAGTCTCTTCAAAACAGCATGCAGGCGCTTGTCATGCGTTTCCCGGTCTGGTGCATGTATGATTACATCATCTGAGATGTTCTCAACTCCTTCGATGCCTGCTATTGCATTAGCAATCTCGTGTTGGTATTGCTCACTGGCTGACGAAACTCCAAATATCAGTCTTTTGTATCTGTAAATTCCATTGTGTACTGCAAACGTTGTGATCTCTCTGGACTCTGGGGTTAGTTCCAGCTGATGGTAGCCCCACTTGAGATCTAGTTTACTGAAAATTGCAGAGCCGTTCAATCCTTGGAGTATTTCATCCACTGTAGGAATGGGGTATCTTTCCCTGACTATTGCTCCGTTTGCTTTTCTCATGTCTAAGCACATTCTGATATCTTTGTCACCTTTCTTCGGAAGTATCACTACAGGATTTACCCAGGGTGTAGGTCCTTCTACACGTTCTACAATGTCCATTTCAATCAGTTCATTTATCTTTTTTTCCACTGCATCCCTTAAATGGTAGGGTATGCGCCTCAGTGGCTGTGCTACTGGTTTGATGTCTGGGTCAATATACAGGCTTATCTGTTTAGTGTTTAGTTTTCCCACTCCTTTAAACACTTTTGGGTACTGCTCTTTAAGAGTGTGTTTTAAGTCTGTGACAGCAGCCACATTTTCACCTATTTTCAGCACCCCTAGCTTTACAGCAGTCTTTTTACCCAGGAGTGGTTCACCATTGCCTCTTATCACAATGAACTCAGCCTCGTCAGTCCTATCACCAATCTTGATTTCACATCTGAATGCTCCTTTAACAGATAGTGATTGTGTTGAGGAATATGCATACAAATTCCTCGGCTTTTTGGGTATATATGAATGACACTTTATCTTTTCATCTTTTAGCTTTTGCCATATGTTTTCTCCCATTATATTACTTGTAGCACCAGAGTCTATTAACATTTTCAATTCTACTCCTCCCACCAAAAAAGTTATTTTCTCAGGTACACCATCATCTTTTACAATGAATGCATAATCATCTTGTTTTACCACATTCACATTTTGCTTCCTATGTCCTTTTGTGCGACACATTTTTGAAAAGTGGTCCTTGCCATTGCACTTGTGACATGTTTGTCCTCGTGCTGGGCATTTGGGATCCTTACCGATGTGATCAGTATAACCACATCTATAACACTGTCTGTCCGTTTTATTCTCCTCTTTCATTTTTCCTTTTGGTTTTATGTACTTTCCTTTCTTTGTCATTGAAATCCGGTTGACGGTGTCCCCTTCTTTCTTCTCCCCGGTGATGCTCATAGCTGCCAGCTGCTCCTCCACTCGTTCACATTGCGACGTCACCTCCAATGTGCGAGCCAATGTTAGACCTGGACCTTCCTCAAGTAGCTTTCTCCGTGCGTATTCAGAAATGCATTTACTCAGGATAGCGTCTCTTATTTGGTTATCTCTATCACCTTGAAAGTCACAGTCTTTTGCAGCTTGTCTTAAGCGCGTACAAAATTGTTGTACGATCTCACCTTGTTTTTGGGACAACTTGTGAAAGGTTTGGCGTGCATATGCTGCATTTACTTGGGGAACAAAATATGTGTTGAGTGCCGCCACTGCCGCCGCGTAGTCCGTCGCCTCGCCCGTCTGAGGTAAGGTGGAGAAAACATCCTGCACGTCTGGTCCCGCTAAGTGCAGTAGAAGAGCACGTCTCCGCTGCTTAATCGCATCCGTGGCCTCATTTGTCAAAATAAGTCCTTTCCCGTCTGCATACAGCTCGAAAGATGTCAACCACCGTGTCCATCTCGGTCCGAGTGTAGCTGGATCCGTGTAGCAAGCGAACGGTTGAATACCTGACTTTTCCATCCTGTTAGCTTAGCTTTTTGCTAACTTGCCGTATCGCCGCCGGTTTTCCTCCCTTCACCAAGCGAAAATCATTGTCCCTGTCTTTCTCTTCCTCATCTTCCTCATCGCCATTGTTGTGTACCGTCCACCATGATACTCAGTTAGGTAAAACTTCAAGACACGAAGCACTGTCTTTTCAGTATCTTTATTAAACAAATACGGACTATCAACATCCCGCCTCCGAGGTCCTCACTTCGGTTCTCACATGTTCCTATGTCATCACGTAACACGTATATCAGTACATGACAGCCAGAAATGACAAAAGGCCCACCTCATTAGATTTTGGCAGCGATGCGGCTTATAGTCTGGAACCATGGATTTGTTAAGGATTTTCAATTGCGAGATATAGCGGCCGGGACGGCGTCGCCGTAACCATGACAACAAGTGAACACTGTGTCAGTTACCTGTGTTGCAGGCCAAGTCTACTCTCCTTTAACCTGGGCAGGTTGCGGTGTGTGTGTATGTGTGTGAGTGAGGGTGACGTAAGGAGGAGCGCTGCAGCGGTATGTGTTTTTGCAGAGACGAGTGTGGAAGCGGAGGCATAGTAAGATGCACCTTGATGATATAGTCAGTCATAGAGAGCAAGTGTGAGAAGCAAGTGTACCCTGGATGAACTGTAAGTGTGGACAGTTGCTGCCGGTTCAATAAAGTGCCTTGGTTCTCCCCCTGCAAAGTTTGTCCGGACTTATATTGGCTGTTACCATTAACGAGCCACGCTAAGCTAAGCGGGCTAGCGCTACCCGAGGCTGCCCAACCACGGTTCGGCGGCCGGCAGAATTGGGTCAGTAACACCTGCAACAATTCACTCGACCGGTTACACATTTCGGTCACGCAGTTCAGTCACTACATAACGTACGCACGCACAACACATACATGTGCTCTGGCAAGACAATTTTGTATTTATTTAGTTAGTCTGTGGGTCGATCTATATTAAACGGCCAGATTCTATGTTGCAGTGATTTCTGAATACACAAATAGAGGAATGAACAGACTTGGCGGAGCACTGCACTCTCTGAGTGTAATTATTTCAGCCTCATTCACTGGACCTGCCAGAAAATGTATCCCGCCGCTGTAATGAAAAGTCCAGTGAATGAGGCTGAAATGATTTGTAGCCCCCTATAACTTTAGCTGTGATTAATGAAATTAGTCCTAATTCACAGGTGTTGCTAAGCATGATCACAAATGTCTGCAGAATAAACCATGTGATGTTAGTACATCACCTGAGGAAGGGGGGGTACATTTTCTGGCAGGCGCAGACAATCAGGCATTTATTTAGGTTGAAATGTCATGTGCTAAATTACCAAACATGTTTGACAGTCAAAGCATGATCGTAACAATCCACATTTTGTTTTATTCATAAACTACGCTGATATCTAAACACAGAATTATAGCTCCACCCTTCCGAATGCATGCGCGCTCCCGCGGCAAGGGATACACTTTCTATCGGGGGTAACTACTTTGGCACGACACCGGCCCCCTGAACAATACCAGAGACGCATTATGATTTTTTTTCAGTCTGGCCACGCGATCGAGACTAATACACACATAGAACGTGACATTCTATTCCACCCTTCTGCAGTCTAGACTCGCCCCTGTCAAATAAAACGGAATAATGGCGAAAAGGTTAGGTAAGAGAAAAACTGATTCAGAATGCAGGGTATTTAACCTGCAGTGGACAAACGATTATATTTTTTTTTCAGTGCAAAGAAAAGGCTGTTTGTCTCATCTGTCAAGAGGCGGGCGGTATTCAAAGAATACAATCTGCGCCGACACTATGAATCCCGTCACAAAGACAAGTATGATCGCTTGCAAGGCCAAATGCGAGCAGACAAACTCTCAAAGCTAAAAAGTAGACTGTTAGCTCAGCAGAATACATTTGTACGCCAAGCTCAGCTGAACCAGTCATCCGTTCGGGCCAGCTTTTGGGTTGTTCAACTGATAGCAAGCAGCGGTAAACCTTTCACTGATGGAGAATTTGTCAAGAAATGTTTGAATGCTGTCGTAGAGGAGGTGTGTGTTGTGTTTCTGAGGGTGTACAGTGCGTACATAAACGAGGGAGGCAGGTATCACGTTTAGCAGGAGAGAAAAAGGCGTTTTACTGAGCAGAGCTTGTAAGAAGTACAGCAAACAGGTAGGTGGAGCTAATATGTCACAATACAGTGCTTCCTTAACCATGTGACCCCATTGTCCAATTAGGTGGCTACATTTATAATTAAATGATGCATAAGGCAAAATAATACATATTCTTGTCAGAATATTACAGTGTGTCCCGAGAAGAAAGATGTCTTTAATGCCATGAGTCTGTCGACGAGTACAATCACCAGACACATTGAAGAAATCGGGGGTAATGTATATGCCCAGCTGCAGCAGAAGATGAAAGAATTTGACTTTTTTCATGAGCACTGGATGAGAGCACGGACGTGCAGGACACAGCGCAGCTGCTCATTTTTATTCGTGGAGACTGCTCATATGAGTCATTTAAGTAAGAGATTCTGCTCTGACAACTAAGCTGAACTTTTACCTGTTAAGATTGTGCACGGCACAACAGAAAGTTAATGTTCCATGGACCTTTTTCCTGTGAAGAACCCAGAGAGGGTTATTTGGTTATTATTTATTTCACAAATAGTGTTATTTATTTCCTGACTTTTTTTTCTGTGAAGAACCCAGAGAGAGTTATTTGATTTTTATTGATTTCCTAAATAGTGTAATTTTATTTCAGAAATAGTGTTATTTATTTCCTGACTTTTTTCTGTGAAGATCCCAGAGAGGGTTATTTGGTTATTATTTATTTCATAAATAGTGTTATGTATTTCATTAATAGCGTTATTATTTATTTCTTGACTTTTTTTCTGTAAAAATCCCAGAAAGGGTTATTAATATTTGGTTATGTGTGGCTTTCTGGAAAACAATAAATGTTTACGTTTAGGCACCCCTGTGATCGTCACACTTTTTCTGTTACAAACTGACCCCGGCCCCCCATCAGAAAAGGGAAAAGTTATGTGGCCCTCACAGGAAAAAGTTTGGGGACCCCTGGCCTATCGCGTTTACTCAGAACTCAGGCTGGGACTTTAACGCGTTAATTTCGATTAATTAATTACAGCGGAAAATAACGCGTTAACAATAATAACGCAATTAATTGCACCCTCCTCAGTTCCCTCATTTCTGGCACACTGGTAACTGTGATGAACGCTCCAGCCCAGTAGGTGGCGGTAATGAACCTAAAGTCTGTTTGTAGCCATGAAGAAGAAGCACAGGAGGTACTGAGTGAAGTCAGCGCACTGGCAAACAGTGTAGGAAGACGAGATTGAGCTTGTTGGGCAGAAATTTTCCTCTTAAAAATCTTCCCAATGGCAGCTTGGGTAAAAGCCTGGTTGTGTGCAAATTGTACAACAAAGAGTTTTCTGATCACTGCGTCACTTCAAGCTGACGGTATCACCTCAACGTAAAACATGTTGCTGTTACCACCAGAGCTAACGTTAGCTACGAGTCATGCTAACGGCTAACGGTGTAGCCATCCCATAATAGACCACTTTTCTAGACAGTGCTTGAGTTTACAGAAAGTCTTAAAATGTTGAATAAAATCGCTATAATTGCACTTAGATTTGCGGTAATCTGTGAATGTAGCAGACAGATGAAAAATGCAGATAAATAGAAATGAAACATTTTTGTGGTTTAAGTTGTTACTCCATCGAGGCTCTGCCTCCTTGGAGGAGGAATAACCTAAACAACAAAAATATATCTTTTAATAATTTAATTATAAACTTTTTGTTTATAAAAACATTACATAAATAAAAATTGATATTCCTATAAAAAAAACATCAAAATTCCACCATTTATCGGACCCAGAAAAGATGAAAACAATGAATCTCTGGATTTTCAACTTTCTGAAGCTCCTTGAACTACTTATGCTGATTTTATGTGCCATACAGTGGAAAAAGCAACTAAATTCAGGCTTTAAGTCATCAAAATCACTTTTTTCTATTTGTCCCATTTTCCTTTTTTAAATAAATTTTAAATTATAAACACGTATATGTCTATTCATTGATTCAACTGTCAACCACAATTTTATTTGAATTGAAAAACTTCACTTATTGTGTCAAATATTGCTATTTGACAAAACTGCAATTAATTGCGATTAATTAATTACAAAGCCTATAATTAATTAGATTAAATTTTTCAATTGCATCCCACCACTACTCAGAACACAATCATTCAGTGGGCAGCAGTGCTTCTGTGGGAAACGCCTTGTTGGTGAGAGAGATCAGAGGCCAGATTGGCTGGAGCTGACAGAAAGGCTACAGTACTCATTTAACCATTATTTATAATTCTGCTGAGCAGAAAAGCAAATCAGACTCACAGCACACCCAGTTTTGACATGCAGGGGCTACATCATAAGAACACCAAACTGGGTTGCACAAATGTCAGCCAGGAAGGAGAAATGTGAGGCTAGGATGGTGCAGGCACAGGCTCACTGAAACTGTAAAGTTGAAGATGGAAAACCACAGCCTAGTCTGATGAATCTCCATCAGATCAGAATATGGTTGGTAACCTCAGAGTTTGGAACTAATGACTCAAATCCAGGGATCCAACCTCCTTGTGTCCACACTGCAGGATGCAGGTGTGGGGAATGTTTCTTAGAGACTTTGGGCCCTGTAATAGCAGCATATTTGACCATGTCCATCTTTCTGTGGCCAAAGTTTGCCACCACAAAACAAACACTATCTCAAACTGGTTTAAAGAGCATGACAATGAGTTCAGTGGATGTAACTGGCCTCGCTTGTCATCAGATCTGAATCCTGTACACCTCTGGAATGTGGTAGATCAACAGATTTGCAGCATGGATGTGCAGCTCACAAATCTGTAGAAATTTTGTGATGAATCATGTCAACACAGAGCAAAATGAACGTTTCCAACATCGGATGGGATCCATGAGAGCAGCGGGAGGTATGGTGTTCCTAATGTAGAACTCAGCGAGTGTATGTTACAGCTCCATTTTTCAATGTTTTGTGAAAGTTACACACCTAGAGCTAGACATGTTGTTGAAGCCACGTGAGTGCATTTAACATGTAGTAGTTTGCTGAAAAATACATATACCTTCACCTTGACTGGATGGTAATTGATCGCACTCCAAGCAGCTTCTGGAGTCCTTAACGCTGTCAGTGTGTTGTCTGGTTGGAGGCAAACGAGCAGCACCATTCAGCCTGTCAAACACTGTATCTACACAACAGATGACACAGATAAGTTCAAGCAAGCAAGTCTGTCAACAAAATCATACTGTAAAAAAATATGCAATGTGTTGCATTTTACACATTTTGGTAAACCAAATAAACATTTAATCTAGTGAGAAATATACTAGATCATGATCTAAATGTATGTTTCATTTTCTTTTGGTCTGAATGATGTGTTGTGACAGCTCACTGGGGGTTAACAGCAAGTGCTCTTGTCCAGAGGAGGGCCAGTGTGGTCGAGTGATAACAGAGGAGGAGAATGTGGAGGAGTTGCAGGATGAAGGTGGAAAAGAGGAGGAGGGGTCAGTCAAACTGTGTCGCGGTGATGGTGGTGGTGGTGGTGGTGAAGGAAGAGAAGGAAGCTGGAATGGAGGGTGCATGTTGAGGGGGTCTTCTAATGCTAGAACATAACAGAAGCCACAAACAAGATTGAGCTCTGTTCTGCTCTGGTTTAGTTTATACTTATTCCATGGGGATGGGGCTGATTATAAAGTCTGAACCATCTGCAGCAGTGGGATTACATGCCGAAGAGCGGCTGGAATGTTGCCTTTTAGAAGAAAGGAAAAACGGAGTATTTTTGAGATGCGACCTAACGTGAGAACTGGGAAAGGAGGTGCATGAAGGCTGGCATTGAAACTTGTTGTGGCTCAAAAATGATCCAAGATTGGGGGTGGGCTACCTTGGGGAGGAAGCAGAATGTCATAATCAGAGGGTGTCTTGTTGGTGTTGAAAGGGCAGAGATTTGTATGGACTGCTCCCAGGACCAAGGAGCTGACTGAATCAGAGTATCCACCTGAGGAACACAGTGAGTGAGGTTCAAGCAGCCACTCCCGCAGGAACAACACACTCCACTGTTAAGATAGATAGCTAGATAGACCTTTATTGTCCCCAAGGGGATATTTGTTGTCACAGGCACTGTCAGGTACATAAAAAATACACATATCATGGACAACTGAGCACAGGACAATAGGACAACACACATGCTGGTGAGGAATGGGTGGGAAACACACTACCAGTGATTAAGAGCAGCAATGGCGGAGGGGACAAAACGTTTGCTAAAGTGTGCCCATTTCCACCTAAAGCTTGTTTTATGCTTACCGCGTCCGCGAGGTCCGTGCGGCTCCGTGCGGAAAAATGACGTCATTTTCGCACCCACGCCCCCTCCAGCGGCCTTTCTGTGCGGAAAATTTCCACTCCGCGCACCTCCACATTTTTCTAACCAACGCGGACGGAGCCGCACGGAAAAACATGGCGGAGTGCCAGGACCTACTCGTAGCTGAAGTCTAGAAATACGTGCACTTATACGATTCATCACACAGAGATCACCGTGGTAACCGGGTTATGAACTATTCATGGTGTGAAATAAAACTAACTGCTGAAATGCTTTTTATTCGGTAAAATGCCGTGTTGTAAGTGATGTAAACCATGGCAAACTTCTTCTTCTCTAGTTTAGTACCAAAGTAGACCAGGTAGACGTGTGTTTGAGCTACACTGCCCCCTGCAGTTTGGAAACAGACTTCTTCTTCTCTAGTTTATTACTAGAGTAGACCATGTAGACCTGTGTTTGTGATACACTGCCCCCTGCAGTTTTGGAGCAGACGCGCACGGTGTATAAATGCACACACGTTCTCTCGCACAGATTTCCGTGCGGCTGATTTCCGTGCGGCTCGTTCGTGCGGAAAGTATATTCCAGCCTTAAGAGTCCTGTATCTCCGGCCAGAGGGCAGTAGGGAGAAGTGGATGTGGAGGGGATGGTCCGGGTCCCTGCTGACTGTCCGAGCCATGCGTGTCACAGCTCTATTGTTGAGTCAAGTATGTTTTTAAAAAATAGTGTTTGTACAGTTTAATTAATAAGTCAGAATAAGACAGGACATGCTATAGGGATCAAGATAATTTTTTTCAACAAGAATCTCTTCTGGAGTCAGTACTACAATGCTAATATAAATACTCATTTTATCAGATTAAGATGCCAATGGTAACTGAAATAAAGGGCTCACCAGGCTCGGGGGATCGGGACCTCTTCTCCTCGATGGAAGACTCTGAAGGCCAGTTCTCCAAGTGCCTGCATGAGAGAGGAAGGCTTTTTGGCTCACAGCTGCCAAATTAAACAATAATGAAACCAGCAATCATCATAGCAACTTCGAAAAACTCAGAAATCATCTGTACCGGCTGGACACAGAGATGCCGATGGGAGCCTGGCTCAAGCAGAGGTTGGATGAAGGGGTTTGATAGTCACCGTCTAGCCTCTCCATCAGCCCCCACTGTCGTTCCAGCACAGGACTGCTGAAAGGACTGGATAATCTGTAGAGATAACCATGATTTATGCACTCAACCTTTTTAGTGTCACTCACATTTATTATATATAATTTCATTCACAGTTTTATACTGACCTCCTCTGTCCTGAATAACAAAGTAAGTTAACTCACAAAAATCGTTATTCAGGCTAACCGTGGTTGGCAAAAAAGGAGTTTCATGTTGTGTATAGTGCTATGAAAAAGTATTTCCTAATGTTTTCTATCATTGCATATTTCTCGCACTTAAATATTCCAGATCATCAAAAAAAAATTATATTTTTAATAGTAGACAGAGATAACCCACAAAATACAAAATGCAGTCTTTAAATGATAATTTAATGAAGATTTATTAAAACACCTGTATCACCAGTTTGACAAAGTATTTGCCCCCCTGAACCTAATAACTGGTTTTGCTGCTCTTTGCAATAACTGCAGTTAAATGTTTGTGATAGCTTGTGATCAGTCTTTTACATCACCATGGAGGAAATTTGAACCCACTGTTTTCTGTAGAATAGTTTTAATTCGGCCACATTAGATGGTTTTCAATCATGAACTGCCCCTTTAAGGTTTGCCACAGCATCTCAATTGGATTGAAGTCCGGACTTTGACTTGGCCACTCCAAAACATTAATTTCGTTCTTTTTGAGCCAATCAAAAAGGGCCACACTCTTGACCTGGTGTTGTGCAGCAGTCTCAGTCCATACAATCTTGTGACCAAGGATATCTGTGTGTCCGATCACAAACTAATTTCATTCAGTGTAGTTTTATCAATTGTACCGGCCGGTCGGAACGCTCCAATCTGCCGCCGTGTTTTTAACCCCACGTCTGCTGTCAAGTTTGCCGAGCTTTTCATCTCTGCTTCTTCAACTGCTTTTAATCCAAATTTTAACACAGATGTGCTGGTCTCCCTTTTTAACGGCAATTGTCGATCCATTTTAGATTGTGTTGCCCCTTTTAAATTCAATCACTCCAGTAGCACACTGCTGCTGCCCTGGCTTACTGAAACCACACAAGAGTTTAAAAGAGACTGCAGAAAGAAGGAAAAGAAATGGAAGAAGTCTCGTTTACATGTTTTATGAAATTTGGAAAGATGCTATGAAAAAATATCAAAGTGCAGTTAAAGAAGCAAAAGCAGCCTTTGTTTCTAAGTTGATTTTAGCAAACCATTCTAATCCCAGATATTTATTCAAAACAATAAATTCTCTTATTGCCCTCTCCTCCTGCCATTTATCAATCCCTCTCAAGAAACCTGCAAAACATTTTTGCAGTTTTTTACTGACAAAGTTAATGCCATCAGGCAACCGATTACCCCAGCTGATTTTCTTTTATCTTCTACTCGGCACATTTTTACATATTTCAACAATTTTAAAAAGGTTTCTTTATCCCACATAATCAACGTCATAAATAAGATGAAACCAACCTCGTGCAGTCTCGACAGCATTCCCACAACATTTCTTAAAGAGGTTATTGACACTGTTGGGCCCAGCATTTTATCGATTATTAACAGTTCCCTTTTAACTGCTTGTTTCCCCTCTGCTTTTAAACATGTTGTGGTCCAACCCCTTCTAAACAAACCCAACCTTGACCCCTCTGTTCTAAACAATTATAGACCGATCTCCAAACTTCTGTTTCTATCCAAAGTTTTAGAAAAAGCAGCTTCTACCCAGATTTGATCATTTATGTGTCATAATGACATATTTGAAAAAATTCAATCAGGTTTTAGAGCTCTTCACAGTACAGACACTGCCCTCCTCAAGGTTACAAATGACCTACTTCTAGCTGCTGACAGAGGGGAGAGCGCAATTTTAATTCTTTTAGACTTAAGTGCAGCCTTTGACACAGTAGACCACACCATTTAATCGACCATCTTAGATCATGGGTTGGTGTCAGAGATGCTGCACTTGACCGGTTTTATTCTTATCTTTTAAACAGAATCTTTTTGGTCACCATAGGTAACCACTCCTCCTCCTCAGCTCCTATTACTTGTGGTGTACCGCAAGGTTCAATTTTAGGCCCAATTTTATTCTCTATTTAGATTAGAATGGCTTTATTGTCATCATATATGGCATGACGAAAATATAAATAGCTTCCGCTGGACGGTGCACAACAACAAGAGATAAGAAATAAAATATCAACATTAAATAATATAATCAAATGTACATATATAACAAAACAGTATTAAAAATGACAACATCTGAAAAGGACTTGATATATACAATATGGGAGGTAAATGAAATGGAATAAGAACCAGTAGAATATGAATATGTTAGGAAATTGTACGAAAGCAGCAAAAAGTGACATTATGCATTCAGGTAGACAGGTATTTGGAGTTCAGGAGTCTGATGGACCATGGGTAGAAATTGTTCCTCAGCCTGTTTTCCTGCATTTTGAGGATCTCAGTCTCTTTCCCTGATGGCAGCAGGCTGGACAGCTTCTGGCCAGGGTGTGTGCTGTCTGTCCAGATCTTCTTTACTCTGCTGATGCAGCGGGAGGTTGCGATGTTCTCCAGAGGGGGCAGAGGGCAGCCGATGATTTTCTCTGCTGTACTGATGACCCTCTGCAGAGCCTTCCTGTCTGCGGCGGAGCAGGCTGCGAACCAGACAGTCACACAGTAGGTCAGCACAGACTCTATGGTGGCCCGGTAGAAGGACACCTGCAGTCTCTCCTCCAGGTGGTTCCTCCTCAGCACTTGGAGGAAGTGGAGTCTCTGCTGTGCCTTTTTAATTAGTGCTGCTGTGTTGACTGTCCAGGGGAGGGTCCTCAGATAAATGAGTCCCCAGGAACTTGAAGGAGGCCACTCTTTCCACACAAACCCCGTTGATAGATAGTGGAGCATGGTCCCCCTTATGCCTCCTGAAATCAATGGCCATCTCTTTGGTCTTCTTGGTGTTTAGCTTCAGGTTGTTCCTGAAACACCACCCTGCCAACTCCTGTATTTCATCACCCCCCGAGATGAGGCCAACCACAGTGGTGTCATCGGCGAACTTAATGATGGTGTTTGAGGGGTGGATGGGTGTACAGTCGTATGTGTAGAGGGCGTACAGGAGGGAGCTCAGCACACAGCCCTGGGGAGAACCAGTGCTGAGTGTCAGGTTGAATGAGAAGAGCTGATCCACCTTCACAACCTGTGGTCGGCTAGTCAAGAAGTTCTTGATCCAGGAGCACATCAGGGGGTCCAAGTCCAGGTCCACCAGCTTCTCCACCAGGATGTCAGGGCTGATGGTGTTGAACACCGAGCTATAGTTGACAAACAGCATCCTGACGTAGGTTCCTGGGAGCTCTAGGTTGCTCAGGGCTGTGTGAAGAGCTATGGTGATGGCATCCTCCATGGACCGGTTTGCCCTATAGGCAAACTGGTGTGGATCGAAGTTCCGGGGGAGACAGGCCTTAAGGTGCTGGAGAACAAGGCTTTCAAAGTACTTCATCACCACAGACATCAGTGCCACTGGTCTGTAGTCATTAAGGTCTTTAATGGCTGTAGTCTTGGGCACTGAAACAATTATAGGTGCCTTCTGACAGGGCGGTACTTCGGCCAGTGACAGGGACGAATTAAAGATCCCCGTCAGAACTCCTGCCAGCTGGTCTGCACAGGCACGAAGCACCATTCCAAGAACGCCGTCTGGTCCGGCAGCTTTTCTTAGATTTACTACCTTCAGTGCATGCCTCACCTGATGTTCCTGGAGAGTGAGAGACTGGGGGCTAGAGGGTTGACGAGGCACCAGTGGAGTGGCTGATCTTGATGACTCAAAGCGGGCGAAGAAGCTGTTAAGTTCATCCGCTAACAAGGCCTTTGTGTTGGCTGCTGCTGGTGACTTACCTTTGTATTTCATCAGCTGCTGGATCCCTCGCCACATCCACCGTGGGTCGTTGTTCTCTAGGTGAGATTCCACCTTCCTCTTGTACTCCTCCTTGGCTGCTCTTATGCCTCTCCTAAGGTCAGGTCTAGCTGTGCTGTACAGGGCTATGTCCCCTGACTTGAAGGCAGAGTTCCGTGCTCTCAGGAGCATTCTCACCTCAGATGTCATCCAGGGCTTTTGTGTGGAATAAACCCGGATCCACAGTAACAGTATCTGTATAGTAACTGATGTAGGATAACACTTTGTCTGTGCGCTCCTGTAAGTCCATGTGGTTGAGTACAGACCACCCTGTGCTCTGGAAGCAGTCCTGTAGCTGGCTGAGTGCTGCTGCTGGCCAGGTTTTAATAGTTTGATTCACTGGCTTTGTTCTCCTCCTGATGGTGGTGTATGCAGGAACTAGGAGCAGAAAGAGGTGGTCTGACATGTCCAGGTGGGGGAGGGGGACAGCTTTGTATGCCTGCTTAAGGTTAGAATAGACCTTGTCTAAAGTGTTCTCCCCTCTGGTTGGACATTGCACATACTGCACAGTCTTAAGGCAGGCTCTATTAAAGTCCCCGGCAACAACAAAGGCTCTTTTTGGGTGATCCTGCAACTGCATATTGATGACGTCATGCAGGTACGAGAGGGCTAGGCTAACATTAGCATCAGGTGGAATGTAAACTGCTGTTATGACCACCACACTGAGCTCCCGGGGCAAATAAAAGGGTCTACACATGACTGAAATGGCCTCCAAGTCCGTACAGCAGTGGGTGTATATGATTCTGCTGTTTGTGCACCAGTCATTGTGTGGTGTTGATGCAAAGTCCCCCTCCTCTGCTCTTACCAGAGTCAGAGTGTTGCGGTCATGCCGGTGCAGCTTGCGGCCTGTTAGCTGAACAGCAGTGTTGGGAATGAGTGGGTGTAGCCAGGATTCCGTGATAATAATTGCACGGCAGTCCCATATGGCTTTGTGCTAGCTAGCAGCAGTTCCAGCTTGTGGTGTGTGTGGCTGTCGTGCTAGCCTAGCCAGCAGTCCCGTTCTGCATCCCCGCTTCTGCTTCTGATACCTCCGCCGGCTGCTCCGCTTCATATGTCCTAGGACGAGCCAGGGAGAGCCCGGCGTTCTGGCTATGTCCTCTGGGATGTCGTGGGACAGTTGAAACTCGGTCATAATGTCCGTGCGCGCCGCCGTCTAAAATATAAAATATTACATGCTCCCGCTCGGTCAAATTATCATGCGTCACAATGCTTCTTTTCATTGCTACATGGATCATTGACGCACAAATATACCTCCCACTGAGACCTGCTGAAAGCCTAGCATCTGTTTTTAAGTTTTATAATGATATAAACTGTTGTATGGCATAAAACTTCTTACAATTAAACAACTCCAAATCTGAAATCATACTGTTCAACCAAAAACCAAAAATCAAATCAATCCTCCCTCGGTTAGACCTTGAAAAAATCATCCGTGCCCTCATTTTCTCCCGTCTTGATTACAGCAACTCCCTTTTAATTGGGCATTCCACAAAAATCACTCTCCCGCCTCCAACTCGTCCAGAATGTAGCAGCTAGGCTTCTTACTGGTTTTAACAGACATCACATCTCCCCTGTTCTAGCTTCCCTCCACTGGCTCCCTGTCCATTTTAGAATTGATTTTAACATTTTACTGATCACTTTTAAAGCTTGCCAGGGCCTTGCCCCTGGCTATATTTTACACACAGTGTTGCCAACTCCTCAATCAGGAAATTAGCTATTGGCTGTCCTAAAAGTCGCTAGAAGTCTCTAAATGACATCATCACTTAATTTGCACAATTTTTCGTTTGCATGTAATTGTCATTACCGCTGTAGAAGAGAGGAAAAATGTTGTGGAAGAGACAAAAAGTGAGTAGAAAACACACAAAATATGTTTTTTCATTCATATCCCGCTCTGTAAGCCAGGACGGGAGCTGCAGCGACTCTGCGCATGTGCGATTCATTTGTCGTCTGGCCGCAGAGTGATGTGGGTCTCCTCTAATCAGACAGTGGGATGCTGTGGGGTTACTAGACTGACGGCCTGTGTTTTGGGACAGGGAGGAGCTCACAGCAGCATCTGTTGCTCTTTGAGGACAGTAACTGCAGAATGATCCGAGCTTTCATGTCAGTCTCCAAAACACCAGAAAAAGTCGCTAGATTTGTCGCTAGTCGCTTTTGCCAAAAAAAGTCGCCAGGAGGATCTGGAAAGTCGCCAGATTTAGCGAGAAAGTAGCCAAGTTGGCTACACTGTTTAGACATGCTAACTCTGTACGTCCCCTCGCGCAGCCTTAGATCCTTGGGTGGGTCCCTCCTAGTTGTTCCAAAGTTGAGGCTTAAATCCAAGGGTGCCTGGGCCTTCTCCATCAGGGCCCCTCGGCTTTGGAACAACCTGCCTGAGGAGATAAGGCTCGCTGAATCAGTAAATTCTTTTAAATCACTTTTTATAACCCACTTTTATAGACTCACCTTCCAGTAAAGTTCTCTTTTATTTCTCTTTTATCACTATGTTCTACCTGTCAAAGCACTTTGTGAATATTCTTTTGAAAGGTGCTATACAAACAAAGTTATTATTATTATTATTATTATTATTATTATTATTATTATTATTATTATTATTATTATTATTATTATTATAATTAGAGGTGGACTTGTTTGTATGCTTTGGGTCTTTTTCGTGCTGCATAAACCATTTGTGCTCGAGCTTCAGGTCATAAATTGATGGTCGATATTCTCCAGGAAGATTTTCTGATTGAGAGCAGAATTCATGGCTCCATCAGTTATGACAAGTCATCCAGGTCCTCAGACCATCACACTACCAACACGTTTCATTGTTGTCATCATGTTCTTCTGTAGAATGCAGTATTAGCTTTACACCAGATGTAACAGGACCCATGTCTTCCAAAAGGTTCCCCTTTTGACTCATCAGTCGACAGGATATTATCTCAAAAGTCTTGGGGCTCATCCAGATATATTTTTGTAAATGCCAGGTAAGCTTTTATGTTCTTTTTGGTTACTAGTGGTTTGTGACTTGCAGCTCTCCCATCAATACCATTTTATCTCAGAGTCTTCCTTATTGCTGAATCATTTAGACAGACCTTAACTGAGGCTAGTGAGGCCTGCAGATCTTTTGATGTTCATCTGGGTTCTTTTATGACCTCCTGGATTAGTTATCAATGCACCCTTGGAGAAATGTGGGGAGTTGGTCCACTCCTGGGAAGGTTCACCACTATACCATATTTCTCCATTTGTGGATAATGTCTCTCACTGTGGTTCTCTGGAGTCCCAGAGCCTTAACAATGGCTTTGTAACTCTTTCCAGACTAATAAATGTCAATGACTTTGTTTTGCATCAGTTCTTGAATCTCTTTAGAACGTGGCCTCATGGCTGCTCCTCATGTTTCTGACTGAACACATTGCAGTGGAACAGTACAACAACCATCTCGACATTGGATAGTGATAAGATCCTGAAATCACTTGAACAAACTGGTCCTTCGAGCCGGATTGCTGACTCACTGCAATTAATGATGTCATTCCCGGAAGAAGAGTTCACTGGGCGTGTCAGGAGGCCCTCTACCCTCCCCATCCATTTAAGAGATTATGACCTCGATGGTTATGAACGGACAAAGAAGATCTGCACTGCCCACATTAACAGACACCTCCCGGAGGAGTACCGAAGAAGAGCTCGACGGGGCTCGAAGACCCTCACGGTCAGTTTCCCCTACCTCCCAGCTGAATTTTTGGATGTCTGGCTGGGATCTCAGAGATCCATGGGACGATAGGACGGAGCGACTGCAGGAAGAAAAGAACCAGATCGCCCTCCTCGAGTCCATGGAGGAACTGAGGTTACATAATGCAGAACTGCGGCAGCAGTCAAGGGATAGTGAGTACGAATTGGAGAAACTTCAACACCACACATCCTGTGAACGCTCTTAAAGAGAAGTGTCGGCATTTCAGAGATCTGCCGCTACAGACAATTGACCACCCAAAGCCAGTGCTGTTAATAGGATCAGACCACCCTCATCTGATCATGCCAGTGGAGCCAGTCCGTCTCGGCCCCCCTGGTGGGTCAGCAGCTGTTAAGACATGACTGGGCTGGACGTTACAAGGCCCAGCTCAAGAATTGAAGCACCTCTTGGCTGAACAGCAATGTCACTTCACTTAATGTCTGCCATCAACTGCTGACCTGTTCAAAGATGTTGAAAAACTGTGGCAAATGGACGTGCTGCCATGGCGTTGTGCTAGAGACAGCACTAGGTCACAGCAGGACCAGGAGGCACTCAAGGTCCTCGGAACCAAAACGGTCAGAGTCTGCATTCATGGGGGCCAGCACTATGCCACACCACTGTTGCGAGTTCCAAACATGCCCAATTGGCAAGATGGCGCTGATTGAGCGGCAGCCAGTTGCAGCAACTCTGACCCATCGCTTTGTTTATAGCGACTTTTTCGCACTTTTAGCTTTCCTCTACTCTTCTTTTCTACAGTCGTCACTCCGGCAAACGTCCATTCCTTGGTGTTAAGCTGGTGAGACTGCTGCTGTGTTTTTTACTGTTTTCTGGACTCTTAAATACCACATCAGTGAACACTCTCGGTCGTAGCCCAGCTGTTGCTTACACAAGGGAGCAGCTGTTGGCGCTTACCCAAGCTAGGCTACATCCCGAAGCACGATCGGAGATCCCCGCTGAACTACGGAGGAGAAGGAGGGGATGCAGAGCCGGGGTGAAACGACGCGAAAGGAGACGACGGTACAAACCATGCCTTCCATCTGTCATCACTGGAGGTCTCTCCTAAATAAGATGGATGAGCTAGCGGCGCTAACACAGCTACAGCGGGAGTACCGGGAGTGCAGACTACTTCACTTCACAGAAACCTGGCTGAACGAGCTGAACGCCAGACTCACTGGTGCAGCTCGACGGGTTTCACCTGATCAGAGCGGACAGAGACATGAGGGAGAGTGGTAAGAAGAAAGGCGGGGGAGTAGCGATGTTTGTAAACAACAAGTGGTGTAACCCTGGGAACATTTATATCAAGGAGCAGCGGTGTACCAGGGACATTGAGCTGCTAGCTGTTAGCATCTGGCCGTACTACCTGCCGAGGGAGTTTTCACATGTTATTGCAGTATCGGTGTACATCCCTCCCTCGGCCAGTGCCGACTCAGCCTGTGAGCTCCTCCAACAGTGTGGTTTCATGGTTACAGACAGCGCATCCTCAAGCCTTCTTCCTCATCACCGGGGATTTTCACCATGATTCCCTGGCTGCCACTCTCTCCACCTTCCATCAGTTCGTGGACTGCCCCACCAGGGACAACAAAACTCTGGATCTGCTCTATACAAACACAGCAGAGGCCTACAGTTGCTCCCCCCTCCCCCCACTTGGCCGCTCAGACCACAACCTGGTCCATCTGCTCCCTGCTTACACACCGTTGGTGAAAAAACAACCCCCAACCAAAAAGTGTGTGAAGCAGTGGTCTGAGGAGGCCAGTGAGGCACTCCAAGACTGTTTTACCACCACAGACTGGGAGGTGCTCTGTGGGCCACATGGACAGGACATTGACAGCTTAACGGACTGCATCACAGAATACATAAACTTCTGCGTAGAAACCACCGTACCCACTAGGAGGGTACGGTGTTACTCAAACAATAAGCCATGGGTGACTCCTGGGCTGAGAGCCTTGCTGCTGGAGAAAAGGAGGGCCTTTAAGTCTGGTGACAGTGAAGACCTGAGGAGGGTACAAAGGAACCTTAAGAGAAAGCTCAGGGAGTGCAAGGCCAGCTACAGGAGGAAAATGGAGGATCAGCTGCAGAACAACAACACAAGAGAGGTCTGGAGAAGACTCCAGACCATATCAGGGCAGGGCAAGGGCAAAAGGGGGGAGCCTGAACCTGGGGACAGAGACTGGGCCGACCAGTTAAACCTTTTTTTCAACAGGTTTGATACTGGTCTCATCCCCTCCCCCTCCAGCCTGAGCCTTCTCCAGCCGGCCTCCAGCTCCTGCTGCCTGCTCGCTCCCTCCCCCTCACCTCCTTCACCTCCACCATCTCTGGGGCTCTCCTCTCGCCCCCCATCTCTACCTCCTCCTCCTCTCCTCACACCAACAGTGGATCAGGTGAGAATGTAGCTCAGGAAGACCAGAGCCAGGAAAGCCACGGGTCCTGATGGCATCAGCTCCAGACTTCTCAGGGACTGTGCAGACCAGCTCTGTCAGGTGGTCTGCTACATCTTCGACCTAAGCCTGAGACTGGAAAGAGTTCCTGCCATGTGGAAGACTTCTTGTGTGGTCCCGGTCCCAAAGACCTCATGCCCCAAGGAGCCCAACCACTTCAGACCCGTGGCCTTAACTTCTCACCTGATGAAGGCACTGGAGAGGATCGTCCTGAACCATCTTCGCCCCCTGGTGAGCCCAAACATGGATCCCCTGCAGTTTGCATACCAGCCTGGGATTGGGATGGATGACGTCGTTCTCTACCTGCTGCAGCGATCCCTGTCTTACCTGGAGGACACTAGAAACACCGTGAGGATGACGTTCTTTGACTTCTCCAGTGCATTCAATACAATCCAACCCTCACTGCTGAGGGTGAAGATGGAGAGAGCGGGGGTCAGGGACCAGCTGGCTGCATGGACCATGGACTACCTCACAGACAGACCGCAGTATGTGAGGCTACAGGACTGTGTGTCTGATGTGGTGGTCTGCAGCACAGGAGCCCCTCAGGGTACAGTACTCTCACCTTTCCTCTTCACCCTCTATACATCAGACTTCTGCTACTCGACAGACAGTTGTCATCTCCAGATGTTCTCCGATGACACTGCCATCATAGGATGCATGTCAGAGGGGAACGACTGTGAGTACAGGAAGGTCATCATGGACTTTGTCTACTGGTGTGAGCAGAACCACCTCCAAATGAACGCCAGCAAGACAAAGGAGATGGTGATCGATTTCCACAAGAAACCCTCATACACTCCACTGCTGAACATCTAGGGACGTGACATTGAGAGAGTGACGACCTACAAGTACCTGGGTGTTCACCTAAATAACAAACTGGACTGGACAGATAACACTGACTCTCTGTATAAGAAGGGTCAGTGTCGTCTATACCTCCTAAGCAGGGCTTAGGAGACTCGCATCATTTGGTGTGAGCAGGCCACTGCTGAGGACCTTTTATGACACTGTGGTGGCATCCATGGTCTTCTATGCAGTGGTGTGCTGGGTAGGGGGATGCTCTGAGGGTGATAAGAACAGACTAAACAGACTGATAAAAAGAGCCAGCTCAGTCTGTGGCTGTCCCCTGGACTCCATGGAGGTGGTGGGAGAGAGGAGGGCTCTGGCCAAACTGTCTTCTATCATCAGAAACACCTCCCACCCTCTGCATCAGACTGTGAACTCCTTAAGAAGCGCCTTCAGCAACAGACTGGTACACCCTAGGTGTAAGAAGGAACGCTTCCGCAGGTCGTTTATTCCAGGATCTGTTAGATTGTACAATGCTGCACTATAAACTCCACCGTGTACACTTTTTTTTCTTCCCCCATTTTAGACACGCATCCTCCTACTTATGTGCAATAACTGATACCTCATCAGTGCAATAACCGATACCTCATCCTCTTGTATATAATCGTCTACGTACTTATAAGAAGAAAAAAAATCATCTGTATAAAATGTTCTTTCTGCAACTTTTGCACTGTGTTTCTTTTTCTTATCTATTCCTGCACTGCCTTTATATTTTTTCTTTGGAGCTGCTGTAATGGTGAACGTTCCCCACTGTGGGATCAATAAAGTTTATCCTTATCCTTATCTGCTCCTAAGGCAGCTGTGCTCCCCTTGCATCGCAGCACTGAGCGAAGATTGGCCAAAAGTCCTGAGCAAGCACTTGTCTACACTGCAGAGATCCAGAGGCTGGAAAGGGAAGGCTACACATTGTTAAACTTCTAGCAGGAGAAGAGGAAACCACCACTAGCTGGTATATCCCACACCACATGGTGGAACACAACAGCAAGCTTCTCATGTTCAACTTCACCTTCCGGTTCCAGGGACAGAGCCTGAACGACCTTTTACTTCCCGGACCTAACCTGGGACCATCTCTTCTAGCGGTGCTGCTGTGGTTCAGAGAGCACTCTGTTGCTGTAAGCAGTGATGTAAAAGGGATGTTCCATCAAGTGAGGACCGCCCACTGCTGCGGTTCCTCTGGCGAGACATGAAACGGGACGAGCCGCCCCACATCTATGAGTGGAGAGTCCTACCCTTTGGCATTACATGTAGCCCGTGTTGTGCTATCTTCGCACTTCAAAAACACGTGCTGGACCATAGTACACCGGGAGAAGCTGTCCAGGAGACAGCCTCTAATCATTCCATGTGGATAACTGTCTCCAGAGCTGGCCAACAGAAGACACTGCCAAGGCCTCAGTGGATAAGCTGTATGCACTGCCAAAGGAGGGAGGGTTTGAGCTTCGACAGTGGGCAAGCAACCAGCCCTCTGTTTTCAGTCATCTCCCTTCAGAGGCCAGGTCCACCAGCGCTGAGCTCTGGATAGCTCAAGGCAACCCTGATGTGGCGGAGTCAGCGCTTGCTCTCCACTGGCACTGCTCATCTGACAGACTATGGTACAAGCTGTGACCTGTTGACCATCCCCAAGTGACACTGTGCACAATCTACAAAGTTCTGGCGAGTCAATACGATCCCCTTGGCTTTATTATCCCATACACCACCAGGGCTAAGGTCACTGTGCAGCAGCTACGGGCAACGGGACTGGGATGATCCTAACCTCCCTGAGGACCTGCTCCAGGCATGGAAGCAATGGGAGAGTGAGCTGCCAGATCTGCAGGATGTATCACTAGCATGTTGCTACATCAGTTCTGAGATGAACACAGAGACTTGTCAACATGACATCCACATATTTTGCAACGCATCAGAATGTGCTTATGGATCAGTAGCCTATCTTAGGACTGAAGACGCTAGTGGCAAAGTAGAAGTCGCCTTTCTCGCAGCACACTTCAGAGTAACTCCCAGAAAGCAACAAACCATCCCTTGTCTGGAGCTGTGTGTAGCTCTAATGGGAGCCCAGTTGGCCCAAGTCCTCACCAAAGAGCTAACAGTTCCTATCCGCCAAGTCATGCTATGGAGCGACTCAACTACAGTGCTAACGTGGCTTCAATCTGACACCTGTCGATATAAGGTCTTTGTTGGTACTCAGATAGCAGAGATCCCTAACCCCCTAACCCCCATTACCAATCTCATCATAGTAGAAGGCCAACTTCAGCAAAGCCCTCACCTTGACCAAGCATCCATACATCCTGTTGTGCTTGACCAAAACCACCATGTTACTCAGCTGATTATTGCTGATTTGGATGAGAAACTACACCACCCTGGTGCAGAGAGAGTGTTTGCTGAAGCTAGGCACAAATACTGGATTCTGCGAGGGAGAGAGGCAGTTAAACAACACCAGCGAAGATGTCTAGAGTGTCGCAAGTGGCGCAGCAAACCCAAGGTGCCAAAAATGGCTGACTTGCCCCCAGCGAGGCTCCGCTTATATCAGCCTGCCTTTTATTCAACTGGTGTGGACTGTTTCTGCCCCATACATCATCAAAGTCGGCAGAAGAAATGAGAAAAGATGGGGCGTTATATTCAAATGTCTGACTACCAGAGCAGTTCACCTAGACCTTCTTGCAACTCTTGACACAGACTCTTTCCTAACGGCCTTCAGGAGACTCATGGCACGTTGAGGTAAGCCTTTCAAATTGCTGTCTGACCAAGGAACCAACTTTAAAGGTGGAGAAAGAGAGTTGAAGGAAGCATTTGCTGCACTTACACCTACCCTTCAAGCTGAGCTGGCTGCCCAACAAGTGAACTTCAGATTCAACCCCCCCAGTGCCCCGCACTTTGGTGGCTGCTGGGAGAGGGAAATCCGATTACTGGAACAGGCCCTACAGACCACCTTGGGTGCTCAGACTGTAACAGAGGAGGTACTGCAGACTGTTCTCATTGAGATCGAGGGCATTCTAAACACCAAGACCTTGGGCTATGTTTCATCTGATATGGCTGATCCAGACCCAGTCACTCCTAAAGCTTGTTTTTTGCTTGCCGCGTCCGCGAGGTCCGTGCGGAAAAATTATGTAATTTTCACACCCACGCCCCCTCGAGCGGCCTTTCCGTGCGGAAAATTTCCGCTCCGCGCACCTCCACATTTTTCTAACCAACGCAGACGGAGCCGCGCGGAAAAACATGGCAGAGGGCCAGGACCTACTCGTAGCTGAAGTCTAGAAATACGTGCACTTAAACGATTCATCACACAGAGATCACCGTGGTAACCGGGTTATGAACTATTCATGGTGTGAAATTAAAACTAACTGCTGAAATGCTTTTATTCATTTTATTTATTAGTAAAATGCCGTGTTGTAAGTGGTGTAAACAATGGCAAACTTCTTCTCTAGTTTAGTACCAGAGTAGACCAGGTAGACGTGTGTTTGAGCTACACTGCCCCCTGCAGTTTGGAAGCAAAATTCTTCTTCACTAGTTTATTACTAGAGTAAACCAGGTAGACATGTGTTTGCGATACACTGCCCCCTGCTGTTTAGGAGCAGATGCCGCAGAAGAGTATAAATGCACACACGTTCTCTCGCGCGGATTTCCATGCAGCTGATTTCCACGTGGCTCGTTCGTGCGGAAAGTATATTCCAGCCTTAACACTCTATTGATGGGGCGGCCTGATGCAGCTCTTCCCCAGGTCATCTACCCTAAGTCAGAGATGCTCAGCAAGCGAAGATGGTGACACAGCCAAATATTGGCTGACCACTTCTAGCAACATTTCATCAAATAATCTCCCCAGTCTGCAGACTCGTCAAAAGTGGGCCACACACAATATTCGGTTTGGTCCGTGAGGTCAGAGGCGGTGAGCTAACGGAGGAAGGAGCTGAATTTTCGGATACCACCGTCGGGACCGAATATTCGTCACATGGGCAGTTGGGTGTTCTTTTGGGTTAGGACCTGTACAGTACGGCTGATGGTTGCAGTAATGAGGCAGATTTCCCCAGTAAATCTGGGGGCGGCTGTAAAAAGGATTTATTGCAGCATTCTTGTGAGCCAGGTTGCCTTCTCTCTCCTATATGAGTGACATGCTCACCCCTCATGACACCACAGCCAGCAGCCAATAGGATGTTACGGCTATTGGCAGTGTATTTGACTGTAGTGGAGAGGAGACCGAAGCTGTGGGAGATACAGAGCTGCACAGAATATGCAGGGTTGGAGTTGTGTGCATTCTTGAAACATGTGAGTTGTCAGCTATGATTGTTTGTGTAGAGTTCTTGTGCTGGAGTCAAAATGTTTAAGTACATTACAGGCTGTATCTCTGCTAGCTTGTGTATTTATTTAGATTGTTGAGCTAGGCTACAGAGCAGTTGTTTCATTGTTAAGAATTTGGTTTGTTCTCTTTGTAGAACCGCACATATAGCTTTCAACTTTGACTGAATGTGTTACATGTGAGGCAGTGCTCAATAAAGACATCGAACTAGAGTGGCATCTCCTCATGTTTCTGACTGAACACATTGCAGTGGAACAGCACAACGACCATCTCAACATTGGATGGTGATAAGATCTTGAAATCACTATAACACATAGTGTAATACTGGAAATAAGATATAGCTGAGTCTAAGAGAGATTTGGCATTCCTGGTCCACTTATCAAACAGATTTTTGTCCAGCACTGAAGTATCACTTTATATTTTACACAGACTTTTATTTCGATACACTGTTTCAAAACACAGCTCTGTCAGAGGCAGGTTCATGAGCCAAAGCATGGATGCAGAGAACAGACATGGAATTGCAAACTGCCCGTTCTGCCCAACATCAACACAGAGTGGCTGTACACAATCATTTCAATTTTGCTAAAATGGTTGTCTGGTATTTCCAAAGAATGTGTTCAAATACTATTGGATAAATGTCCCAATTATGTGTGTTTGTAATACTCACTTGTGGCTACTGGCAAGTGTGAGCTGAGTTGGCAAGTGCCGTGAGGGAAGGATGTCATACTTGTCGCCGACTTGCACACCATTAGAAAAGGGCTGCACAGACATACGAAAGTGAAGGGGGTAAATTATAGAAACACAAAGCAACAACTTCAAAATTTTATATCAACTGAGTTTGATGAATAGAAATAAAGTTGAATACAGTATGTTATGCATACTATATATATGTTATGCCAGTGTTCCTTCCTGATTCTGTAGTCAGAGGCTTGCAGTGAAGTAAGAACTTCACTGCAAGCCTCTGACTACAGAATCAGGAGCTAAGAAGCAGTTAGTGAACAAAGTCAGGATAATATACTGAAAGTGGATATAGCAATGCAACAGTCAGCAGCTGTGGCAACTCACTAAAAAATGATAATGTGGGTTCAAGATGCAAAAAAATTTAAAGTTTATATTAAAATTGATTGTTTCATCACTTTGTCAGGGCTAATCTATTGTTATTTACTATCACAAAAAAAGTATGTGTCAAGTTGTCCTTGTAAAATCAGTGCTGCTGAGACCAAATGCAACACAGCACATTATTATGTGAGGATTAGATCTTAATTATCTGTGTCAAACAGGAAAGACAATTTGTGAATCTGGTGCCAGATTAGCCAGCATGAAGCAAACACCCAAATATTTGTTTATAAATATAGTGGAGTGGAGTGACCCTCTAAAAAGACACACATTTGGTTTCCATACAACTGCTTGAGATGACAAAGCTACAATATGTATACTGCATTTATGGTATTTTATAGAAGTACCCCACTGAAATTAGTAGTATCAGTGGAAAATTCCAAAAACCCAGGACAAAATATTACCTTCAGTAACACTGGTTTAGAAATATACATGCAAATCGCACTTGCCTTTGAAATGAAGGTTGCATTTGTAGAAATGGAAGACGAAAGTATGAAAAAAACACTTCAACTTCCTAAGTACATCGTTCCAGAAATGACAATGCTTCTCTACACGCAGCATGAGGTACATTCTGATAAATAAAGATTCTCTAGATAGAGATTGGATATGTGCATGAGTGTATACACAGCACTCTCAACATTAAATGATGAAGCAGAGAGAGGGTGCAAATTATACATATGCTCAGCAGTTTTCTAGCTCTCACCCTGGGACATCCGGAGGCAGTCTCTGGACAATTTATGTATTGTATTGAATGGTGAGTTAAATTTTTGAGTTTCAGCTAAACCAAGGATTTCATTATTCAGCAGCGATTTTTATAATTATGCTCCATCTATTTATTCACTAGCGCTGCATAGTGGCTTGGTGGTTAGCACTATCGCCTCACAGCTAGAAGAGCCCCGGTTCGCGTCCTGGCCTTCCCGAGATCTTTCTGCATGGAGTTTGCATGTTCTCCCTGCGCATGCGTGGGTTTTCTCTGGGTACTCCAGCTTCCTCCCACAGTCTAAAATCATGCTGAGGTTAATTGGTGATTCTAAATTGTCCGTAGATGTGCATATCAGTGTGCTTGTTGGTCTCTTTATGTAGCCCTGTGACAGACTGGTGACCTGCGTTCACCCTAAGTCAGTTGGGATAGACTCCAGCCCCCTCGTGACACTAATGAGGATTAAGCGGTGTATATTGGACACGTTTAATCTTGAGTTGACTGTTTTTGGCTTTACAACTGTAATCCTTCCACACAGTACTTGTGCCTAAACAAGACTATTTACTTAAGTTTGTTTTAGTAGCAGACTAATCAGTCTGAGAAAAAAAACAACTCTGCCTCGCTGACTGTGGGGATTTTTATCTTCCTGTAATTGTTCAAAACCCTTCAGAAGTACATAACTTTCATGAATAATACAGACAAGTACAGTACAAGTTTAACTTTCTTTCAGTCATACTTTCACATGCCTTACTGAATACTAAATTTCATTCTAGTACACTACCTAACATTTTTGAAAGTCTGCAATCTATACAAAGAGCTGCAAAAATAACACTTTATATATTACAGAAATGCATGCATAATACATTTCACAAACGGCAGAAGGAAACCCACATGATGGCGATGGATGGTATCCATCACCTATTATGCTATTATAAGGAATTGCCAAAGCAACTCATTTTTTTTTTGGCATACAAGCAAGCTGTACATGTACAATTAGCATCACGTTGTTCTAGCTGTGAGGAGCTCTTTCTTTCCCAGTATGGCAGCAGAATCATGTGAATGTGAATCATTCAATGATTTTAAATAGGCATATTTTGGATTTGCCCCAAAGGCTGAAAAGCTCATCATTAGCAAAACCAACCTGTACTGTAAGACAGATGAACTACAGTAAAAGACAGTTCCAGGTTTTGAGCTGATGATCATGTTTCATGAAAAGCAGATTAGCAAAGCTGTTAAATACCAGTAATGTGTACACCAAACTGCAGATTCATCAGTCCAGTAAGTGGCGTCAAGTTCACTATATAGTCGCCATGTTAGTTTAACATATTGGTTCAGTATTTTGCTGAGGCTGATAGGGATGCCATTACTTTTGTAGGTATATTAGACAATTCAAATTTGGATCTGACAATTTCACTAGGAGAGAAGTTTAAGGATCACTAAGTGGTTCTTACTCTTTCTGAGAAGAATGTCCAAACCAAATATCATGATAATCCATTCAACAACTGTTGAGGCATTACATTTACAACTTCCTGTTAGTGAGTTAATAAATTAATAAAGGAATTACGCTTTTTTGCACACATCCAACCCATTGCTTTACCGTGAAATTGACATCTAATTCCTACCTTGGAGCTTTCTGAGTTTCTTGCTTCTTCGATTCTGTGATGAAACCTCCCAAATTCCCCAGATGGACAACTGAGTGGTCGTCCATTTAGGTGAGAGGGCCCAGCAGGTCCCAGCTGGAGCTCGTATTCTGCTCCAGTCCAGTGGGTGTCTGCCAAGTGGCTGTCTTTGGAACACCTTGTGTCAGGTGGTGTCTGGGAATCTGACAGCGCACTGGTAGAAGATGAGATAGAAGAGGACAAGGAAGAGGAACTGGGGAGCCAAGAGTGGCGGGATTCTGGTGGGATAGGAGGAGGACGCTCAGGGGGAGGAGGTGGAGGTGGGTCCCTCTGAGGAGGAGGTGGAGCTGGTAGAGGCTTGTCCTGCTTTCTGGACATGCCTGGTGAAGACTACAAAGTAACAAAGATACAGCTTGCTCAGTGGCTCCCTGAAATGTAAATGATCGAAATAATTTGACTTCTTAAATAATTAGTGCTGTCAAACGATTAAATTATTTTATCAGATTAATCACAGGGTTGCTGTGGATGAATTTCGATAAATCACAATTCAATATCATTCATTTTTAATCAATAAAAATCGAGTTTTACTTTGCATGCGCAAACATTTTCAAGAAAGAAAAAACATATATGCACGCAAGGTGTTTATTAAACACTTTTAAAGGTTCATGTTAGAATCCCCGACTAATGCATGCTTTGTGTTAATGTGGTACTTTAAGCTGGAAGTGCGTCGGTGAAAAGAAAACTCCTTCCTGCAGAGTGTACATATTACTGTAAGTCGGTCGACTGTTCCGTCTTGCGTTTTTTTATATTCAAATTTTCCACTGAGAGGGCCAATGTGCTGTTTAGTAGGGCCGATGCCGATTACAACATTTGGCAGAAAAAAATTTCCAAAACTGATTCATTGGCCGATTAATTAAAAAATATTGAATGAATAAAATAACTTCTTTTTTGATCCCTTAATGTTTACAACAACAAAGATATGAATTACAGGCAGAACATTTTACTATTTTAGAATACTTTGTCCGCAAGTATTTGTTTAACTTTAGAACAGAGAGGAATTTTCAAGTACAAAAACATGCAACAAAGCATTAAACCTTTGGGAAATTATATAACCTTAAAAAGAGTCAATCTATAAATGAGTTATGAAATACATCTTGTCTTGTACTTGTTGCTGCAAACTAGAGGTATGTTATTTATATGTATATATATATATATATATATATATATATATATATATATATATATATATACATATATACATATATATATATATATATGTGTGTGTGTGTGTGTGTGTGTGCTGTATATAAGCAACACAATGAGTGAAGTTACTGGCAAAACATTATTTATGCAGCCCTCTGATGCCCTTAAACGTTAAATCACATTTTCTCTACTCCATTACTTTCTTTGCCATGAAGTCATGACTCATATGAACCAAAATAAAAACCAGAGACGTCTTTCTCAGATGTCAACACGTCATCTATGACAGAGTTGCATTTTAAATATATTATGGTCGCAAGTAGTCTGACACTAATGTTACTCCGTAACAACACACACACTGAGTTGCTTTAACAGCCTGTGTCACTGTTTTATAGTATTTTCTGACAAAGTAAAACTAAGAGTGACATGACATCATGACAGTTGCTGAAGACAGACAGTAATGCTAATCATTTTCACTTTAACTGTTTCTCTTAACTGAAATGGGAGACATTTTGAGTCATTGTTAATTTCACAACATCGTTGTGAACTTACCTGTCGGCTCAGTCCACTCCTGTAATGTTGCCTGGCTGTAGCTTACTCCTGTACATTACTGGGAAGACAGCGGTGAGGACTGGGGATTGAATGGAGTCAGAGCTCCACATATTGGGCAAACGGCGCAAGGACATCATTATGTGTGACTCCGACGCTTAAACAGCATTTACTGTTTTATGAGAAATTAAGAATATATCTGCGTTTAATCAGCAAAATTAGGGCCGATGACAATTATTTTGAAAAGGGCTATAATCGGCCGATTTAATCAACCGATTATACCCTACTGATTGACCCTACTGATACCCTACTGATTAACAGTAGGGTCCTACTGTTTGCCGTCTTCCATGTGGAGTTGCTTGGTTCTGCCACTATCGGATCAACTGCCGACTATCACCGACTGCCGACTTACCGTTGCACATGCCTTTGCATGTGCAAAGTCTATGTGGACAAACTGCCCAAAATGTGTTGCCAGAGGCGTTTCAGGAATTTTGAGTCGTTCTGCGCTACAGATGCGTTTCATCAGATTAATCATGATAATGGATTAATCTGCGTTAACATGTTAATTTTGACAGCTCTATAAATATTAATGTTTTTAAGCCTTTCTGTAAAGCACTTTCTAAACATTGCATTAATATTTGTTTTAAATAATTATGTAACAAATCAGTAGTGCTCAATGATGTGATAGTGTGCCAGAAAATTCAGGTGACCCATTTTTAATGTTTATGCCTGGGGGATCCTGTGACTGACCTTTGGAGAGCTGGTGGGACTGGCAGATGGAGAGCGGACGGCACTTTTATGCATGAGGTCACGTCGTGGTGGGACAGGGGGGAGGCTGAGGTGCTGGACACAGTGGCTGGGGTCTCCCCCGTGGGCTTTCCTATGTTGGCTGACAGGTGAAGAGCTGGGAGACACTATGGGTGAGTTTTGGTGCTCGGTGCAATGCTGAGAGAAAAACAAAAAAATCTCTTAAATCTGTTTCTTATAATTTAGTACCCGCTAAGGTTATGTAATGTTGTAACAGAGGTTATGGGATCAAATTTCTCAGACTGCTAGTAAAAATTATGGACAAGCAAAAGACTTTTTTTTCACTTTTACCAGTAAAAGTTAAACATAAAATCAATTAAGCCAATTTCTTGTGTCTTGTAAGCACCAGAGGGGCTTTATGTTGATAGAAGGGATAGCCTTTTAGACAGATACCTATAGACAGACAGCTCATTTATTACATGTACTACCTCTTTGACCCCTTGATCAAAAAGACAATTCAGGATGGTTTGAAGTTACTCTGAATACACTTCACATTTGCCTTATTTTACTCTTTTTCTGTAGGGAATAACATTTTCTTTTGTTCTGGTACAAGCGCTGCTGGTTTTAAACTCTGGGCATATCAAGGTATTAGTAAAATTATTATTATTGGGCACCCAGATAGCTCAGCTGGCTGAGCGGGCAACTCATTAACAGGGGCTATAGTCCTGACACAGCAGTCATGGGTTTGAATCCAGCCATTTACTGCATGTCATTCCCCCACATACTACCCACGTTTCCTGTCAGAGCTCCACATATTGGGCAAACGGCGTATGAGCTATATTGTCCTATATAATGAAGGCAAAAAGGCCAAAAAATAACTTTAAAAAAGATTTTTACTTTTCCCATGCATCTTTATTTTCCAAACTTGTTTAGGTGGCACCAAATTCTTTTTAGACATTTTTGGTTAAAGAATATCATCTGCCAGTAGCAGAATTTTCTGCTTGCTCCAATTTAGCTTGTTTATTTATTTTTTAATTCTATCTCAGTCAACATCTAGCTATTTAATATGAATTATTATATACTCACATACCATTGGAGAGGTTTTCATTTCATGTTTTGATTGCTACTAGAGTTTTCAGATTCACACAAATAAAATGAACCTTTACAAACAGATGTTGTTACAGAATAACATATCTGTACAAAAAAAGTAAGGTATGGATTTTTTGTGGCAGAGGCAGAGTAAATCCTTCAACACGTGAGTAATCATGAAACACAAAAACATTACCTGGTATCGTGCACCTATTACAAACAACCAGAAGAAAATGGAAATCAAATATCTTTCAGCCCCTTCACTTACCCATGAATAGAACAACAGCTTGCACTGTAAGTCTTTACCTTCCTGATGTTAGCCAGTCCATTCATGACAAGACAGTCTTCTCGATCTTCGTCGTCATCCACATCCAACATTGGGCAGCTGTGCTGGTCCAAGAAGAAACACTTGGTGCCCTCATTTCGAGGGTCAAAGGGATCCACAATGATGGGCTCTGTGCCTTTAATCTCACAGCGACAGAAGGGGCATCCTTGGCCATCCGATTCCTTTATGAATAAGGAAGAAGTGTGCATGAAACAGATTATTTCATACACACATAGACACACATGTGGAGTGACATTGCTAACCCTTAAACATACATACATACACACACACACACACACACACACACACACACACACACACACACACACACACACACACACACACACACACACACACATATATATATATAGACCTATTATTTATATTTATATTTGATTAAAAATTTATATATTGAATAAAATGTTAAAAATTTCATTTCTTGAAAATACATATTTTTGCCTATGTGTCCAGACTTTAGGGACACCCTGTATATCACTTAGACTGTCAGGCTGGAAGACTGCTGCTGCAAACAACTGGGTTGCACATGCTTATTGGCTTTAGCACTGCCCTATATCTCACTCTCTGTCCCCCCATTCATGAAAGGCATAATCAATGGACACATGTTTGTGTAGATCACCTCAAGTGAAAGCTGTTTTTAAAACTGCACAACAATCATTGGCCATGTACATATTTCTGGGAGACAAATCATAAATAAATAAAATAAATAAATAAACGTAAAATATGCTTTGGTTTTCAGTGCATCTCTCTCTTCTAACTCAGACAATATTTACAGAGACCAAAGTAGACATGTGGTGTGGGACTTAACGAGGGACAGATCAAAGACGTGTGAAACTTAATCCTAATTAGAGTGGGAGGAGAGGGGAAGGACTGGGAGGCCAAATGTAAGAGAATTCAGAGGGTGAATGAAAAAGTTTTGTGGTCATAGACATGAAAGAAACTGTTCAGTTAGTAAAGACAAGCTTAATGAATCTGCTTCCTGGTGAGAGGAAGAAAATGTTCTTTGCTTAACTTCTGCTCTGAAATAGACAGAAAAGTTCAAAAACAGAGTGACAGTAACCCTTCCCACACCGATTTAATGATTTGCATGTTTTGTCTAGATGTTGACATTAAAACAGAATAAAATTTGGTTGAGTAGTGAAAGTTTTCAGATTGAGTAATTTGATCAGTTGGGAGTCTATTAACACAGAAGACAAAGTATGAGCTATATTAACATTTATTTGTAATATTTCTGTCAATGTGACAAATGTCAATATTCGCTCTCCTTTAGTTGGAAATGGGTCTCCAACATCTGCAGAAGAACTGCTGCTAAATGTTCCCCCAACCCCTACTGTGTCCATCTGCTGATTGCTGCTGACCAGTACAGTGGATTTGTTAAAATGCTTAGAGCTGATGGGAACTACAGTCAAGTATGACTTTATTTGTTCACACCTTTCATTATATAAATACACATTTTATCTGTCGTTAATATAAAGATATGATTCATTAAAACAAATGAATATATTAGTTTTGAAAGTATCCTCACTTTACTATTAGTGTACAACATTTGCACAGTACTGTATGCATAATGAAACCTGTCCTACAGTCTGCTAAAACATTCTGAATCCTCACTGCACTGATTCTGGATTAAACTAATAGCTATAATAAGGGAACCCTCACATGTTCCACACAGAGATCAAAAATAGTCATTAAAGAAAACAGGACGTGGAATTACATTGATCATCAGCCAGCTGTGAGTGAGGATGTCTGTTCCACCGCAGCTGACTAATACATAGAGGAAAGCACCACTGAGTCAATGGCCTGATTGGACTACTGCTGGGTTACTCACTATTACAATGTAGGAGGGCTCCCTCTCTCGCTGACACAGTCTTTAATGAATGTGGAAGGAAATACTTCATTTCTGAAGCACATGCACTGACGTATTTCACTGAGGTTGTGGGTAAGGCAGCATCACACTGAGTTGTCATAACAGGAAGAATGACAAACAAACGCTGGTAATGTGGGGGTGCTTGCTGAACGAAGAGCACACGACTGAACTCTGGAAAGACTGCACTCATTTAACAGACCTACAGTTATGTACAGGCGAAAGCCAGTTAGTCTGAATATGTCCTGGGAAACAAGCATCAGCTCAAACACTACTGCATGTACTCCAAGCCACTGCTCAAACATTTAAGGTTTTCTATAAACGGCCACCATTGCTGGTTTGAGAGAGGTGTGAAAGAAGCCATCCATGTCAAAGTGGAGAAGCCATCTCTGAACGGGGGGGTGGTGTGCGACATCATCTTTCGCCGATTTACAATCAGGACCTTTCAAAACTCTCCAAAAGAACTACTCAGCAGAATGACTCATGTGAAGTGGCTCATGCTAACAACCACCATTAGCGTAGGAGGGCTCAGTGAAACTCGCATTTCAACGACCCCCTTTGTCACTCCCTGGCTCCCAACGACCATCGTTGAGGAGCCAGATGGGCCTTGGCAATGGTTGTCGGAATGTGAATAGCACTGACCACACCTCACAGAGGTTATAAGCTGAGGCAACATCAACCACCACCAGAACTGAAGAAGCCTCTTGGATGAGAGGTGAAACGTCTTCAAGGAACTTTCTTAAAGTCCAGTTGGATTGATTTAAACAACTTTGGATAACCATGACCTGAATGAATGAGAAACTACACAGACACAAAGAGTTAAAATAAGGCCTGCTTTTGTAAAAGTATCAAGTGAATGCTAAATATTTTTGTCTATATCTACTTGAAATGAAATGAGTCTGAGAGCAAATGCACTTTCAGAATAGCCTTGAAGATGTGTTTTTGGAGCTTGCGCAGAGTGAATGTGTGCATGTCCTTGTCAGGGATAAATAACATCAGGGTCAGTACAGCATTAGTACAACAGAGATGTCCCACACAAAGCAAGGAGGCGAGATTAGGAACATATAATAATGGAGGTGGCGAGGAAGTCTCTGAGCACCATGCAAATGACTCATTAGGGAAAGGTAATTAGGTTACTGGCAGAGTGTCTGATATACAAGCAAGTGTATTGGCACATGGAATACAGCAATATAGGATAGTGAGCTGCAGGTGCACACACTACAAAAACAACCTACAACAAGAAACAGAGAAACACACAATGGAATATCAAACGCTGGAATATGTGTGCATACACTCTCAGTTTCCTCTTCTGCTATTGACTGACTTGTGAAAATTGGTTTAAGACAGATGCAAGGACACAGGCAGGAAGTGAGGGAGACAGAGATTTTTTCTTGAGATCTGAGTCCTTTAGTCTTTTCTCTCTTCTATGCAGATTCGTTCTGACAACAACAAAAACTGAAAATCTATAATCCCATATCGGTGAAAGCTAAAAATGTTCATATCTTCCCAAATGGACACAACAATGAGGCAAAGATGGGGGGGGAATTGACATAAACCTACAATCCCCCATGTACACATGCAGTAACTCCAGCAAACAATTTATTTCTGGAAAAGGGCTTCTGCAGAAAGGTTCATTACAATACCTGCCAGGCCGTAAGACATGAAGTACACATGAGGTGACCACAGGGTTCAATCTTGACATCTTTGTCATTCTCAGCACATATCTTGCAGAGCTGGAAGGTGGAGCCCATTTCACAGTACAGCTCATACTGCTCCTGTTAGGTGCGGCAAACTCCAGTTAGTCATTAAGTGATGCTCATATCAAACTATACATGAGAATAGATACAAACCTATACAGACAAATACATGCAGAATACATGAAGTAGAAATTTTTCACCATGGCCCTAATGACAAATTCGACTATGTTTTCAGGTACTTCCCAACACTAATTTTGAGCTATCCCATAACTGTTAATTATGATGGCCACTGTTCTTGTCAAACCCACTTGTGTCACTTTGATGTGATCATGAGGCATCGGCCCACATAAACCAGTGAGGTCAGGATTGTAACTGCGACCATCAGGGAACAAGTAGCTGTGAATTAGAAAAATAAAAAAACACTTAAAACACACAATAAGATATTCATTTTAAATATCTAAAAATGATGTGTTGTCCGCTGTGTGTTATGAAACTGATATATTATCAGATATACATTTTATTAAGAATCAGCTAGGAGCAGATGCTTCATGAAAGAATCTGAAGTGTTATAAAATAAAAGAATAAATGAGCCAGTAATACACCGCTCTCTGTATAGAATAATAGACTGAGCAGAATCTGTGTTCTGTTTAAAGTCAGTTTTTCAAATGAATTTCCAAATTTGGGTATAACCATCTCATGACTGGCAGCAGAGAGAATAACGTAAGTGAATTTCAGTTCCTCGGAGTTTCTATGGCCTCCCTACTGGACTAAAAACAGATATGCTTAAAACAGGAAGAAGACACTGTGTCTTTTGGATAGCTTCAACCTACTGCAATTGATGTTTGGAAAAGGTAAGATCCTGACCACTAAAAGAAAGGCAGCATCTCTGATTTGTCTAGGTCAGTCAGATTACAGTGGTTTTCAGAAAAGGCTAATACTTTCACAAAGCACTGTGCTGTGGTCTGCCAATAGACATTTAAAGACTATGCATCAGATGTGACAGACAAAGTTTGTCACATATCAATTGTACACAGTGAAGAGTTTAGGACAACTGGTCAATTTTCACACAGAGACTGACCTTGAGAGGAAGACAATATGTGAAACGTTACATACAATCCCTCTCTGTAGCCATCGATAAGAGCCTGGAACAGCGGTTTGTTGTGGGGAATGGTCTGAAGTATGTTGCAATCGTTGGTCACATAGCCGATGGCCCACTGGCCCAAACGTGTACAACTCAGTCTGAAGATGTAACTGTTAGAGAAAGAAAAAGGACAGACTTCCCTAATTCACACACACTGCAGAAAAACCTGAATAACAAACTTTAAAAACTAATCCTGTTTAAGCAATACGGTACAGAAGTTTTTAAATGTCAACTTCCTGTTGTCTTTTATCAAGAACATTCAAATAGATGTAAGTGCATGTTGTAAAACTAGTAACAATAAAAAGCTGTGTTTTAAATAAATGTAAAAACTACGGTTTAACACCCTAATTTATTTTGACTAGTCATTAGCAAGATTCTCATTAACACTTTTCGCTCAACCACATATATAATATTTATATAATCATATCAGGCCTTCAAAAATACTCAAATTTGGGGAGGTCACGTGATGCAGCGAAGCTCAGTAGACGCTTGTCCCGGAGCTCTTCATGTACACTCGGTTTAAACTTATAAAAAATATCCACTTGTAGTATCTGACTTGAGATGTGTTGCTTATCAGAATAGAATGTGTTTTTCTGCTGAAGGAACTCAATGCTGTGTTTAGATGGGAGTCCTTATGACTAGGAGGATGACCTCTGGGGCTCTTTGGGTGCCACAGGGACCCTTATGGCTCTTTGGGTGCCACATGTCTAGGGGGTTGATCAATATGGGTCTTGTTTTTTTGACCAGATGTCTTCTAAACAGGAAACATATGTTGTGACCTCATACTTGTCCAAAACATATATAAGTGATCTCCGGTTGTTGTTCTGGGAGGATCATTTGGTGGAGTCGCTCCAGGCAATTTCTGTCTGATCGATGCTGTTCTTCCTTAAAATAAAACTTATTAAGTAAGTAACAGACATTTCATCTTCACCTGCACATCATGGACATTTGAGAAACCCGACACACTTAACCTCCAGTTTCATCTAGAAGTTGCAACAAGGACTTGAGACCTATAAATAAAGCTCACAATTTGTCTACTGACCAATTTCCAGCTGGGGAAGCTACAACACCTGAAGCAAGCGACAAAGGCAACATGGTGGCTAGCAGGCAACATGAGGCAGAGGGAAGCTCACTCATACTACAAGAGATAAAACGTGGTAATGAAGCCCTTTCACAAAAGCTTGACTTTAAAACTGCTGAAATCAGCCAGTCTATTTCTTAAAACAGTGATAGATGGGATGTGCTCTCATATTGCTGAAGCAGAGGTACGAATTACCACGGCGGAGTATAAGCTAACACAGCTAGATACCCAGGTCCTTCGGCTAAGTAAACAGAAGGACTTCCTGATGGATAAAGTTGACCAACTGGAGAATCATAGCCGCATAGCATTTTGCTGAGCCCCTGATTATTGAACGAGCGCACCAGTCCCCGGCATCCTGCCCCCTGGCAGACCAGCGACCCAGACCCATCCTCATCCGTCTGCTGAAGTACCCGGATCGAGATAAAATTCTATGCATCTCTGCCAAGCTATCCAAAGAGAAAGGGGGGCCCGTCATGTACAATGGGAACCCGGTGCTGTTTTTCCCGGACCTGAGTGCGAGTCAGGTGAAGCGCAGGAAGGAATACAACCATGTCAAGAAGGAGCTACACATGAGGAAACATCCATTCAGCCTTCTCCATTCAGCGATATTGAGAGTCACCCTGCCCAATGGAAAGAAGAAATTCTTCAAAACACCCGAGAATGCAGCTTCTTTTCTCCAAGATTTTCCAGGAGGCACCAACAACTGATGCCGATCCTCACCTGCATCACAGCCTCTCGGGGCGTGAAGAGGAGAGCGGCAGGCCCGCTTTGATCTTCACAAACTATTTGCTGAATCTCTGTAAGTGCAGTATGGGGGCATTATTGTAGCAAAACTATTTGTCAATGCAAATGGAGAGTTGTCTGTCTGTATTTTAATCTGTGTGTCCAAAGTGAGATTTGTCAATGTGTAAAAGAATTTGTCGATATGAACTGAGATTTGTCAATGCGAGCCGGAATCTGCAAAAGTCGTCTCAAAATTTGTCTGTTTGTAATTAGGTTTTCAAATGTGTAAAAAAAATCTGCTAATCTGTATTAAAATTTGTACATGTAATAAGATTTGTCCATGTGTAAAAAGAGTTGTCCATGTGTACAAAGATATTCATAGTTGAAAAGTTTACGTATTCGGCTACACAACTGCTGCAAATACAGACAAATCACCAGTTACGAGTCCAGCGGCTTCACAATTGGCTATTTTTTTACACGACATTTGCTACACTTCTGCCGTGAGAGGGATTCGTATCTGAAAGGTCAGGGTTTCTGCTTCCTGAGCTCAGGCTCACAGGCTCACAGGCTCGTTCAGGCTCGGAGTCATGACTGAACGAATTCACTCCGGACTCACTTTTAACTCTGGACGGATTCCATCTGGTCAGAGCGGACGGGAACGCAAGGGAGAGTGGTAAGAGAAAGGGTGGGGGCCTCGCGATGTATGTGAATGAGAGATGGTGTAATGCTGGACACATTAGCATTAAAGAGCAGCTCTGCACTAAGGATGTAGAATTACTGGCGGTCAGTCTGCGTCCGTTCTATCTGCCCCGGGAGTATTCACATGTAATAGCCATTACTGTGTACATCCCTCCCTCGGCTGATGCGGCTGCAGCCTGTGAACTCATCCACAGTGTAGTGTCCCAGCTGCAAACATCTCACCCTCAGTCTCTTATCATCATCTCAGGAGACTTTAATCATGCATCGCTCTCTGCCATTCTCCCCACGTTCACCCAGTACGTGACCTGCCATACCAGAGACAATAAAACCCTGGACCTGCTGTATGCAAACATCAAGGATGCATACAGCTCCTCCCCCCTCCCCCCGCTGGGCCGCTCAGATCACAACCTGGTGAGACTGCAGCCCATTTACTTACCTATGGTGAAGAAACAACCCCCCACCATCAGGTATGTGAAGAAGTGGTCTGACGAGGCCACTGAGGCGCTGCAGGACTGCTTTGAGACCACAGACTGGGATGTGCTGTGTGGTTCACACGGGTAGGACATTGATTCACTGACTGACACTATCACGGACTACATTAAATTCTGTGCAGAGAACATCGTACCAACCAGGAAAGTACGGTGCTTCTCTAACAGCAAACCCTGGGTGTCCCTGGAACTGAAGGCCCTGCTGAAGGAGAAGAGGAGGGTTTTTGGATCTGGGGACAAAGAGGAGCTGAGGAGGGTGCAGAAGGAGATAAAGAAGAAGATCAAGGCGGACAAGGCCAGCTACAGAACCAAGATGGAATCTCACCTGCAGGAAAATAACACAAGGGAGGTCTGGAGAGACCTGAGATCCATCTCTGGTTACAGCAGAGGCCATGAGAGGGGAGCTGCAGCAGGAGGCCAGGAGTGGGCCAATGAGCTGAATCTGTTCTTTAACAGATTTGACTCTGCTCCCACTCCTCCCCCCTCTCACCAAAGCACCGACCAGCCAGCTCCTTCTTCACACCTCAGCTCTCTACCACCACCACCACCAACAGCACCCCTCCTCCCATCCCCGTCTTCTACCACCTCCAGACTCCACATACAGCCCCATCACCCCTCCTCGTCTCACCCCCCACCACCACCATCACCCCTCCCCCTGCCACCCTCCTCCACCACCCCCTGCCTCTCCATTAACTTAACAGCTGGTCAGGTGAGAAGTGAGCTTAACAAGATCAAAACCAGGAAAGCTGCAGGTCCTGATGGAATCAGCTCCAGACTCCTTAAAGACTGTGCAGACCAGCTCTGTCAGGTGCTGCTGCACATCTTTAACCTGAGCCTGATTCTGGAGAGGGTTCCTCTGTTATGGAAGACTTCCTGCCTGGTTCCTGTCTCTAAGACCAGGAACCCCAGGGAGCCTAACCACTTCAGACCTGTGGCCCTCACTTCTCACCTGATGAAGACCATGGAGAGGATCGTCCTCATGAACCTCCGTCCCCAGGTGAGCCAGTATCTGGATCCACTGCAGTTCGCCTACCAACCGAACACTGGAGTGGATGATGCAGTGGTCTACCTGCTGCACAGATCGCTGACTCACCTGGAGAACCCCAGCAGCACTGTGAGGGTCATGTTCTTTGACTTCTCCAGTGCTTTCAACACAATCCAGCCTTCTCTGCTCAGGGTGAAGCTTGAGGGAGCAGGAGTAGACTGTCACCTGGCTGTTTGGACCATCGACTACCTCACCAACAGACCACAGTACGTGAGGCTTCAGGACTGTGTGTCTGATGTGGTAGTCAGCAGCATGGGGGCCCCACAGGGGACAGTGCTCTCCCCCTTTCTCTTTACCCTGTACACATCGGACTTCCACTACAACTCTGGGAACTGTCACCTCCAGAAGTTCTCCAATGATACAGCCATTGTTGGGTGTGTATCTGAAGGGGACGAGCGGGAGTACAGGACGGTCATCTCTGACTTTGTTGACTGGTGTGAGCGAAACCATCTGCAGCTCAATGCCGGTAAGACGAAGGAGATGATCGTGGACTTCAGCAGGAGGACGACACCCCAGACTGCACCGGTGAACATCCAGGGTTTGGACATTGAGATGGTGGACACATACACCTGGGTGTTCACCTCAACAATAAACTGGACTGGTCACACAATACAGAGGTTCTGTACAAGAAGGGCCAAAGTCGTCTCCACCTGCTGAGGAGACTGAGATCCTTTGGAGTGTGCAGGACTCTGCTCAGGACATTTTACGACTCTGTGGTAGCGTCTGCTATCTTCTATGCAGTGGTCTGCTGGGGAGCAGGGAGCACTGAAAGGGACAGAGAGAGACTGAACAGACTGGTCAGGAGGGCCGGTTCTGTCCTGGACTGTTCCCTGGACTCCATAGAGGAGGTGGGTGAGAGGAGCATGTTGGCAAAGCTCACATCCATCATGAACAATCCCTCTCACCCACTGCATGACACTGTGGGGTCTTTAAGCAGCTCCTTCAGCAGCAGACTGAGACATCCACCCTGCAAGAAGGAGCGTTATCGCAGGTCCTTCATCCCATCTGCTATAAGACTGTACAACATCAGCATCACTGGCTGATGTTAACAAAATGCATTCATATCATTACCACCCCAAACCATAAAATTTGCACAGCAATTCTTGTATTGCACATCTTTGCACTTTTAAACTTTATTTTTTTTAAGCCACTTTATACTACATTGTCTTACAGTGTGTCAATACTGTACCATTTCATCCTCATCTCTCACCCCTGTATATATTGTAAATATTATTACTACTGTTCTATTATTATTTTATTCATATCACTACGTCTATTGCTACATAAGCTGCTGTAACAATGTAAATTTCCCCTGGCGTGGGGAGAAATAAAGGACTTATCTTATATTCTATCTTATCTTATGCTGGCTGCATTCCGCTCTGCTGCCCTGTACCTCAGTAGTTGAGCAGAGGACTCTCTGTCCTGCCCACATTTACAGGCTTCTCCTGTTTACCGACAGTGCTGCTAACAACGTTAGCATCTAAAAGTGAAGATAAATTCTACAGGTAAGTGTTAAAGTAATCTTAGTAACTAGTTCTCTTCTCCACATCTGGACAATGTTATATATATAAAGCAGTGATTTACACTACTGTGGCTGAAGTTACTGTAAATTAACATCAGATTGTAATCTCTGATGTAAACATGTTCTAACATAGGATTTTAAAGTTGTTCTGTAAATCTCAGGCTACGTTTCCTGACTTAGTGTACACACTGATGCTAAATCAGGTTAGTCAGCGTCATAAATTTGTTAACTGTTAGCTTTAGCTAAGTGTCCTGCAGGTCACAGCGGATCAGCCATAATGGATCAATAACTGCTGTCTCGAAGTGCTGTTGGTTAATGATCAGCAGATATAAATTAATCTACGTTAACGTTCCTCCACGGAACTCTGTTACTGATTAATGTTAATCTCTCAGTTCAGTTCTGAGTTATCTCTGTTCTTTGCTTCAGACTGTTTTTTTAACAGCTTCTGTTATCTGAAACTTCAGTTGAAATGATTCTTTCAGAAACATTAGAGTTTTAACCTCCTTCACACTGGAAAACAGAGTGGACTGATAGCTACTTTCTGCTGCTATTTAATGTAAAACAGAACAGCAGTTTTTTCTGTGTAAGTGTATGGTCAGATAACTGTGTGGAGCTCATGTTAATGCTAATGATACATTAGAATAAAAAAATAACCTTTATTATCTGAGGCAACAAAATGTTATCTGGCCTCAACCAGGACAACAAACGTTTCCATAAGATTAAAAAATAGGACAAAAAAACTCTATTGTGTTCCATTCAAATCCTGATGTGTTCACTCTGATATTTAATGTTCCAGCAGTTGGAATGAAAGAACCTTGGACATCTTTTCCTCACTCTTAGTGTCTTTTCCTTCCAGTCTTGGTCTGGATCATTGGGAACATCTAGTCTGATGGACTGAGAGCTACAGAGAACATGAACAGCCAGCTGTGGTTGTCTGAGATGAAGAGTTTTCTCTCCTTCATCACTGTGAGGAAGAGCAGCACTGATGTCCTCCTCATCGTTCCAGTAATAACAATAATGCTGCAGATTCAGCTCCTCTCTTCAGAATACAACTTGCCTTGTGACTGTTCAGTTTTTATACATCACTGTAAGCAACACATTATTCATTTCATCCATTTATTTCATGTGTTCACACATCTTTACAGTTCACAATTGTTAAATAATGTATTTTTAAATGTAGAATAAAGGTAATAATGAAGCTCTTAACCTGAATGTGTTGATGTTTTAATGCTGCATATCTGCTATAGATAACATGAACTTTTTATATTGTATTTATGCTACAACAGCAGAGATGAAGTTAAAGGTGATAAATTGAACCCATGAATACTAAGAACAGAGAATAATAAACTGCTGAAAGAGTTGGTCTGTCCTTCTGTAAATGAAAGCAAGACAGGAAGTGGTTCACTGAGGATGTTGTCCATTCAGTCTCCTTCTTCACATCAAGATGAGGTTTTCCTCCTGTTGGCTTCACTCAGAAGATCCTCACAGTGAAAATGAGACACCTGAGATGAAGACAGATGTCACAGTATCAACATCAACAGCAGAGGTTCATTTTAAAGTGTCCCTGGAAAGATTTCCTATTTCATATAGTTTTCCAGGCACTGAAAGACAGAAAGGCCTGTAGTCACTTTAGCTTTAGGGGAGAGGATTTTATTCTTCAGCTTATATGTGCTGTAATGTAAATATAATAACTGTAGTGTTCATCATTACTTTGGACATATTCTGGGAGGTTATTTTTCTAATCTGCACTAAGATGTACTACAACATGTGAATCAGTCATTAAACAACGTTAACCATTAGAGAGCAGATTTACTGTTTTCTCCAGTTTAACTTCAGAGACTCAGCAGATATTGAGGACTACTGACAACTCAGAACCTTAACCTTACTGTTTTAATCACATTTAGGTTTTCTAAACGTTACATTAATGTGAACCAGCGTCTCCACTGACAGTTTTATTAACTAAATGTACCACATTACACGAACACAACACACTTCAGCTGTTTACATGACACACAACACAAACATTGTTAGATTAATGCTATGTTAGCTTTAATCAAGCTATGACTGAGCAGCTAGCTCGGTTAGCATCGCTAATTCACATTAAAGCTAATATTTACTGGATGCTAACTTTCTTCTCTGGTCAACACACACTGAAATAAACTCCACCAACATCTGGAGTGTATGGCACAAATTAATCTGACGCTAAAGTTGCATACAAAGTGCATTAAAAGCGGCACAGAGAAGAAAATAAACATTTACTTACTGAACTATCAGAGTCCTTTCAGTGTCTGCTGGTCGGATCAGCCGAAGGTAGAAAACTAGTTAAAACAAGCCAACAGGCAGAAAATGTCAGGGTGGCTGCTGCCAGGCCGAGTTAGTGCCCTCCTCCTTCCTCCTGCCTTTTAAGGCAGCCCAGCAACACAGGAGCAGCAACAGGTGTTTCCCATCACCTATAATCAGCCAGTCCTGCAGAGTGCGGCCAATCAAGCCTCATCTGGTTCACAATTTAAGCAGACACGACCCAGCTCTCAGTGCCGGAGCGTAAAACAAAAGGAAGACAGAGAAGGAACGACGTGTCCCGGCTGGACCTTCCCCCGTTCCTGCCATGTGTGCTGTCGGCACTGGACTCTGGACCTTCCGAGCCAAGGAGACACCCACCTGAACCGACTCCCCCCCTTCTGGTATCGTTTGCCACTCACCTGTTGCTGCTCTCCCCAGGCTGCCACTGCTGTTAACCGGCCAGAGCATCCCAAGTAGTACCTGCGTGTAATTAGTCCTAGTTATTGTTCTTGTTACAGAAGCTCCGTAGTGTGACGACTTCAGTCTTTATTCCCCCCTTCGTTACCTTCATAAAGCGAGCCTTAAGTTTAGTTACCCTTTTGAATAGACGCTTCCCGCCTAGGAGATACCTACCGCGAGTTGGTCAGAGTTTTTGTAGCGTTTCAGTTCCGCCCGGCCCTTAGGTGCCGCTGCAGGCTCCAGAGCTTAGTACGTTATACGTTTTGTTTGCCTTGACTTCTGTTGTTGTCCCAGAGGACATAGTAAATAAATCTAAGTTACACTCCATTCCCGACTGTTCATTTCCTGCGCCTGAGCTCTCACTGAACCCCACGTGACAGAAAAACTGTCTGTGGAAAATGTTCTGCTGCTCCACCGATAAATAAAGCAACAGTTATTACACCAGAATTAATCCAAACGAGGAGAGTGAGAGAGTCTGGGCTGCCTCCTCCAGATGACCTGTCAATCATTCCAGACCGGACTGTCAATCAATTAGCCCCGCCCCCTGGCTTGCAAAACTTTAACGCTCTATAAAAAATTCAGTATTGATTTATTTTAAGATCGGCCACTTGAACTCTCGTTTTGACCATGAAAACTAACAAAAAAAAAGTTTATATACAGTCTGTGCACCGTACTCTGTTTGGCTCCACACTTGCTGATGTGACCACTTCCGGTCTCAGAAAATGAAAAAACTGACCTTTTTTCGTTTCTCTCTCACTGATTTTACTTTCTTGTTATTCTAAATATAAAATGAAAATCAAAGCATTTTTTAAATTTCGTATACCTCTTTTTGATCATGACAAGGAAAAAACGCCTTGTATTTCAATTTAAATGTTTGTATTTTAAAACAAAAATCAAATAACCACTTGTTTTTTGTTTTTCAATACTCGTTATAGAACGGAAAATCCAATTGCCAAAATAGACACGGACTGAGGAACATTAGAATCTTGATAGCCCATTTACTCCAAAGGAAACTGAAACAGCCACAACTTCTCTACAGTCCAACAAGTCACTGGGAGAGGATGGTTCCCCCCAGAATTCTATAACGAATTTAAGGATTTACTCATTCCTCTCCTTATGGATATAATTAATCTAGCCTCTAAAACTCAAGACCTCCCAGATTCCTTCTCAATGGCTAGAATTACTGTAATCCAACCCCGCCCCCCAAAAAAACCAAAAACAAAGACACGTTAAAATGCTCTTCTTTTCGACTTATCTCACTGTTGAATTCAGATTATAAATTGATTTGTGAAGCTCTTGCCAATAGACTCAGTAAATACTTATCCAAATTGATCAATCCAGACCAGACTGGGTTTATCCCAAAGAGATCCTCTGCCAGTAATTTGTGTAGTTTATTTAACATCATCCACTTGGCAACTTCCATGAAGGAGCCTAGTATAGCCATTACTTTGGATGCCGAAAAGACCTTTGACAGGCTTGAGTGGCCTTATTTGTTCAGGGTTTTGGCTAAATTTGGATTTGGTGCTTTCTTTTTTAACTGGATTAGTACTCTTTTTAAAAAAAATAAAAAAAAACCCAGGCCAGAATAGTCACCAATGGACAGATGTCCACTGCCTTTTCATTGAGTACATCTAGTAGACAGGGTTGCCCCCTTTCTCCTCTGCTCTTCATTCTTGCCATTGAGCCTTTGGCAGAGGCAATCAGAAAAGATGCAGACATAAAAGGCTTTAAAGTGGGACCTACAACCCACAAAATTAATCTTCTGGCAGATGATATAATTCTTTATCTGACAAACCCATTTGATTCCCTTGCTAAATTACAGACACTCCTGGATACTTTTGGGACTGTTTTAGGATATAAGGTAAATTGCGAAAAAAAAAAAGTGAAATTATCCCACTGACAAAATTTGACTATTTTGAATATCAGCAAAGAAGTCCATTCAAATGGGCCCCAAACGGGGTGAGATACCTTGGAATCATGGTTGATAATAATCTTAAAAACTTGTATAAACTTAATTACCCTGCACTGGTTAATGAAATAATAATGGATTTGCAGAAATGGACAAGTTTGCCTAATCACCCTGATTGGTCAAATAAATTGTGTTAAAATGAATATATTACCACAATTACAGTACCTTTTCCAGTCCTTGCCTATTCCAGTACCACAGAGTTTCTTTAAAACACTCAATAAACATATTTGACAGTTCATATGGAATGGTAAGACTCCAAGGTTTCTGTGGAGAAACTTACATGGGATTATAAACTGGGCAGTCTTCGACTGCCTAGTTTGAAAAACTGTTATTTGGCTGCCCAAATGTGACTTTTATCTTTTCTTTTTGAGAAACAGTGTTCCCTCCGGGCCTGTATTGGAATGTATGCATTTAAGGAGACTGTGCCTGGTGATTTCCTTTATAAATGAACCCCAAGGACTATAACCACTAGAACTAATAATCCTGTTTTGACACATTTTATCAAAATATGGTATGAGGTCTGCAAATGTATTGGATGAGAAACTAGTCTCTCACCCAGAACACCTCTGAGACAGAACGATCTCATACCCATGACTCTGGATAACAGGATTTTGGAACTGTGGCACCAGAAAGGAATTCACTACTTGGAAGACTGTTATGATAACGGTTCCCCGATGTCTTTTGAGGATCTGAGGAGGAAATATGACCTGTCCAGCAAAAAATTTTTCTTGTTATCTGCAACTAAGATCCTTTCTAAAAGCAACTTTGGGACCTGAAATGACTTTGCCTGTGCTCAGTGATATAGAAAAACTGGTTCATGAGGGAAATGTACCTCAGTTCATCTCAAAAATGTATGTTCTATTGATGGAGGGAACTTCAAAATTAGGGTTGCATAAATCTAGGGAGAGATGGGAGTCTGACTTGAATATGACGATTGATGCAGAGCTTTGGTCAGAGTTGTGCCAAAAAAGTTTGTCGGCCACCACTAATGCAAGATACAGATTAATCCATTCTAACTTTCTTCACCAACTCTATGTTACGCCACAGAGATTGCATAAATATAAGCCTGAGCTATCAGACACATGCTTTAGATGTGGTACAGAGGAGGGCTCTTTTTTGCATTGCACCTGGTCATGTGCGAAGCTTAGTACTTTTTGGCACAATTTTAGTGACATTATGACAAAACTTGCAGGATTTGCCTTCCCATTGGCTCCACAAATTTGCCTACTGGGAAACTGTACAACTATTAAAGCTCCCAGAAGAGATTTTTTGAGACAGCTTTGTGCACTGCCAAGAAGTGTATAGCGGTGACATGGAAGTCTGACTCTCATCTCCCTATATCTAGATGGTTAATGGAAATGAACAGCTGCATCCCACTTGAAAAATTATGCACACTCTGAGAAAGGAATATAACAGCTTTCTGAAGATTTGGCAGTCCTATTTGACCTTCACTGATATTTTGCCAACACCTTTATCAGATTTATAAAAACGATACCAAATTGATACATCACAAGTCGACTGTAGAAGCCAGGACACTTATCTTAGGTTCTTTTCATTTATCTATTTTTCATTACTTTAACTATTACCTACTCGTTTTGAGTTAGGTACTCTTTTAGTTTCCATGTGTATGGTGGGTGGGGGGTATTCTGTAATCAGTATTTTGTGTATGTTTTGTTAAATTGGAAAATTTGAAAATAAAATATTCCAAAAAAAAACAACTCAAATTTGTTTGTCCTGGCACAAATAAATATACCAATGCCACACGCAGCAAAATTTAAAAATTTGACTTTGAACCCAAATTATATTTAATTACATATGTAAAGCACACTGAGTTTACCTGCAATGAAATATGCGATATAAAAAAATATATTTTTTATATTGCTCAGCTTCACCTTAGTTAGTTTGCAATTACCATTCCAAATTGGCCTTCATACAACATCAAAACCCAGTAGGAAAACACAATAACATTCTCTGCAGGGCTCCACATTAAGTTTTTACATTAATTGCACTGATGCAACTTAATTTTTCACTGACATGCACCAGCACATAATATAGGTGCAGCCAAAATTTTTTCAGAGAGAAGTAAAACATTTTAGTTATCTCCTTTTTCTTAGATCTAATACACTCCCAATCAAAATCTTAAGACCAGTTTAAAAATGGCAAGAAACTGCATTTTGCACTGGTGGATCTTAAGAAGGTTCTCGATGGAGCTTCAAAATGCAAAAAGAAGAAATGGGAGCGAGAGAAAAAAAATTGGAGCAGGCAATTCATTGAAAACTGTAACTCAAACACAAAAGTTTGGATTCCATGTCATTTAGTGTCTGGTATTCACACTGCCATGACCTTCTGATGGCAAAGGCAAAAAAGCTTTCTGCCTCTGAAAGTGATAGGATTGTTCAGCTGCATAAGCAAGGCCTCTTGCAACACGCCATCGCTGCTAAGCTTGGATACAGTAAAACAGTCATTTTGAATTTCTTAAAACAATTTCACCAGCACTGAGCTGGAGGATCCGATTGGCTGTCCATTAAGACATGGGACAATCCTCGACCCAAATTAACCCTTTATGCGCCACAGTTTTTTCAATAAAATATTCAGTTTTGATATCACTGTTTCAAAAGGTTGTAACTTGAAAATGATTAGAGATAAAGGCATACTGTAAATGAGTAAAATCATCAGTATGATCCAAAGTTTGTGATGGGAGTAAATTCACTCATCTAATTTGCATATTATGATGTCACCAGGCGGTGGACATATGGATTACATAACTTTTACAGATGTTTATCGATCAAGATGGCATTGCTTGGCTCAGAATTTGTCAGATCCCTGTCTCCACAATACCCAACGGGCTCATCAAAATGTCTGATCCACTTGTGATACTGTTCCTCATCTCTCAAGCAAACCCAGCAATCATTATCGTCATTTACAGCAGGGCCGTGAACACCACTGCGGCCACCGCTGCTATTATCAGTGCATTTTCTCCCACGGCTTCTCCCGCATCTGCTGCTATTTCCACGTTTTTTCGCATCCCCGCTACCCACCTCACCATTAGTGGTGTTTTGACCACCCCTGCTACACCCACCACATCCTGTCCTGCCACCCCAGACATGGTGAAGCCAAGCATTGGCTCCAGTATGTGCTGCTTGTGGACTGTCATGACGCACGGACTCTGCTGCCGTTACGCACAGATGCAGCGTCACTTTCTGTCTCACTGGACGACTGAACATCTTCATCAGAGGGTGAATATGCCTCTTCAGAATCTGAGTCAGCCATTACTTGACGAAGTAGTTTGTCAACGGTGATCAAACCTCTCGGCAACCCTAAAGGGGTTAAAGGCCCTTACTGGAGCTGACTGCAGCCCAATAACTATTAAACGGCATTTGTGAGGGAAGGGCTGAAAAAACAAAAAATGTCTTCAATGTTCACATCTGCTTCAACACCACAAAACTGCCCGTTTGGACTTTGCAAGGAGCACCAAACATGGGACATTGAAGGTGGAAGGGGCACCATCATGATCTGGGGTGCTTTTTCCTTCAGTGGAACAATGGAGCTTCAGGTTGTACAGGGGCATCAAATGGCGGCTGGCTATGAGGAGATGTTGCAGCAGGCATCCCTCATGACTGAGGGTCTCGTCCATGCAGTAATGTCTGGGTCTTTCAACAGGACAATGCTGCAGTTCACAACGCCAGCCTGGAAAAGGACTTCTTCCTGGAAAATAACACCACTCTTTTGGACCATCCTGTGCATTTCCCTGATCTAAATCAAATTGAGAACATTTGGGGATAGATGGCAAGGGAAGTCTACAAAAATGGACATCAGTTCCAGACAGTGGATGCCATTTGTGAAGCCATCTTCACCACTTGGAGCAACGTTCCCACCAGCCTCCTGGAAACACTCGCATCAAGCATGCCTAAACAAATTTTTGAAGTGATCCACAAGAACAGTGGAGCTACTCATTACTGAGTTCTTTTTTGACACTTATGTGTCTGCTTTGAGGGGGTTTTCTAGGTTTTTGGAGCTAGAGTCTTAAACTTTTGATCAGCTGATGAACAGCCCGTTTCAGTTTGTTTTCGATAAATTAAATTGCTCACTCAATTTTTTTCTTGCTCCCATTTCTTCTTGTCATATTTTGAAGCTCTACTTGGAACCTTCTTAAGATCCAACAGTGCAAAATGCAATTTCTTGTAATTTTTCAACTGGTCTTAAGATTTTGATTGGGAGTGTATACATAAATAATTACTAGGGCTGGGACTTTAACGTGTTAATTTCAATAAATTAATTACAGAAAAATAACGCTTTAAAAAATAATGAATTTAATTGCACTGTTCTCACTTCCCTTATTTCTGGCACACCAGTAACACTGATGAACACTCCAGCCCAGCATCAACATCTTGAGGGTGGATAGGTCTGGCACACTGTTTAACTGGCGTTTCAATGCTTAACTTGATATGGTGCTTTACTTTGTCAGTGTGGCCAAAATCCAAGACATTGCTGAGCAAATACTTCAGGTATTGCATAAAGTTTGTTGATGATGTTCTCTTTCCATTTCGAGGGCAAAGGTGAATCAGCAAAGTCAAAACTTACACTGGAAGGTTTTGTGAGTTCTGATGGCTGAGACACAGATTGCTGGTGATTAATGGCACTCTATATTGCACTCACATTGGCTAACACCGTCTCTTGAAACTAAAGCCGCATTTCCATGAGGAGCTATTCAGTTCGACTCAACACTCGTCTTGGTTTATGAGGTTTTCCATTACGACTAGTACCTAGTACCAGGTACTATTTTTAGTACCTACTCGGCTGGGGTTCCAAGTGAGCTGAGTCGAGCCGATAATGTGACGTCTGCAGAGTGCAGGCCACTGATTGGACAGGGAGTGACGACACGCGAGAGCGACTCCTGCACGAAAACCAAACCCAACATTTAAAGAAAAAACAAACAAACAAAAAAACTGTCAACAGCAATGGTGCGCATTGCTCTTCATGGAACTCTGTTCTTCAAAATGCGAATTTGGCAACCAGACCTGTACCGTGGGCAAATGAAGAGGTCGAGACTTTTCTGTCTTTGGTGGCCGATCAAAGAATACAGAGGGAGCTGGACGGTGCGACTCGCAATGAGAAAGTTTATCAGGAGGTCTCGAGTGGATGGCCGCCCACGGATACAGTAGGAAGTAGAGATCAACCGATTATCAGTCGGACCGATTATCAGTCAGGCCGATTATCGGCGCCGATATTTGGAAATTTGACGTATATCGGCCTTTTTTTAATTCGACGGGCCGATATGAAGAAATCAATTTAACACTGGGTTATTTCGGCTCAGATGCAGCCGCGCCTCTCTCTCTCCTGGCTTCTGTCTCCAGCACTATCCACTCCATGCCCTCTGATTGCCTCTGAAGCAGAAGCTGCCTCACACACACACTGCAGAGGAAAAATTTTCTCGTGTGAGAAGCTCCAGAGAGAAAACACGTGTCAAAGGTAAATGCAGAAAACTCTTCAAAAATTGTAATAAACATCTCAGTTCTCTACATCTCACAACTACTACTAATGTTACAGTGAGCAGTGGAATAACGTAAGAGCGGAGTAAACATTAGCGGCAGCTCTGCTGACTCGTATTACCTCCCGACATGTCTGTGAATTACTGAACCCTCTGCGTAATCAAACGAAGCAGGAAGATGAAGTGTCGCCGAGTCTCCCTTTGAACTTGTGTCGAAAGTGTGGATTTTGAACTTTCTACCAGTTTTTGCATCATGTTGATCGGCCAAGTAAAACCAGAGTTATGATCAATAATAAATGCTGTACTTTTGAGCAAACTTTAGGCGAGCGCATTTCGTGTCATTCGTGTGAACGGCTAAACAGAAGATTCTGTGAAGTCTTCTGTAGCCGACACAAAAACAATCAGAGAAACATCAGGGGGAGTGACGTGTGAAAGACGCACAACACTTGGAGCGGCTGAGAGATGGGAAAGAGACACTGACTGGCAGCGGCCGCAGACACACTCCCAGTGAGAGCGTGCCTGTGTTACCGTAAGAGAGCGGAATATTTTAGAAATACACAGAGGAGAGATGGCCAAAGTATGGATTTGGAACTCTCTATCATTTTTTTTAGTCAGGGGATAGTTATAACTCTTTGAGAGTTACTCTTTGGGAGAGCAGCTCTCATCTCCACTCAGAGAGCAGGCACGTCTTTCACTGGCTTTGGCCACAGATCACTCTCTGCCAGACAGAGAAGACACAAGATGCACAGAAAATGAAGACTTTGCTTCAGATGTAAAAATAATAATAATAATAATAATAATAATAATAATAATAATAATAATAATAATAATAATAATAATAATAATAATAATAATAAACATATTCTAGCAATGGAGAACACCAGGACTCCAGATTCTGCCCATGGTCATAAAGCCCGTTTCTATTGTTTTTGCCATTGTAGAGACTGTTATGTATGGTGGCCGAGGGGTGCAAACACAGCACAAAAACGGAACGCCCTGCAAGAGACAAAAACACCCACAAAAAATAAATGCTGCAAGATAGAAAACACCTACGAAAGAGAAATGCTGCAGGAGACATAACACCTACCAAAATGAAACACACTTCACAAGAGAAACGGACTGCAAACAGGAACGCGCTTCATAAGAGAAACGGACTGCAAACAGGAACGCACTGCAAACAGAAACACACTACGAAATAGAAACACACAAAAGATAAATGCTTCAAGAGACAAAACACCTGCAAAAAAAAAGAAAAAAGAATAGAAATATTTATTCGTTGTTTTTTGGGTTGTGAATTAAAAAAAACATTATGGGGCCTCTCCATTTCTCTTGACATTTTTTGCTAACACCTAAAAACAAATGTAGTTGAATAACAAAGAAATGTTTCTATACTTAAGCACATTTAGCAAGTTTAGAAAAATCATTCAATATTTGTTTTAATGTTTTCAGTTTTCTGGGACCATGGTATAGGCGGATTAAAAAAGTTGGAGCCACTAGGGAGTTGAAGGGCCCCCTGCGGAGTAACACCACTCCGTGGAGTGACACCTCTCTGCTGCACGTTGTAGTGTTCCCAGTCCGCAGCTTGTCCTGGTGTTCCTGATCTGCAGCTTGCCGTGGTTTTCCCACTCCAACTTGTGGCTTAGAGCGGTCTAATACACGGCTCGAAGTTGTTTAAATCTTACTGAAATTGGAGAGACAACTTGAAAAGGTATACTTTTCTCTTTCCTAAGTTTTTACATGTGGCCCTCAGATGCTGCTGTGAAAATACTTGTGTAGGTTTTGCTGATTTACACAGCTGATTTTAGTGGGCTTGGGGTTGTGAGAAGTGAATTCGTAGTGTTAACGTTACTGTAACAAACATTAATTTCTGGGACACACCAGGTATTTAACAAGGTACCTGGACGACTCGGCAGCCTAGAAGAGAAGCATTGATAATTGTGGACTGCTTCAAAAACACATAAAGTGATTAAATTAAATGAATGTAAACTAAAATGAATGCAACACACACACCTGGTGTGTCCCATAATGTTAGTTACAGTACTCACAATCTCAACCCCACTAAAATCAGCTATGTAAATCAACTATACCTACACAAGTATTTTCACAGCAACAACTGAGAGACACGTAAAAACGTAGGAAAGAGAAAAGTATACCTTTTCAAGTAGTCTCTCCCTCCAACTTCAACTTTCTTATTCAAACGTTATCTGTTTCTGGTGTTGAAACTCAGCTCTGCCATCTAGTGACCTGGAGCACTTCCGTTGTGGAATCCCCTCCATTGTGTTATCCTATTTGTGGCGCGTTTCTGTTTTGCAGTGCATTTCTGTTTTGGAATGCGTTTCTGTGTTGTGGTCCATTTCTGTTGTGAAGCGCGTTTCTGTTTGCAGTCCGTTTCTCTTGTGAAGTGGGTTTCATTTTGGTAGGTGTTATGTCTCCTGCAGCATTTCTCTTTTGTAGGTGTTTTCTATCTTGTAGCATTTATTTTTTGTGGGTGTTTTTGTCTCTTGCAGGGCGTTCCGTTTTTGTGCTGCGTTTGCACCCTTCGGCCACTGTAGTGATGGACAGAAAAAGTTTTTTGGAGTGGCACAAATTCATTTATGTAAAATTTTATTGTGACTCCTGATGATTTTGTAAATAGTTGTGCAAAAGCGCCTAAAAATTTCCTGCATTTTAGTGCGAATAGTGGTGTATAACTGTGTTGACTGCTAAATTTGCACATTATTTTATGACATAAACAATTTATATTTGCATTCTAAGTTCTGAAAAGGATTCTTTGCACATGTTTATGGTGTCCAAAATCTAACTTTTTCCTACTCGGACTTTGTATTTTTTCTGCAATTTTAGGTCAAGTGTGCTCATACATTATATCAAAAATGTATAAATAATTTTAGAATCACACAGGTGAGGTTTCGTGAAAAGCACAAGCAAAGCAAGATCAAAAGTTTTTAAGGTGAAATATAACTGTAAAATCAGAATTAGTCAAAAACAGACCTCAGTCAAATTGTCCCCCCACATTCCTCAGTGTTAAAACAAAGATAAGTCATTATAGGTCTATTTGAACTTTACTTTATTTACTGTGGAAACATATCAGGGAACTATTTATTTAAGCTTCTATTCAACCTTATAAGAGATGCTTCTGAGTCTAGGAAATCGATGCACTTCTGGAGCTATTATTTTCTATTTGTTTGATTAAATAAACATGCTTTAGGCATTTAAACGAAGTTCAGTGTTTGCATTATTCAAATTTTTGAATGGCAATTGTTACACTTTTACTGCAAATGAATATCGGCTCCAAATATCGGTTATCGGCCTCCTCTACTAATAATTGGTATCGGTGTCGGTCCTGAAAAACCCATATCGGTTGATCCTACTAGAGTAGGAAGCAGTGTCGGGAGAAGCTGAAAAAGCAAAAAAGTGACTATCGTTCCATCAAGGACCACAACAGCTAGAGTGGGTCAAGCAGGAGGTGTTGAAAGTGGTTTAACCAGCCTTTTACTGGCACTGCACCGGCGAGCAAGGGGAGGGAGAATCCGTCACTGCATTATTTGAGATGTTCAAGGATGGTGAGTGTTTTGTGACTTCAAGAAACCTTAACATTATTTATCCCATTGGTGGCCATCTCACTATAAGCAAACAAGTATATTTTGAAAGTAATGTCGTCTCCTGTATGCAGACAATAAGGTAGCTAGTTAGCCATCAACACTAACTCCGCGTGCTCTGCTTGTATTTCATGCTTGCTGTTTGTACATTTTGCTCTCAGAAGCGAATACCTCAGTCAGCATGTCAACATCATCTGATCAACCAAGCTAGTGTTCTTACTGCACAATGCATCTTACAGGTTGATTTTTTTCACAATTTACAATGTTGTGCTTTTCGTGTACTTAAGTTGAGTGTTTATTTCTGTTCAAGATACCTTTTCCACATGCGAAGCCTACTCCACCTCCATCATGGAGAACCCAGCTCCTCTGCCTCCTCTCCAGCACCAGCAGCGGGTTCCACTCCGACACCAGCTTCGACACCAGTACCAGCTCAGACCCCGACACCTACACCATCAACATCAACCTCTAGCATGTCACAGCAATGCCTTATCGCTGGCAAAAAACAGTAAACGGAGACCATGGTTGATTTTCACATCATTATTATTATTACAGGCGTAAATGCCTGCAAGTGTGATCAAAACAGCGAGACCAATGACCAAGAATTCAGGCAGGTGTAAATGCAAACTGTGCAGCATGCCAGCTCAAGAACGACTGATGAAAGCTACATTTAGCTGCAGTGGCACATAAACAGAACACATGCAGCTGCATTTTTTCCCATTGACTAAACAAGTAAGTCACTCAAATTAATTTATTATCTGGTGCAGTGCAGTACCTGCAACAATTCTTCTTATAGTCACTAGGTAACTGTGAAACTGAATGACTGGATGAAAGTATACATAGAAATAAGAAAACACAGCTGTTCTTTCATTTTGATCTATATATTTATTTTGCTCATTCTATCTGTATACATATATGTATGTATTCATATATATATGATTTACATACATACATATGTGTGTGTATATATACATATATGCGTGTGTGTATATATATATATATATATATATATATATATATATATATATATATATTAAATATATATATATATATATTAAAAAAAAAAAATATATATATATATATATATATATATATTAAAAATATATATATATATGTGTGTGTGTGTGTGTGTGTGTGTGTGTGTGTGTGTGTGTGTGTGTATACACTAGTGGTGGGATGCGATTAAAAAATTAATCTAATTAATTAGAGGCTTTGTAATTAATTACAATAATCACACTTTTGTCAAATACTAATATTTGAAATGATAAGTGAAGTTTTTCAATTAAAATATAACTGTGGTTGACAGTTGAATCAATGAATAGACATATACGTGTTTATAATTTAAAATTTATTTAAAAAAGGAAAATGGGACATATAGAAAAAAATGATTTCGATGACTTAAAGCCTGAATTTAGTTGTTTTTTCCACTGTATGGCACATAAGTAGTTCAAGGAGCTTCAGAAAGTTGAAAATCCAGAGATTCATTCTGTTTTCATCTTTTCTGGGTCCGATAAATGGTGTAATTTTGATGGTTCTTTTTATAGAAATATCAATGTTTATTTATGTAATGTTTTTATAAACAAAAAGTTTATAATGAAGTTATTAAAAGATATATTTTTGTTGTTTAGGTTATTCCTCCTCCAAGGAGGCAGAGCCTCGATGGAGTAAAAACTTAAACCACAAAAATGTTTAATTTCTATTTATCTGAATTTTTCATCTGTCTGCTACATTCGCAGATCACTGCAAATCTAAGTGCAATTATAGCGATTTTATTCAACATCTTAAGACTTTATGTAAACTCAAGCACTGTCTAGAAGAGTGGTCTATTATGGGATGGCTACACCGTTAGCCGTTAGCATGACTCGTAGCTAACGTTAGCGCTGGTGCTAACAGTAACATGTTTTACATTGAGGTGATACTGTCGGCTTGAAGTGCTGCAGTGATCAGAAAACTCTTTGTTGTACAATTTTCACACAACCAGGCTTTTATCCAAGCTGCCATCGGGAAGATTTTCAAAAGAAAACCTTCTGCCCAACAAGCTCAATCTCGTCTTCCTTCACTGTTCACCAGTGCCTGACTTCACTCAGTGCTTCCTGTGCTTCTTCTTCATGGCTGCAAACAGACATTAGTTTCATTACCGCTACCTACTGGGCTGGAGTGTTCATCAGAGTTACCAGTGTGCCAGAAATAAGGGAACTGAGGAGGGTGCAATTAATAGCGTTATTTTTAACGCGTTATTTTCGCTGTAATTAATTAATCGAAATTAACGGATTAAAGTCCCAGCCCTAATATATATATATATATATATATATATATATATATATATATATATTATATATATATATATATATATATATATATATATATATATATATATATATGTCTGGCTCCATAAGAGGAACTTATATTTTTTTTTGTGTGTGTTAAATTTGTTCATAGAGACTATTTGTTTTGTTGTGATGGTTTGGCACTGTCCGTTTTATTTTGGTGGGACACCGGAAGTGATGCTGCCTACCACTTCCTGTCTAACGGCAACAGACAACAGTCAACGGGTAAGATTCTCTTGTACCTGCCACCCTGTGTTTTAAGCCAGCACAGCCTGTAATGAAAAGATATATTTTGATCTATGATATATTTTGCAAATGTAAGCATAGTACTAACTGCTATGATTTGTTTAAGATGTTTCATGCCAGTAATTTATACAAAGTAATATGTTTTATGAGACGTTAGCATGGACGCTATTTAGCCGTTCGCTAGCGCTAGCCTGTTAGCCCGTTAGCCTGTTTTAGATGTGCTCTGCTGTGTATAGTAGTAGTGATTCATTCTTTACATATCAGCTTATACACAATATTCTGTTTCTTGTTTACAGTTTTACCATTCATTCACTCATTCATCAAAAATTCATGCCATGCATCCTGCAAATAAATAGGCGACAAAGGGAACAACGGTGTGATATTTGAGGTGATGGTTATCTGCCTGCCTAGCTTAGTGTGAGGGCAGGACAGTAAAAAGGCTAGTGAAACAGCTACACCAGGAGGTACAGCGCTCAGCCTTCCAGGCTTCAGACCCAGAAGCAACGATGCTGTCAGCGGAGGAGGAGCACCTCGAGGTCCGGTCTGCCTGCTCCAGCTCATCATCCAGATCCCGCAGCTCACTCACCAAAGCAGCAGTCAGAGCACGAGCAAAGGCTGAAGCAGCACGCGCCAGAGCTCAGTTTGCACGACGGGAGATAGAAATTAAAATGAGACAAGCAGAACTAAGTGCCACATTAGAAGTGCTAAAAGAAGAAAAGGAAGCAGAGGCCGCTTTCGCTGAAGCCAATGTGTTTGAAGCAGCAGTAGCAGAGGAGGTGAACCGGGAAACGCTGTCAACACATGCATCAGAAAAACAACATGGGGAATCAAGGCAAGGTCAAGATAAAATACAACCCAAACTGACCTCTCATATGCTAAACCAGCTTCCAGCTTCAACACATTCATACGGACTACAAAGCTATCTCAGATATTTACCAGACCATCACGGTGAAGACTTACCAGACGCTAAACACTTCACGCCCATAAAACAATGTGCCATAAGCCCAGTTCCTAATCCAGCTGCTTCACCTGATTGTGTCCCACAAACAAATCAACACAACATTAAAAATGAGTCTGGTTGCCCCATATTGCCAGCCGCCACCACCCAGCAGCAACGTGAGTATGTGAGTTCCCCACACCAATGTAAGAGCTACCTTTCCCCTTTCAGTCCGCCCTTCCAGCCAATGCAAAATGACAACGGAAACAGTGACTTTACAAGTGTTGCAAAATTTCTAGCCAAAAGAGATTTAGTCACAAATGGTTTAACAAAGTTTATAGACAGGGCAGAGGACTACTGGGCATGGCGAGCTTCCTTTTATAATACTATAGAGGGGTTAAGCTTAAAGCCTAGTGAAGAATTAGATTTGCTCACCCGGTGGCTTGGTGAAGAGTCATCCAAACATGCCAAACGCATACGCTCTGTCCATCTTAACAATCCAGCGGAGGGCCTTCAACAAGTCTGGACACGGCTACAAGAATGTTATGGCACTCCAGAGGTTATTGAGAAGTCTCTCCTTGACAGACTCGAACGCTTTCCCAGAGTTTCAAACAAAGAGCCCCCAAAACTCAGAGAGCTTGCTGACCTACTGTCTGAAATTGACGCAGCCAAATCTGATGGCTCTTTAACCGGGCTAGTGTATTTGGATACCTCACGTGGCATTACTCCAGTTGTTGATAAGTTGCCAATAAATCTTCAAGACAGGTGGATGTCAGAGGGGACAAAATACAAGCAAAGACACAAAGTGAGTTTCCCTCCATTTTCATTCTTCTGTCGCTTCATACAAGATGAAGCTAGAATGAAAAATGACCCCAGCTTTAAGACAGCCACCTCAGCTCCCTTGTCTACTCCAGCAACTCATGACAACCACTACACAAGATCCAAGTCCAGGCCCCCTGTTGCTGTCCATAAAACAGAGATAAACAAGACTCACAAAACAAACACAGTTAATGTAAGTGAGTTCACAAACAAGCAGTGTCCAATTCATAAGAAACCGCACTCACTAAAAAAGTGTAGGGGTTTTAGAGGAAAGACATTAGATGAGCGCAAAGCATATCTCAGAGAACACAACATTTGCTTTAGGTGCTATGATTCCTCCGCTCACCAAGCTAAAGACTGTAAAGCAGAAATCAAATGTTCAGAGTGCAACAGCAACAAACATATTGCTGCATGCATGCAGGACCTGCTCCATGGACACAAAATACAAGGGCTCAAAATACCACTCCAGACCACGGCGGGGAGCATGGGGAGGAGAGTAATCCAGACAATTTAGAGACCAGCTCAGCATGCACTAAAGTGTGTGGGGACCTAATTGGTGGGCGCTCCTGCTCAAAAATATGTCAGACCTACATCTATCCACAGGGGCATCCAGACAGGAAAGTCAAGGTTTACGCTATCATAGATGACCAGAGCAATAGGTCATTAGCCAAGTCAAGCCTTTTCGACATGTTTGACATTCCAATGAGCAACCTAGCGCCATACACACTGAAGACATGTACTGGGGTTTCCATGACAAATGGCCGCATAGCTGAGAACCTCATTATACAGTCAGTTGATGGCCAGTTTAACTCTCCTCTTCCCTCCCTGCTTGAGTGTGACTCACTCCCAGACAACAGGTCCGAAATACCAACACCAGAGGTCGCTCTAGCCCATCCGCACCTCAAACATCTGGCAGGCCAAATTCAACCCCTTGATCCTGAAGTTGATATTATGTTGCTGTTAGGCCGAGACATAATCCAAGTGCACAAAGTGCATAAACGAGTTAATGGCCCAGCTAATGCCCCATTTGCCCAGAGACTTGCACTTGGGTTGGTTATTATAGGGGATGTATGTCTAGGGGGCGCTCATAAGCCAGCTGTTGTGGGCTCATACAGAACCAGTGTTCTTGAGAATGGGCGTCCAAGTCTCCTACCACCTTACCAGAACAGTTTCCATGTCAAACAGCAGAACCAGTCACACAACAAGCTCTGGGACATTCAGAGTTCATGTCAAATAGGGGAACACATATTTCAGCAAAGTGAGAAGGATGAAAAGCTTGCACCTTCTTTTGAGAACCAAGCCTTTCTACAGATTATGGAAAGAGACTTTTACCAAGACGACGCAAACAGCTGGATAGCTCCACTTCATTTCCGCACACCGAGAACCCGCCTCCCAAACAACAGAAGTCTAGCACTCAGCCGATTGGAGTCACTCCGCCGCACACTAAAGAAACGTCCTGAAATGGAGAGACATTTTATGGACTTTATGCAGGGGTTGTTTGACAAAGAACATGCAGAGCCAGCACCTGCTCTTGGGGATGAAGAAGAATGCTGGTATCTCCCCTTCTTTGGTGTTTATCACCCACAAAAGCTAAGCAACATCAGGGTGGTGTTTGACTCAAGCGCTAAGTTTCAGGGGGGTGTCCTTAAACGACGTGCTGCTCACAGGCCCAAACATGAACAGCCTTGTTGGAGTGCTTCTCCGTTTCAGAGAAGAAGCAGTGGCTGTTACAGCAGACATACAACAAATGTTCCACTGTTTTCATGTGCGAGAGGACCACAGGAACTTCCTCCGGTTTCTTTGGTACCGCAGCAATGACCCAAGAGAGCCAATTGTTGAGTACAGAATGAAAGTGCATGTGTTTGGCAATAGCCCATCCCCGGCCGTTGCAATTTTTGGGTCTGAGAAATGCAGCACACCAGTCAGGTCCACAGCACTCTCCTGAAGCCAAGCAGTTTGTTCAAAGACATTTCTACGTTGACGACGAATTAAAATCTGTTCCCACTGAATCCCAGGCGGTTGAACTCATCAAAGAGACACAGGAACTGCTTGCTACATCCAACTTGAGGCTCCATAAAATAGCCTCAAACAGCCCAAACGTCATGAAAGCATTTCCCACTGAAGACTTAGCAAGCGAGCTCAAGGACATAGATTTTAACACCGAGTTCCCTCTGATGCAGAGGAGTTTAGGAGTAAGCTGGGACATTGAAAAGGACACTTTCACATTCAGAGTCTCCCAAACTGAAAAGCCTTACACAAAAAGAGGTGTTCTGTCCACGATCAACAGTCTTTTTGAGCCACTGGGGTTTGCAGTGCCATTAAGCATCCAGGGGAGGGCACTGTTACAGGAACTAACAAAAGAGACTTGTGGGTGGGATGAAACTCTTCCAGAAGGCATGTTCAAAGAATGGTCAGAATGGAGAAATGCTCTCGAGCAACTTGAGCAAACTCTCATCCCAAGACAGTACTGCTCCTTCTCTTTTGTAAATGCAGTGCACAAAGAAATCTGTATCTTCTGTGATGCATCAACCCAAGCAATCTGTGGCTTACTTAAAGGCAACAAATGAAGATGGTGAGACAGAGCTTGCATTCATATTTGGAAAAGCCAAACTCGCCCCTAAGCCCGACCTTACCATCCCCAGGCTTGAGCTGTGTGCAGCAGTGTTAGCGGTGGAAGTTGGAGAGCTAATCAGAGATGAAATGGACATTCAGATAAGTGACATACGTTTCTTCTCGGACAGCAGAGTCGTTCTTGGCTACATTTACAATGAGTCAAGGAGATTTCATGTTTTTGTACACAACCGTGTACACCGCATCCGACAAGCGACAAAACCAACCCAGTGGAGCTATGTTCCCTCGGAGCGCAATCCGGCCGACCACGGGTCCAGATCTCTACCCACTGACAAACTGTTATCCAGCACATGGTTGAAGGGGCCAGAGTTTGTCTTAAAGTCCACCGAGAGCAACTCACATGATATGTTCCATCTTCAAAGCCCAGATGCTGACATTGAGGTTCGTCCATTGCTCACTGCTGCTGTCCAAACATCACACCCCTGTTTCAAGGCTGCAAATTTAGAGTCTTTCTCCAGCTGGCAGTCACTTACCAGAGCCGTTGCCCGTTTGGCACACATTGCTTGGACCTTTAAGCAAAAGCAATCAGATGGACAATGTAAGGGATGGCATATGTGTCACAAGCTCACCACCTCAGACTTCGAGCAAGCAACAGAGACTATCATAAAAGCAGTCCAACAAGAAAGCTTCTCAGAGGACCTCAAAAAGATTGAGACAAGAAATGACATTTCAAAAACTAGCCCCCTCGCAAAGCTTTCTCCTTACATTGACAAGTCAGGCCTTCTCAGGGTTGGTGGACGCCTCCTTCACTCTAACCTTGACACTGCAGAGAAACACCCTTTGATAATGCCACACAAACACCATGTAACTAACCTGTTAATCCGCCATTACCATGAAAAGGTTAAACACCAAGGGCGTCACCTTACAGAGGGAGCTTTAAGGTCAGCGGGTTACTGGGTCTTAGGAGGTAAACGCCAGATCAGCAGTCTCATTTACTTGTGTGTAATTTGTCGCAAGCTAAGGGGTGTCACACAGTCTCAGAAAATGGCAGACCTTCCTACAGAGCGCCTTAGTACTGAACCACCATTCTCTTACGTAGGCACTGACGTGTTTGGGCCATGGTCTGTTACCTCTCATCGCACTCGGGGTGGGCTTGCTAGCAGCAAACGATGGGCAGTGATGTTCACCTGCATGAGTACAAGGGCAGTTCACTTAGAGGTCATAGAGGCTATGGACACGTCTAGCTTTATCAATGCACTCCGCAGGTTCTTCTCCATCAGGGGACCCGCAAAGCAGTTGAGATCGGACTGTGGGACCAAACCTTCCCACGTGACAACCATCGGGACTCACTGTGAAACAAAACAGCTGTATGGTCGGATCCCATTTCCTCGCAGAGAGCTGCAAAAATCCGGGCTTTGGCGGGTCTTGTTTTGATGTAGTTCACTGTGGCAATGATGTCTGTCATTACGTCGTTCAGCTCGGGACTCAGCTGTTTAGACGCCAGCGCCTCTCCATGTATCATACAGTGTGTCCACTGCACATCAGGGGAGACGCGCCTGATGAGCGCTGGCAGCCCTCCTCGTTTCCAGGACATAGCCTGATTCCCATCAGTGCAGATCCCCACACAGTCCTCCCATTTCAGATCAGCCTCTTTCAAATAAGTGTCAATGATTTTGAACAATTCCTCTGCAGTGGCTCTGTTAGTTACACGTTTGCAGAAGAGCAAATCCTCCTTCAAATCATCGGCATCAATGAATCTGACGTATGTTATCAATAAACAGTCTTTGTTCCTGTCAGTCGCTTCATCCACCTGCAGGGCAAAACGATTGTCTCTCATCTTATCATTAAGCTGCTCCTCTATGTCTTTTGAAATGTCATAAATGCGTCTCCCGATAGTATTGTTTGACAGAGGAATTGCCTTTAGTTTGTTTGCTGCTGCTTCATCAATCATGGTTGAAACCATGTCAATAGCAGAAAGAAGTATTCATTCCTCATCAATAGTGTGCGGCTTTTTACACTGAGCAACTCTGTAGGCGACCTTATATGAGGCGAGTTGGACATTTCCAGGTACAGATGCTGCTTTAGTGAAACGACTCTGTTGTTCACGACAGTTGAGTAGTTTCTTTCTGAAGAAATCAACAGGCTTTTCTCTGTGTTCGGGATGTGCAGACTCCAAGTGGCGCCTTAACTTATTTGGCTTTCATGCTGTCCAAAGCTAATATTTTGAGACACACAACACACTGTGGCCTCTCTTCACTACCCACAGTTGTACTTGTGAAGCCGAGGGCGAGATATGCTTCGTCATATTTTCTTGCCTTTGTTTTACTTGTTGTGAGGTTTGGTATAGATTCATCTGCTTTCCGTTTACCTGGCCGTCCTGTCACAAACTTCTCCATGCTCTGCTAGCTTGCGCTGCAGCATGCATCGTTTGTTTATGTTTATCCTCGCCAGGCAGGGTTGCCAGGTCCGCGTTTTTCCAGCAGAATTTCAAATGTTGCTGCTGGATGATTTAGTTTGGTTGGTTGGGCTGACCTCTTTTGCATGCAAATTGTATCAATAATATACATAAATATACATCCATGATTGAAGTGAGATCATTTATTTCTACTGAAACAATACCAAACTCCAGATCAGTACATAGGTGCGTGCACACACACACACACACACACACACACACACACACACACACACACACACACACACACACACACACACACACACACACACACACACACACACACAGACCTGGCCATCATGTCACTGAGCCCCCCCCTGCCATATCTTCCCGCCCCCAGTTTGGGAACCACTGGGCTAAGATTCTCTTGTACCTGCCACCCTGTGTTTTAAGCCAGCACAGCCTGTAAGTTGCTGAAATGATATATTTTGCAAATGTAAGCATAGTACTAACTGCTACGATTTGTTTAAGATGTTTCATGCCAGTAATTTATACAAAATAATATGTTTTATGAGACGTTAGCATGGACGCTATTTAGCCGTTCGCTAGCGCTAGCCTGTTAGCCCGTTAGCCTGTTTTAGATGTGCTCTGCTGTGTATAGTAGTAGTGATTCATTCTTTACATATCAGCTTATACACAATATTCTGTTTCTTGTTTACAGTTTTACCATTCATTCACTCATTCATCAAAAATTCATGCCATGCATCCTGCAAATAAATAGGTGACAAAGGGAACAACGGTGTGATTTTTGAGGTGATGGTTATCTGCCTGCCTAGCTTAGTGCAAGGGCAGGACTATATATATATATATATATATATATATATATATATATATATATATATATATATATATATATATATATATATATATATATATATATCATAAATAAAGCTGACATCGACATAAAGAAAAAAAAGGTCGTTGCAACAGGATTTAAAATGCAAATCTGGCATTTCCATATCGAGCAGCTGTTTTGTATTGCATGCCTCACCATGCATCCCCCAGCTTGTCAAATAGAAGCTGTCCTGAGCAGTCCAGGTTCCTTTCTGCTCCAGGTTTGAAAATGCAGTGGTTTGTTGAGAGGTTCAGCTGGCCTGTGCAGTTTTAAGGGCTTGGTCTGACTGACTGACTGACTGCATGCATGCAGCAATTCAGCTGCACAGGTGTAGAGCAGGGCTAAGGTGCGCTACCATTGGTTTACTCACATTGACTGACAGCTTAGCTGTCCAAATAAAAAAACAGAACAGCTTGATGGCCAACAAAGCTATTTGAGAGGGTCCCATTTTACCTGGGTTACACAAACTCCATGCAGAAAGATCACAGGCCCAGGCCAGAATGTGAACCAGGGATATTCCAGCTGCAAAGCAACAGTGCTAACCACCAAGCCGCCGTGCAACCCATTTGTACCCTTACTAGAAGCTATTTTATTGCAATATCTGACTCCTCGTGGCTTCTGTTTGCCACTGACTAGTGCTCAAACTCCACAGGGAGGCACAGTGTGGCTGTAGATATACAGTACACAACAGTTGTTTAATCTCAAATCATCTATTTTTTTTAGAACAATTCCTGCTCAACCATCTCTGATTTGCCTGAAAATTTTAGAGCATAAAATACCCTTTCACATAGGGTCTAGGTGGCATTTTTTCTTCAATAAATTAAATCATCATTTATAAACTGCATTTTTGTTTTCTTGGGTTATCTTTGTATAATATTAAATTTAGTTTGATGATCTGAAATAAATGTGACAAATATGCAAAAATAGAAGATGTATGTAGGGGGGCAAGTTCTTTTTCACACCACTATATAAGTCTGACACATACACGCTATTGCTTATGGTACCACTTTTCCTAAAAATCTTTGAATCTTTGAAGTCTTCACGACTATGAACTGTAAAAGCATGATTTTTCTTTTAACTCAGTAGCAATATTATACAACTCTTCCAGTTGGGACTGCTGTTGGAGTGGTTTCACCATCATACCTGCTCAATGATTGTCCTAATATTGGCCATAAATGTAATAAATGTAACTAGGTTTTATAGTTGGTAGAATATTGGAATAGAAAAGAAGCATGGAATTTTTTTTTGACCAAATTTGTAACTGGTTTGTATTGTCTCAATGGTTGTACCATACTGCATATATGGAAGAAACACATTCTAAATCAAGTTTTCCATACCTATAATTAAAGTCTTTAAAATGTAAAATATAAATGTTTCATATGTAGAAGCATTAGAGCAATACTTCGATGACACAGTGACATACCTGCCGGGCTTGCTGATGTACTTGTGCAGTCGAGCTTTGACTTCATCATAAGTAAGGAAGGCCATGTAGCCGGGGTGCGTCACTGCCAGGAAATTCCAGTTCCTCAAAATTGATGCCCATGGCTGAAAAAAACAACCCAATTTTGTTTTAGCTAAACAGGTTTTTTTCTACTTACATTTACATTACAGTTTTGATTATCTAGACAAAGTCATTTTGAGTCAATTCATCAGTAGCAAGCGATTGATGAAATATATGGTGACCTAGCTTGACGTGAATTCTCTGGTTGGCTTTCAATTGGTAAACAACAAAGTAAATTAGAGGACAGAGACTACGATTTCTGCATAGACTGTAAAGAAAAATTAGATGTTACCTCTATGTCTGAAAAGTGCCTTAAACCTGCTTTCTTTCTATCAGCCAGCAAGGGGGCAACTCTTCTGGTTGTAAAAAGTACGAGACCCAACTAGCAGACAAATGCAAAACACTTTCAATGAAACTAGAATAAAACATTCCCATAAAAGAGATGTCAACATTGAAACTTTCAAGTTTGCAATAAAAATACAAGTGCTTGGTGAGCTTTTCTGCAAACAACCTCAGTGTTTGAGTCAAAGGTTAGTTGGTTGTCGATCATAGTTCCAAGGTACTTATACTGCTGGACAACTTTAACACTCTGACTATAAATATAAACAGGAGGAGCAGGTGGAGTGTTCCTTCTAAAAATAAATGAGCATTTCTTTAGTTTTTGACACATTTATGCTCAGATAAGGTTGTTGACACCAGTCTGTGACATCATCGAACACAGGCCCATGGTCGATGACATCCTCACTGAGCAGAGACACGATGACAAACTGCTCCACATGCATTACTGATCACTGCATTACAATCTGTGTTTGCAAGAGCATCCCTCAAGAAACCCACCTGTGACAGTTTTCAAACACTCTCTGAAAAACGTTAATGAACAGGCTTTCTTGTATGATCTAGCACATGTGGACTGGCACAGAATTCGGCTTTTCCCTGATGTTGAAGAGGCTTAAGCATATTTTTAAAAAATCAGGGTAAAAAAAAACGCCTCAGACCTTGGTTCAGTCCTAACTTGTGTGAGCTTTTTCGCCAAAAACACAACCTATGGCGTAGTTTTCTCTACACCATAGGTTGTGTTTTTTGGCCTCTAATAAGACATCTGACTGGCACTCATATAGGGTTTAAGAAACAAATGTATCTAGTCTATCTGACAGGCAAAGTCGAGCGGTTACAAATAGCAACTGACTGTTGACTGTCCATCTGCCCACTGTAATTAAATGTGATGGTTTTGTTGTTGCAGACAAATCCAAAATAGTGGACCACTTCAACAGATGCTTTGTTAAAGCTGGCTGTGCCTGTGAGGACAACTCCAGTACTCCTACTTGTTCTCCTGTCAGCCCAGCATCTGTCACCCAGTCATCTGCCTCAGGTTCTGATGACACCAATATTTACAGATCTAGTTCCTCCGTGACTACTGCACTATCTTCACTGCAGGCCAGTTTCACAAGTCTCGATTTAGTTTTAAATACAAATAAAACTAAATGCATGGTTTTCAACAGAAATCTACCACTGGCTGAGTGTCCCCATAAAAATTCCTCCTTTGATGACTCTGAGCTCAAGCATGTCGAAAGGTATAAATATCTAGATATTTTGCTTGACAGCAAACTCTCATTTGAAATGTATATAAATCTACTGCTCACAAAGGCCAAATCTCATATTAGTTTTCTTTACCATAACAAATGGATTTCAGATATTTTGGAAGTTTCACAAATAAGAAGTTTGAAAAGCTACTTGTGCAGTGTAGCATACTGTTTTTGTCTTTGTTTACAACTGGTTTGTGGCTTTCTCCATGACAGAACTACACAGATGTCAAAATATTTCAAATAGAAGACAGCTAACATTATCGCTGAAGAGTACAGTCTGTTTACTTGACTGCTGACCAAGTAGCATTTAATAAATTATCCATCCATCCATCCATCCATTATCTATACTCCTCACTAGGGTCGCGGGGGGGGCTGGAGCCTATCCCAGCTGACTCGGGCGAAGGCAGGGGACACCCTAGACAGGTCGCCAGTCTGTCGCAGGGCTACATATATAGACAAACAATCACTCTCACATTCACATCTACGGGCAATTTAGAATGATCAATTAACCTCAGCATGTTTTTGGACTGTGGGAGGAAGCCGGAGTACCCGGAGAAAACCCACGCATGCACAGGGAGAACATGCAAATTCCATGCAGAATGATCCCGGGAAGCCGGGACGCGAACCAGGGATCTTCTCGCTGCAAGGCGAAAGTGCTAACCACTACACCACTGTGCAGCCCCATTTAATAAATTATATGTTAAAAAATTAAAACAAATTAATGCCTGAACATTTTAATAAGCACAAATGTGTGGATGTTTTGTCTGTAGCACAAGTGCAACTTATTTCTGAATCCAGAAATTTTGTCCAAAAGGAAAAATAAAGTGAAAAACAACACATGGCATTGACACAGAAGATGTTCACATAAGATCCTTAAAATAAAAATCTAAAGCTGTGGGGCACTGTGGTTGAGAGTTTAAGTGAGTTGAATCAATGTGGTGCCACAACATGCACATCCGTTCCATTAGCTGGAGATCAACAGGGACAATGATGTGGTGTCCTCACTGTATAGCTTATTTGGAAGAAGAAAAAGACTGGACTGAAATGCAACCAGCCCTAACCACTCTGTGAGATCGTTGATTTGAGCTTTAAGCTGGAAAATGTCCTGGTTGAGATGTGTGAGGGATTGTTTGTCAGGAAATGTTCTTTTTTTGAAACAGATATAATGGATAGCATTCTGTTGTTCCATTAACTTCAAGTGTTCATAGTTTTGCCCTCAAAATTATTGTAATTCAGTAAAAAAAATTCCCCACTATGAGTCAGCTAAAAGAGCAATAGGTTAAAAACTTTGATCACGGAATTAAACACAAAATTTTGCAATGTGTACTTTGAAGAATCATTTTAACACCCATACATGGTCTTTATGAGACCTTCATTATTATCTTTATTTTTTAGCCTTATTGTACTTTTTGTAATATTTGTCCTGCTTCTTCCTGTATCTAGCTGTTGTAGCATGTACATTTCAACAGTGATAGATAAATAAACTCAATCTTATCTTACATTAGAAATGCTTTCTTTGGGTAGTACACAGACTACACTACAAAAGTAATGTAGCTACTGCTGTCATTAAGATTAAATCATTCTGTATCACATTTGAACTGGTTTGATTCTGGTACCACTGTCTATTATCTTTAAAACACTTTCATAAGTAAAAGGAAACCTGAACCAGGAGATGCAATATTTGGTGTAAGACAAAGACAGTTTGCACTTCAGTGACACAAGGATGAAGGATAATGTTGATTCAGTGGAAATCTGCTGAGCCATCACTATTCTCTGACAAGGTCAAGGACAAATATTATGGCGTTGTACAGGTCACTCAACGAAGAGATTATTCTGCAGAAATGTGTATCTCACCACTTGCTGAGTGTATCTGTGTGAAAGTTTTTTGATAATTTTGATGGATATTTTTTATAATTTCTCGTGGCTTTTTACAGGGTATGTTTCACAAAAATAACAGTGAGTGAGGGGATCTGAGAAAAGAGGTTTTGCGAGTGCACAGAAGCAATGTGAGTTTGAGGATATGCACTCAAATTCAAGCAGTGGACACTAATGGAGGAACAGTGTAAATGCAGAAAAATGGTTTGGAGCAGGAGCAGAGCAGACTGGCTTGGGCTATCTGAGGGAGAGGGCTGGGTTTCGAGGAAAAGCATATCAAAATCTGGACATAAAATGAAGAAATAATGCTCACAGATCGGAAGACCACGATCTTAGAAAAAAAAGAAAACATTTCCATACACAAAGCACCCTGTCACATCAGTTCCTATTAGATTTTCTGAAAAAGTTTACAAATTTTACACAGGCCGCAATTTTTTTTCAACCTTCACCAAAATTGCACCAGTAAATTGCAGAACAAAAAAATTTAATAACAAAGCTTCACACTTTGTCTGATAATTGTGGCCTTGCCTTAAACAAATAATTCTTGTGTCTCATAATACCATGGGAGATCTCATAGCTGAGAGATGCTAACATATACACAACCAGTCAAAAGTTTGGACACCTTCTCATTCAATGTCTTTTCTTTATTTTTACTACTTTCTACATTGTAGATACATACTAGAGACATCAAAATTATGAAGCCAGATATATGGAACTATGCAGCAAACAAACAATTGTGAAATAACTCTAAATATGTTTTATATTTTAGATTCCTCAAAATAGCCACCCTTTGCTTTGATTACTGCTTTGCACACTCTTGGAATTCTCTTGATGAGCTTCATGAGGTAGTCACATGAAATGGTTTTCACATCACAGGTGTGCCTTGTCAAGGTTACTTTGGGGAGTTTTCTTGCCTTCTTAATGGAGTTGGGACCATCAGTTGTGTTGTGCAGAAGTCAGGTTGGTACACAGTTGACACCCCTATTTGACAACTGTTAGAATCCATATTATGGCAAGAACCAATCAGCTAAGTAAAAAGAAATGACATTCCTTCATTACTTTAAGAACTGAAGGTCTGTCAGTCTGAAAAATTGCAAAAAACTTTAAATGCATCTCCAAGTGCAGTCGCAAAAACCATCAAGCACTCACTTGGCTCACATGAGGACAGCCCCGGGAAAGGAAGGCCAAGAGTCACCTCTGCTGCTGAGGGTAAGTTCTGGACATTAGACCTGTGGAAATCTGTGCTTTGGTCTGATGAGTCCAAATTTGAGATCTTTGGTTCCACCAGCCGTGTCTTTGTGCGATGTAGCATGGCTACCACAGCATCCTGCAGTGACATGCCATCCCATCTGGTTTACGTTTAGTTGGGACTATCATTTATTTATTTTTTTAACAGGACAATGACCTTAAACACACCTCCAGGCTTTGTAAGGGCTATTTAACCAAGAAGGAGGGTGAATGGAGTGCTGCGTCAGATGACCTGGCCTCCACAGTCACCTGACCTAAACCCAATCGAGATGGTTTGGGATGAGATAGACTGCAGAGTGAAGCCAAAAGGGCCAAGAAGTGCTTTATTAATTGATTAATTTCACACTTTTTGCTTACTACATAATTCCATATGTGTTCATTCATAGTTTTGATGTCTTCAATGAGAAACTACAATGTAAATAGTCATGAAAATAAAGAAAAACTATTAAATGAGAAAGTGTGTCCAAACTTTTGCCTGGTAGTAGTGTATATTAAGTTTTATCAAAAGGTTTAAAAAAAATTCATAAGCCACAAATTTGCTCCAGTGTTCACCAAAAGTGGTACAGACGATCTTCACACCGGACCTCGCAAATGTTATCAGAAGAATTGTAGCTTTTTGAAACAGCAGTTTTAAGTCAGCAGCAAAGCTACCAAACAAGGATTGAGATCATATCTTCAATATCTTAATAACTGTTTCATGCACTGACACCAAACTTAGTGTCAACTTTGGACTTCTGTAGGTGGTCCAAAAAAATTGCATCATTTGACTACTGGGTTGGTACAGCAAAAAGCAAAAATGTGCTTCTTCGAAGTGCACTTTCAGCCAAACTTTGTACATGTCACATTCAAGTGTGGCAACTGTGTCCTTTTGAGCTAATTGCCTTCTCTCAGTCTTACTCTGAATTTTGGACTTATTTTTGACCAACCTGGAAGAGGCGTGTGAAGATGTCGAACTCAAACACAGAAATGTAGTCATTGCAGGTGAGGTCGATGGTGGATTTAAGGGCCATGGCTTCCAGGCCCGAGCTGATGGGATGCACTTCATGAAGGCACTGTCGGAACGCTTTCCATTGCACAATCGTCCTGCAAGAGAATGTATTCATGAACCCATATGGTAAACAAAGGTACTTGTGAGATAATTGCTTTATCCAGCAATGCATCTTTGCTGATATAGATGTTGATCTGCCAAATAAAGTGCAAGAGATTCTGTACAACAAACAAAATGTATAAGGAGAACATTGAAAAGATTCATAGATATGACTGAGATTCTATCTCACTGATACAGCTGTTATGCCTTCAGATTAACTAAAACAATGAAAAGCACAGAAAAATGCATTTTCTCTAAGGTCATGAGACCTTAAAATGAATGAATGAATCTGATGTGAGCTAACCCAGGAAGTTAATCTTACACTACTGTCTTACTTCCACTGCATTGCTACCAGAAAGGAAAACACATTCATTAGGTTAGAAAAAACTTTACTATCTTTGAAGTTTTTATCTTAGTCATCTAAGTACTAGTCATACATGCTGTATCTTTTACATTTCAGAAAGGTTTAGGTTATGCAGACCATTTGATATAATACTTGTATATTTATAACATAACATAATTGGATGGTAGCGTTGCATGGTAGGACACAGCAAATCTTAGAAACTGGAAAAAATATGCCTAAAGGAAATAAATGTCATTATTTTTATTTACTTAAGTGCTTGCTTACACATAATATCAATATATCATTGCACAGGTGTTAAATGTCCCATATGGGGAAAATTCATTTTCATTGTTTTTTGAGGTTGTTAAAGAATAATCTTTCAAGATATGAACAAATTTATATGTGCCATTACACAAGCCCACTGACAACTGGATGGCCTCCCAGCTTCACAATCCAATAAGAATCTTACTGAATTTCTACGTACCAGCACTAGTACCAATAATCATCCAGCTTAAATGTTGAAAAATCTTGCACCCTAATTGCCGCTCACATAAATTGCATTTTCATACAACCAAATTTCCAGGAAAGATGTTCTTAATTATATTTTTTCTGTTTCTGTTGTCAGACAAGGGTGGCACAGTGATGCAGTGGTTAGCACTGTCTTCTCTCGAATCTTGGCCTGAGATCTATTTGTTAATTTTGCATGTGCTCCCTGTGCCTGCATGAGTTCTAACAGGGTGCTCTAGCCTTCCCCCACAGTTCAAAGACATGTTGAAGTTAATTTGTGACTCCAATTTGTCCATAGGTGTGAATGTGAGTGTACTTGGTTGTCTGGCTCTCTGTGCTGCCCTGAGATAGACTGGTAAACTGTCCAGGTGAACTCTGCCGTCACCCTTAGTCAGCCCCATGACCCTACAGAGAATAAAGTCGAGTATAGATAATGGATGGATGGACCATGTCAGACAATAGAACAACTATGAAATAGTGACTAAAATGCAGCCATTTAAAACTGTGTTAAATAGCAGTTTCTTCGAGTCTTTTTCAAGTTGCTGCACTACACTGCTAAAATATAGATTTTTATAACCACAACATTGTCTGACAAACTCATTATACACCAGTTAAAAACAATGGCTGTGCTATGAAGTCTGCAATATTTCCCTGTGAAATTAAAGTTAGGAGTAATGGAGAGTTTTGGAATAGTCTTACACACTCATTCATATCTGTCCCAGCTGCCATGCAGTCAACTGTTTTACTCTGTGCCATCTATCACAGATGCAGTGAGAGTCTTCTTCCTGGACGGGGCATGGACATCAGCAGCTCTGCTACATTTAAAGCTACAGACACTGAAACAGACTGTTTAGAACATGGCTAAAACTTCATTGTGAAGTGAACCATCTCTGCAATATTTTGATCTCAAAATGAAGACACATTCTTGTTATATGTGAGGCTTTCCTTAATTTCTTAAACACAATATGGGACCTTAAACATATCTAGATATTACCATATCTATGCAATGAAAAATTCACAAGTAATTCAAACAACAGTATTTGTTGTGAAGATGCATACAGAGCTACATGCAGGTTGTAACTATGATGACATTGGTTCAAGATAGTTTTTACCACTGACAGTTTTTTTCCTGAAATGCACAAATATAAAATGGGACAATTTATTGTAACGCAATGTTTTATTTGCAATTTCCTTTAAAAATAAGCACTTACCACATACTGTGTTGTATTGTATCTGTAATATATTAAACATGACACATTTTCTCATAATTCTAAGCTAGAACGTTATGATAGTTATATGGAATATTTTCTTCTTTTCTTTAGTAAATGTAAAGTGCTCCCATAGATATTCATTGTGCATTTTATCCTCCACCATTTACATTAAAAGCCCAGTAGCAGGGATCTTTAAAGAATCAGTTTAAACAGGCAATCTTCCAGACAATTTCACAGTCAGCAACCTCATTACAATCCCAAAGGTATTCAAGGCAACCTGTTGCAATGACTTTCAAGCAGTCAGCCTCACTTCGCAAGCTTCAAAGGTCCTGCTGAAAATCATTCTTACTTGCATCAATCCATTGATTGAGAGGCAGTTAAGTGAGACTCAGCTTGGAATCAGAAAAGGAAAGGGAACAAGAGATGGAATATTTCTGTTCATGTGCAACTGTGAAAGAATGATTGAAAAACAACAAAATCTTTTCCTGTGTTTCATAGACTACAAAAAAGCATCTGATCATGTCCAACATCACAAGCTATAGGATATCATGGAAAAGGCTGGGGTCCCAGCACATGAGAGGAGACTAGTTGCAAATATGTATTGGCACCAAACAGCGACTCTTAGATGAGCTGGATGATCGAACCGGGTGAATATTTGCAGAGGTGTGAGGCAAGGTTGTATCCTATCGCTGGCACTATTCAACATTTACAGTGAGTTTCTGCTCTCTGAAGCTTTGGAAGAAAATAAAGGTGCGATGAATGGAATCAATATAACCAACATCAGATATGTGAAACAGTATTGCTTGTCAACAATATCCAGTCACTGCAGGGAATGATAGACTTTCTCTGTGCCACATGTAAAGCATATGGGAAGAAGTTAAATGCCAAAAAGACAAAGACCATGTGTGTTAGCAAGACAACACCAGAGAATTTTGTAATCAGTGCAGAAGGTAATGATCTTGAGCAAGTCTATGAATACCAGTAACTTGGAACAACTATAACAGAAGATGGGAAAGTGGATGAAGAAATTAAGAGAAGAATTGGAAAGGCGAAGACCAAGTTTTGGGAATGCAAAGAATTCCTTCGTAGAAACATCAGCATCACACTGAAACTAAGACTGTTGAGGCAATTCACAAAAAACATCCAGAAGAGAGTACAATCCTTTGAGATGTGGTGCAGTAGGAGAATGTTAAAAATCATTTGTGAGAGAAAGAGTGACAGACATGAAAGTGTTAGTGAGAGCTGATACAAAAAGGAACCTAGTGTGCAATCTAATGCAAAGGAAAATGAGTTATGCTGACCATGTTCTGCGTGGCAGTGCTGGAAAGCTCCCTAACATAATTCTTGAAGGCACCATCGAAGGAACACGTGCGAGAGGAAGGCAGAGAGGGAAATGGAGTGGTTAGTAAAGCAGTTAAAACAAGAGCCTGAAACTACATGGATGGACTATGCAGATAAAACTCACAGCAGTTAGTAATGATATGGTTGTGACAGGAAATAAAAAGAGACATCAGACTTTCAAAGGACGTCCAAACCCTTATTATTAAGTAAAAGTATACAAAATCCAAACTCAATTAAAGCTGCAAGCAGCGTTGAACGGGTCCTCGCACACTCACGCACTTCGGGACATGGCACACGTCGAGGTTGGCGGACCTCGGAGTGTGACAAAAGTGAAAGTTTCGAGACGTAGCTGACCAATTTTGGGATAATATCGCAAAGTTTCTAGTAGTGTTATGTGCGAAAATAGAGCATTTGTCAGGGTTACAATGTGACTGATAAGTAGGCAAAATGGCAGAAACAAGTCTAAGAAAAATACTAACACTCTAATTGGTGTCTTAAAAGGAGGACAAAATATACTGAAACCAGTTAAAAGAGACTGAGACATACTGGGAGCCAATATAAGAAAACATAATGGGAGTCAGTTGAAAATTGGCTGATACACACTGCTACCCAATAGAAAGAGACAAAACATACCAGGAAGCAGTTTGTCAAATTTGAAACACACTATGAGCCAATATGAAGAGACAGAAATAACTGGAAGCCAGTGTAAAGACAATGAAAAAATAATGAACATGAATATGGGCAATTGGCTAATAGTACATCAAAATGTAAAATATGTCATTTCTCTCCAGCAGGTGGCGCTATCACTGTGAGTGGATATTGGCATATGGATGGGATCAGGACAGGACGGTGGTTAAATATGTAAAGTTTGAGGCAGATTGAAGAATGCAGAGGGTAGTTAGACAGTTGTTGATGTTTCATGTTGAAGCATCGAAGTTCAGGAGGTTGCCATGGCTACCCCCCTTTGACTGATGCAGATGATTTTGATAATTTATCTTCATTACGACTTGTTTTGTAGACTGTCCAAATTCCTCTTGGAGTTGTCCCTTATGAGTAGTTAACCAGTGAAAACGACCAAAATGACCAAATATCTCGCAATGAATCCAAGATGGTGGACTTCCTGTTGGGTTTAGGTCTTTGGTTCCATAGACTTTTCCAATTGGCCTGATGTGCTACATATACATACCAAATATCGTGGATGTAGGTTCATGTGTCAAAAATTATTAATTATTTACTCTTTCATAGTGAAGGATCAAATTTCCAGGGCCGCCATGGCCACGCCCACTGTTCTCTCTAAGCTGTACGCATGTGCAATTGCACACTGCTGACACGGTCTCTGCGCACAAAAAATCTGCGCTGCACACAAAAAAAAAAATCCAACCTAAATTGAATAAAATAAACACATAATTCATTCTGTGCTATTTTTCAGTGTGAGTCAGTGAGTGACCGGTGACTGGCTGTGCCAGCCAATGATGTGATTCATACATATTTACGCAGCTAATCAACGTCATTGACAGGCGTCCTTCTGTGCAGCCACCGTTGTTATAGCTAGCAGAGCGGTGTGGCCGATGTGGAGTGAAGACACACTAATGATGCTAAGTGCTGCTTATGTTGACCCTTTATCATAATGGCAAAATGAACGGGCAGTGGCACATCCCCTCACCAAGCCAGAGTGAAAAATAAATGCGATTCTTTTAAGATGGAATGGCTGTTGGAATTAGGGTTGCCACCCGTCCCTTAAAATAAATACGGAATCGTCCTTTATTTGACAGTTAATTGTTATGTCCATATTGAATCAATACAGGACGCAAATTGATCCGTATTTTCAGAAACGTCCCATACACGTCTGTCACACACTCATGAAAACTGTATAATGAACAAAATAAAACACAGGACATATTAAGGGCAGCCAATTTTATCTTCGTAGGGCTTTTTTAGTAAGGACCCAATGCGAGGTCCAGCGGATAGACTTCTCTGTGTGTCCGGTCCTCCCTGGTCTTACCCGGTCCTGTCTCTGGTTGCCTGGGTACAGATGCTGCTACTCCCGCATGTTTAAAAATGTCTACACCTGAAACTCCACCACGTCCAAAGAAGCAAAAGCATTTGCAAATATACAGATGTGAGTGGGAAGACTTGAACCCCTGGCCTGACAGCGACAGTGGCAATAGGTACAGGGCAAACTGTGTTTTCTGTTGCTCATGGACTGGCTGAAGTTAGGCAGCATCAACATGTAAGAAACAGGAGAACAGACAGGACCCAACCAGCAGGTCACAGTTTTTCAACCCCCCAACCATCTTCTGAAGTCGATATGGTAAAGGACATCATGATGAGATCAGCTAGATTTCCTACAGTATATGGTTGTGAATTTACCAGAGGATGCTTATAATCATGCTAATGTGGCCATAGACTCTACAGTATTTTAGTGACTCAATAAATGCCTAAGTTGTTTTTTTTATGCTTTTTAGTTTTTAATAAACATTTATTTAATAGCCTATATGTAATCAATAAATGGACTGTGCCTATCTAAAGAAAAACTCACTCAAAACTCTGATATGTTAACAGTACTAAATAAATCAATAAATACATGCATGCACACATAAATAAGCTAATATACACTGCTCAAAAAAATTAAAGGAACACTTTTTAATCTAAGTATTGCATCAAGTCAATCAAACATGTGGTATACTGCTCTGGTCAAGTAAGTAACAGAGGTGGTTTTTAGTCAGTTTCAGCTGCTTTGGTGTTCATGAAATTAACAACATGTGCAGTAGAGGGGTAACGATGAGACAACCCCCAAAAACAGGAATGAGTTTACAGGTGAAGGCCACTGACATTTTTTCCCTCCTAATGTTTTATGACTGTTTTTCACTAGTTTTGCATTTGGCTAGGGTCAGTGTCACTTCTGGTAGCATGAGGCGATGCCTGGACCCTACAGAGGTTGCACAGGCAGTCCAACTCCTCCAGGATGGCACATCAATGCATGCCATTGCCAGAACATTTGCTCTGTCTCCCAGCACAGTCTCAAGAGCATGGAGGAGATTCCAGGAGACAGGCAGTTAGTCTAGGATAGCTCGACAGGACCGTAGAAGGTCCTCAACCCATCAGCAGGACAGGTATCTGCTCCTTTGTGCAAGGAGTCACAGGATGAGCTCTGCAATAGCTCTAGAAAATGACCTCCAGCAGACCACTGGTGTGAGTGTCTCTGACCAAACAATCAGAAAGAGATGTAATGAGGGTGGTCTGAGGACCTGAAGTCCTCTAGTGGGCCCTGTGCTCGCTGACCGGCACCGTGGAGCTCAGTTGGCGTTTGCCATAGAACACAGGAACTGGTAGGTCCATCACTGGTGCTCTGTGCTTTTCACAGATGAGAGCAGGTTCACCCTGAGCACATGTGACAGACATGAAAGGGTCTGGAGAAGCCATGGAGAAAGTTATGCTGCCTGTAACATTGTTCACCATTGACCGATTTGGTGATGAGTCAGTGATGGTCTGGGGAGGCATGTCCATGGAGGAACGCACAGCCCTCTACAGGCTGGACAATGGCACTCTGACTGCCATTAGGTATCGAGATGAAATCCTTGGACCCATTCTCAGACCCTTTGCTGGTGCAGTGGTCCTGGATTCCTTCTGGTGCACGACAATGCCTGGCCTTATGTGGTAAGAGAATTCATGCAGTCCCTGGAGGATGAAGGAATTGATACCATTAACTGGCCCCCACGCTCGCCTGACCTGAATCCAATAAAACATCTTTGGAACAATATGTTTTGGTCCATCCGACACCACCAGATTGCTCCTCAGACTGTCCAGGAGCTCAGTGATGCCCTGGTCCAGTTCTGGGAGGAGATACCTCAGGACACCATCCGTCGTCTCATTCGGAGCTTGTCCCGACATCGTCAGGCATGCATACAAGCACATGGAGGCCATACAAACTACTGAGTACCATTTTGAGTTGCTGCCAAGAAATTTCAGCAAGATGGACTAGCCTGCCACCATCAGTTCTTCACTTTGAGTTTTGGGGTGTCTTGAATTTAGCCCTCCTGTGGGTTGATAATTTTCATTTCCATCAAACAATCTGGCATCTTTTCATTCCTAACACATTATCCAGTCCATATCAATGTAAATATCCAGTTAGTTTTTTCCTCACTTGAAAATGATCAAAAACACCAAAAATCTGACATTGAATTTAAAATGACAGACTTCCTGTTGGGTTTAGAATATGGCTCCCGGAAACTTTTTTGTTTGCACTGGCTGCTACATACGCATGCCAAATTTCGTACTGGTAGGTTAAACTTTGTGTGGGGGTTATTTTTTAAAATGCTGCAGGGGGTGCTATGGCTCATGCTGTGAATGCATATTGCCATATGGATGCGATCAAGATAGGAATGTGATTAATCAATTGAAGTCTTAGGCAGATTGGAGCATGCAGAGGATAGTTACACAGCAGTTGATGTTTCATGGCGAAGCATCACAATTCTGGACACTGCCATGGCCACACCCTTTCACTTTGGAGGAACCTTTTGATAACTTTTGATCAAGACATCGGGGTGTATATACGGGTCAAATTTGAAGTCTCTAGAAGTTAACCCCTAGGAGGAGCTCATTCTCAAAAATTTTTAAAAATGGCAAAATTTGTCCAATTAATTCAAAATGGCAGACTTCCTGTTGGGTTTGGGTATGGCTCAAAGAGGCTTTTTTGTGCGTCCTGATGTTCCTGATGTATGCCTCCCAAATTTTGTGGGTGTAGGTGAAACGTGCTGCGGGGGCTGTTTGTTAAAAATACTGCAAGGGGCGCTATAGCACATGCAGTGCTGAGATGCATACAGTGTTCTTCCTTGGGTTGACAGTGATGTGTGTGGTAATTTTGGTGAGCTGCTGAGCATTCCCAACCTGTCAAAACGTACTTTGTCACGGACACAACGCGTTGCCACGACAACATTATTGTATCAAAAGTCAAAATCTTCACACTGTGCCATTGTCAATGGGTGAAGACTCAGCTGACCAATTTCCAGACTGATATGATAAAGTTTGAAGCAATGGTGTGTGCAAATGTAATTTCTAAACTTCTTGTTACCAATAGGTGGTGCTATCACTGTTTCCAAATTTTTGAGTGTGGATATCTTCAGACTGGGCCTGGTATTCAGCACATGAAGTTTGGGGCAGATAGGATCAGGATTAGCTGAGATATAAACATTTCAGTAGTCATGGCGAGACATCGAAATTCACTGCGCCACCACAGACACGCCTTTTGATGACAGGTCACCACTTTCACTGTGAATCATCATCAACATCTTGAGGCTTATGTTACCACATTTCATGTGAATCTGTGAAACGAGCTAATAACAGTACATCAAAGTGTAAAAAATGACATTTCCTGTTGCCAGCAGGTGACGCTACGACTGAGAATGTATTTCATCATATGGATGTGATCAGGGCAGGACTCTGATCATACATGTAAAGTTTCAGGCAGATTGGAGCATGTTCAGGGCATTTACACAGCACCTGATGTTTCATGGCGAAGGATCAAAATTCCAGTGGCCGCCACAGACATGCCCTTTGACGTAAAATGAAACTTTTGACAAGTTTTGCTCATTAAGGCCTGCTGTATGTACTGGCCAAATTTGAGGTGAATTGGAGTTTCCCCCCAGGAGGAAATAAATCAAAAATGGGCAAAATTTGACATTCAACGCAAAATAGCTCACTTCCTGTTGGGTTTGGAATATGGCTGTCACTGACTTTTTTGCTCAGCCTGACGTGCTGCATATATTTACCAAATTTGGTAGCTGTAGGTGAAACATGCTGCCCGTGGGAAAGTGTAGGGAGCGCTATGGAGCCATTTTGCCACACACCTCCACAATTCCTATAAAATATAAAAGTTTTTGTCAGTTCTGATGTGTGTGCAAATTTTCATGAGTTTTTGCGTATGTTTAGGCCCTCAAAAATGCAGTCGTTCCGGCAGAAATAAAACTCTAGCATTCCAATCGGGTCTTCGCACCGTTCGGTGCTCGAACCCTATGATACTAATATTGACATTTTAGGTTTGTCTTATTTACCCAGATGAAGTGTCATGCATTGTCACTAGCATTGCATGAAAGAAGTGCTGAATCAAAAAGAAAGCTGCAAAAAAGAAAGCCAAGATGAGGTGAAGCTTACTTTTCTCCAAAAAATCTTCTCCAAAAGTCAGCGGCATCAGCTTTGGTGATTCTAAAAGTGTCCCCCAGGAACTGTCCACCAGGGAATATGGCTTTGATTTCGGCCAGCATGTGGCTGAAGATCAGCGACAACTTGGTCAAGTTTCTCCTGCAGAGAAGAAGCCAGAAAAGAGACGAAACAGTTGATGAACCATTATAGCCTCAAATGGTCAACAGACACAATATAGAAATTGTAGATTCATTCACAGGAGAGTCCGAATGAATGTTTAACCTCGAGTTTATTAACATTAACATGGAGCTCACAGAGAAAACGTGTTGATCAGTCCATCACTATTGAACACACACACAGATCACGTTGTACACATCTCGTGAGACTTACTCTGAGTACGGCAACACTCAGTAACCAAAATAGTATTAACTATGCAACTGTCTACAGAAATTATTTGATCTTGAGGATTCGGGATATATTAAAAAATGTTGTTTAGTGGCAATGGCCAGTGTAATCTGACATTTACTGACTTCAAAATACACCACTTTGTAGTGTAGAGATGGGATAACTTGACATTCACATAATCAAATTTAAGAGAAATCCTTCAAAATGGCCATGTTTACATGAGACCTTTAATTCCTCTTTAATTCTGAATTAAAGTTAATTCCGCTTTAAAATCTCCTTGTAAACACTTAATTCTGAATTAAAAAGTTAATTCCGAATAAACTTAATTCTGAATAAACTACCTGGTTTATTCCGATGTTAATTTTGAATAAACTAATTCCTGTGTATGTTCTATTCATGTATACAGTTAATTCCGCTTTAGTTAATTCCGGTCATTCTGTGCATGCTTGGCTCCTCACGTAGAGATGATGTAGCGACATACATGTTCTCCTTCTCAAGTGACGCAACAGAAGTAGCATGCCATTATCGAGTTGCTGTTTCAAAACGACAATAAAAAGCAAAGCGAAAAGCGTGCTTATTAGTTGTTCCTCCATGTTGTTGGGGAAAAGAAATGCCGCGGCAAATGGAGTTTCTTTTCTTCCGGTAAACAGGGATACGTCACGTCCACTCCCTGTCCAATCAGAATCCTTTCCAACGCCCAAGCGTTAAAGCAGAATTAAGGAAGGGGAATAAACGTGCGGTCCATGTAACCCTTAATTCGGAATTAATATTTCCATGTAAATGCGAAGCACAAAACTTTAATTCCGAATGAGTTAATTCCGAATTAATAATTCCGAAATAAAAAAACTTCATGTAAACGTGGCCAATGATAGGTGCAAATACCTAATTTCTAGAACATCTAGAATATATATTACAAAAAACAGAGGATACAAATGCTATTGTAGGGTATTGAAGGGTATCTGTATTATATCATATGATATAATACAGCAAGCTTTTTGGTACAATGTCAGAATGAAAAAAAAAAGAATGTCAGAATGTGCACCAACTAGTGTATGTTCTGGTTGACAAAGTGTCTATTCCATTCTATTCTATTCTATATTGCATTTATCACATGATAAAAAAAATTACCTGAAAAATTGTCCATGTTATATCACTCAAAATGTGTTTTAAATGGCACATAATGTGAGAATGACACCATTTTCTACATTTAGAGATAATAACCCACAGTCATAAATCTGTTTGTGTAACCTGCTTCGAATTACCTTTAACTGATATTACACTTTATTAACTGAGTTGTACAAGCTAAAATACTAATGCGGATAATGCCAGTGTTCCATTTCACTAACTTTACTGTCATGCTCAACAACAACCCAATCCTCGTTAGTAGGCAGGTTTGTTTTTAAAGTCAAAAATAGACCAAAAACCACTTACTAACCCATATAAATGTGAAATGACCGGATATGAGATCTAGCACTGAGCAAATAAACCAATGACTTTGCTGATCCATATTTACAGAGTTTTGTTTGTCTGTCACCTTGGTTATGCAATCACTACCAAGCCAGCATTTCATGAAACTAGGTGGAAAGGAAGGAGTCATTAAATTTTGCTGCAGATCTGAATCACTTTGTAGATTTTGATATTACAGTATGTGGACAATGTTGCTGTGTAGGCTAACCAGTCTTGAGCTTTAACAAGCTGGCTGCATGGACCATGGACGACCTCACAGACAGACCGCAGTATGTGAAGCTACAGGACTGTGTGTCTAATGTGATGGTCTGCAGCACAGGAGCCCCCCAGGGTACAGTGCTCTCACCTTTCCTCTTCACCCTCTACACATCAGACTTCAACTACTCCACAGACAGCTGTCATCTCCAGAAGTTCTCCAATGACACTGCCATCATAGGATGCATGTCAGAGGAGAACGACTATAAGTACAGGAAGGTCATCATGGACTTTGTCTACTGGTGTGAGCAGAACCACCTCCAAATGAACACCAGTCAGACAAAGGAGATGGTGATCAATTTCCACAGGAAACCCTCATACATTCCACCGCTGAACATCCAGGGACTTGACATTGAGAGAGTGAGGACCTACAAGTACCTGGGTGTTCACCTAAATAACAAACTTGACTGGACAGATAACACCGTGTCCGTGTCATTTATACCTGCTAAGGAGACTCGCATCATTTGGTGTGAGCAGGCCACTGCTGAGGACCTTTTACAACACTGTGGTGGCATCGGTGGTCTTCTATGCAGTGGTGTGCTGGGGATGGGGGTGCTCTGAGCGTGATAAAAACAGACTAAACAGACTGATAAAAAGAGCCAGCTCAGTCTGCATGTCAATATCATCTAAAGACAACAAAAACAAAAATGCTGGACAAAATATAAAACACATATTTTCAAGTACGGTGAGAGATTCAAAACAATATAACCCAGCGGTATAAATATAAAACCAATGTTTTACTCATTGTGCCACCAACTGACTCAACAAACATCCCGCTTCATTCATATAGATCTTTTTCATTCTGCCAGATGTTTAACACCTGGTGATCATTCAGGAAACATGCCCATGTCAACTGGTGATAGTCACAACTGAACACAGGCTGCCTGTTTAATAACGAGTCAGAAAACAAATTACTGTCTTACCAAGCAAAATCCATAACATAGCAGGATGTCAACTATTGTGTTGTGTGTAATTCTGTGCATTAAGTGGAACAGATCCAGAGCAGAACTTCAAGCTTAACTCGGGTCAGTTATGTAATGGCCCTATATGCATTATAATCCATTTATTCAATAACCAGTATTTCCCCCTTTCACTTTGATCACGGCTTTCGGTCCTTCAGGCATGGAATGTATGAAGTTCTTGAGTATGAATGGTTCTATCTTCCCCTAATCCCACACAGTCCTAGAGTTGAATTGTTTCGTGGTGGTCAGTGGTGGACTGGTAAAGATGCAACTGTTTAGGATTCCCCAACAGTTCTTAATGGGGTTGAGATTTTATATTTATATCACTGGATTACGACATTTCCAATCCTCTCTCCATACTTGAACAATATGTGTTTTTTTTTATTTTGGCCAGCATGTTTGTTTTTGGGCTGCACAGTGGAGTAATAGTTAGCACTTTCGCGCTTGCAGTGAGAAGATCCCTGGTTCACGTCCCAGCTTTCCCAGGATCTTTCTGCATGGAGTTTGCATGTTCTCCCTGTGTATGCATGGGCTTTCTCTGGGTACTCTGGCTTCCTCCCACAGTCCAAAAATATGCTTAGGTTAACTGATTATTCTAAATTGCCCATAGGTGTGAATGCGAGTGTGATTGTTTGTCCCTATATGTGGCCCTGTGACAGACTGGCGACCTGTCCAGGGTGTCCCCTGCCTTCGCCCGTGTCAGCTGGGATAGGCTCCAGCCCCCCGCAACCCTAATGAGGATTAAGCGGTGTATAGATGATGGATGGATGGATGGATGTTTGTTTTTTCTGTCTGTAGATAATTTTGACATGGATATAGACTTAATTAACTCGTGATGTTTACGTTTTTCTCTTACGGAGAGATCTTCTTTATCTAGTATTTTTATGTTCACACACAGACAGGTTTAGTTGTGATGAATCTCTGAACGGAACATCTGGAGCGTAAACAGAGCAAACATTGCCAGTTCTTTAATGTAAATAGCCTTATTTTTAATTTCTGCTGCTGTCACTCGGAAAAATTCTTTTCATCCTCCTCAGACAATTTTAAAATCCAGTAAGAGCTTCTAGCAGTCAAATCCCGCCTCCAAGCAACTTAAGACACACACAGTCCCCCTCCTCTTCTCTTACCGGAGTCGCCAGATCTATTGTGCCACTGTGGTGTGTAGCCTGCTAGCTGGATAGCCAAGTCCAAAATAGTTGAATGAAGCCAGGTTTCAGTTATCATCAGGATGCAACAATCTCTGACGATGTTAGATGTTGTGACCCACGCCTCAATTCATCCATCTTGTTCATGAGGGATCTGCCATTTGTGAGGAAAATGCTGGGGAGCGTTGGTTTGTGTGGCTGCTTCCGAAGCCTTGCTAGCACACCGGTCCTGCACCCCTGCTCCTGCTTCCTCTTCTTGCAGTGCCTTCCCGCCACAATAGTAATCCAGTGGGAGTCGGGGCTTCTCGCTATATCTGCCGGTGCACTGTGACTCCTGCAGCAGTCACTGCTGGTTTGGCCCTTTTCCTTCAGCCACAGCCATGTGCTCTCACCTCTGTAGCCACTAATTGGAACATATTAATATCAATCTAGTTAAATTCTGAACTCGGCTGGGGAGGGAAAAGTCTTCGTGGTTGTGTTGAAATATCTGTTATTCTCAAGATCATGATTCCAGGCTGTCATCGAATATGACAATGACTGTGTGTAAGATGGCTTCAAAGCTTTACATAAAACTAGGGCTGCAACTAACGATTATTTTAATAATCGATTAATTGATCGATTTTTTTTCGATTAATTGGATTTTTTATTTTTTTTTAAAAAAACAACACATTTTTAATTTCCGCCGCTTTATTCAGAAAGAGAAGATTTGGACTGACAGAGCAAAAAAGATCATTGTAGCGAAGTATTTGTCTTTAACCATCGACAGAGGCCTCATGTCAGTGAACATCATGTTGAGGATGCTCTCAGCCAGGACAGCTGCTTGCTGTGGTGGACAATGGTGTCTTTCTCATCATGAAGCCTGTCATTTTTTGCTGTTCATGAAATGAGGAAAATAGTATGAGTATGTATTACAGCACAATTTACAACAACTCAGTAATTATCTTGTTTTATTTGCAATATTAGGTTAAGACAAGTAAGTAGTCCAAAGAGCAAAACACAAAGCACACGCACGCACACACACACACATATATATATATTTTTTTATTTTATATATATATATATATATATATATATATATATATATATATATATATACATATATATATATATATGTATCCCCTCCCTGGGCTGAGACCTTATCGTGGTGGAGGGGTTTGCGTGTCCCAATGATCCCAGGAGCTATGTTGTCGGGGGCTTTATGCCCCTGGTAGGGTCTCCCATGACAAACAGGTCCTGGGTGAGGGACCAGACAAACAGCAGCCCAGAAGACCCCAATGACGAATAATAATGTTGGAACCACGAGTCCCTTGCCCGGACGTGGGTCACCGGGGTCCCCCCCTGGAGCCAGGCCCGGGGGTGGGGTTCGAGGGCGAGCGTCTGGTGGCCGGGCTACTTCCCACGGGGCCCGGCCGGGCACAGCCCGAAAAAGAGACGTGGGACCCCCCTCCAGCAGGCTCACCACCCGCAGGAGGGGCCATAGGGGTCCGGTGCTATGTGTGTTGGGCGGTGGCCAGGGGCGGGGAGCCTGGCGTACCGACCCCCGGCTACACAAGCTGGCTCTAGGGACGTGGAACGTCACCTCTCTGGCGGGGAAGGAGCCTGAGCTGGTGTGCGAGGTTGAGAAGTTCCGACTTGATATAGTCGGCCTCACCTCGACACACAGCAGGGGCTCTGGAACCAGCCCTCTCGAGAGGGGTTGGACTCTCTTCCACTCTGGAGTTGCCAATGATGAGAGGCGCCGAGCAGGGGTGTCAATACTCATTGCACCTCGACTCGGTGACTGTGTGTTGAAGTTTACCCCGGTGGACGAGAGGGTGGCCTCCCTTCGCCTTCGGGTGGGGGGACGGTTCCTTACTGTTGTTTGCGCCTATGGGCCGAACAGCAGTTTGGAGTATCCGCCCTTTCTGGAATCCTTGGAGGGGGTGCTGGAGAGCGCCCCTTCTGGGGATTCCATAGTTCTGCTGGGGGACTTCAACGCTCACGTTGGCAATGACAGTGAGACCTGGAGAGGCATGATTGGGAGGAACGGCCCCCCCGATCTGAACCCGAGCGGTGTTTTGTTATTGGACTTCTGTGCTCGTCACAGATTGTCCATAACGAACACCATGTTCAGGCAGAAGGGTGTCCATATGTGCACCTGGCACCAGGACACCCTAGGCCGCAGTTCGATGATCGACTTTGTTGTCGTATCGTCGGACTTGCGGCCGCATGTCCTGGACACTCGGGTAAAGAGAGGGGCGGAGCTGTCAACCGATCACCACCTGGTGGTGAGTTGTCTCCGATGGTGGGGGAGGATGCCAGTCAGACCTGGCAGACCCAAACGGATAGTGAGGGTGTGCTGGGAACGTCTGGCAGAGTCCCCTGTCAGAAGGAGTTTCAACTCCCACCTCCGGTCAAACTTCAACCATGTCCCGAGGGAGGTGGGGGACATTGAGGCCAAGCGGGCTGCGGCTGTCGCCGAGGCAAAAACTCAGGTATGGGAGGAGTTTGGCGAGGCCATGGAAAACGACTTCCGGACGGCTTCGAAGAGATTCTGGTCCACCATCCGGCGTCTCGGGGGGGAAAGCGGTGCACTGTCAACACTGTGTAAAGTGGGGATGGTGCACTGCTGACCTCAACTCGGGACGTTGTGAATCGGTGGAAGGAATACTTCGAAGACCTCCTCAATCCCACCGACACGTCTTCTGATTCAGAAGCGGGGCCTGGGGTCTCGGGTGTAGATTCTCCCATCTCTGGGGTTGAAGTCGCCGAGGTAGTTAAAAAGCTCCTCGGTGGCAGGGCCCCGGGGGTGGATGAGATCCGCCCGGAGTTCCTCAAGGCCCTGGATGTTGTGGGGCTGTCCTGGTTGACACGTCTCTGCAACATCGTGTGGACATCGGGGGCAGTGCCTCTGGATTGGCAGACCGGGGTGGTGGTCCCTCTTTTCAAAAAGGGGGACCGGAGGGTGTGTTCCAACTATAGGGGATCACACTCCTCAGCCTCCCCGGGAAGGTCTATTCAGGGGTACTGGAGAGGAGGGTCCGCCGGATAGTCGAACCTCGGATTCAGGAGGAGCAATGCGGTTTTCGTCCCGGCCGTGGAACTGTGGACCAGCTCTACACCCTCAGTAGGGTCCTTGAGGGTGCATGGGAGTTTGCCCAACCAGTCCACATGTGTTTTGTGGATCTGGAGAAGGCTTTCGACCGTGTCCCTCGGGGAATCCTCTGGGGAGTGCTCCGGGAGTACGGGGTAACGGACCACCTAATACAGGCTGTCCGTTCCCTGTATGACCGGTGCCAGAGTTTGGTCCGCATCTCCGGCAATAAGTCGAACTCGTTTCCAGTGAGAGTTGGACTCCGCCAGGGGTGCCCTTTGTCACCGATTCTGTTCATAATTTTTATGGACAGAATATCTAGGCGCAGCCAGGGTGTTGAGGGAGTCCGGTTTGGTGGCCTCAGGATTCCGTCACTGCTTTTCGCGGATGATGTGGTCCTGTTGGCTTCATCATGCCAGGACCTCCAACTCTCACTGGATCGGTTCGCAGCCGAGTGTGAAGCGGTTGGGATGAGGATCAGCACCTCCAAATCCGAGTCCATGGTTCTCAGCCGGAAAAGGGTGGAGTGCACTCTCCGGGTCAGGGATGAGGTCCTGCCCCAAGTGGAGGAGTTTAAGTACCTCGGGGTCTTGTTCACGAGTGAGGGAAGGATGGAGCGAGAGATCGACCGGCGGATTGCTGCGGCGTCTGCAGTAATGCGGACGCTGTACAGGTCCATCGTGGTAAAGAGGGAGCTGAGCCAAAAGGTGAAGCTCTCAATTTACCGGTCGATCTACGTTCCTACCCTCACCTATGGTCACGAGCTTTGGGTAGTGACCGAAAGAACAAGATCGCGGGTACAAGCGGCCGAAATGAGTTTCCTCCGCAGGGTGGCTGGGATCTCCCTTAGAGATAGGGTGAGAAGCTCGGCCATCCGGGAGGATCTCAGAGTAGAGCCGCTGCTCCTCCGCGTAGAGAGGAGCCAGATGAGGTGGCTCGGGCATCTAATTAGGATGCCCCCCGGACGCCTCCCCGGTGAGGTGTTTAGGGCACGTCCCACCGGGAGGAGACCCCGGGGAAGACCCAGGACACGCTGGAGAGACTATGTCTCTCAGCTGGCCTGGGAACGCCTTGGGGTCCCCCGGGAGGAGCTAGATGATGTGGCCGGGGAGAGGGAGGTCTGGGCTTCCCTCCTAAAGCTGCTGCCCCCACGACCCGACCCAGACCAGCGGTAGAAGATGGATGGATGGATGGATGGATGGATATATATATATATATATATATATATATATATATATATATATATATATATATATATATATATATATATATATATACATACACACACACACACATATATATATATATATATATATATATACATATACATACCAGCACCATAAAAAATGCTTCATTACATACATTGAGATGTAAGAAGTTACTTTTAACCCGTTTGGTCTAAATGCAGTTCATCCTGCCTCACTCCAACACAGACCAGCGTCTTCACTCAGACTTTGTGAGAAAATTAAAACTTGAGGCTTAATCTTTAAATTATTATCACCATTGTGTGCAAGTTACGTTTATTTTTAAATTACATTCAAACCCTGCTTAAGTTGATTAAAATGAAATTACAAAGTCTCTCACACACACACATGCCTTATCACTGTCATTAATCAGCTAACAAACAAATGCTAGCATCAGGCGAGCTGCCAGAGAGACTAACATTACGTTTCCTCACTGTAAAACGGAACAAATGGAGGATACTGTAGTGACTTACCCTGCTGTTGAGCTCCCTTCATCCTCATCGGCGACTCCAACGTGTTTCCGTTTCAGGTGCTCTATCATCATCGTGGTGCTCCTGTACCATCTCATATTACTTTTGTAAAGCTTGCATGTTACACATGTTTTTTGTTTTGTGAAGCGTGAAATGCTCCCACACTTTTGAGGACTTCGGTCAGACTGTTTTCACCATGTCGGTCATGTTTCACTTGTTGAATTTCCTTTTCCTTTTCCTATCCTTTTCCGCCTCCGCTCTGCATCCACCTCGCTTTGTTCAACTCGCGCTGCAGGTGGAGTTTTTGTTTTTTTTAAACAAAACTTTATTTTGGTCAGCCAGCACTGATTTAAAAAAAAAAAAACTAACTTTATTTCAGTCAGCCAGCATTGACAAAGCTCTGCAGGTGGAGTAGACGGCTCCGCGACATGGCAAGTGACGCATGAATCGCGCGACACAACGAATTGATAATGAAATTCGTTGCCAACGCTTTTAATAATCGATTTTTATCGATTTTATCGATTCGTTGTTGCAGCCCTACATAAAACTAAAATTTGTTCTCGCACAATAAAGTTGATCATTGGCTTATCAGCTTGTCTTGACCAGAGGCTTAAAGCACCAACAGTCCCACTCACGGCTTCAGACTGTGACCAAATGTCTAAGAGCATGCAAGTTAAAATTTCAAATAGTCGCATTTGTGCGAGTAAATCATGAAGCTGTTTTGCTGTAGCTCTAACTGGTGGTAGTTCTACTGTGTCAGCTATATTGATGAAAAGTAGTACTTTTTTAACTTCAGTGGTTCTGTAAGTCTGTCCCTGCCTGGGACAAATCTTGGACAATTTTGATATTGGAATGTACTATTTCACTCTTTTCAAAGTAATTTCGGTCACACACCTCTCTGAGCACAGCACAAATACCAAGCAGCACTGAGCCTCTACAGTGAGATGTTCAGGGAACATTGATAAATCTAGTGGCTATCGATAGGCAGATGTTCAGCAAGTGAGGCGCTTCATGTGAAGCATTGGGAGTGCTACCAGTGGAAAAAATTAGTATGGAGCCCTGCTCTTTTCCATTTTACTTTATTACGCAACTGCAGATCACACCTTGTGCTAATTTTAACAGCAAGGACAGGTGGCACAGTGGTGCAGTTGCTAGCAAAGCTGCCTCACAGCTCGAAGGTCCTTGAGCCTTTCTGTGTGGAGATTGAGGTCTATTTTACGGAGTTTGCATGTTCTCCCTGGGGTTTAATGAGTGCTACAGTCCAAAGACATTCTGAGGTTAATTGGTAATTCTAAGTTTTCCATAAGTGTCAATGTGAGTCTGTGTGCGCCTTGCTGCCTGTCTCTGTGTGGCCCTGGATTGGTGTGGTTACCTATCCAGGGTGTAAATTGTCTTCACCCAAAGTTAGCTTCGATAGGCTCCAGTCCCTCTGTATTCACAGAGAGGATTAAGCAGTATATAGAAAATGGATGGATGGTACAGATTTCATAGATGCTTCTTTTATAGCTTCCACACACTCCCAGTGGCATCTTTTTGGAGTTAAGTGAAAACAGAAACCACCAAAAAACAACTGGTTCGTCTCCCCACAATCATCAGTGAGTTGCTAACTATATAATTATATTTACTGTTATAGTTAAATATAATATTATATACCAGTGGGTCACCATTATACAGTATAATATATCCATCTCAGCCTCTCCATTTATTTTGGTTGGGTAAAGTAGTATTTACTATATATGTTCAAGAGGCTTAAACCACTTCATTTACTGTGGGAAATTCCCACCATAATAACTCTATCTGGACACAAACACAATACTTGCACTTGTTAGGTAGTTCGCACTTCTAATCATATTTCTTTACTGGAGATCATTTTGATACAATAGCTCTTGTTTTGAATATGTTATATTATCGACAACTTGACTTTTTCTCTAGGTTCAGTCATTCATAAGTATATACTTATACTATACATTTTACATTGTCTGAATTGGTATGCTGTCTTGGCCAGTTCTCCCTTGGAAAGGAGATTTTTAATCTCAAGGGACTTCCTGGTAAAATAAAGCTTAAATAAATAAATAAAATTCAGAATCATATCCAAGGCAGCTCTTTGTGTCGACATTTCTTAACCTTTTTAAATTGTGGATAAGTTTCTTGTCATCTTGTCAGGAAGACTCGCAATCAGATTCACAGTGGATCACCAATATACAGGCACTGAAACAGCATAACCTTCATTTATAATGACACTGGAATCATTGGTCGTCTCAAGGTTTATATCTCACGCTGCCTCCTCAGCAGTTTTTGGGGTCTGTCTTAATAACTAATGTTTGCAGAAGTATGGCCAAAGAGCTTCCATCCGTGCCCGCTGGCTTCCAGCCTACCACTCTGTTATGATGTATCTCCTTCCTGCAAGAAGATAAAATGTAGAGGAAACAATCATAGTGTTTTGTGACAATGAAGCATCAGTCAACATTGAGAGTGCTCATTTCTTCCAGCAGCCTGCCTTAGGCATCAAGGCTGATCAATATTGTATAGGTGCTCTGATCGTCATTACCAGTGCTTTTATGCTCTCTGTTCTTTTTCTTCTGTAACTCAGCACCTGGAATGGTTCACCAATGCAAGCAGAGATGAGCCTTCGTTCAATAAGGACTCTGGGAAGGCCCTGTCTGGGCGTTGGTTTGCTCGCCTCTACATCCCATGCCAATGCCGTGGACTCTCCCCTAAGCTAAACAACCTTTTCCTTCTGCTCATCCTCCACAGCATATGACCATTTCCTCTGCCTGAATGCCATGAAATATTGCTCAAAGGGCATGAAAAGTTCAAATAATACATATTCTGTGACGACTACATATTACTGGTCCACCATTTTGTGTCAGTTTGTGAACGTTTGCATGCTTGTACGAATTCAAAGGAAATGTGTTATGCTGGACACCGCACATAGTCTCATATCTCACAAAGTCACTGAAACTTGCTGCAACCTTCTAAATTCTCTTTTATCACGAAAACAAATTCTTGTTTCCAAATTAGCCTTCCATCAAATTAGCAGTTGCTTTCAGGTGTTGTCTATTAATAACTTCTTCTCAGACCACTATATTTCACCATAATATTAACCCAATATTACATTGTAATACTGTATTCTCTTCCTTCCCTTTTCCTTCACTCATAATCACTGCATTGTATGTTTTGCGTTGTGTGTTATTGTTGTGTCATAGTAGTTTGAACTATAAAAGGGTCAAAATATCAAATATGTGGACTAGCAGTGGGATGCGATTAAAAAAATCAATCTAATTAATTACAGGCTTTGTAATTAATTGCAATTAATTGCAGTTTTGTCAAATAGCAATATTTGACAGGATAAGTGAAGTTTTTCAATTCAAATAAAATCGTTGTTGACAGTTGCATCAATGAATAGACATATAGGTGTTTATAATTTCAAATTTATTTTAAAAAAGGAAAATGGGACATATAGAAAAAAGTGATTTTGATGAATTAAAGCCTGAGTTTAGTTGTTTTTTCCACTGTATGACACATAAAATCAGCATAAGTAGTTCAAGGAGCTTCAGAAAGTTAAAAATCCAGATTCATTCTGTTTTCATCTTTTTTGGGTCTGATAAATGGTGGAATTTTGGATGGTTCTTTTTATAGGAATAATTTTTATTTATGTATTTTTTTATAAACAAAAAGTTCATAATTAAGTTATTAAAAGAGCTATTTTTGTTCTTTAGGTTATTCCTCCTCCAAGGAGGCAGAGCCTCGACGGAGCAAAAACTTAAACCACAAAAGTGTTTCATGTCTATTTATCTGTATTTTTCATCCGTCTGCTACATTCACAGATTACTGCAAATCAAAGTACAATTATAGCAATTTTATTCAACATTTTAAGACTTTCTGTAAACTCAACCACGGTCTAGAAAAGTGGTCTGTTATGGGATGGCTACTCCGTTAGCCGTTAGCATGACTCGTAGCTAACGTTAGCTCTGGTGCTAACAGCAACATGTTTTACATTGAGGTGATACCGTCGGCTTGAAGTGATGCAGTGATCAGAAAACTCTTTGTTGTACAATTTGCACACAACCGGGCTTTTATCCAAGCTGCCATCGGGAAGATTTTTAAAAGAAAACTTTGAAGACGGGCAGGAGGAGAGATCGCGAGATGCTGTGAGATCGCGAGATTCAGTGACAGTGACGAAATTCAACATGGTGGCTCCCAGCTGCTAGACGAGAACTAAACAAATCGCCGTTGTCTCGACGTGTTTATATTAAAAAAACAACAACAACCTAACGAAATAGCCTGCTCAATATCGGACATGGTAGTGCTCACAGTGGAGGACCCTGAGAACTTTTTTGACGACTACTTCGTCCGGTGCACCATGGAAGACGCCAACTCCGCCAACCCGAACAAGAGGAAGAAAGCAGACTCCTCGACAGACACACAAGACTTGGAGAACACGGATATCCAAGTAAGTGTTCTCGAGTCGATTAATAAGAAGCTCGATATCCTTTGTTTGCTTCACCAGGAGATAAAGGACCTGAAAGCAAGCCTGGAGTTCACCCACCAGCAGATAGAGGACCTGCAGAGGGACAACACCGAACTCCGGGCCACGCTGACAGTTGTCACTTCAGAGGTGAGTACACTTAAAAAAGAAAACAAAACCCTGAGGGAGACTGTCCTGGACATTCAGTTGAGGAGCATGTGGCACAACCTGATTTTTTCTGGTTCCCGAGTCCACACACCGGATAACCCAGAGACCCTTGTTAAAAACTTTATGGTGTCGGTGCTTAAAATCCCTGCGGAAACTGTTAAAAACATCACTTTCCACCGTGTCCACCGGCTCAGACCCCGAGGAGGAAACCGACACCATCCTATTATCGCAAAGTTTGAGCACTTCCAGCAGAAAGTGCTCGTAAGAAGCAAAGGACGGGAGCTGAAAGACACGTCGTTCGGGATGAACGACCAATTTCCCAGGGAAATCAACGAGAGGCGCAAAGTATTATACCCCATCATGAAAGAACACAGACAGAAAGGTAAACGGACTGCACTGGTTGTGGACAAACTGTACATAGATGGGCAGCTATTTCAGGAACCCTCCATTTCCCCCTGGCTCTTCTATAAAAAAAAAGAAAAAAGAAAAAAACTGGCTTAAACGCTTAATATATCACTTACTAATTTATGCTAGAAAATGTAATAAAAAAAATAATAATAATCTCACAGGTGTAAATGTCTCATTCTCCTAATCTGCACTCCCCACTGGAGAACCCCCTCCTCCTTCTACTTTTCTCTCTCTCCCTCTCTATATGTCTCCCTTTAGCCCTCTCCCCCTCTCACACACTCACCGCCCACACTCTCACTCACACCCTATGTACCCCCCATATTTATTGTGCTTGTATGTTTTATAATGTGTTTGTTGATAGTTTTTCAGGCAATGATGTGCTGTTATATAATGTAAATACAGATCCTGACCTGCTGTATACATCTCTCTCCAACACCCACAGCTCACAGACAGCAACAGACAGCTCACAAGGACACACACAGACGTTATATTACATTGCTACATACACAGTGACAGAACATCGTCTCTCTCTATGTTCAAGTTTAATATCGCAAAACAATCACAATCAGTTAAAATCATAAATGATTATATGAAAGATTTTGGACAAGACGACGTCTGGAGACTCAAAAACCCTACAAAGAGAGACTAAACGTTTTTCTCTCCGGTGCACCAAACATTTTCAAGAATTGACTTTTTCCTCTCAAATAACTCTATCGCACATGAAGTTACCACTAAAATTCACCCAATCATTATCAGCGACCATGCACCAATATCTCTAAGCCTGCAAACAGATTCCATCCCTAAATCTCCTCAGACTTGGCGCCTCAACATCTCTCTACTCAAAGACCCAGAATTTGATCGAGTAATAAGGAGTGAGTGGGCAGACTTTCTAAAAAACAATGACTCTAATGACTTATCTCCATCTTTACTTTGGGAAACTGGAAAGGCCGTAATCAGAGGTAAAATAATATCGTACTCCTCGTACAAGAAAAAAAGGATCTACAAACAGAGAAAGAAATTGAAGAAAAAATTAAACAACTTACAGAGAATTACGCAATAAATCCAAGTGATCAATTATGGTCCGAACTACAAAATGCAAAACTACACCTCGATAATATCCTATTCAAGAAAACAGAGTTTTTATTACAACAAAGATATAATGATTTTGAACACAACAATAAATCAGGAAAATTTCTGGCGAACCAACTCCAGCGCAATAAAGAAAAAACCTTCATAATTTTCTCAACAATCTAAACATGCCCGAACTAACGTCAGATTACAGAGACATATTAGATGCCCCATTGACGATCAAAGAATTACAATGTGCATTAGACAGTGTGCCAGCAGGCAAGGCAACTGGTCCTGATGTTTTCCCTGTTGAATTTCTTAAACATTTCTGGTCAATGTTAGGACATATATAAACTTATTCCAAACATTTGAAATAAGAAATGGAAATTTTCTTCAGTACCTACAGATAAAGAAGACAATTACAAGTAGAATTCCATCGCTACAGACTACTTTACAGCCAATGGATTTACAGCCACCTGAATTTGTCAAATACATTGTGAAACTGTCTCCAAGAAATAAGAAGAATCTCTCAAAAATTTATAGTTTACTTTCAAAGACAGACTCTATACACCTACCAACTCAAAAATGGGAAAAAGACGTATCCAAATCTTTTGACTCTGATTTTTGCACCCGGATCTGTGAAAACACATTTAAAATTACAAAAAACACCAACTTACAATTGATCCAATTTAAGGTGCTTCACAGAACGCATATAACGCAATATAAATTGTATAAAATGGGCTTCTCGTGCTCAGACACATGTACTCAATGCACCCAAAACATGACTGACACTTACTTTCACGCTCTTTGGCTATGTACACCCGTCTATCAATTCTGGGTAACAATCACACACAAACTCTCCAGTGTTTTGGACTACAGGATTCCACATTCCCCGAACGTTTGCCTAACTGGCGATCTAAGGCAAACAGCCCTACCAGACATTCATATCCACCCCACACTTGCAGCTATCGCCATTGCCAAAAAAACTATTTTAGTTAACTGGAAAGATAAGAAAGCCCTCAACATCATCCACTGGCTGAACCTCCTCACAGAACATATTTCACTTGAGAGAATATCTGCTGTCAGAAAAAAACAATTGGACTCCTTTAAAGAAAAATGGTCTCCATTTATTAAATCAATAAATATTAATCTATAGCCTCCGCTCGTATGTGGGTATATGCCACTCCCCTCATAAAATTGTGATACTTATTCTGTCTGTGCGAATGGTCTGACTTTCCTCTGCTTTATTTCGGTTTATTAACCCTCTACCTTTTTAAGAAGGATGACACCATGGACTTCAAGGCTGTGTGCATGCACTGGTGGTGTCCTTTCCCTATTGCTCCTGGGGTTGCTCTCTGGCTCTGCGGGGCCGGCGTGGCTCGGGCCCCTCTGCCTGGGGGTGGGTGTCTCCGGTGTCTCTCTCTTAGAGCCCTGGGTCTGCTGGGTCTGAGGGCTCTCCCGGGGCCTTGAGGGTGGCGGCGGCTGGTCTCTTCTGGGGCACCCTGGCTGGCCCTGGGGTTTGGGGTGGGTAGGCCCTTCCGTTGCTCCCCTGTCCCTTCCCGCTCCGCTTCCCTCCTCCTCCCTCCTCTCCTGCCTGGCTGTTCGTCCTCGTCCCTCTCCCTCCCCTGGGGGGGCTGGGGACCCTCCGCTGCCTGGGGGACTGGCATGGGGGCCGGGTGGTCTCTCTGGGGGGTGGCTCTGGCTCATCTGGGCACAGGCCTTGGTCCTTGCCTGTGTGCCGCCACTGGAGTTCAGCTTCTGTCCGGGCCTGGTGCTGTCCTGGGGTGTGGTGGGGTGGGTGAGGTCTCGGTGACGCTGTGGGGTGGGCGCCCTGCGTCCTGGATGTGCCGGCTCCAGGGTGGGTGTGGGGGCTCGTGGCCCTTGCTTCCTGGTGGTGCGGCCTGGTCCCCCCTCCGGGGCAGGGTGCTGCGTGCGGCTGGCCCGTGGTGGGGCTACGGCGTCTGTCGGGGCACTGCTCTAGCGCTGCGACTTCTGGGGGTTTTGGTGCTGGCTGGGTCGGTCGGGTTCGGGTGGGCCCACCTCGGCCTCTTGCCTCTGGGGGCCCTCTGCATCAGTACCGGTGGTCTTACTACCTGTCTCCCCCGCTGCTCTGTTCTCATGGGCCGGATCCACACCAGACTGCCTCTTACTGTGCACTTCACATACCTCACACCTCACTGTACATAGCAACTCTTAGGCACATATAGGGACACAACAGTTAGGGCCGCGAGAGCAGGTGGGGGCGGGAACGATGGGCTCTGTGGTGGGGCGGATGTCTCTTCCCCATCACCCTCTTGCTTGCCTTCCCTGCTCTCCAATTTCTTTTTTTTTTTTAATGCACCACACACACTCACACCTTGGGGATGGCTCGGGGATTTGGGTCAGGGTAGGCTGCAGAGTAGCCATCCTGTGTGGTCCTCTGGCCTGCCCCCTTGACGCCTCGCCCAGCCTCCCCACTTTTAATGCACCACATGACACTCAGGGTTACACTGTCACGGTGCAGGGATAATGTCTCCCGTCAGGGATCGGGAGACATATTAATAGGGGGTAATGGGGGGGTTTCACTGGTATGGCCTTGCTGGTGGGACCCGGCCCCCTTATGGCTATGGGGCGGCTGGGGTGGACCATCATCCGTGTTGCTGTGGCTGGGGGGTCCCCGGGGCCTGGGGGTTGTGGCCTGGGGGGGCTCTCCTGCGTGTCCGACGAGTCCCAGCTGGTGTGGTGGCTCTTGGTGGGCTGCGGGGGCTGGATTGGCCGTCCTGGTGGGTGCTGTGGCTGTGGTGCGGGCTGGTGGCATGTGGTGGCTCTGTCCTGGGGTTGGGTTGTCGGGGCGCAATGCGGGGTGTGGAGACCTTGGGTGTGCTGTGCTCTCTTGGGGCCTGGTGCGGGGGGTATACGGGGTGCCTCCCTGTCGGCGTCGCCGGGCCTCACCATTTTTGCCCTCTGGACTCACATCGGCCTGCTTTGTGCTGGGCTGGTTGCCATCCCTTCGGTGGGCCGCTCGGCCCCTGTGTCTGGCTTCCTGGCTTCCTGGCTGCCGGCCCCTTTGGGGGTGGAAGAGTGGGCAGGTGGGGTGGAGGAGTAGGCAGGTGGGGTGGGCGGGGTAGGGGTTTGGGTGGCGGGGGGTCCTCGTGCCCTGGGTCGCCTGGGTTGGTTTTGGTCTGCTGGGGGTGTCGGTAGCTGCTCCCTCTTGTTCTCCGGGTCTGCGTGGTTCACAGTGGCTCCAGTGGCTCTCTGGGGGCCCCGGTGGCTCTCTGGGGGGGTGCCACCCTGTGGCTCCTGCGGCCCGGGGGGAAGGGTCCCCTGTTGGCTTGGCCCTGCCTTGCCGTGATAGCTGTTCTGGGCTTCGGGGTCCTTCACACTTGCATGTTTGATCAGGTCTCACCAGCTCCTGTCGAGTCCCATTGACAGCGAATGATGGGACCCGCCAGAATGTGCTGAGACTCTCTCCAGAGTCTCTATACTAAACTCATTCTCTTTTTCACTAGTATCCTCTTCCGGCCTATTCAAGTCTATACTGTCAAGACATCCACAATTATGGTGTTCAATACCGTTTGCTTAATTATTTATTGATTGAATCTCTTTTTTTGTTGTTGTTTTTTTTCTGTTTTATTGATGGGCAGTTAGTAGTTGGGAATAACACACCACCTCACACTCGTTAATTGTGATAGCACTGCCTGTTAGTTTCTATCCCTGTTCGTCCTGTTTCGTCCTGTCCAGTCTTTGTTTCCCCTGTACATCACTGAGGTGTAGCACTGCCCTCCCTGACTCATAATAGGGAATTCTAATAAAGAATGTCAGCTTCGCTTTCAGGGAGGGCCGGTGATGGTCACACACATGCACTAAATATTAAAATATTTGGCTGCAAGGCTAAAATATGCATCAATCTCATATAATGTTGACACTACGGTGGCCGAGGGGTGCAAACGCAGCACAAAAACGGAATGCCCTGCAAGAGACAAAAACACCCACAAAAAATAAATGCTGCAAGATAGAAAACACCTACAAAAGAGAAATGCTGCAGGAGACATAACACCTACCAAAATGAAACACACTTCACAAGAGAAACGGACTGCAAACAGAAACGTACTTCATAAGAGAAACGGACTGCAAACAGGAACGCACTGCAAACAGAAACGCACTACGAAACAGAAACACACAAAAGATAAATGCTTCAAGAGACAAAACACCTGCAAAAAAAAGAAGAGAAATATTTATTCGTTGTTTTTTGGGTTGTGAATTAAAAAAAACATTATGGGGCCTCTCCATTTCTCTTGACATTTTTTGCTAACACCTAAAAACAAAAGTAGTAGAACAACAAAGAAATGTTTCTATACTTAAGCACATTTAGCAAGTTTAGAAAAATCATTCAATATTTGTTTTAATGTTTTCAGTTTTCTGGGACCATGGTATAGGCGGATTAAACAAGTTGGAGCCACTAGGGAGTTGTAGGGCCCCCTGCGGAGTAACACCACTCCGTGGAGTGACACCTCTCTGCTGCATGTTGTAGTGTTCCCAGTCCGCAGCTTGTCCTGGTGTTCCTGATCCGCAGCTTGCCGTGGTTTTCCCACTCCAACTTGTGGCTTAGAGCGGTCTAATACACGGCTCGAAGTTGTTTAAATCTTACTGAAATTGGAGAGACAACTTGAAAAGGTATACTTTTCTCCTTCCTACGTTTTTACATGTGGCCCTCAGATGCTGCTGTGAAAATACTTGTGTAGGTTTTGCTGATTTACACAGCTGATTTTAGTGAGCTTGGGTTTGTGAGAAGTGAATTTGTAGTGTTAACGTTACTGTAACAAACATTAATTTCTGGGACACGCCAGGTATTTAACAAGGTACCTGGATGACTCGCACATGGGACATGGCAGCCTAGAAGAGAAGCATTGATAATTGTAGACTGCTTCAAAAACACATAAAGTGATAAAATTAAATGAATGTAAACTAAAATGAATGCAACACACACACCTGGTGTGTCCCATAATGTTAGTTACAGTACTCACAATCTCAACCCCACTAAAATCAGCTATGTAAATCAACTATACCTACACAAGTATTTTCACAGCAACATCTGAGAGACACGTAAAAACGTAGGAAAGAGAAAAGTATACCTTTTCGAGTAGTCTCTCCCTCCAACTTCAACTTTCTTATTCACTCGTTATCTGTTTCTGGTGTTGAAACTCAGCTCTGCCATCTAGTGATCTGGAGCACTTCCGTTGTGAAATGCCCTCCATTGTATTATCCTATTTGTGGCGCGTTTCTGTTTTGCAGTGCATTTCTGTTTTGGAATGCGTTTCTGTTTTGTGGTCCGTTTCTGTTGTGAAGTGCGTTTCTGTTTGCAGTGCGTTTCTCTTGTGAAGTGCGTTCCTGATTGCCATGCGTTTCTCTTGTGAAGTGAGTTTCATTTTTGTAGGTGTTATGTCTCCTGCAGCATTTCTCTTTTGTAGGTGTTTTCTATCTTGTAGCATTTATTTTTTGTGGGTGTTTTTGTCTCTTGCAGGGCATTCCGTTTTTGTGCTGTGTTTGCATCCCTCGGCCACCGTATGACACCCCTTTTGTGGAGTTAAACAATGACAATAAATGCAGACAAAAAAAAAACAACAACTTTCTGCCCAACAAGCTCAATCTCATCTTCCTGCACTGTTTACCAGTGCCTGACTTCACTCAGTGCTTCCTGTGCTTCTTCTTCAGGCCTGCAAACAGACTTTAGGTTCATTACCGCCACCTACTGGGCTGGAGGTTTCATCAGAGTTACCGGTGTGCCAGAAATGAGGGAACTGAGGAGGGTGCAATTAATTGTATTATTTTTAACGCGTTATTTTCGCTGTAATTAATTAATCGAAATTAACGCGTTAAAGTCCCAGCCCTAATGTGGACAGAAGAACAGTACTCAGAGAGCACAGTACTCCGCCAAGGCTGTTCATTCCTGTATATGGCATTGTCAGAAATCCAGTATATTTTTGCAGAAATGCAGCATTCTTTTATTAGTTATTGATGATCAGAAATCACAGCACTATAGAATGTGGCCATTTTATATAGATGTACCCACAAACAAAATGATCTTGCGCTGAGCACAGGCACATCTTATGCATGTGTACATTATGTTCCGACACCGAATCGTGTGACCTAAACATGTAGCGGGTGGCGGGAATTGATGGGACTCGGAAACACCACGACAATTTAATCAATTGTTCCTAGTATCCTTTCCAATAAGTTGATTTGTGGTAGGATTGCAATCAGGTGATCATCAGCATGCAGGTGACGTAGTGCTCACTTGTCATAGTTACAGTGACGCCATGACGCTATCTCGCAATGATACGGAAATCCTTAACAAATTTGTGTATCCAGACTATAAGCCACATCACTGCCATAATCTAATGAGGTGGTCCTCGTGTCATTTCTGTCCTTCCCTGAAAATTTCATTCAAACCCGTTATTCCGTTTTTGAGTAGTGTTGTGCACAGACAGACAGACAGACAAATTACTCCACCACGTTCCTTGGCAGAGTAATTAACAGAAATGTCTGAAAAGGGATTGAAAGACAGAATGCTGTCACTTTATTGGAATGATGAACTCAGCAATGTTCCATATCCCATGTCTGAAGGGGCCTTTACTTTGACTGACAGAAAAAACTGAATGTCAATACTTTACTACTGCAATGTGGTCTGCTGCAGAGTTTGATCAGTCGGAGTGCTGTTTGGGTGAAATTATTTAAGATATAGTACACACACCGGGAATGAGCCAGCCCAATATGGCAGCATAAACGATTAGCTCCCGATCAACACTCGATAAAATTCCCCAAATTCAAAGCTAAAATGCAAATAATGGATTCGAATTAGAGATGCAAAGGGGAGGGAGAACAAGAAGGACAAAAACTACTAAAAACCTGGCAGAACAACCCGAACCGACGGAGAAACACAGAGGAGACATGTCTGAAACAGACGCGGGTGAGCCGGAACATGCGGAAGCTGAAGCTACAGATATGATACGAGCAGGTCTGAAAGACATTGTCAGGGAAATTCAAGACTTTAAAAGTGAGCTAAAAATGGAGTTAACTACATTCAAAGAAGAAATAAAAAAAGAAATGAAGGAAGAACTCGAGGACTTTATGAAAAATGTTAACCAAAAGCTCACGGCAACGGCAAACGAGCTAGCAAAACAAACAACTAGACTGGATGGAGCCGAACAGAGAGTGGCCGACGTGGAAAGCTGGAATATGGAGGTAAAAGACGCCCTACTTCAGGCACTGAAACAACAGAGGATATTACAGGACAGATTGACAGACCAAGAGGGGAGAAACCGGCGGAACAATATCCGCATCTTCGGCCTAAAAGAAGGGGTAGAGGGCAACTCTGCCCCACAATTTATCGAACAACTTCTGAAAACGGAGTTATCCCTGCCAGCAGAAACGGACCTGCAAATACAGCGGGCCCATCGGGCTTTAATACAAAGACCGGACTCTGACAAACCCCCGAGATCATTGGTTGTGAACTTTTTACAATACACAACAAAAGAGAAGATTTTGAAGGAAGCCTGGAAAAAGAAAATCGAATATCAAAATCGTCCACTGTTTTTTGACCACGATTACGCCACGGAGATAATTCAGAAAAGGAAAGAATATGTCGGCATTAAAAGGGCACTTAAAGAGAAGGGAATCCGCTTCCAGACACCCCTGGCGAAAATTCGAATCCATTGGGAAAGCGGTCCGCGGACCTACGGCAGTGCACAGGAGGCAGCAGATGAACTGAATAGGCGAGGACTACAGGTAGAGATATCGGGGAGAGGCGCAGCCCGGACCGGGGTGGAAGAACGGCTCCAGAGAGCGTTGCCATGGCAGCGGGGCCGACACTCTGAGGACACCGCGGAATGGGCCAAACTAAGACTACAGGAATTTCAAAGGAGATAAAGGACATGCTAGGTATGTGAGTGCATTAAGATAAAAAGACAAGATTCTAAAAATGAACAATCTAGCTTAAAACTAATTGCACTCCTCAAAATTGCTCATATTTGATGGTCCTATTTGTGATGGACGATCGGCAGCTACATACGTAAGTTCTCTTAAGATGTTGATGTGTAAGAGTCATTGTCCAGACCTTACTACAGAGGGGCCCTATTTTACAGGACAGTCCCCTCAACCCACAACTGTGCTGTGGGAGGTGAACACCTGCTTTTGGAAGTCCAACAGTTCTTCAGGTGAAGTTATTTTGCTCAAGTTCCTAGAGCGGTTATTGGTTGTTATGTGTACAGTATGGTTTCAGGAGAAGTATGGCAGATATGCTTGTAAACTGAGGGGATACAGTGAAAATACTTTAATCAAACCTAATGACTCAAAGTCAAGGACTTAGGCTGATGTCTTTGAATGTGAATGGTCTAGGTAATCCAATTAAAAGAGCCAAAATAATTACAAAACTGAAAAAAGAAAAGATGCATATTACATTTTTACAAGAAACACATTTAACAAAACAAGAACATGAGAAATTAAAGGGATTTGGTTACAAACATACGTACTATAGTTCATACAAAGGCAACTGCAAAAGAGGAGTAGCAATCTTGATTTCAAACTCTGTTAAATTTGAAAATCTGAAAGAAATACAAGACAAAGATGGGAGATATATCATAGTAAAGGGGAAAGTGGAAAATAATCCAATGACACTAGTGAATATTTATGCCCCCCCTGATAGTAGTAAACATTTTTTTCAAGTCCCTATTTGATATCATTGCAATGGAAAGTGAGGGAATCTGTATATGTGGAGGGGATCTGAATGTAGTACTAAATCACAATCTGGATACAACAAGTAAAAAGAAGACTAAAAGCCATTTAACAAAACTACTCAATACTTTTTTTGAAGATTTAGGAATGGTGGACATTTGGAGAAACCTGCACCCTCTCGAAAGAGATTATACACATTACTCAGTGCCGCATTCTGTCCACTCTAGGATAGACTACTTCTTCATGCAGAAAGCAGATTATTATAGAGTAACAGGTTCTAAAATAGGAGTGGCAGATGTATCAGATCACAATGCAGTATATTTAACTATCCAAATCGATAGTAGAAAGAAGGACACAGTGTGGAGGTTAAACGGGGGGTTACTGAATGATAAAACAACCATTAATGACATTAAATCAGCAATTAAGAGATTTCCATCCATCCATCCATTATCTATACACCGCTTAATCCTCACTAGGGTCGCGGGGGGGGCTGGAGCCTATCCCAGCTGACTCGGGCGAAGGCAGGGGACACCCTAGACAGGTCGCCAGTCTGTCGCAGGGCCACACATAGGGACACACAAGCACTCACACATTCACACCTACGGGCAATTTAGAATAATCAATTAACCTTAGCATATTTTTGGACTGTGGGAGGAAGCCGGAGTACCCGGAGAAAACCCACGCATGCACAGGGAGAACATGCAAACTCCATGCAGAAAGATCCCAGGTCCGAGCTGGGACATGAACCAGGGACCTTCTCGCTGCAAGGCGAAAGCGCTAACCACTACGCCACTGTACAGCCACAATTAAGAGATTTCTAGAAGAAAATGATAATGGAGAGGTCGACCCATCTATATTATGGGACTCCTTGAAGGCTGTAATAAGAGGCAGATTAATTGCAAGGACGGCATATTTGAAGAAAAACAAAATGGAAACGTATAACAAGTTGATCTTAGATCTGAAAGAATCAGAACAGATTTACAAAAATAATAAGGAACAGAAGATCTATGAACAAATACAGGACTTGAAGAGACATATGGATGAGATATTGGGTCAAGAGGTAGAGAAAAAAGCAAGATTCACAAAACAGACATACTATGAATTGGGCCCTAAATCCACTAGACTACTAGCTCGGAGATTACGAAAACAGCAGGCTGACAATACAATTAATAAAATAAAAGACCCTATTACAAAAAAATTGATGACTCAACCAAAAGAAATAGAACATACCTTCAAGGAGTACTATAAAGAGTTATATACACAAACATCAACGGTGGACAGTAAATTAATATGAGAATTTTTAAACACACTCGATCTACCTAGTATTGGAGAGAAACAAAATAAGACAGTTACAGCACAAATATCACTAGAAGAGACAGGGAAGGCAATAGGCAGGTTAAAAACAAACAAGGCCCCAGGTAGTGATGGCTTTCCTATAGAGTGGTATAAAATATTTCAAAATGAGCTAAGTCCACTCCTCTATAGGACCTTTAACTATATTATGAAAGAAGGAAAGACACCCCCATCATGGAAAGAAGCAATTATAACACTAATCCCTAAAGAAAACAAAGATAAGGAAAATTGTAATAACTATAGACCCATATCAATTCTAAACGTGGACTATAAAATATACACTTCAATTATCTGTAAACGATTCGAAAAGTTCATGCCAGATTTAATTGATGAAGATCAAACTGGATTTATATCAGGCCGACAAACACAAGATAACATTAGAAGAACGCTACACGTCATACATGAAATTCAAAAAGAAGGCTATAACGCAGCTATGATAAGCCTAGATGCAGAAAAGGCATTTGATAGGGTAAATTGGGAATTTTTATACCAAACATTGGAAAAATTTGGCTTTACTGAAGATTCAATCAAATGTGTCAAGGCAATTTATCAACAACCTACTGCGAGGGTAAAGGTGAATGGTTCGTTATCTGAAAGATTTGCATTAGGGAGGGGAACAAGACAGGGATGTTGTCTCAGCCCAACATTGTTCGCCATTTATATAGAACCATTGGCACAAGCGACCGTCAGGATATGAAATTAAAAGGTATAACTGTTGGAAGTAGGGAACACAAAATTGGCCTTTTTGCAGATGACGTGGTAATATATTTGACAGATGTAGAAGCCTCCTTCATACGAATGATGGAAATTATAGAAAAATTCAATTACTATGCAGGATATAAACTAAATCTTTCAAAAACTCAGATTCTCTCATTTAATCACATTCCCTCAGCAGAAATCAAGCATAAATATGGTGTCAGATGGGACATGAAACAAATGAAATACTTCGGGGTACATATAACCAAGAATATATCAAATCTATATCAGGCCAACTACAATATTATCAATCAAAATATAAGAAAGGACATAGAAAGATGGTCCACATACCCAATGGATTTTAGTAGTAAGATAAATACAGTGAAAATGAACATCTTGCCAAGGTTATTATATTTATTTCAATCCCTGCCAATAGAAATACCACCTAAACAGTTTATAGAATGGGATAAATTAGTTTCTAGGTTTATTTGGGGAGGGAGGAAAGCTAGAATCAAATACACTACACTCCAATTGCCAAAGAATAGAGGTGGAATGGCACTGCCTAATTTTAAGGTATACTTTTACGCAGCTCAACTTCGACCACTTGTCAATTGGTGTGATGAAAATTATGTAGCAAGATGGAAAGATGTTGAGACGTGTATCCCTGGCTATCACATCCAAACGCTCTTGGGAGAAAATACAATCCCTGGAAATATCAGGAATTTGATTGATCCAATAACAATATTTACACTAGAAACATGGTTTGCTCTTACCAGACAACTTAAATTGAAAAAGGAACAAAAAATATTAAAATGGATAGCACTGGATAGTGAATTTGGGCCCGGGTTACATGACTCAACATTTAAACAGTGGAAGAAAAATGGAATGACTGCATTTTGTACTGCTACAGAAAATGGAGAAATAAGAAGTTTTGAAGACTTAAAGAAAAGATTTGCACTTAAAAACCAAGACCTGTTTAGATATTTTCAGTTGAGGGAATATTACAATAAAGAGATGAAGAGGGCTACACCAGAAGAAATTAATCCAGTGATGGAAGTGATGGTTAAAGCATACAACCAAAAAATATCAAGGGTCATATCAAGACTTTACCACAGTATAATGGAGTGTCAGAATAAATCAACACTGTACATAAAACATAAGTGGGAAAAAGAGTTGAATGTCATAATCTCTGAAGAAGAATGGTACCACATGTGTGACACTCAACAGACATCCACAAATTCACTTACATGGAGAGAATTTAATTGGAAGAATTTAACACGTTTTTTTTATTACGCCAAATATAAAAAGTAAACGATTACTAAAACAGCAAACATGCTGGAGACAATGTGGTGAAATAAATGCTAACCATACGCATATCTTCTGGTGTTGCCCCAAAATAGAGACATTTTGGGATGAAGTCAACTCTGTGATGAACAAGGTACTTAGATATACGATTATTAAGAAGTGCTCCACTCTATACCTGGGAAATATAGGCAAAGTTGTACTGAGGGAAGATAACTATCTGGTTAAAATTCTTCTCACAGCTGGCAGGAAGGCCATAACAAGAAACTGGCTTGCTTCAGACCCACCTAAACATCAACAATGGTTAGATATAGTACAGGAAATATATGTGATGGAAAAAATGACATATTGTTTAAGAATTAAAAAAGAGGATTTTGATCGAAAATGGAGTAAATGGCATAGGTTTACAGGCAAGGACACCAGCATTTGAATGACATTTTTGTTTCTATAATGGAATACTGTAAAGTCGACTGTAACTGCCCCCCGTTGGTGATGAGCTGATCCCATACTTGTTTGTTGTTTTTATGTATATGTGTTAAAAGGAAATAAAAAACTAAAGTGAAAAAAAGAAAAAAAGATATAGTACACACTGTGTATGTTCTCACGTTCACAATCCATACACAGCTTCTAGATGTGTTGTACACAATATTGCTGATAGTAATATGACTCAGTGACTATGACTGAGAAGCAAAATCTGTTTTGGAGAAATGCTGAAAACAATTCTGCAAATGTCCACAAAAATTAAATGCATTCACTTCGAACAACATTGATCAAGATATCAGATGATTATCTGATATCATTGTTTTGAATGTATCGTATTGCAGGGTGGTGACTGGCATTAAATAAAGAAGAGAACAGCAGGTTAAACGTGAGAATCACTGTTCTCCGCCTTGGTGATAATAACACTCCAGTCTGTTTGCATGCGTACGTGCGTGCATGCATGCGTATTTGTACAGCTACTTTTGTGAGGACCAGTTTGAGCTTCAAACCATCAGAGTGAGGGCATTTTGGGAAAGTGAGGAAACTCTAGCCCAGTCCATAGTTTCTCACACCCCTTCAAGGGTTTTTTGTTATTTTTAGAGGTCAGGTTATAATTGGGTTTAGGTCAGGGGTTAAGATAAGACTTTGGCACTTGTGATGGTTAAGGATAAACGGCTGAAGAATACATAATGCTAAATGACTGTCTCACAAAGATAGGCAAACAGACGTGTCTGTGTATGCATGTGTGCCTGCATCGACAAAGCCAAGCCTGTCTCAGTAATTTCATGCTCCTCCAGTCACCATTAAGCCTCTAATCAACCGAGGACCAGCCAAAAACCTCTCCATTGGGATGCAGAGAGAAACACTGCAGATGCTTACATAATGATTTGAACTCAATTTTAGCTTTGTTGTGGAAAAGAGCTTAGCTATAAAACACCTCAAACTAGGGCTGGCCGATAAATCGATTTTATCGATTAATTCGACTATGTACTTAATGTCGATTTGTTTTAATGAAAATCGATTTTCTCATCAACATCTGCCACCAACGCCTGCCTGCTGGGCTCCTGTAGTTCAGAGTGCGCGCCCCCCTCCCCCCCGCGCTTGATACACAAACAACATGGCGGCGAGCGGTGCAGATCTAAAGGCGCATGTCCACTAGATGCGATTTTCCCACACAGCAATGCACCGCATCTGAAAATTGCATGGACGGTGGGCAGTCACTAGCGGACCACAACATTGTCACATGAAAGCACTGAGCAACAGCAGGCCGCTACGTGGTCATATGACCGAGCTTTCAGTTGGGACAGTCCAGCAGACAAGTCGGATAAACACAGCGGCTCGGCCGCAAATTTTCCCTTTCATTTCAAAAAACACGTCAGCGAAAAGTATTTCTGAAAGCGTTTGAGGTGAGAAATAAGCTGTGCAGCAGCTGAATCTATCCTCGTTTTAGGTCACCGACGCCTAGTTTAGAAGTTTGAGGACAGTTTCATGATGCGTGGAATCTCCGCACGCCGCATCCAGTTTGCATAAAGTAGAAGTCAGTCTACTCTATGCAAATGAGCTGCAGCCCTCTCCAGGTAAACACACTGGATTGCAGCTGGAAACGCACCGCAACCGGACCTGCATGCCACATGCGGTGCATTTCCAGCTGCGATCCAGTGTGTTTACCTGGAGTGGGCTGCAGCTCATTTGCATAGAGTAGACTGGACTCCAGCGTGCGGAGATTAGTTAGGGAGTTTAAAAAAAAATCGGATAAATCGTGAATCAGGATTTTTTGTGATAAAATCTGAGATTTTTTTTCAGGCCATATCGCCCAGCCCTACCTCAAACAAATGGAAATGATTCTAAACTATTAGACGCACAATGCATAATTTTTGGCATCAAAATTTTCTCTTTGATTATTGCATCATGAAACTGCACTTCTCAGTGACAATGTGATTAACATATTTTTCTAGCAGTGCAGACTGTATGATCAGGCCCTCAACAATTACATTCTCCATGGTTTGGTTTGGGTAATTCTGTCTCAAATCATGAGGGGCTTTATGCTCAACCATCTCTGATGTGCTTGAAACTTTTCAATATCAAATATTTTCCAAGATGACAATTGTGTTTTGTTTTTTTTAATGCCCGTCGTCCCACCTTTAGCATATGTTTTTGCACACTGAAATTTGAGGCTGTGTTTGAATGACAATATCTCAAGAACTATTCATGATTAAAGGTAATTTCTCACCATGCCATTGAATAAGAATGGAACGTCCTCTGTTGTTGTGGCAACTTTCTCTATCATATACAGTCTTGAACAGAAGTTTACAAACAGCTGAACAGACCATATAAATCATTTCAGTCTTGAGCTTCTGATGACTCCTATAACTCTGAATTTTCCATTTGATACACTCATTAGATTCAGCCACAAACACTACAGCGGGAAAATCCGAGGAGCTCAGCAGGTCTGCAATGAATTAGAACCTGCTGGAACACAGGTGTCAGTGTCTACAGTCAAGCATGTTTTACATCACCATGGGCTGAGAGGCTACCATGCAAGCAGGAAGCCCTTCCTCTAAAAGTGAGACCTTATGGCTCAAATGACGTTTGCTGCTGACCACATGGACAAAGAAAAGGTCAGATGAAACAAAAATGTAGCCATTTGGCCACAATGACCAGAATTATGTTTGGGGGAGAAAGGTTGAGGCTCTTAATTCAAAGAAAACCATACCAATCACCAAGCATGGTGGTGGTAGTATTATGCACTGGCAGTGTTTTGGTGGGTGCTTTACACAAATTAAAAGGAACAATGAAGAAGGAGGATTACCTTCACATTCCTCTGGAAAATCTAAAATCACTCACCAGAAGGTTGGGTCTTGGGCATAGTTGAGCGTTCCAACAATACAATGAGTCCAAACACACATTAAAAGTGGTGGAGAAATGGTTAAATCTGGTTAGACCCTAGGTTTAAGACTGGTCTCCTCAAAGTCCTGAGTTAAACTACAACAATCAATCACAGTCTGTGGACTGTGCTGAAGAAACAATTATTTGTAAGAAAGCCAACAAATTTAGTTTAACTGTACCAGTTCTGTCGAGAGGAGTTAAACATAAACCAGAAGCTTGTGGACAGCTACCTAAAACCTCTACTGGGGTGAAAAAAGCCAGGGGACATTTAACCAAATATTAGCATTGCTCTATGTATATTTTATAGTATAGTACATCATTTTCAGAAGACCTACATGTATTTTAATTCTATGAAAGAATTAAAATACATGATTATTGTTTTTTTTGTGACAAAGATGCATGGGTTTTAATGATTACATCATAGAAAATTCAGAGGTATTAGGGTCACTCGAAACTCAAGACTGCCATGAGATACATGGTCTTTGCAGATGTATGTAAAATTTTGTTCACAACTGTACAAACAGAATTCAACTATCAATTTGTAAAGGTGTATTGCACAGCTAATCATATTGCTTTTGCAGTGATGCAGTTACAGAGTGATGTAGATACACTCAGGACTTTGACAAAAACAAAGTTCTGCTGACAGCTGACAGACAACTTTATGAACCTCAGTCACATGATAAAGGATGTAACTGGGACATGGTCCTTCTCTCCAAACATTTTGAAAGACCTTTCCACAGTGTACTCAGCACTTCCATCTATCCATCCATCCGTGGTCATTCCAACCAGTGGTTGAAGGTACCAAAGAGGTAGTGAAAGAAATAAGTCCACCAACACCCAGTTGCTGAGGAATTCTTCAGCACTTGACAGCAAATTTAAAGGAGACAAGCAATTTTAATTCAACACTCATTCAGCTTTAGATGACATGATAAGTAGGTACAGTGCACTGGGAAAGTATTTGTCCCCTTACAGAAATCTTTTACGTTTTCATATTTCTCACACTTAAATGTTGCAGATCATCAAACTAGTATTTCTACTGAAGGAAGATGAGATTGAGCTTGTTGGGCAGAAAGGTTTTTTTTTTGTCTGCATTTGTTCTCATTGTTTAACTCCACAAACGAGGAGTCAACATTGTATGAGACTGATGCATATTTTAGTCTTGCAGCCAAATATTTTAATATTTAGTGCATGTGTGTGACCATCACCGGCCCTCCCTGAAAGCTAAGCAGACATTCTTTATTAGAATTCCCTATCATAAGCCAGGGAGGGCAGTGCTACACCTCAGTGATGTGTGGGGGAAACAAAGATTGGACAGGACGAACAGGACGAACAGGGATAGAAATTAACAGGCGGTGCTATTGCAATTAAAGATTGTAAGGTGGTGTGTTATTCCCAACTACTAACTATCCATCAATAAAAAAAAAAATTGGAAAAAGAAAAGAAAACCAAACCAGCACAAAAGAAAAAGAGATTCAATAAATAAATAAACGGTACTGAGCACCATAATTGTGGACGTCTTGATAGTATAGAATAGAATAGAATAGAATAGAATAGAATAGAATAGAATAGAATAGAATAGAATAGAATAGAATAGAATAGAATAGAATAGGCCAGAAGAGGATACTAGTGCAAGAGAGAATGAGTTTAGGGTAGAGACTCTGGAGAGATTCTCAGCAAATTCTGGCGGGTCCCATCATTCGCTGAAATGGGACTCGGCAGTAGCTGGCGAGAGCTGATCAAACATGCAAGTGTGAAGAACCCCGAAGCCCAGAACAGCAATCACGGCAAGGCAGGGCCAAGCCAACAGGGCACCCCTCCCCCCGGGCCGTAGGAGCCACAGGGCGGCACCCCCAGAGAGCCACCGGGGCCACCGTGAACGACGCGAACCCGGAGAACAAGAGGGAGCGGCTACCAGCTACCAACACCCCCAGTGCGCCAAGACCGACCCAGGCGGCCCGGGACACGAGGACCCACCCGCCACCCAAACCCCAACCCTGTCCACCGCAGTCCCCACCAAACCCCCCACCCCACCACCCAACCCACCCACCCCCACCCCCTCAACCGAGGGGGCCAACGGCCCCACGCAGCCAGGAAGCCAGACACAGGGGCCGAGCGGCCCACCGAAGGGGCGGCAACCAGCCCATCACAAGGCAGGCCGCCACCGGGAGCTGGTCAGAGGAAATCGGAGCCGGGACCCGATGCGAGTCCAGAGGGTAAACATGGACAGTGTGGTGGGGCACGGAGACGCCAACAGGGAGGCACCCCGCATACCCCCCGCACCAGGCCCCAGGCGAGCGCAGTACACCCAGGGCCCCCACACCCCGCAATGCGCCCTGACAACCCACCAGGACAGAGATACCACATGCCACCAGCCCGCAGTACAGCCACAGCGCCCACCAGGACAGCCAATCCAGCCCCCGCAGCCCACCTGCCCGGACCCGTCGGGCAAGCAGGAGAACCCCCCCGACCACAGCCCCCAGGTCCCGGGGACCCCCCAGCCACAGCAACACGGATGATGGTCCACCCCCGCCACCCCATAGCCATAAGGGGGCCGGGTCCCACCAGCGAGGCCATATTAGTGAAATCCGCCCACTACTCCCTGTTAATATGTCTCCCGATCCCAGACTGGAGACATTATCCCTGCACTGTGATAGTGTAACCCTGAATGTCATGTGGTGCTTTAAAAGTGGGGAGGCTGGGCGAGGCGTCCAGGGGGCAGGCCAGAGGACCACAGAGGATGGCTACTCTGCAGCCTACCCTGGCCCAAGTTCCCCAAGCCATCCCAGACCTACCCCCAAGGTGTGAGTGTGTGTGGTGCATTAAAAAGAAATTAGAGAGCAGGGGAGGCAAACAAGAGGGTGATGGGGAAGAGACAAGGCCGTAAAGCCCTGCCATCCGCCCCACCACAGAGCCCATCGTTCCCGCCCCCACCTGCTCTCGGGGCCCTAACTGTCGTGTCCCTATATGTGCCTAAGAGTAGCTATATACAGTGACGTGTGAAGTGCACAGTAAGAGGCAGTCTGGTGTGGATCCGGCCCATGAGGACAGAGCAGCGGGGGAGACAGGTAGTAAGACCACTGGTACTGATGCAGAGGGCCCCCAGAGCCCAGAGGCAAGAGGCCGAGGTGGGCCCACCCGAACCCGACCGGCCCAGCCAGCACCAAAACCCCCAGAAGTTGCAGCGCTGGAGCAGCGCCCCGGCAGACGCCGTAGTCCCACCACGGGCCAGCCGCACGCAGCACCCTGTCCCGGAGGGAGGACCAGGCCGCACCACCAGGAAGCGAGGGCCATGAGCCCCCACGCCCACCCCAGAGCCGGCACGTCCAGGATGCAGGGCGCCCACCCCGCAGCACCACCGAGACCCCACCCACCCCACTACTCCCCAGGACAGCACCAGGCGTGGACAGAAGCCCCCAGCCAGCAGAAACTAATCTCCAGTGGCGGCACACAGGCAAGTACCAAGGCCTGTGCCCAGATGAGCCAGAGCTACCCCCCCAGAGAGACCACCCGGCCCCCATGCCAGTCCCCCAGGCAGCGGAGGGTCCCCAGCCCCCCCAGGGGAGGGAGAGGGACGAGGACGAACAGCCAGGCAGGAGAGGAGGGAGGAGGAGGGAAGGAGAGCAGGAAGGGACAGGGGAGCGACCGGAGGGCCGACCCACCCCAAACCCCAGGGCCAGCCAGGGCGCCCCAGAAGAGACCAGCCGCCGCCACCCCCAAGGCCCCGGGAGAGGGCACAGGCCCAGCAGACCCAGGGCTCTAAGGGAAAGACACCGGGGACACCCACCCTCAGGCAGAGGGGCCCGAGCCACGCCGGCCCCGCAGAGCCACAGAGCAAACCCAGGAGCAATAGGGAAAGGACACCACCAGTGCATGCACACAGCCTTGAAGTCCATGGTGTCATCCTACTTAAAAAGGTAGAGGGTTAATAAACTGAAATAAAGCAGAGGAAAGTCAGACCATACACACAGACAGAATAATAATTACAATTTTTATGAGGGAAGTGGCATACGCCCACATACAAACGGAGGCTATAGATTAATATTTATTGATTTAATACATGGAGACCATTTTTCTTTGAAGGAGTCCAATTGGTTTTTTCTGATAGCAGATATTCTCTCTAGTGAAATGTGTTCTGTGAGGAGGTTCAGCCAATGGATGATGTTGAGGGCTTTCTTATCTTTCCAGTTAACTAAAATAGTTTTTTTGGCGATGGCAATAGCTGCAAGTGTGGGTTGGACATGAATATCTGGAAGGGCTGTTTGCGTTAGATCACCAATTAGGCAAACGTTTGGGGAATGTGGAATCCCGCAGTCCAAAATATTGGAGAGTTTCTGTGTGATTGTTACCCAGAATTAATAGACGGGTGTACAAAGCCACAGAGCGTGAAAGTAAGTGTCCGTCATGTTTTGGGTGCATTGCGTACATGTGTCTGAGCGAGAGAAGCCCATTTTATACAGTTTATATTGCGTTATATGCGTTCTGTGAAGCAACTTAAATTGGATCAATTGTAAGTTGGTGTTTTTAGTCATTTTAAATGTGTTTTCACAGATCTGGGTCCAAAAATCAGAATCAAAAGATTTTGATAAGTCTTTTTCCCATTTTTGAGTTGGTAGGTGTATAGAGTGTGTCTTTGAGAGTAAACTAGAAATTTTTGAGAGAGTCTTTTTATTTCTTGGAGACAGTTTCACAATGTATTCGACAAATTCAGGTGGCTGTAAATCAGTTGGCTGTAAAGTAGTCTGAAGCGATGGAATTCTACTTGTAATCGTCTTCTTTACCTGTAGGTACTGAAGAAAATTTCCATTTCTTATTTCAAATGTTTGGAATAAGTTTATATATGTCCTAAATGTGTTGTCATCCAGAAGGTGATGGAGGTGAGTGACTCCTCTCTCTGCCCATGTGCTGAAATAAAGAGCTATTTTGTTGTTTGCAAAATCAGGGTTGTGCCAGATATTCGAGAGTATACTGGGTTTTAATTGGGAGCCTGTGATTTCCAGTGCTTTCCACCAAGCAGACAAGGTGGAAGCGATCATAGGGTTCTTGAAGCAGGAATGATGTTTAAGGGCAGAAGTGATAAAGGGAAGGTCAGAGATTTTGATCTGGTTACAATCCAACTGTTCTAGTTCCAGCCAGGAGTTATATTCTTCATGTGGATGTATCCATTTGGTGAGATATTGTATTTGGTTGGAAAAATAATAATACATGAAGTTGGGAGCCTCCAGTCCCCCTTCGGATTTATTCTTCTGGAGGGTAGTCAAACTGATTTTAGCCTTTTTGTTCTTTGAGTAGAATTTACCAATAGCGGAGTCTAACGATTGGAACCACTTTGATGTGGGTTTAAATGGAATCATGGAGAAGAAGTAGTTGATTTTAGGTAATATTTTCATTTTGACTGTAGCTATTCGTCCCAAAAGGGAGATGGGGAGGTTGTTCCAACGCCTCAGATCATCACAGACTTTGTCCAAAAGTGGAATGAAGTTCAGGTGAACTAATTCTGAGAGTTTGGAGGAAATATTTATGCCCAGATATCTGATGTTGCCAGTAGGAAAAGAATAATGCGAGTTTTGGACTGCGGGATTCCACGAATTTTCTGTTAAAGGTAATATAATTGATTTTGACCAGTTGACGGAGTAGTCTGAAAGACGCGAGAAGGTTGTGATGAGGTTAAATACTTCCTTTACTGAAGTTTTGGGTTCTTGTAGATAAAGTAAAATGTCATCTGCGTATAGGTTAATTTTATGTTCAGACTCCAGAGCGCAGATACCTTTGATATCGGTGTTCTGACGTACAGCTGTCGCTAGTGGTTCGATAAAGATCGCAAACAATAAGGGAGAGAGTGGGCATCCCTGTCTCGTTCCCCTTTGCAGACTGAAGCTTTGTGAAGTGATCCCATTAGTGGTGACTGTAGCCTTGGGTGAGTTGTACAGAGCTGATACCCACTGGATAAACGATTCCCCGAAGCCAAATTTGTGGAGCACAGCAAAGAGAAAGGACCAATTAACTTTGTCAAAGGCTTTTTCTGCGTCCAGTGACATAACAATAGCTTCTTTGTTGTGGCGTTGCGTCAAAGAGATTAGATTTAGAAGTCTTCTGATATTGTTGGTGGAGTGTCGGCCAATTATAAATCCTGTTTGATCGCTGTGAATTATTGACGGGATGATTTTCTCCAGCCTAGAGGCGAGAGCTTTTGAGATAATTTTGATGTCGGTGTTAATTAGTGACAGAGGTCGATAGCTAGAGGGAAGCGTAGAATCTTTGTCTGGTTTCAATAATAATTTAATTGCAGCTGTATTCATGTGCGGACTGATATAACCATTATTTTTAATCTCTGTCACTGTCCTGAAGAAAAGGGGTGCTAACATTGACCAGAAATGTTTAAGAAATTCAGCAGGGAAACCATCAGGACCAGGTGCCTTGCCTGCTGGCATACTGTCTAATGCACATTGTAATTCTTTCATAGTCAATGGAGCATCTAATATGTCTCTGTAATTTGACGTTAGTTTGGGCATGTTTAAATTGTTGAGAAAATTATGAATATCTTCTATGTTTGGGTTAACTGCTGCTGAGTATAAACTCTGGTAATAATTATAGAAGGTCTGGTTAATTTCCTGAGGTGACTGAGTATATTTTCCTGAGGGATCCTGAATTGCTGTTATGGTTCGCCAGAAATTTTCCTGATTCATTATTGTGTTCGAAATTATATCTTAGTTGTTGTAATAAAAACTCTGTTTTCTTGGATATGATATTATCGAGGTTTAGTTTTGCATTTTGTAGTTCGGACCATAATTGATCACTTGGGTTTATTTTATAATTCTCTGTAAGTTGTTTAATTTTTTCTTCAATTTCTTTCTCTGTTTGTAGATCTTTTTTTTTTTCTTGTATGAGGAGTACGATATTATTTTACCTCTGATCACGGCCTTTCCAGTTTCCCAAAGCAAAGATGGACATAAGTCATTAGAGTCATTGTTTTTTAGAAAGTCTGCCCACTCACTCCTTATTACTTGATCAAATTCTGGGTCTTTGAGTAGAGAGATGTTGAGGCGCCAAGTCTGAGGAGGTTTAGGGATGGAATCTGTTTGCAGGCTGAGTGATATTGGTGCATGGTCGCTGATAACGATTGGGTGGATTTTAGTGGTAACTTTATGTGCGATAGAGTTATTTAAGAGGAAAAAGTCAATTCTTGAAAATGTTTTGTGTACCGCAGAGAAAAACGTATCGTCCCTCTTTGTTGGGTTTTTGAGTCTCCAGACGTCGTCTAGTCCAAAATCTTTCATATAATCATGTATGACTTTAACTGATTGTGATTGTTTTACATGTATTGGACTATTAGATCGATCTACTGAAGGGTTTAAAACTATGTTGAAGTCACCACCGATAATAGTTGTTGAGTTAGCAGATAAGTCTGCTAAGTGAGAGAAAACAGTGTGAAAGAAGGCTGGATCTTCATTATTCGGAGCATCGAGGTTGACAATAGAATATAATTTATTAAAGATTGTTGCCTGGATAATAATATATCTGCCCTCTGAGTCCGTTACTGTACTGTTTAAAGTGAATGGTACTCTCTTATGGACTAGGATGGAGACCCCTCTTTGTCTGCTGTTATAACAAGATGAAAAGATAATACTATAATTCAAGTCTGAAAAACATTTTTCTTCCGAATGTAGTAAATGCGTTTCTTGGAGGAGCAAAATATCTGCTTTTAATTTAGAGACATAGTCCATGATTTTAACTCTTTTTGTTTGTGAGTGTATGCCATGAACATTCCAGGCTACGATATTAAACTTGAACATAGAGAGAGAAGATGTTCTGTCACTGAGTATGTAGCAATGTAATATAACATCTGTGTGTGTCCTTGTGAGCTGTCTGTTGCTGTCTGTGAGCTGTGAGTGTTGGAGAGAGATGTATACAGCAGGTCAGGATCTATATATACATATCAAATAGCACATCATTGCCTGAAAAACTATCAACAAACACATTATAAAACATACAAGCACAATAAACATGGGGAGTACATAGAGTGTGAGTGAGAGTGTGGGGGGTGAGTGTGTGAGAGGGGGAGAGGGCTAAAGGGAGACATATAGAGAGGGAGAGAGAGAAAAGAAGAAGGAGGAGGGGGTTCTCTAGTGGGGAGTGTAGATTAGGAGAGTGAGACATTTACACCTGTGAGATTTTTTTTTTTGATAACATTTTCTAACATAAATGACTAAGTGATATATTAAACGTTTAAGCCAGTTTTTTGTTTTATTGGGTTTTTTTTTTTTTTTTAGAAGAGCCAGGGGGTAATGGAGGGTTCCCGAAATAGCTGCCCATCTATGTATAGTTTGTCCACAACCAGTGCAGTCCGTTTACCTTTCTGTCTGTGTTCTTTCATGATGGGGTATAATACTTTGCGCCTCTCGATTTCCCTGGGAAACTGGTCGTTCATCCCGAACGACGTGCTTTTCAGCTCCCGTCCTTTGCTTCTTACGAGCACTTTCTGCTGGAAGTGCTTGAACTTTGCAATGATAGGACGGTGTCGGTTTCCTCCTCGGGGTCCGAGCCGGTGGACGCGGTGGAAAGTGATGTTTTTAACAGTTTCCGCAGGGATTTTAAGTGCCAACACCCTAAAGTTTTTAACAAGGGTCTCTGGGTTATCCGGTGTGGACTCAGGGATACCAGAAAAGATCAGGTTGTCCCGCATGCTCCTCGACTGGATGTCCAGGATGGTCACCCTCAGGGTTTTGTTTTCTTTTTTAAGTGTATTCACCTCTGAAGTGACAGCTGTCAGCGTGGACCGGAGTTCGGTGTTGTCCCTCTGCAGATCTTCTATCTGCTGGTGGGTGAACTCCAGGCTTGCTTTCAGGTCTTTTATCTCCTGGTGAAGCAAACTAAGGATATCGAGCTTCTTATTCTTATTTCTACTTAATGAATATTACAGAGATAACCCACAATACGCTAAATGCATTTTTTAAATTATGTTTTGTTGAAGATTTATAGAAAACCTATGTCACCTCTGGTGGACTTGCTTGTGTGCTTTGGGTCATTGTCGAGCTTCAGAACTCAGTTGTGCTTGAGCTTTCGGTCATAAACTGACGGTGGATATTCTCCAGGAGGATTTTCTGATAGAGAGCAGAATTCATTGTGAAAGCACTGTGGTTCTCTGGAATCCCAGAGCCTTAGCAATGGCTTTCTAACCCTTTCCAGGCTGAAAAATGTTATTGAATCACTAGAACATGACATCATGTGCTGCTTTTTGAGACCTTTTAGCTACTTCGCAAAGCTTGGCAGTAGTCATACGTGGGTGAGGCTGGTGAAATTGAACCTAATTGCCAAATTCCATCCCATCCATTATCTATACACCGCTTAATCCTCACTAGGGTCGCGGGGGGGGCTGGAGCCTATCCCAGCTGACTCGGGCGAAGGCAGGGGACACCCTAGACAGGTCGCCAGTCTGTCGCAGGGCTACATACACAGACAAACAAGCACTCTCACATTCACACCTACGGGCAATTTAGAATAATCAATTAACCTCAGCATATTTTTGGACTGTGGGAGGAAGCCGGAGTACCCGGAGAAAACCCACGCATGCACAGGGAGAACATGCAAACTCCATGCAGAAAGATCCCGGGAAAGCCGGGATGCGAACCAGGGACCTTCTCGCTGCAAGGCGAAAGCGCTAACCACTACGGCACTGTACAGCCCTAATTGCCAAATTAATTTGGTCATTTGGTAAATTGGTAGCTAAGGGAGCAACTACATTTTTACATAGGACAACGTGTGCTGGACAGCATTTTTCCTTCAAAAAAATACAGTCATCATCTAAAAACGACATTTTGTGTTTTCTTGGGTTATCTTTGTCTTACCTTAAAATTAGATTGATGATCTAAAATTTGTACGTGTCACAAATATGCAAAAATAGAAGATTTCTGTAGGAGGGCAAATACAATTTTACGGCATCGTATGTAGGGTCCTTGAAAGATGAAATTGACATGAGATTCTCCATTGACACAATAGATTTTCTGTTATGTCAAGCAACTGTGGAAAACCAGTAATCTAAGAATTTCTCTTTCTTAGATGTTGTAGAGAAATCTAAAAACCTACTGGCATACTTCTTATGTCAGGTAAGTGCAGAGAAAGGGTGGTCAGCTTTGAACCAAGTCAAGGTATCCACTGACTCGTATGCTTAATTTTCCTTTCAATGGTTTGCAGAGACTGTGTTGGATGATGGTGTATTCATCATTATCGAGAAATTCATTAAGATACTGCTGCATCTGAAAGCACACAAAATTAAAAATAAAATCACAAAGTAAAACAATTGTCACAATATGATGCTCATGACAGAGCTGGGGATCTACAAGAGCAGTTTTAACAGAGATCTTATCAAGCGGAATGTATTAAAATAGAGGGGACAGAGGACAGGGAAAGAATAGAGCATGTCATGGATGTCATTCAAGCTGGTTAACTTTAAGGGACCCATCCTGCAAACCAGTTTATCGCGAAGATCGCTTTGCTTATTTTTCTTTCCCTGCTGATTCCTGTGGGACCACTAGAACAGTAGGTGCACTCCCACCTTAATGACAGAAACTTCAAAGTGCCTTTTTGTTAATTTTGAAGTGCGATGAAATGCAATCTATGGGAAGAACAGGACAAGCTAAGACCTGTAGTCAAGCCTACAAGTAGTATCTCAAAGTGTATTAATTCCCCATAGATGAAGCATTGAAGGGAGGGACCCCAACCCACATTTTGAAAAGTCAATTTTAAGGCCCAGATTTGACAGATTATTAGTAGTGCTATGCTATGTTTTACCCAAAAAGTATTAAATCAAATTTAAACTGCAACATCGCTCAAATACTAGGGGCAACATGTTGTCAAAAGGGAAGCAACATTTCTAGATTCCTGGACAAGACCAAGGGAGGACTGAATGGTGGCTTAAAACCAAGAGTTGTAAAAAGCACGGAAGCTGGAGAGTTTTGAAGTTGAAAAGTTTCGTTCATGAAGATCTTCCTTCTTAGGAAGAGTGGGTGATGAGGGGGAACCATAGGAGCTACTTGTATGGCCACACTATATCAAAAAAAACCATGAAAGAATTGCGTATATAAGGATTATAAAGAGTTTTTGGTTATTGTTGTTCAAAAGTGTCACGGTACAAGGGGGAGAACCCAGACTGAGAGCACAAAGAGCAGGCGGAGACAGGTCCATATTAAACAGGTTTCTTACAATTAAACCAGAACTAAACGAGCAGAAATGGGGACTTATAAACAAACTAAGGCTAGACTCAAAAAACAGAAAGAGGGGGGGCAGGCAGGGTCTAGGTTGCCGGCAGGTGGTCGGGACAGACGGGGGTCCAGGTCCTCTTCAGGAGGAAGAGTCCAGGTTCCCAGCAAGCAGCTGGGTCAGATGGAGCAGACAAGGGGTCTGGGTCCTTTTCAGGGGGAGGGGTCCAGGTTCCCAGCAAGTGGCCAGGTGAGGCAGAATTGGGCAGAACCGGAGAGTGCGGTCAACCGATAGCTAAGCTGGAGTGATGAGCTGGTCTTTATGGAGTTGTTGATGAGGCAGGTTGCTGATCCGCAGCTGTCCGGAATTCCTGGAGATTTGATTGCTTAGTTTGTTACAGCCACAGGAGAGCGGTGCAGACAGGAGAGTGCAGAGTGGTGAAGGGAGAGAAAGGGAGCACAGAAAGAGGGAAAAAAAGAGGGAGAGCAAAAGAATGAGGGGAAGAGGGAGGTAAAAGCAGGTCAGGTGGGGGCAGATGCAGAGACCAGGCAGGGGGCCCCTGACAAAAGGGCTAACATAGATATTGATTGCATGGTGAACTTTCCCCAATGCAAGATCAATAAAGTTCATCTTATCTTATATTTTAAATTCCCAAATAAAGCTGTTTGGTATCAGCAAAGTGAGACCATGCATATGAACTGTTGGAGGAAAACAGATGTAACCCACAGAGAAGATACACTGTAAACTCCACACAGAAGAGCCAAGGCCAGCAGGATTGAGACGATGGCATCAAATTATCTGTGATATACAGTCATGGAAAAAATTATTGACCACCCTTGTTTTCTTAAATTTCTTGTTCATTTTCATTTCTGGTACAGCTAAAGGTAAATTTGTTTGGACAAATACAATGATAACAAAAGCAGCTCATAAGAGTTTAATTTAAGAGCTGATATCTAGCCATTTTCCACAGTTTTCTTGATAATAACCACAATCACTTAAGTTCTTACATCAATAGGTATGACATTGTACTGGCAAAAACTGTGCTTTTAGGCATTCCATCTTTTCTTTTCTGTCTGTTTTAGTCACATGATACGCACAGGAGTTAGTACTTGATTTGCATAACCATTGTTTTGATGACTGCAGCCATGCATCTTGGTATGCTCTCCACTGGGCTTGTGGTTCTCTATTTTGTGTTTGATGATTTTCTACAGGTTTTCAATTGGATTTAGATCTGGTGATTGAGCAGCCCAAGGCATGGTTCGACTGTTCTGGTTCTCCATCCAGGCTTTAACTGACCTTGCCCTGTGGCAAGGGGCATTGTCTTGTTGGAAAATCAAGTCATTGGGGGCAGGAAAGCATTTTCCAGCTGATGGAAGAAGACTGTGTTCAAGAGTAGGCCTGTACATGATCTGGTTCATTCACCATTCACACAATTGCAGTTGCCCTGTTCCACTCATACTGAAACAACCCCAGATCGACACTGATCCGCCCCCATGTTTTACTGTAAGGTCAAGACAGTCTGGTTTGTAGGCTTCTCCAGGCTTCCTCCTAAACAGTATGTTGGCTGGAGTGGGCATCAACTGAAAATTGGATTCATCACTGAAGAAAACCTTCGCCCAATCATCAACAGTCCAATCCTTGTGATCCCCAGCAAAGAGTAACCAGGCTTTCTTCTGCTTTTCGTTGATGATGGGCTTCTTCAGTGACCTGTGTGACTTCAGACCAGCTTCAAGAAGTTACTTTCGAACTGTCCTTACTGAACAAGTCACATTTCTCGACAGTGCCCACTCATTTTTACGGCCCCTGGAGGTTTGACGACAATTCCCGACATAGGAACAGATGAGTGCACAGTCATCTCGTGGGGTTGAAAGGTGTTTCTTGCCATGACCAGCCTGCAATTTGTAGTACCATGTTTGGCTTGTTTTTTCTTGGTGTAATGAACAGCTGTCTTGGAGATCTTCAGTTTTGTCGCTACCCATCTCTCACTCATGTCAATTTCCAGCAGTGTCAAGGTGGCTGTCTTTGTGACGTCACATAATTCTTTTGTTATAGGCATTGTGTGAGAGCTGACATCTTCTGAGTTGTGCTACGGTTTGAATGTAAGCAGAAAACCACTCTAGGCCTTTGCATGTGCAGTGCTGCTTATGACATGAAATGGCTTCTTATATACCTTGGGAATACAATTAAGTTTAAGCATGTCCAAAATGACGTGAAGTATGATGTAATCAGCTGCATTTTTCCGTCATGTTCATTGTATTCTTCAGGTAATATATCTTTAGTGGTACCAGCCATTAAAATGAACAAGAAATTGAAGAAAACAAGGGTGGTCTAATAATTTTTTCCATGACTATATATATATGTCGGTCTTACTCTGATGCTCACTTTATCTGTGAGTGAGTGAAAGATTATAGGTTACAGCTGTTTAAGTAAATGTCATGAGTGACTTTGTGAAACATCTAGTTTTTAAGTTTATCAAGTTATGGAGGAAATACTATTTCATGTCCAATCCTTACAATGTGTTTCAGCAGATTCAGAGTCATCTTTAGTCAGAGTGCAGTGAGTAAGCTGACAGCTAGCCTACTCACTCGCTCGATTGAGCTGGGCTTAGGCCTTTAAAGTGTTCCATGGTAAAGTGTGATATCATCACTTCAAAGCAAAACTGCTCTCTGTGATGTACGAATATGTGAGGATATGAACAAGATTCTTGTTCAGAGCATACACTCCACATTAAACATCTTACAGATTATGCTCCAGACAAAAAATAACATTTACACTGAAATGAAACTCCACAAAGGTCGATGATCAGCTGTCAGCAAGAGGTAAACTTGTTGCAATAATTGGAAATACATTTCTGTTGTTTCCATATTTTTGTAAAAAATCTGACCATTTGGTTACCTCTGTTTCAACCTGTAACATGAGGCATCATTCGCCACACACAGAGGCAGCTGACAGGTGAAAGTAATGACTGATCAATGGTCATCTCACCCCAACCAGTCGAGACAGATGGCCTGTTTTTTTCTTTGAATGGTTGCCAAAGAGCTTGTTCAAAGGAAATCATTGGGAAACATTGGTTTAGTTGGGTTTCTCTCTTCAGTCTAAGGTCTTCACTTCACTATGAGAAGTGACACTATATAAATAAAACTAAATTAAACTAAAAGTTATATGCAGTGTCGAACACAGCAGTAAACTCTTCATATACTAAGAGGCTATGGAGCTAAAACTGAGACAGTAGAAGTTGTTATTGAAACAAAAGAATTTGTCATTGAAAAATAATGAACTTGTCATTGAAAATAATGTCATAAAAAAAACTTTGAGACTAAAAAAATTATTTGCCTCTGAAAGCACAGACATGAAGAAAAATTCTGAAAATTCTAATTTCACTTTCAATGACAAATTCTTTTTTTCAATGACAATTTTTATTTTCAATGAAATATTTTTTTCAATGACAAATTTTATTTTCAATGTTTCTTTTTCAATGACAAATTTTACTTTCAATGACAAATTCTTTTTTTCAATGACAACCTCTGTTTTAGCTTCAAAAAAGCTCTACAAGATCTGTGCATGTAGCGAGCTCAACTAGCCATCATGCAGATACTAGAACTAAAATACCACATAACATTATTTACTGTCTCATCATCATAAAATGTCTTTTTCATTCACTTGGACAGTAAAAATTTGCCTGGCAGTTTTATCTCGCAACATCATATTGGTAACAATTTGCAAAAGCCTTCTCATAAAAATACTCAAATGCTTGCAGTGACGAAGTATGCATATGGAAGCATGAAACCACTGCTGAGTCTGCGTTGCCTCAACTTGTATTCGAGAAGGGTTTAAAAGAAAGCATCCATTTTAAATAATTTCTGCTAAATTAAAAAAGATAAAATGGTTGACTAAGCTGCAGTAAAATATATTGCTTCCTTTTCTTTTTCTTCATTGTTTAAGCCAAAATACTGCAGTTAGACTCATCAGCATTACTGTTTCAATTCAAAGTAAATTAAGGGCATGTCAGGACATGGACTGTGGAGGGAGAGAGAGCAAACTAATTGTTAGTCTGTTTTCATGAGATCAGTAATTAAAAAATGACCAATTGATACATCTTTTGGTAAAGGCAAGGAGCTTTCTAGAGCCAAGGCAGAGCTAATTTACAACTGTATGATTTACAGCTCAGCCTCAGCAAATTACATTTTGTGCAGTAAACTGATCCCTCGCAGCAGTGAGTTCTGAAGGCCACAGAGCTTATGTTTGGAATTGTCATTTTTTGCTGTGGTTGCAGACCTGTCTCCTGAGAAAAGCTCATTTCAAAAAACATGAACTGGCTGAGTAAAGAATTATATCACCGTTTTGACCACTACATCGTGTCCTAAAAGTTCGTTCTCCCCAGAAAAACAAAGCTGAAAGACTGAATATGCAATATAATCAATTTATTCAACGAGAAAAGCACTCATAGAGCGCAGTACTTCGCCAAGGCTACTCAGTTGACGTATCATTTTCGACGGATGAAATCTTTAATACAAAATGACCTTATGCTGAACCAGGCATGTGTTATGCATGTGCACGTTATGTATTTATACAGAATCACGTTTAAATTACTCTTAGAAAGGTGTGTTGATCAGTTCATCACTTTTGGCAAGTATTCTGTTGCGCACCAGTTAATCACATATTTCAACTGAGCAGCTAAGAAATATTCCTTTAAATTTGGGAGAGCGAGACCTCCTTTCTTTTTCTCAAGCTGAAGCGTTTTAAAACTTACTCTTGTTGTTGCTCCTTTCCAAATAAACCTACTCACTTGTTTATCCCATTAAGCAAACTGAGTGTCTGGTATATGAACTGGTAAAGAGTTGATTATTCAACATACATCAACCGGGGAACAAAATTCATTTTTATCACCTCTATTCTTGAGCTGAGATCTAAAACTAAATTTGTCCATTTTGTCAAGTCTTTTTGAATTTCTGTATTTATTTTACCATAGTTAACTTTATATAATGTGCTTAATTCTTTAGTCAGATTAACCTCTAAATATTTTATTTGTTCAGAATCCCATGTGAGTTTATATTTTCGTCTAATTAATTCAGCTGGTCTATAGTTAATACAGAGTATTTGAGTTTTTGTGATATTTCATTTATATCCAGATAATTTTCCAAAATCTTTTAAAAATTTTTAAAGTTTAGGGAATGACTGATCAGGGTTTTGGAGGTATACTATAATGTCATCTGCAAAGAAGCCTATCCTTTGTTCTTCTTTGGCGACTGTTACTCCTTTCAGCTCAATCGTTTGTCTTATGTGCTGGGCCAGAGGTTCTATAAACAAGGCAAAGAGGGCGGGGCTTAAACAGCAGCCCTGCCTACTTCCTCTGAAGAGCTCAAAACTATCTGTCAGGTCACCATTTATTTTGATTCTTGCCTCTGGCTTGTAATACAAGGCTTTTATGCACTGAATTAAAGTTTCATTAAATCCCATTCTCTTCAAAACTGCAGAGATAGGTCCAGCAGACCCGATCAAAAGCCTTTTCGGCATCTAGGCTTACTAAAGCTGTTGCAATGTTTTGTTTTTTGGCTTCATGAATTACGTGTAAAGTCCGTTGTGTGTTGTCCTGTGTTTGACATCCCTTTATAAATCCTGTCTGGTCCTCGTCTATTAAATCCGGAAGAAGAAGCTCTAGTCTTCTTGCGATTATGGAGGTGAACAATTTATAATCAATATTTAGGATGGATATTGGACGATATGACTCACAATACTCCTTATTTTTCCCTTCTTTTAGTATAACAGAAATAACAGCCTCCTTCCAAGAAGGAGGGCTTTTTGCCTGTTTAAGTTACCAGTTGAATGAATCTAACAGCAGGGGAGTTAACTCTTCTTTAAAAACCTTATACCACTCATTGGGATAACCATCGCTCCCTGGACTTTTATTACTTTTTAATCTACTAATTGCCTTATCAAGTTCTTCTTTAGTTATGGGTTTAGATAGCATCTCGTTCTGTGTAGTCCCTATAGAGGGGAGGTCCAATTTATCCAGATAATCCTCCATTTGCTTTTCGTCTACTTGTGCTGACTGCTCATACAAGGTTTTATAGTAAGATCGGAAGATATCTTTAATTGTTCGTAGTTCAAAGTTTAATTCTCTGGTAGATAGATTCCTAATTCTGTTAATTGAATTTCTCATTTGTTGTGATCTTAGACGCCTTGCCAGTAATTTAGTTGCTTTTGGGCCTGCTTCATAAAAGGTCTGTTTTGTAAACCTTAATTTCTTTTCGATCTGTTCAGTAGCCAAATCTGTCAGTTGATTTCTTATTTCTTTTGACTTCCCGTCAAGGCTTCACTTTTGTCTAGGTGTTGTTTTTTCTCTAGTTCCTTCAGTTGGTCTTCTAATTTAGCCTGTTTCATTTTTTTCATTTTTTTAATATGGGCAGTTCTTGATATCAAATTTCCTCGCATTACTGCTTTAATAGTGTCCCACGTAATTATTGGCTCTATTTCGTCATCTTTGTTTTTGGCAATGCAATCTTGAATTTCTTTTTTTATTTCTTTGACATTCTTTTCACTATTAAGAATACTGACGTTCATTCTCCACAATGATCTCTTGTTTGGGTTATCTAAGTGAATGGTTAGATGTATACCATTGTGATCAGAAATATCAGCTATTCCTATGCTGCAGTCTATGACCCGATGCCTCTCATTATTGTTCATCAGAAAAAAGTCAATCCGGGAATGAACCTTATGAGCTGCTGAATAGTGAGTATAGTCTTTCTCTAGAGGGTGAAGATCTCTACACACATCACATAGACTTGCCTCTTTTATTAACCTTTTAATATCTTTTGATTTATTGTTTTTATTCATTTTTGTACTAGTTGTGTCCTTGGAATGATTTAAAACTGTGTTCCAATCACCCCCACAAATTAAAATTCCCTCACTTTTAGTAATAATCTTGTCAAATAATAATTGAAAGAATTTCCGGTCGCTCTCTGGCGGAGAGTAAACATTAATTAAAGTGACAATAGTATTGTCAATCCTTCCTTTAACAATCCCATATCTACCTTCTTTATCACAATCTTCCTCCATCACTTCAAAATTAACAGAATTAGAGACTAGGGTGATTACTCCTCTTCTCCTGCTATTTTTGTGTGAGCAGGAGAATGAATTTATACAGCTGAGCTTTTTAAATTTCTCATGCTCTTCTTTTGGCAAATGAGTTTCTTGAATAAATGCCACCTGTGCTTTATACCTTTTTAATTTTGCTATCAGTCTGCTTCTCTTTATCGCATTACCAAGACCATTCAGACTTATTGACACAATGTTTAGTTTATCCATACCACTCATAACGAATGTATATCATGACAGTAGACCCCACTAACAAACTTGGAACAGATACTTGAAAACAACAGAAATGGAACAATACCTGACTCCCACTCAATGGGATAAATGTCTGTCCCACCGTGACCCCGTTGGCAGTGCCCCCGTTTGGGCGGGGGGGGGCATAACAGATTTAGAAGGCTTAGAAGACGCCTCTATCCCTAATGTCCAACATTACTCTTCCTTCTTCTGGTGCCACCCCTCCGTATCGATAAATTGAGGAAGCCATATGAGCGAGAATACCAATGATGGAAATGTCTGTTGTTAGAATCACATTTCGCCGGGTCTTTGAAACTCATGTCTTCAACATGCCCGACCCGGGCCTCCGCCTCGACCATTCTATCTGTGAGGCCTCTCATGTCCTCAGCCATGTTATCCAATTTGCCACTCAGCTCTTGCTGCAGGGAGGAGATGTCCCTTCTCACGTTGTTATTGTCCTGTTTCATCTCGGTTTTGAGAGACTGCGAGCAGCTCGTTTGCGGTTGCAGTGGCTATGCTGGGATTAGCATTAGCCTGTTCCACTGCGATGCTGGCTTTCGACGGCAAGGCGTTTTTATTCCGTGTTTTAGACATTTTCGAGTCTTCTATGCTTCCTTCCTTTCTTTTTTTTTTTAAACCACCAATTGCGTCTTTACTATCAAAAAGAATTATCCAAAATCGAGCTTGTCCTATCCCCTATGCCAATGACACCAGAAGTCCCTTGAAGGCGTATTTTTAATGCTACAGGCTTTATTTTGTCACCATTCCAGCGGCACAAGAAGTGTTTATCTAAGAAGCAGTTTCTTAACATGACAAAGGCGCTGCCGGAAAGTCCGAAAATTCACGTGATTGATGAAAGAAAATGGTTCCACGCTGTTGCTGTCTAGCAAAGGATGTGTATAAACTTACAAGCACCTAGCTGCAATGGGGAAAAGCTCTTACGCTGTTTCCTGAATAAAGGAGTGAAGGACAGAAAAGTGAATTTGTGTTCACTCTTTCAGGCATAGAATGCACGAGGTTCTTGACTGTGGCTGGTTCCCCCACTCACGTGGTTTCATGGCAGTTGGTGGTGGGTTGGTAAATATGTGAATGTTCAGATTCCCCAACAGGTCTCAAATAGGTTAAGGTCAGGGGAGTTTGGTAGCCGCTCTTCCTTCACAGAAAGCCAGGTAGATGCTCAGGACACCACTGCTGATTCATATGGGCAGTGTGAGCAGGGGCACCATCATTAAGGTGACAGCTCCCAGAGTTGTAGTGGAAGTCCGATGTGTACAGGGTGAAGAGAAAGGGGGAGAGCACTGTCCCCTGTGGGGCCCCCATGCTGCTGACTACCACATCAGACACACAGTCCTGAAGCCTCACGTACTGTGGTCTGTTGGTGAGGTAGTCGATGGTCCAAACAGCCAGGTGACAGTCTACTCCCGCTCCCTCAAGCTTCACCCTGAGCAGAGAAGGCTGGATTGTATGCGGAGTCCAGAGGTGGTAGAAGACGGGGATCGGAGGAGGGGTGCTGTTGGTAGTGGTGGTAGAGAGCTGAGGTGTGAAGAAGGAGCTGGCTGGTCGGTGCTTTGATGAGAGGGGGGAGGAGTGGGAGCAGAGTCAAATCTGTTAAAGAACAGATTCATCTCATTGGCCCACTCCCGGCCTCCTGCTGCAGCTCCCCTCTCATGGCCTCTGCTAGAACCAGAGATGGATCTCAGGTCTCTCCAGACCTCCCTTGTGTTATTTTCCTGCAGGTGGGATTCCATCTTGGTCCTGTAGCTGGCCTTGTCTGCCTTGATCTTCTTCTTTATCTCCTTCTGCACCCTCCTCAGCTCCTCTTTGTCCCCAGATCCAAAAACCCTCCTCTTCTTCAGCAGGGTCTTCAGTTCCAGGGACACCCAGGGTTTGCTGTTAAAGAAACACCGTACTTTCCTGGTTGGTACGATGTTCTCTGCACAGAATTTAATGTAGTCCGTGATAGTGTCCGTCAGTGCATCAATGTCCTCCCCGTGTGGACCACACAGCACATCCCAGTCTGTGGTCTCAAAGCAGTCCTGCAGCGCCTCAGTGGCCTCGTCAGACCACTTCTTCATATACCTGGTGGTGGGGGGTTGTTTCTTCACCATAGGTATGTAAATGGGCTGCAGTCTCACCAGGTTGTGATCTGAGCGGCCCAGCGGGGGGAGGGGTGAGGAGCTGTATGCATCCTTGATGTTTGCATACAGCAGGTCCAGGGTTTTATCGTCTCTGGTATGGCAGGTCACGTACTGGGTGAACGTGGGGAGAGTGGCAGAGAGCGATGTATGATTAAAGTCTCCTGAGATGATGATAAGAGACTGAGGGTGAGATGTTTGCAGCTGGGACACTACACTGTGGATGAGTTCACAGGCTGCAGCCGCATCAGCCGAGGGAGGGATGTACACAGTAATGGCTATTACATGTGAATACTCCCGGGGCAGATAGAACGGACGCAGACTGACCGCCAGTAATTCTACATCCTTAGTGCAGAGCTGCTCTTTAAGGCTAATGTGCCCAGCATTACACCATCTCTCATTCACATACATCGCGAGGCCCCCACCCTTTCTCTTACCACTCTCCCTCGCGTTCCGGTCCGCTCTGACCAGATGGAATCCGTCCAGAGTTAAAAGTGAGTCTGGAGTGAGTTCGTTCAGCCATGACTCCGTGAACATCATGAGGCTGCTCTCCCTATACTCCCACTGCAGCCTGGTCAGCGCCGTCAGTTCTTCCATCTTATTCGGGAGAGACCTCACATTCCCCATTATTACAGATGGAACGGACGGCTTGTAGCGTCTCCTCTTATCCCGACGCTTCAGTCCTGCCCGGCATCCTCTCCTCCTCCTGCGGAGCTCAGCTGGGATGTCTGGTCTCTCCCACGATGGCGGCCTGGCCTGGGTCAGCGCCAACAGCTGTTCCCGACTGTAAACAATGGAGCCGTGGCTGAACGGTTCACCAGATGCGGATTTAAAAAATTCCGAAATCAGTAGTAAACAAAGTAGGGGAAACGCTATTTGCATATCCATGTCTGTCCCGTACAAAAGCGTCACACCTACTTGCTGAAAAGAAAAACTTAAGAAGGGAAGAAAACTACAAAAATAACTAAACAGACCTAAAGTTAACCGGAGCTACTGTAACTAGCTGCCGCTGGCACGGCGCCATCTTGAAAAAAAATAAATAAATAAAATTAAAATTATCAGCATAAATACCAATTCTGAACAGACATTCAGAATTGACGTTCAGTCACAGGCCCCGATTTTTTTGTTCTAGCAAAACTGGAAGTAGTACCTTTTCTAAAATGTTGTTGGTATAATATTGTGCATTAACAGTGGTAACCTAATGCACAATGTGCAGCTCTGAGAGACCTAAAGCAGACATAGCCTCCCAAACCATACTATGGGCACTGGATTTTACTTGCTCAGAAGATGGTACTTGTTCACCATCATCTGTACAGATACAGTTGTTTTGGCTGTTAGGTGTAGGAAATAAGCGAGAGGGCATTCATCAGAGAAAATCCAGGTCTCCCGGTCTTTAGGCATCAGAGTTATGTACTTCATTGTGAAAGCAAGTGTCTTCTCCTCTTACAGTTTGGTGAGTTGTGGGGTACATTGCCTCTTGTAAGCTTTCAGCCCCGATTTTTCTGTTAAATAATGATGCACAGAGGTCTTAGAAACACCTTCTCCAAGATTTTTCAGCCTCTGACAGAGTCGCCGGTTTGACTTGTGTCTTTTACCCTTGGCCTTTGTCATAACTACCTGACTGGGTGTGACCCATTTTGGTGACAATCACACATGTGGTTCAGTGAGGAGAACTAACTTTTGGGACACTGCCAACAAGCAGGACAGATTGACTAAAATGTTACTCATTCTAGGTAAGGAAGTTTCACGAAACAGAACCCATTACACACTGATCCAGCTTTACTAATACAGGGAGCAGGAATTCACTCACTGCCAAGGTGCTTTGTGCCAAATATTTAATTTCCCCAATGCCTAACTACCTTCAATTTGACCGATTTTTTTTTTTTTTTTTTTTTTAAGTTTTGAATATTGATTGAGTTAACCATGTGTAAAATCTGGTTCAGAGGTTACATTAGATTTTTTAGATAAAAATTCTTAAAAAGGGGTGGGTCATGTTGATTTTTGTGCAGCTTTCTTCAAAGGCAATTTGTGAAGCAATGATTGAAGTGCCACAACTTGAGAAAAAGTGAAGCCAATGTATAATTTGTCATAAAATTATCTGAAGGACTATCAGTTGGAAAACCATGATTTTTCTTTAAATGTAACAATATTACAAAACTCTCCCACTATAGGAGTGGTTTCACCCATCATACCTGCTTAATGATTGTCCTAATATTGGCCATAAATGCAATAAATGTAATTTTAACATTTTCTTTCTCATAAAGTATGTCTCTGACTTGCACCATACTCTACATTTTTAAAGCTCCTATCATGGGTAAAAAAAAAAAAAACAAAAAAAAAAAAACTCAATAATAATAATAATAATCTTCCTCGTAGGGTGAAAAATACAGTTGGTGGAATAAACTGAAATATGTCAAGCCTTTTTTTGTTCAATAATGATTATAATTTATAGGTCATGGAAATCAGAAATCTAATATCTGAAATTATTATATTTCGAATGATCAATCAAAAAGGGTTTATAACACAGAAATGTCCAATTTCTTAAAACTATGTTCATTTCTATAATCAATACTTGGTTGGGGTTTCTTTACTACAAATTACTGCATCAATGCATAGTGACATGGAGGTGATCAGCCTGTGGTCCTGCTGAGATATGACTGAAGCCCAGGTTGCTTTGATAGGAGCCATCAGCTCATCTGTAATTTTGGTTCAGATGTTTCTCATCCTCCTCTTGACATTAAGACGTCTGTGCTTGGTGGTTCTTGATACACATTTTCCTTTCAGTCCATTTTTCATTAGGCTTCGATACAGCAATCTGCAAACGACTAGTCTCTTCAGCAATGATCCTTGTGGAGGGTGTTGATGACAGTCTTCTGTACAACATTCAAGTTGGCAGTATTTCCTATTATGTTTGTGTAATTTTCAATTCACTGAGCTAGACCAAGAGATACACTGTATACACTTCATAGTAATGAATAATTTACTAAATTAAAAATTAATTATTTTAAGTTGTTTTTCAAAACTTTTTGCGCTGTGGAAATTAAAATAGAAATTAAAATAGAAAAGTGTTTGTAATGTAATAATTTTGGAGTATATAAATTTTTCCCTTTCTTGCATAACTTAACGAAACATTTAGCTTTATCATGATGCCCTACTTTGTTGAGACGCATTAGTATATGTGCACTCGCGCAAGCCTGTACATGGTTATTTCACACAGTGCTGATGTTGTTGCTAAGATGTTTTGGCCAAAGTGTGGGCAAAATGGAATTCTTAAGTTTACACAGTCATTGCTGCATTCGTTCCTTGTGTGACTATACTAAGTAGGTAAAACAGCATTATTTATTTATTTACCTCTGGCCGCATTAGTTAGTTTTTTGACAAGTACATTGCTGCCAAGAAGTAAATTATTCTGTGGTGTGAATCATGTGAATCAATTGCCAGTGTGCATAAATAAGTAAAATGCTTTTATGATAACATTTTACATCTATGTAAACTGAATTTAATGAAGCAGCACACCTGGACAAATATAATCTATCCTAAAAGATGGCTAAGGACAGTATTTGTATAGTAATTTACCCAGTCAATCAAAACAACCAATGTTTTAGGCAATCTCTTACAGTCATGCGAATGAGTGCATGTAAAATCTCTGAGCTTTTCAGACAGGTAGTGGTGTTGTCCAAGGCAGTAAGTGTTGTCAGTGTCTCTCCTTTTCCGTGTCTCAGGTAATGAAGAAAATTGAGGAGAAGCTTGTTGTGGACGTGAAAAGATATGTTTTGATCCAAACCCAGACCTTTTCCTAAACTTAATCAAGTAGTTAGATGCCTAGAACCTAAATACACAGTGACTGAAAATGAAAACATCAATGAAAAACATAAATATAATTTAAATGCATTTAAAAATAAAGGTAGAACACAGGACATGCACTGCACTCTATTTAGTAAATGTCCTGCAATTAACTTATGAAACCACCACCACATGTCCTCAAAATATGCTCTTTATACTACATTACTTACAAGCACTCTTTATGTGTCATTTCTGCAAGTTCTTGTGTTTTTTTGAAGCTTCACAAGGAGGAAGCTTTGCAAGCAACTGATTTTGAAAGAGAGACCTCTAGTTGAAGGACAGACCTCCTTGTTACTAAGGACACCCTGCTGCCTCTAAAATTAGCCAGAACACTGCCTTGAATAGGAGCAGAAACAATGTCTGAGTGTGTAAAAGTAGTGGAGAAGACAAGAGGTGATGTCGAAACATTTCTGTTAACCTACAATATTTTTGGCATCCAGCAACACCTGCCCAAAATGTAACAGGCCTAATGTAATAAACACAGTACAGTACAGTCAGTGACACCAGTCAATGATGAATTGAAATCCCCAAACAGTAGCACAAAATTGTTTTTAACAGAAATGCAATGTTTTTAAATAATGCAACATTTAATAAAGTTATAAGTAATGAACTAACAAATGTGGCCACCAGCAGTTTTATACCTGATTTAACCCAGGAAGAGTTTTGTAATTTCAAAAACAGCAAAACTATAATGTACGGATCAAAGGATTTAGCTATGACCTTCTGAGAAACAGAATAATTTTGAAAAAAAGATTCTTAATAGTTCCAATTTTCCATCCTTCCCTGTAAGTGCAACAGCAACGTGTAGCATTTGCTGTAAACACTGTCAGTGATGTTGCTTTCACTGCAACAGATAAAGCCACACTGATCAGAGTTTTGCGGCACAGAGCTAATTCATGATTTAAGGCAACAAGAACGTGAAAAAACGAAAGACAGGGTTCACACACAGAGATTAGAAAAACTACTGGATGACTTTTTCAGAACTGAACTAGAGAGGAAAGTCCTGACTTAAAATTGATCAAGAATCGGTGTCAGAAGTCCAACAAATTTAGTTAAACTGCAACAACTCCATCCAGTGGAGTGGTCAAAGACACAACCAGAAGCTTGTGGATAGCTACCAAAGGCACATAACTGAGGTGAAAATGGCCAGAAGACATTGAACCAAATACTATAATTGCTGTAAGCATATTTTTGACCAAGCAGATTTTACAGTTTTTTTTTCAGAGATGCATTAGTTTTAATCATTCCACAAAGAAAATTAGGAGTTGTAGAAGTCACAGAAAACTCAAAACTGCCATGCTATACATGGTCTTTACAAGTTTATGTAAACTTTTGTTCACAACTGTATGTTGAAGTCCTGTCAGGTTGTCATTTGCTCCTTGTGTCTGGTCATAGGATTACCATTGCTTTAGAAGTCAATAGTCAGGTCAGGTCAAAACCTTTGTTTACCATCCGTACATCATGAGCACAGTCACTCATCCAGCCACTGCCGTAAGCCTCCTCAAAGCAGAAAGTAACATAGTAACAAGATAAACCTCTTCTTAAAATTTAAAGTTAACTTACCTGTCCTGTGATTGTTCCTCATACATCCTCTCTTTTCCCTCTTTAAAGAGCCTGATGGCCCGTTTGGACTTCTTCATTAGGCTATCAATGTAGATTTTAAAGTACTCATTCTCACTGAGCTGTGTGAATCTCTGGTTCTCTTCATATTTTCCCAATATAAGTCGCAGGTGCTGGTAGGCATCAGGTAAGATATCTAGGATATATGGAGGACTGTTTTTCAGCTGGAGTCTGGGATTTTGGCAGAGCCGGACCTGTGGCAAAGAAATCAATTAATGAATGTTTGCTTGAGTTACTATCAGAATTTTAAAATTTGACCTATCAGATCGTATATGTACAGTATATATGAAACATGGGAAATGCATTCACAACATCTGGTCAATATGAAGCCACAGTGATTAGTCAGCTACACTGGTGTGACTTCAGTGGCAATTACAAAGCTAGGGAGTACAATGATTGAGAAAGAGAAAATGAAAAAAAAAAAAGGACGCTTTTGTTGTGTTGAGAAAAAATATATTAAAGGCAGTAGCATTGGAAATTAAAATTAGATTTATACAGTTTTGTTGAAATTAATGTTCTGTTAAATTGGATGGGTATTCATGTGCAATTTGTTCAAATAAATTATCGAAAAAATTCACTTAATTTCTTTTTTTTGGTGGGAATGGGCTATTCAATGTTCACAATCATATTGCCGTATGGGTATCTATTCTGCTCAGCCAACCAACTACCAATGTTGTAGCATCTTTTTAAAATAAGCTAAGAAAATCAGTCTTATTTTGTCTTAGAGTGAGCTATCAATGAGTCAGACAAATGTGTTCCACCCATGATGTGTCCATCATTACAGTCTTAAACTGATTGAATTAATTTAGTACCATCAGAAACCATGGGCAGGGAAAACATGTGCAACCCATTAGCTCCACCTCTCTCCAGTCCATCTACAACAAAGACTGTGCTTAACATCTGGCAGACAGCGTTAGCAAGACAGACTTACAACTTTGTCCATGAGTTTCCAGGTTTTCTCCACAGTCCTCCGGTCAGCAACCGCTTGTTTTGGTGGCCCCACAGCATCCTGGATGGCATCAATGAGGCCTAAAATCCGGCCCTTACTTCTGTTTGGTCCGCGTCCACCAGGGTTTCGGCCACTGAGAGCAGCTGCCATTTCCTAAACACTGATCCAAAAAAATATATATTAAAGACAGTTATTACTGTCTATGAAAAATCTAATTATTAGGGCCAATAACACATTCCCGATGTCCTGTTGCATAGCCATTAAACCTTTTTTTTTGGGTTAGTAAATTTAATCAATTACAGTGGCCCTATTGTTCAGTTCCTATGCATTCATACAGATTTTGTTTGGGGCTTTTTGGGTCACAGTTCTGTTGAGATATTTAACATTTTGCAAAGAAAACCTCATCTTTAACATGAAACCAAAAATCAATTTGTTACAGAAAAGAATCTCAGAGGAACTGTTAAGCAGCATAACTGCTGTTGCCATTGTTTCTCCCATAAATACTGTTCAGCATAAAAAATAAAGGGTGTTTTCATGTGCTACTGATACCAAACACACCTGTTTGGGAAAGAGGTTCAGCAGTGCTAAACGTGTGTACTAAATCCCTCCTTATTTCAGATATTCATTATCTTGAGTCTGCTAGGTTCAAGACCTAACAGGGAAGCCCTTGCTGAAATGCTCCTATTGTTTTTTCTGATGACTGCCATCTTTACTTATGGTCACGTCATTTTCATAAATCAATAATTAAAGGACTGGTTGTATGATTTAGCTGTAACCGGACTGCACGAAACAGCTCAACTTTTTTCCTAAATGCTGGGGTTTGATTAATGATGCACTTACTATGCTGCTGCCGCTAAGGTGAGGTGGTGTGACCTGAAGTTTGAACGTATCATAGAACCATCCGACACTTGGCTGGATTTTAGAAGCGAACAGCAGATCCTTCAGCGTTTTTAACAGCAACTCACAGGACAATGAGTGTGTTTGTGTGTGCGCGCGCGCACACACACACACACACACACACACACACACACACACACACACACACACACACACACACACACACACACACACACACACCTAGAGAGAGAGAGAGAGAGCGAGAGAGAGTCCTAATTTACCAAAGAGGAGGATCACCTCTGAACTCGGTCCACATCCAGCTTATAAATATCAGGCACCGTCTGAAGGAAAACGACAAGTATCCAGCATTTCTTCACGTGTGTAATCCCGTTACTTCATCCGAAATCTTCCGTATTTTACAGTCTGACTAAAGCTGCTCCCTCTTGCCGTCGGATGAGTTGAACAAACGCGGAGCAGGGCGGTCTATCCGCTGTTTTCTACAGCGATTTCAGTGTGAAGCTAACTGTTTTTTTTTTTTTTTAAGTTATATCCAGTTGAATATTTCAAAATAAAATCAGCATTAAGGCGCAAAGCATTTCCATTAAATCTGCACTTGCCACTCCATTCTCACATTTTATGTAATTTTATAATTCGCTTTAGAGTTATAAATTAATTCAGTTTTCCACCATTGTTCCTTCTCAGCCAAAAGCCTTCTCTGTTAAATCCAAGGCTGGTATTATTACTATGCTGTCTGTGTGTGTGTGTGCGCGCGTGTGTGTGTGCGTGCTTGACAGCCACTGTCGCGTTGGGAGCGTCAGTGGGCGTATGAAGTAATATTTTCCAGGAAACGACCAATGCAACGTCAGAAGCGACCAGCTTCAGCTTGGTGCTACCGAGGATCAGTCTGACTCAGACAGAAGACAGTGTTAGGAGCACTGCAACAACAACATAGTGTATGTCTTTAGTGTACGCTACATCTGTCTGTTATTGTCTGTTAGAGGTGACTATAAGATTAAGGGTCATTCCAGAATTGGAGGACATTTGGGCTTCAAAATTTTTGAAAAATGCACCTTCCCTTTTGCAGTTTTCTGCTACATATTCATCAGTAATAGTCAGTACACTATAAAAGGCTTGACTGGCTCAGTTTTCAGTGGTAGAAGGTTTTTTTTTACATGTTATATTTGTTGTTTGCCAACCCTACTCTAATCACAGTGACAGGGCTGCAAATCCATGCTGTTAGCTTTTTTCTCAGGAGTAGCATCTAGATCAGGGGTTGGCAACCTTAACCACTCAAAGAGCCGTTTGGACCCGTGTCCCACAGAAAAGAAAACACGGGGAGCCACAAAACCCTTTTGACATTTAAAATGAAATAACGCTGCATATAACGTTTTTTGTTTTGTGGTTTTGGGGTTTTTTTGCCTTTATACTATGTATAAACAAACTATAATGTGTTGCATGTATGAAATCACTGAACTCCTGCAGAGAAAACGAAATTACATTTCTGCATGCAACAAAAACATTTTGAACTTCGAAAAAAAGATGTTGGGTTGAAGGTTACTTTCAAGTAAAATACTTAATGTCTAATCGAGTCCTTCTTGTATTTATGAAAAAACGCCGAACTAAATTATCCACCGGCAGCAAACCAAAAATGTCGTCCTCTTCTGTGAGCCGTCATCCTTTTACTTACGCATACAGTCAGCTGTCAACCTGAATAATAAAAGGACTATTTCATTGAAAAATGAAAACATATGAATTTATGCAAAATAATAGGTAATTAAGGTATTTATCATACTTGGTTAATGTGATTTCTGCTCCTGAACTTCAACGCACAGCATCTGGTCATCAGGGCTGTATGTCGTCACCATCTTTACACAGGATCGCAAGCTGTCATCTGTGAGGCATGTGCTGTGTTTGTTTTTAATAAAGTTCATGTTGGAGAACACCTGCTCACATACATATGTGGATCCAAAGATCGACAGGACTCCAAGCGCATACTTTTTCATGTTCACATAAATGTCGGGGATGGCATTTTCGACTCGAAAAGTTCAAGAAATCACGTGCCAGCAGGTGCCACACATTGACGGTTGTGATGCATATTAAAAGCGACAAAAATCTTTAACACATCTAATTTAGATTTTACAAGATCACCATAATCTTCTAATTTAGAATTACATTATAAAAACTAATGATAAAATACATTTTAATTAAATATTCATTATATATTTTCCAAAGCCAGAAGGAACTGCAGCAGAGGGATGAAAGAGCCGCATGCAGCTCCAGAGCCGTGGGTTGTCGACCCCTGATCTAGATATTTCGCGAGCTGTTACTGTTGACCAAGAGGACAAACTTACTGATGGAAAAAAGTCAACAAGAATTTGTTTTCTCCTGATAATATCCATAACAGGGTTGCATGAGGTAGAGTGAGACATTCAATGAAGGCTAACAATGTTATGAAACTATGAAAAATAGAAGAGAGGGCATAGCTTTGCTCTACCCATTCTTTAGGAAAACTGTTTGATGATGTACTTTCCAGTGTATCATGTGATTCATTGTTTTCTTCTTCCAGCTAAAAAGGTTATGCTAAAAGGGTTACATGCATGTTGTGGGACACACGTTCCATGCTTAATATTTTTTTAGGATATTATGTTGATTTTAAAAAAAATGCTCCCACAATTACAAGAGACAATAATAAAATAAAATAAAAATAGCAAAAAAAGAGATTTCAATTTCATTTTAACTGTTTTATTTGAGATTTGGTCATTGGGGGGTGGGACAAGAGAAAAACTGCATTTCAGGGGTAACCATAGAAAGTACAATAAAGATGGATGTAGCAACTGACCCCAAAAATGAAGCCTACCCAGAAGTGCCAAAAACTTGCAGTACCGCACCATCCACAACGGGCTGACTCCAAAAAGCTCTGGCTCCACAGACCTAAAATCTACATGGGAAAAATAAAACACGACAGATTGCTTTTCTACGGCTCACCACCTGCAGGGCAGGAAATCGGGGTCAGGTGCTAATGCCCACTGGGCAGTAGGCAGGAACGGGCGCCTGGGTGCACCGCCCCCTGGTGGCATAGACTAGCTCTGGGGACATGGAACATCACCTCACTGGTGGGGAAGGAACCTGAGCTGGTCTAGGCATAGATTGTCCATAACAAACACCATGTTCGAGCATAAGGTTGCTCATAAGTGTACTTGGTACCAGAGCATCTTAGGTCAAAGGTCAATGATCGACTTCATAGTCATATTGTCAGACCTGCGGCTGTATGTTTTGGATACTCAGGTGAAGACAGGAGCAGAACTGTCAACTGATCACCACCTAGTGGTGATTTGGATCCAATGGCAGGGGAGGCTGCAGGACAGACCTGGTAAACCCAAGTGTGTAGTGAGGGTGAACTGACAACGTATGGCGGAGGGCCTTGTCCGTGGGGTTTTCAACTTCCACCTCCAGAAGAGTTTCTCCTGCATCCTGGGGGAAGCTGGGGACATGGAGTCTGAGTGGGCCATGTTCAAAGCCTCCATTGCTGAAGCAGCTGTTGGGAGCTGTGGCCAGAAAGTCGCTGGTGCCTCTTGCGGCGGCAACCCCAAAACCCGCTGGTAGACACCAGCGGTGAGGGAAGCCGTCAGGCTGAAAAAGGAGGCTTTTTAGACCTGGCTGGCTTGGGGGTCACCTGAAGCAGCTGACAGGTACTGGTCAGCCAAAAGGGCTGCAGCTGCAGCAGTTGTGGAAGCTGAAACTTGGGTGTGGGAGGAGTTGGGGAAGGCTATAGATGACTTTCGGTTGGCCTCGAGGAAGTTCTTGCAAACCATTTGACGCCCCAGGAAAGAGAGGCAGGGCTTTGCTCAGGCTGTGTACAGTTGGGGTGGAGAACTGCTGACCTGTACTGGGGACATTGTCAGGCGGTGGAAAGAGCAATTCGAGGCACTCCTGAATCCGGTAAACAACATCTCTGTGGAGGAGGCAGAGCCTGAAGAATCAGGGGATCTTTGTTTATATCCGTGGCAGAGGTCGCCGAGGTAGTTAAGAAGCTCCTCAGTGGCAAGACGTCAGGTGTGGATGAGATTCGCCTTGAGATTCTGAAGGCTCTGGACATTGTTGGACTCTCATGGCTGGCACGTCTCTACAATGTCACGTGGTCATCCGATACGGTGCCTGTGAAGTGGCAGACCAGGGTGATGGTTCCCGTTTTTAAAAAGGGGGACCGGAGAGTGTGTGCCAACTACCGGGGTATCACACTTCTCAGCCTCCCCAGGAAAGTTTACTCTAGGGTGCTGGAAGGGAGGCTCAGACCAATTGTCAAACTTCAGATTCAGGAGGAGCAATGCAGATTCCGTCCCAGTCGTGGAAAAGTGGACCAGCTCTTTACCCTTGCAGAGCTGCTGAGGGGGTCATGGCAGTTCGACCTGCCAGTCTACATGTGCTTTGTGGATCTGGAAAAGGCCTACGACAATGTCCCCTGAGGGGTTCTGTGGGGGGTACTGCAGGAATATGTTGTACCAGGCTCGTTGATACGAGCCATTCAGTCCCTGTACAACCAAAATGAGAGCTGTGTTCACATATTTGGCACAAAGTCAGACACATTTCCAGTGGGTGTTCGACTCCGCCAAGGCTGCCCCTTGTCTCCGATCCTGTTTGTGGTGTTCATGAACAGGATCTCAAGGTGCAGCCAGGGTAAGGAGGGTGTCCAGTTTGGGAGCATCAGGGTCGCATCTCTGTCGCGGCTCGGGGAGAGAGGAGATCGCGAGATGCTGTGAGATCGCGAGATTCAGTGAGAGTGACGAAATTCAACATGGCGGCTCCCAGCTGCTAGATGAGAAGTAAACAAATCGCTGTTGTCTCGACGTATTTGTATTAAAAAAATAAATAAATAAAAAAACAACAACCTAACTAAATAGCCTGCTGAAGATCGGAAGAGGTAGTGCTCACAGTGGAGGACCTTGAGAACTTTATTGACGACTACTTAGTCCGGTGCACGATGGAAGACGCCAACCCGAGCAAGAGGAAGAAGGCAGACTCCTCGACAGACACACAAGACTTGGAGGTCACGGATATCCAGGTAAGTGTTCTCGAGTCTATTAATAAGAAGCTCGATATCCTTAGTTTGCTTCACCAGGAGATGAAAGACCTGAAAGCAAGCCTGAAGTTCACCCACCAGCAGATAGAGGATCTGCAGAGGGACAACACGGAACTCCGGTCCACGCTGACAGCGGTCACTTGAGGTGAATACACTTAAAAAAGAAAACAAAACCCTGAGGGAGACCGTCCTGGACATCCAGTCGAGGAGCATGCGGGACAACCTGATCTTTTCTGGTATCCCTGAGTCCACACACCGGATAACCCAGAGACCCTTGTTAAAAACTTTATGGTGTCGGCGCTTAAAATCCCTGTGGAAATGGTTAAAAACATCACTTTCCACCGCGTCCACCGGCTCGGACCCCGAGGAGGAAACCGACACCGTCCTATCATTGCAAAGTTCGAGCACTTCCAGCAGAAAGTGCTCGTAAGAAGCAAAGGACGGGAGCTGAAAGGCACGTCGTTCGGGATGAACGACCAATTTCCCAGGGAAATCAACGAGAGACGCAAAGTATTATACCCCATCATGAAAGAACACAGACAGAAAGGTAAACGGACTGCACTGGTTGTGGACAAACTGTACATAGATGGGCAGCTATTTTGGGAACCCTCCATTTCCCCCTGGCTCTTCTAAAAAGAAAAAGGAAAAAAACACTGGCTTAAACGCTTAATATGTCACTTAGTAATTTATGCTAGAAAATGTAATAAAAAAAAAAAATAAAAATCTCACAGGTGTAAATGTCTCACTCTCCTAACCTACACTCCCCACTGGAGAACCTCCTCCTCCTTCTACTTTTCTCTCTCTATATATATATATATATGTCTCCCTTTAGCTCTCTCCCCCTCTCACACACTCACCCCCCACACTCTCACTCACACTCTATGTACCCCCAGTGTTTATTGTGCTTGTATGTTTTATAATGTGTTTGTTGATAGTTTTCCAGGTAATGATGTGCTATTATATAATGTATATATAGATCCTGACCTGCAGTATACATCTCTCTCCAACACTCACAGCTCACAGACAGCAACAGACAGCGAACAAGGGCACACACAGCTGTTATATTATATTGCTACATACTCAGTGACAGAACATCTTCTCAGTTCAAGTTTAATATCGTAGCCTGGAATGTTCATGGCATACGCTCACAAACAAAAAGAGTTAAAATCATGGACTATGTCTCTAAATTGAAAGCAGATATTTTGCTCCTCCAAGAAACGCATTTACTACAGTCAGAAGAAAAATCTTTATCAGACTCGAATTATAGTATTATCTTTTCATCTTGTTATAACAGCAGACAAAGAGGGGTCTTCATTCTAGTCCATAAGAGAGTACCATTCACTTTAAACAGTACAGTAACAGACTCATAGGGCAGATATATTATTATCCAGGCAACAATCTCAATCAGTTAAAGTCATACATGATTATATGAAAGATTTTGGACTAGACGACGTCTGGAGACTCAAAAACCCAACAAAGAGGGACTATACGTTTTTCTCTCCGGTACACAAAACATTTTCAAGAATTGACTTTTTCCTCTCAAATAACTCTATCGCACATAAAGTTACCACTAAAATCCACCCAATAATTATCAGCGACCACGCACCAATATCACTCAGCCTGCAAACAGATTCCATCCCTAAACCTCCTCAGGCTTGGCGCCTCAACATCTCTCTACTCAAAGACCCAGAATTTGATCGAGTAATAAGGAGTGAGTGGGCAGACTTTCTAAAAAACAATGACTCTAATGACTTATCTCCATCTTTGCTTCAGGAAACTGGAAAGGCCGTAATCAGAGGTAAAATAATATCGTACTCCTCATACAAGAAAAAAAAAGATCTACAAACAGAGAAAGAAATTGAAGAAAAAATTAAACAGCTTACAGAGAATTATGCAATAAACCCAAGTGATCAATTATGGTCCAAACTACAAAATGCAAAACTAAACCTCGATAACATCCTATCCAAGAAAACTGAGTTTTTATTACAACAACTAAGATATAATGATTTTGAACACAATAATAAATCAGGAAAATTTCTGGCAAACCAATTCCAATGCAATAAAGAAAAATCCTTCATAACAGCAATTCAGGATCCCTCAGGAAAATATAATCAGTCACCTCAGGAAATCAACCAGACCTTCTATAATTGTCAGGCTGGCTGCTGCCAGGCCTAGATAGTGCTCTTTCCCTCTTTTCTCCGCCTCTTTTTCCTTTTTAGGTTTGTCAGCAGTGCAGGTGTCTCTCATTGTCAGTCATCATCAGCTGGTGCAGGAGCAGGTGGAGAAGTTGCCAATCAAGCTCCACTCTCGCCACAATATAATCAGACGCCACTCACCTCTCAGCGCCGGATCGTGATACAGCCAGTACAAGAATTCTGCATGTTACTCCTGCCACAAGTTCCATGATCTCGTTCTCCTGGTAATTCTGTTTGTCCTCCTTCATTTCAGTCCCAGTTCCACCTGCTCCTGCTGCAATTCTTCCTGGTTCCTCGTCACCTCCAGTTTCCTGCTCCGTTCAAGTGTTCTGGAAATACTCACCTGTATCGTCCTCCTCCTTCCTGGTGTCCCTCCATGTTCACCTGCCGCTGCAACTCACCACCCGTCATCCGGACTCGAGAACCACTCGTCAAAATCCCTCAGTCACTTACAGTCATGAGCCCAGTCCGAGCATCTTGTTTTGTAGTCGTGAGTCAGTCCTAGAAAACTGTTTTTCTGATTGTTATCTGAATAGCAGCTCTTGAATTTTGATATCGGGTCAAGTAATTATCTTGAGTCTTGAATCTAGTAAGTGTAGAGTCCTGATTTAACTCCTAGCTTCAAATTAGTTCTTGTGAACTGAAGATTTTGAATTTGGTTCAGTAAAGTAGAACACTTTTTGTATTTTCATACCTTAGATTGGTAAACTCTCTTGCCTGGGTTATACCCAACGTGAGTCAGTTTTTTTTTTGAGTTTTTGTATTCAGCTGTCCCCTGCTTCAAGTAGTTGCCAGGAGCTTTTCAGAGGGCTTTTCGTTCCTTTTTGGTTTTGTAGTATCTAAGTAGAATACTTAAGTTTTTGTCCTTAATCACCTTTTTGAGACTTTGTAAATAAACTTCTTTTTTGCATTATAACTAGCCTGTTCATTTCCTGCACCTGAGCTTCCTGGGAAATCGTATCAATAATTACTACCAGAGTTTATACTCAGCAACAGTTAACCCAAACATCGAAGATATTCATAATTTTCTCAACAATCTAAACATGCCCGAACTAACGTCAAATTACAGAGACATATTAGATGCTCCATTGACTATCAAAGAATTACAATGTGCATTAGACAGTATGCCAGCAGGCAAGGCACCTGGTCCTGATGGTTTCCCTGCTGAATTTCTTAAACATTTCTGGTCAATGTTAGTGCCCCTTTTCTTCAGGACAGTGACAGAGATTAAAAATAATGGTTATATCAGTCCGCACATGAATACAGCTGCAATTAAATTGTTATTGAAACCAGAAAAAGATCCTACGCTTCCCTTTAGCTATCGACCTCTGTCACTGATCAACACAGACATCAAAATTATCTCAAAAGCTCTCACCTCCAGGCTGGAGAAAATCATCCCGTCAATAATTCACAGCGATCAAACAGGATTTTTTTTTTTTTTTGTCTGCATTTGTTCTCATTGTTTAACTCCACAAAGGGGGAGTCAACATTGTATGAGATCAATGCATATTTTAGTCTTGCAGCCAAATATATTGATATTTAGTGCATGTGTGTGACCATCACCGGCCCTCCCTGAAAGCTAAGCAGACATTCTTTATTAGAACTCCCTATTATAAGCCAGGGAGGGCAGTGCTACACCTCAGTGATGTGTGGGGGAAACAAAGACTGGACAGGACGAACAGGGATAGAAATTAACAGGCGGTGCTATTGCAATTAAAGATTGTAAGGTGGTGTGTTATTCCTAACTACTAACTGCCCATCAATAAAAATAAATAAATAAATTGAAAAAAGAGAAGAAAACCAAAAGAGCACAAAAGAAAAAGAGATTCAATAAATAAATAATTAAACAAACGGTACTGAGCACCATAATTGTGGATGTCTTGATAGTATAAAATAGAATAGAATAGGCCAGAAGAGGATACTCGTGCAAAAGAGAATGAGTTTAGGGTAGAGATTCTGGAGAGATTCTCAGCACATTCTGGCGGGTCCCATCATTCGCTGAAATGGGACTCGGCAGTAGCTGGCGAGACCTGATCAAACATGCAAGTGTGAAGGACCCCGAAGCCCAGAACAGCAATCACGGCAAGGCAGGGCCAAGCCAACAGGGCACCGCTCACCCTGGGCCGTAGGAGCCACAGGGCGCCGCCCCCAGAGAGCCACCGGGGCCACCGTGAACGACGCGAACCCGGAGAACAAGAGGGAGCAGCTACAGACACCCCCAGTGCACCAAGACCGACCCAGGCGGCCCGGGGCACGAGGACCCACCCGCCACCCTAACCCCAGCCCCCACCAAACCCCCCACCCCACCACCCGACCCACCCACCCCCACCCCCACACCCTCCCCCGAGGGGGCCAACGGCCCAACACAGCCAGGAAGCCAGACACAGGGGCCGAGCGGCCCACCGAAGGGGCGGCAACCAGCCCATCACAAGGCAGGCCACCACCGGGAGCCGGTCAGAGGACATCGGAGCCGGGACCTGATGCGAGTCCGGAGGGTAAAAATGGACAGTGTGGTGGGGCCCGGCGACGCCAACAGGGAGGCACCCCGCACACCCCCCGCACCAGGCCCCAGGCGAATGCAGTACACCCAGGGCCCCCGCTTCCCCGCAATGCACCCTGACAACCCACCAGGACAGAGCCACCACACGCCACCAGCCCGCAGTACAGCCACAGCACCCACCAGGACGGCCAATCCAGCCCCCGCAGCCCACCAAGAGCCATCGCACCAGCTTGGACCCGTCGGGCAAACAGGAGAACCCCCCCCGACCACAGCCCCCAGGTCCCGGGGACCCCCCAGCCACAGCAACATGGATGGTAGTCCACCCCCGCTACCCCATAGCCATAAGGGGGCCGGGTCCCACCAGCGAGGCCATATTAGTGAAATCCCCCTATTACTCCCTGTTAATATGTCTCCAGATCCCTGACTGGAGACATTATCCCTGCACCGTGATAGTGTAACCCTGAGTGTCATGTGGTGCATTAAAAGTGGGGAGGCTGGGCGAGGCATCCAGGGGGCAGGCCAGAGGACTACAGAGGATGGCTACTCTGCAGCCTACCCTGGCCCAAGTTCCCCAAGCCGTCCCAGACCTACCCCCAAGGTGTGAATGTGTGTGGTGCATTAAAAAGAAATTAGAGAGCAGGGGAGGCAAGCAAGAGAGTGATGGGGAAGAGACAAGGCCGTAGAGCCCTGCCATCTGCCCCACCACAGAGCCCATCATTCCTGCCCCCACCTGCTCTCGGGGCCCTAACTGTTGTGTCCCTATATGTGCCTAAGAGTAACTATATACATTGATGTGTGAAGTATGTGAAGTGCACAGTAAGAGGCAGTCTGGTGTGGATCCGGCCCATGAGGACAAAGCAGCGGGGGAGACAGGCAGTAAGACCACTGGTACTGATGCAGAGGGCCCCCAGAGCCCAGAGGCAAGAGGCCGAGGTGGGCCCACCCGAACCCGACCGGCCCAGCCAGCACCAAAACCCCCAGGAGTCGCAGCGCTAGACCAGCGCCCCGGCAGACGCCGTAGCCCCACCACGGGCCAGCCGCATGCAGCACCCCGCCCCGGAGGGAGGGCCAGGCCGCACCACCAGGAAGCGAGGGCCATGAGCCCCCACGCCCACCCCGGAGCCGGCACGTCCAGGATGTAGGGCGCCCACCCCACAGCACCACCGAAACCCCACCCCCCCACTACTCCCCAGGACAGCACCAGGCCCGGACAGAAGCCCCCAGCCAGCAGAAGCTAATCTCCAGTGGCAGCACACAGGCAAGTACCAAGGCCTGTGCCTGGATAAGCCAGAGCCACCCCCCCAGAGAGACCACCCGGCCCCCATGCCAGTCCCCCAGGCAGCGGAGGGCCCCCAGCCCCCCCAGGGGAGGGAGAGGGACGAGGACGAGCGGCCAGGCAGGAGAGGAGGGAGGAGGAGGGAAGCAGAGCAGGAAGGGACAGGGGAGCGACCGGAGGGCCGACCCACCCCAAACCCCAGGGCCAGCCAGGGCGCCCCAGAAGAGATCAGCCGCCGCCACCCTCAAGGCCCTGGGAGAGCGCACAGACCCAGCAGATCCAGGGCTCAAAGGGAGAGACACCGGGGACAACCACCCCAGGCAGAGGGGCCCGAGCCACGCTGGCCCCGCAGAGCCAGAGAGCAACCCCAAGAACAATAGGGAAGGGACACCACCAGTGCATGCACACAGCCTTGAAGTCCATGGTGCCATCCTACTTAAAAAGGTAGAGGGTTAATAAACTGAAATAAAACAGAGAGAAGTCAGACCATACACACAGACAGAATAATAATTACAATTTTATGAGGGAAATGGCATACGCCCACATACAAGCGGAGGCTACAGATTAATATTTATTGATTTAATAAATGGAGACCATTTTTCTTTGAAGGAGTCCAATTGTTTTTTTCTGATAGCAGATATTCTCTCTAGTGAAATGTGTTCTGTGAAGAGGTTCAGCCAATGGATGATGTTGAGGGCTTTCTTATCTTTCCAGTTAACTAAAATAGTTTTTTTGGCGATGGCGATGGCGATAGCTGCAAGTGTGGGTTGGATATGAATATCTGGAAGGGCTGTTTGTGTTAGATCACCAATTAGGCAAACGTTTGGGGAATGCGGAATCCCGCAGTCCAAAATATTGGAGAGTTTCTGTGTGATTGTTACCCAGAATTGATAGACGGGTGTACAAAGCCACAGAGCGTGAAAGTAAGTGTCCGTCATGTTTTGGGTGCATTGCGTACATGTGTCTGAGCGAGAGAAGCCCATTTTATACAGTTTATATTGCGTTATATGCGTTCTGTGAAGCACCTTAAATTGGATCAATTGTAAGTTGGTGTTTTTAGTCATTTTAAATGTATTTTCACAGATCTGGGTCCAAAAATCAGAGTCAAAAGATTTGGATAAGTCTTTTTCCCATTTTTGAGTTGGAAGGTGTATAGAGTGTGTCTTTGAGAGTAAACTATAAATTTTTGAGAGATTCTTTTTATTTATTGGAGACAGTTTCACAATGTATTCAACAAATTCAGGTGGCTGTAAGTCCGTTGGCTGTAAAGTAGTCTGAAGCGATGGAATTCTACTTGTAATCGTCTTCTTTACCTGTAGGTACTGAAGAAAATTTCCATTTCTTATTTCAAATGTTTGGAATAAGTTTATATATGTCCTAAATGTGTTGTCATCCAGAAGGTGATGGAGGTGAGTGACTCCTCTCTCTGCCCATGTGCTGAAATAAAGAGCTATTTTATTGTTTGCAAAATCAGGGTTGTGCCAGATTGGGGAGAGTATACTGGGTTTTAATTGGGAGCCTGTGATTTCCAGTGCTTTCCACCAAGCAGACAAGGTGGAAGCGATCATAGGGTTCTTGAAGCAGGAATGATGTTTAAGGGCAGAAGTGATAAAGGGAAGGTCAGAGATTTTGATCTGGTTACAATCTAACTGTTCTAGTTCCAGCCAGGAGTTATATTCTTCATGTGGATGTATCCATTTGGTGAGATATTGTATTTGGTTGGATAAATAATAATATATGAAGTTGGGAGCCTCCAGTCCCCCTTCGGATTTATTCTTCTGGAGGGTAGTCAAACTGATTTTAGCCTTTTTATTCTTTGAGTAGAATTTACCAATAGCGGAGTCTAACGATTGGAACCACTTTGATGTGGGTTTAAATGGAATCATGGAGAAGAGATAGTTGATTTTAGGTAATATTTTCATTTTGACTGTCGCTATTCGTCCCAAAAGGGAGATGGGGAGGTTGTTCCAACGCCTCAGATCATCACAGACTTTGTCCAAAAGTGGAGTGAAGTTCAGGTGAACTAATTCTGAGAGTTTGGAGGAAATATTTATGCCCAGATATCTGATATTGCCAGTAGGAAAAGAATAATGCGAGTTTTGAACTGCGGGATTCCACGAGTTTTCTGTTAAAGGTAATATAATTGATTTTGACCAGTTGATGGAATAGTCTGAAAGACGCGAGAAGGTTGTGATGAGGTTAAATACTTCCTTTACTGAAGTTTTAGGTTCTTGTAGATAAAGTAAAATGTCATCTGCGTATAGGTTAATTTTATGTTCAGACTCCAGAGCGCAGATACCTTTGATATCTGTGTTCTGACGTACAGCTGTTGCTAATGGTTCGATAAAGATCGCAAACAATAAGGGAGAGAGTGGGCATCCCTGTCTCGTTCCCCTTTGCAGACTGAAGCTTTGTGAAGTGATCCCATTAGTGGTGACTGTAGCCTTGGGTGAGTTGTACAGAGTTGATACCCACTGGATAAACGATTCTCCGAAGCCAAATTTGTGGAGCACAGCAAAGAGAAAGGACCAATTAACTTTGTCAAAGGCTTTTTCTGCGTCCAGTGACATAACAATAGCTTCTTTGTTGTGGCGTTGCGTCAAAGAGATTAGATTTAGAAGTCTTCTGATATTGTTGGTGGAGTGTCGGCCTTTTATAAATCCTGTTTGATCGCTGTGAATTATTGACGGGATGATTTTCTCCAGCCTAGAGGTGAGAGCTTTTGAGATAATTTTGATGTCGGTGTTGATTAGTGACAGAGGTCGATAGCTAGAGGGAAGCGTAGGATCTTTGTCTGGTTTCAATAATAATTTAATTGCAGCTGTATTCATGTGCGGACTGATATAACCATTATTTTTAATCTCTGTCACTGTCCTGAAGAAAAGGGGTGCTAACATTGACCAAAAATGTTTAAGAAATTCAGCAGGGAAACCATCAGGACCAGGTGCCTTGCCTGCTGGCATACTGTCTAATGCACACTGCAATTCTTTCATAGTCAATGGAGCATCTAATATGTCTCTGTAATTTGACGTTAGTTTGGGCATGTTTAAATTGTTGAGAAAATTATGAATATCTTCCATGTTTGGGTTAGCTGCTGCTGAGTATAAACTCTGGTAATAATTATAGAAGGTCTGGTTGATTTCCTGAGGTGACTGAGTATATTTTCCTGAGGGATCCTGAATTGCTGTTATGAAGGATTTTTCTTTATTGCATTGGAATTGGTTCGCCAGAAATTTTCCTGATTTATTATTGTGTTCGAAATCATTATATCTTAGTTGTTGTAATAAAAACTCTGTTTTCTTGGATAGGATATTATCGAGGTTTAGTTTTGCATTTTGTAGTTCGGACCATAATTGATCACTTGGGTTTATTGCATAATTCTCTGTAAGTTGTTTAATTTTTTCTTCAATTTCTTTCTCTGTTTGTAGATCTTTCTTTTTCTTGTATGAGGAGTACGATATTATTTTACCTCTGATTACAGCCTTTCCAGTTTCCCAAAGCAAAGATGGAGATAAGTCATGAGAGTCATTGTTTTTTAGAAAGTCTGCCCACTCATTCCTTATTACTCGATCAAATTCTGGGTCTTTGAGTAGAGAGATGTTGAGGCGCCAAGTCTGAGGAGGTTTACGGATGGAATCCGTTTGCAGGCTGAGAGATATTGGTGCGTGGTCGCTGATAATGATTGGGTGGATTTTAGTGGTAACTTTATGTGCGATAGAGTTATTTAAGAGGAAAAAGTCAATTCTTGAGAATGTTTTGTGTACCGCAGAGAAAAACGTATAGTCCCTCTTCGTTGGGTTTTTGAGTCTCCAGACGTCGTCTAGTCCAAAATCTTTCATATAATCATGTATGACTTTAACTGATTGTGATTGTTTTACATGTATTGGACTATTAGATCGATCTACTGAAGGGTTTAAAACTATGTTGAAGTCACCACCGATAATAGTTGTTGAGTTAGCAGATAAGTCTGCTAAGTGAGAGAAAACAGTGTGAAAGAAGGCTGGATCGTCATTATTCGGAGCATAGAGGTTTGCAATAGAATATAATTTATTAAAGATTGTTGCCTGGATAATAATATATCTGCCCTCTGAGTCCGTTACTGTACTGTTTAAAGTGAATGGTACTCTCTTATGGACCAGAATGGAGACCCCTCTTTGTCTGCTGTTATAACAAGATGAAAAGATGATACTGTAGTTCGAGTCTGATAAACATTTTTCTTCCGACTGTAGTAAATGCGTTTCTTGGAGGAGCAAAATATCTGCTTTTAATTTAGAGACATAGTCCATGATTTTAACTCTTTTTGTTTGTGAGCGTATGCCATGAACATTCCAGGCTACGATATTAAACTTGAACTGAGAAGATGTTCTGTCACTGAGTATGTAGCAATATAATATAACATCTGTGTGTGTCCTTGTGAGCTGTCTGTTACTGTCTGTGAGCTGTGAGTGTTGGAGAGAGATGTATACAGCAGGTCAGGATCTATATATACATTATATAATAGCACATCATTGCCTGAAAAACTATCAACAAACACAATATAAAATATACAAGCACAATAAACATGGGGGGTACATAGAGTGTGAGTGAGAGTGTGGGGGGTGAGTGTGTGAGAGGGGGAGAGGGCTAAAGGGAGACATATAGAGAGGGAGAGAGAGAAAAGGAGGAGGGGGTTCTCCAGTGGGGAGTATAGGTTAGGAGAGTGACATTTACACCTGTGAGATTTTTTGTTTTTGATTACATTTTGTAGCATAAATGATTAAGTGATATATTAAACGTTTAAGCCAATTTTTTTTTTTTTTTTTTTTTTTTTTAGAAGAGCCAGGGGGTGATGGAGGGTTCCCGAAATAGCTGCCCATCTATGTATAGTTTGTCCACAACCAGTGCAGTCCGTTTACCTTTCTGTCTGTGTTCTTTCATGATGGGGTATAGTACTTTGCGCCTGTCATTGATTTCCCTGGGAAACTGGTCGTTCATCCCGAACGACGTGCCTTTCAGCTCCCGTCCTTTGCTTCTTACGAGCACTTTCTGCTGGAAGCTCTCGCCTCTAGGCTGGAGAAAATCATCCAGTCAATAATTCACAGCGATCAAACAGGATTTATAAATGGCCGACACTCCACCAACAATATCAGAAGACTTCTAAATCTAATCTCTTTGACGCAACGCCACAACAAAGAAGCTATTGTTATGTCACTGGATGCAGAAAAAGCCTTTGACAAAGTTAATTGGTCCTTTCTCTTCGCTGTGCTCCACAAATTTGGCATCGGAGAATCGTTTATCCAGTGGGTATCAACTCTGTTCAACTCACCCAAGGCTACAGTCACCACTAATGGGATCACTTCACAAAGCTTCAGTCTGCAAAGGGGAACGAGACAGGGATGCCCACTCTCTCCCTTATTGTTTGCGATCTTTATCGAACCATTAGCAACAGCTGTACGTCAGAACACCAATATCAAAGATATCTGCGCTCTGGAGTCTGAACATAAAATTAACCTAAACGCTGATGACATTTTACTTTATCTACAAGAAATCCAAACTTCAGTAAAGGAAGTATTTAACCTCATCACAACCTTTTCGCGTCTTTCAGACTACTCCATCAACTGGTCAAAATCAATTATATTACCTTTAACACAAAACTCGTGGAATCCCGCAGTCCAAAACTCGCATTATTCTTTTCCTACTGGCAACATCAGATATCTGGGCATAAATATTTCCTCCAAACTCTCAGAATTAGTTCACCTGAACTTCACTCCACTTTTGGACAAAGTCTGTGATGATCTGAGGCGTTGGAACAACCTCCCCATCTCCCTTTTGGGACGAATAGCTACAGTCAAAATGAAAATATTATCTAAAATCAACTACCTCTTCTCCATGATTCCATTTAAACCCACATCAAAGTGGTTCCAATCGTTAGACTCCGCATTTGGTAAATTCTACTCAAAGAATAAAAAGGCTAAAATCAGTTTGACTACCCTCCAGAAGAATAAATCCGAAGGGGGACTGGAGGCTCCCAACTTCATGTATTATTATTTATCCAACCAAATACAATATCTCACCAAATGGATACATCCACATGAAGAATATAACTCCTGGCTGGAACTAGAACAGTTAGATTGTAACCAGATCAAAATCTCTGACCTTCCCTTTATCACTTCTGCCCTTAAACATCACTCCTGCTTCTTCAAGAACCCTAAGATCGCTTCCACATTGTCTGCTTGGTGGAAAGCACTGGAAATCACAGGCTCCCAATTAAAACCCAGTATACTCTCCCCAATCTGGCACAACCCTGATTTTGGAAACAACAAAAGAGCTCTTTATTTCAGCACATGGGCAGAGAGAGGAGTCACTCACCTCCATCACCTTCTTGATGATAAGACATTTAGGACATATATAAACTTATTCCAAACATTTGAAGTAAGAAATGGAAATTTTCTCCAGTACCTACAGGTAAAGAAGACGATTACAAGTAGAATTCCGTTGCTTCGGACTACTTTACAGCCAACTGATTTACAGCCACCCGAATTTGTCAAATACATTGTGAAAGTGTCTCCAAGAAATAAGAAGAATCTCTCAAAAATTTATAGTTCACTTTCAAAGACGTATCCAAATCTTTGACTCTGATTTTTGGACCCAGATCTGTGAAAACACATTTAAAATGACTAAAAACACCAACTTACAATTAATCCAATTTAAGATGCTTCACAGAACGCATATAACGCAATATAAACTGTATAAAATGGGCTTCTCGTGCTCAGACACATGTACGCAATGCACCCAAAACATGACTGACACTTACTTTCACGCTCTGTGGCTTTGTACACCCGTCTATCAATTCTGGGTAATGATCACACAGAAACTCTCCAATATTTTGGACTGCGGGATTCCGCATTCCCCGAACGTTTGCCTAATTGGCGATCTAACGCAAACAGCCCTTCCAGACATCCATATCCAACCCACACTTGCAGCGATCGCCATTGCCAAAAAACTATTTTAGTTAACTGGAAAGATAAGAAAGCCCTCAACATCATCCATTGGCTGAACCTCCTCACAGAACATATTTCACTTGAGAGAATATCTGCTATCAGAAAAAACCAATTGGACTCCTTCAAAGAAAAATGGTCTCCATTTATTAAATCAATAAATATGAATCTATAGCCTCCGTTTGTATGTGGGCGTATGCCACTTCCTTCATAAAATTGTAATTATTATTCTGTCTGTGTGTATGGTCTGACTTCTGTCTGCTTTATTTCAGTTTATTAACCCTCTGCCTTTTTAAGTAGGATGGCACCATGGACTTCAAGGCCGTGGGCATGCACTGGTAGTGTCCTTTCCCTATTGCTCCTGGGTTTGCTCTCTGGCTCTGCGGGGCCAGCGTGGCTCGGGCCCCTCTGCCTGGGGGTGGGTGTCCCCGGTGTCTTTCCCTTTGATCCCTGGGTCTGCTGGGTCTGTGCGCTCTCCTGGGGCCTTGGGGGTGGCGGCGGCTGGTCTCTTCTGGGGCGCCCTGGCTGGCCCTGGGGTTTGGGGTGGGTCGACTCTCCCGTCGCTCCCCTGTCCCTTCCTGCTCTGCTTCCCTCCTCCTCCCTCCTCTCCTGCCTGGCCACTCGTCCTCGCCCCTCTCCCTCCCCTGCTGGGGCCTGCGGCCCTCCGCTGCCTGGGGGTCTGGCATGGGGGCCTGGTGGTCTCTCTGGGGGGGTGGCTCTGGCTCATCTGGGCACAGGCCTTGGTACTTGCCTGTGTGCCGCCACTGGAGATCAGTTTCTGCTTGCTGGGCGCTTCTGTCCGGGCCCGGTGCGGTCCTGGGGTGTGGTGGGGTGGGTGGGGTCTCGGTGGTGCTGCGGGGTGGGCGCCCTGCATCCTGGACGTGCCGGCTCCGGGGTGGGTGTGGAGGCTCGTGGCCCTTGCTTCCTGGTGATGCGGCCTGGTCCACCCTCCGGGGCAAGGTGCTGCATGCAGCTGGCCCGTGGTGGGGCTGTGGCGTCTACCAGGGCGCTGCTCTAGTGCTGCAACTTCTGGGGGTTTCGGTCCATGTTGCTGTGGCTGGGGGGTCCCCGGGACCTGGGGGCTGTGGCCTGGGGGGGTTTTCTAGCGTGCCCGACGGGTCCAGGCTGGTGCGGTGGCTCTTGGTGGGCTGCGAGGGCTGGATTGGCTGTCCTGGTGGGCGCTGTAGCTGTACTGTGGGCTGGTGGCATGTGGTGGCTCTGTCCTGGTGGGTTGTCAGGGCGCGTTGCAGGGAGTGGGGGCCCTGGGTGTACTGCGCTCACCTGGGGCCTGGTGTGGGGGGTATGCGGGGTGCCTCCCTGTCGGCGTCGCCGGGCCCCACCACGCTGTCCATTTTTACCCTCTGAACTCGCATCGGGTCCCGTCTCCGATTTCCTCTGGCCGGCTCCCGGTGGTGGCCTGCTTTGTGCTGGGCTGGTTGCCATCCCTTTGGCGGGCCGCTCGGCCCCTGTGTCTGGTTTCCTGTCTGTGTGGGGCCGTTGGCCCCCTCGGGGGAGGGGGAGGGGATGGGGGTGGGCGGGGTGGGTGGTGGGGTGGGGGGTCTGGTGGGGGCTGGGGTGGACGGGGTTGGGGTTTGGGTGGCGGGTGCGTCCTCGTGCCCCGGGCCGCCTGGGTCGATCTTGGCGCGCTGGGGGTGTCGGTAGCTTCTCCCTCTTGTTCTCCGGGTCCGCGTCGTTAACGGTGGCCCCGGTGGCTCTCTGGGGGCGCTGCCCTGTGGCTCCTACGGCCCAGGGGAAGGGGCGCCCTGTTGGCTTGGCCCTGCCTTGCCGTGATTGCTGTTCTGGGCTTCGGGGTCCTTCACACTTACATGTTTGACCAGGTCTCGCCAGCCACTGCCGAGTCCCATTGCCAGCGAATGATGGGACCCACCAGAATGTGCTGAGAATCTCTCCAGAGTCTCTACCCTAAACTCATTCTCTCCTTCACTGGTATCCTCTTCTGGCCTATTCTATTCCATGCTATTCTATACTGTCAAGACATCCACAGTTATGGTGCTCAGTAATGCTTGTTTATTTATTTATTGAAATTTCTTTTTCTTTTGTGTTGGTTTTCCTTTTTTAATTTCTTTTTTTCTTTTTCTTTCTATTTTATTGATGGGCAGTTAGTAGTTGGGAATAACACACCACCTTACTATCTTTAATTGCAATAACACTGCCTGTTATTTTCTATCCCTGTTCATCCTGTTCGTCCTGTTCGTTCTGTCCAGTCTTTGTTTCCCCCACACATCACTGAGGTGTAGCACTGCCCTCCCTGGCTCATCATAGGGAATTCTAATAAAGAATATCTGCTTAGCTTTCAGGGAGGGCCGGTGATGGTCACACACATGCACCTCCATCCATCCATTATCTATACACTGCTTAATCCTCACTAGGGTCGCGGGGGGGGGGCTGGAGCCTATCCCAGCTGACTCGGGCGAAGGCAGGGGACACCCTAGACAGGTCGCCAGTCTGTCGCAGGGCTACATACACAGACAAACAAGCACTCTCACATTCACACCTACGGGCAATTTAGAATAATCAATTAACCTCAGCATATTTTTGGACTGTGGGAGGAAGCCGGAGTACCCGGAGAAAACCCACGCATGCACAGGGAGAACATGCAAACTCCATGCAGAAAGATCCCGGGAAAGCCGGGACGCGAACCAGGGACCTTCTCTCTGCAAAGGCGAAAGCGCTAACCACTATGCCACTGTACAGCCCACACATGCACCTAAATATTAAAATATTTGGCTGCAAGACTAAAATATGCATCAATCTCATACAATGTTGACACCTCTTTTGTGGAGTTAAACAATGAGAACAAATGCAGACAAAAAAAAAAAAGGGTCGCATCTCTGCTTTTTGTAGATGATGTGGTTCTGTTGGCTTCCTCAGACCGTGACCTTCAGCAAGCACTGGAGCGGTTTGTGGCCGAGAGTGAATCGGCGGGAATGCGGATCAGCACTTTCACATCCGAGGCCATGGTTCTCTGCTGGAAACCGGTGAATTGCTCACTCTGGGTTGGGGGGGAGTTGCTTCCCCAAGCAAAGGAGTTCAAGTATCTCAGAATCTTGTTCACGAGTGATGGGAAAATGAAGCAAGAGATGGATTGGTGCAGTGTCAGCAGTAATACGGGCATTGTACCGAACCGTTGTGGTGAAGAGGGAGCTGAGCCAGAAGGTGAAGCTATCCATTTACCAGTCGATCTATGTTCCAACCCTTCCCTATGTTCATGAGCTCTGGGTAGTGACCAAAAGAACAATATTGCACATACAAGTGGCTGAAATGAGCTTCCTCCACAGGGTGGCTTGGCTTAGCCTTAGAGATAAGGTGAGAAGCTCAGACATCCGGAGGGAGCTCGGAGTAAAGCTGCTGCTCCGTCAAAAGGAGCCAGTTGAGGTGGTTTGGATATCTGATTCTGATGCCTCTGGGGAGACTTCCTTTGGAGGTTTTCCGAACATGCCTGCCTGGGAGGAGACCCCAGGGCAGACCCAGAAACTGCTGGAGGGATTACATATCTCATCTGGCCTGGGAACACCTCGGGATCCCCCAGGATGAGCTGGAAAGTGTTGCTGGAGGTAGGGACAACTGGAACAACCTGCTTTGCCTACTGCCTCCGCGACCCGGCCCCCTATAAGTTAATAAGATAATAATAAGATAAGATACACTATATTGCCAAAAGTATTCGCTCACCTGTCTAAACTCGCATGTGAACGTAAGTGACATCCCATTCCTAATCCATAGAGTTCAATATGACATCAGTCCACCCTTTGCAGCTATAACAGCTTCAACTCTTCTGGGAAGGCTGTCCACAAGGTTTAGGAGTGTGTTTATGGGAATTTTTGACCATTCTTCCAGAAGCGCATTTGTGAGGTCACACACGAGAAGGCCTGGCTCTCAGTCTCCGCTCTATTTCATCCCAAAGGTGTTCTATCGGGTTGAGATCAGGACTCTGTGCAGGCCAGTCAAGTTCATCCACACCAGACTCCGTCATCCATGTCTTTATGGACCTTGCTTTGTGCAGTGGTGCACAGTCATGTTGGAAGAGGAAGGGGCCAGCTCCAAACTGTTCCCACAAAGTTGGGAGCATGGAATTGTCCAAAATGTCTTGGTATGCTGAAGCATTCAGAGTTCCTTTCACTGGAACTAAGGGGCCAAGCCCAGCTCCTGAAAAACAACCCCACACCATAATCCCCCCTCCACCAAACTTTACACTTGGCACAATGCAGTCCGACAAGTATCGTTCTCCTGGCAACCGCCAAACCCAGACTCGTCCATCAGATTGCCAGATGGAGAAGCGCGATTCGTCACTCCAGAGAACGCGTCTCCACTGCTCTAGAGTCCAGTGGCCGCGGCTTTACACCACTGCATCCGACGCTTTGCATTGCACTTGATGTATGGCTTGGGTGCAGCTGCTCGGCCATGGAAACCCATTCTATGAAGCTCTCTGCGCACTGTTCTTGAGCTAATCTGAAGGCCACATGAAGTTTGAAGGTCTGTAGCGATTGACTCAACAGAAAGTTGGCGACCTCTTCGCACTATGTGCCTTAGCATCCGCTGACCCCGCTCCGTCAGTTTACGTGGCCTACCACTTTGTGGCTGAGTTGCTGTCGTTCCCACACATTTCCACTTTCTTATAATACAGCTGACAGTTGACTGTGGAATATTTAGGAGCAATGAAATGTCACGACTGGATTTGTTGCACAGGTGGCATCCTATCACAGTTCCATGCTGGAATTAGCTGAGCTCCTGAGAGCGACCCATTCTTTCACAAATGTTTGTAAAAGCAGTCTGCATGCCTAGGTGCTTGATTTTATACACCTGTGGCCATGGGAGTGATTGGAACACCTGATTCCCATTATTTGGATGGGTGAGTGAATACTTTTGGCAATATAGTGTAGATGTTGGTGCGGTTTATTTCTATGTGTGTTGACCAGAGAAAAGAGTTAGCATCCAGTAAATATTAGCTTTGATGTGAATTAGCAATGCTAACTGAGCTAGCTGCTCAGTCATAGCCTAAATATGGTTAAATGTAGCAGCATCGAGATGTTTGTGCTGTGTTTCATATAAGCAGCTGAAGTGTATTGTGTAATGTTTGGTACATTTAGTTAATAAAACTGTCAGTGGAGACACTGGTTCATGTTTATGTAATGTATAGAAAACTTAAATGTGATTAAAACAGTAACATTAAGGGTCTGTGTTGTCAGTAGTCCTGAATATCTGCTGAGTCTCTTAAGTTATTCTGGAGAAAGCAGTAAATCTACTCTGTAATTGTTAACGTTTAATGATTCACGTGTTGTAGTACTTCTTACTGCAGTTTAGATTGGAAAAATAAACTCCCAGAATATGACTACAGTAACAATTAACACTACAGTTTTTACATTTAAATTGCAGCACAGATAAGCTGAAGAATAAAGTCCTCTCAGCTCCTCTCCCCTAAAACTAAAGTGACTACAGGCCTTTCTGTCTTTCAGTGCTTGGAAAACTACATAACACAGGAAATCTTCCAGGATCACTTTAAAATGAACCTCTGCTGTTGATGCTGATGCTGTGATGTCTCTCTTCATCTCAGGTGTCTCATATTCACTGTGAGGCTTTTCCGAGTGAAGCCGACAGAAGGAAAACCTCATCTGGTTGTGAAGAAGGAGACTGAATGGACAACATCCTGAGTGAACCACTTGCTGTTTAGCTTTTACTTACAGAAGTACAGATCGACTCTTTCGGTAGTCCATTATTCTCTGTTCCTAGAGCTCACAGGTTCCATTTATTCCATGTATTGCCTTTCACTTAATCTCTGCTGCTGTAGCACAATACAGAGTACATGTTATCATTTGCAGCAGATATGCAGCATTAAAGCACAATCACATTCAGGGCAAGAGCTTCATTATTTTCCTTATTGCACATTTTAAAATTACATTATTTAACAATTCTGAACTGTATAGATGTGTAAATGCATGTAATAAATGGATAAAATAAATAATGTGTTGCTTACAGTGACATGTAAATACTGAACAGTCACAAGGCAAGTTGTATTATGAAGAGAGAAGCTGAATCTGCAGCGTTATTGTTATTACTGGAACGATGAGGAGGACATCAGTGCTACTCTTCCTCACAGTCTGGAAACGTAACCTGAGATTTACAGAACAACTTTAAAACACAACGTTAGAACACATTTTACTATCAGAGGTTACAGTCGGTTAACTTACAGTAACTTCAGCTACATTAACGTATTATGTGTGACGTTGTCCAGATGTGGAGAAGAGTACAACTAGATGATTTTAACACTTACCTGTAGAGTTTATCTTCACTTTTGGAGGCTAACGTTGTTAGCAGCAGTGTCAGTAAACAGCAGAAGCTGGTAAATGTGGGCGGGACAGAGAGTTCTGGGCTCTCAGTCAGTCTGACCAATCACTGCTCTCCGGCTCCACTCTCTGAAAATCTTTTTTCCGTCTCTGGCTCCAAAACTCCAAGATGGCAACCAGGAAGTAGCAAAACCCTGGCTTCATTTTCTCAGTGCAGAAACCAGCGAGTGACATCACGTTAGCTACGTCCATCTTTATTACACAGTCTATGGTCAAGACCCCCCGTATTGGTAAATAATTACCTTACTGTAATTCTATATTGCATTTTTATATTTTATAATCAAAACGATGTGACATTTTAATTTGAGACCATGTGTATACATCAGTGGAAGACAGCCAGGGTTTCAACTTCTCTTAAGGATTTGGAGAGAGCTGTAGGAGAAGTAAAGAATGGGAAATCCATACATCAGGTGGCAAGGCAGATGAAGATCGACAGAATGACTTTAAAGCGATTTATGGACAAAAAAAAGACTAAAAGAAACCAGAACAGGGTTTAAAAGAACAGAATATGCCCATCAGGTCTTGGATGAACAAATGGAGACAGATCTTGCATTATATGAGGTATAAAATTTTAAATTTTATTTCAATGTAATTGATGGCACATTTTGCCATAGTTTCTGCAGAGGCTCAATTTACCCCTTGCCAGGGGCAAATTAAGAAAAGAAAACACTTTGTTTTAGAATGCCATATTTTAAAAACAGTTCATTTTAAACCCAAACCAATTATTCCCAGGGATACCCCACATCCTGAAGTACATGCACATGTTTTATTTTTAGACATTACTGTCATGCCTCCACTGAAACAACACCTCAAGTAAAAATTTACTCATTTTACCCCACTCCCCCCTATATATCCCCCATATATATGTAATATCTTGATAAATATCAGTTATTACACTGCCAAGGAATGCGGTGGAGTTATGTGATCAGCATATGTGAATCCTTTCGTCTGTTCGCAACATTACTCAAAAACGGCAAACCACGGTTTGCTTGTTTGTTGACACTAACAGAGCCCATGACATTACACAGGTCATTTATGATCATATTTTCTCTCTTTTCTCAGTTCACTGTGGAGGTGACTGGCTCTTCCATGCTCTTACTGGACAGCTCATGTAAAGCTCAAAGCTTAAATTTAGGTATTCGTAGCTCTGAAATATGGTCAATAGAGGGCAGTATAGTCCAGTGGAAAAGAAAACAAAGAGTTAATGCAGTAGATAAGGGGGATATGTAATTGTCTTCACCTTTTACAGTTTTTCTCAGTCACCTTGGTACATTTCTTGAATCATCCTTGATATTTGCAAAACAGTAAATGCATTTCTCAAAACAATTCCTACAAATAGCAAAACACCATGGATTACCTGCAAAAGCCAGTCTCTTTCTCAGAATCCTGAGTTCATCTGTCAAAAACAAATATCTGTGTCAATGAACATGTCGGTGGTAGGGTTGCCACCCGTCCCTTAAAATACGGAATCGTCCTTTATTTGACAATTAATTGTTGCGTCCCGTATTGAATCAATACGGGACGCAAATTGTTCTGTATTTTCATAAATGCCCCGTACACGTCTGTCAGACACTCATCAAAACTGTTTAATGAACAAAATAAAACACAGGAAATATTAAGGACAGCCAATTTCTTCGACGTAGGACCTACGTAGCGAGGACCCGCGAGGTCCAGCGGATAGATCTCAGAGTTGTGTGCGTGCCCGGTCCTGCCCGGTCCTGTCTCTGGTTGCCTGGTTACAGACAGTGCTGCACCGGCGTGTTTAAAAATGTCTACAAGCGAAACTCCACCACGTTCAGAGAAGCAAAAACATTTTCAAAATTGCAGACGTGACTGGGAAGACTCGAACCCTTGGCAGTGGGTACGGGACAAACTGTGTTTTCTGTTGCTAATGGACTGGCTGAAGTAAGGCATCATCAGGAGACCAACATGTAAGAACCATGAGAAAAGAGAGAACCCAACCAGCAGGTCACAGTTTATCATCATCTATTCATCTCCTGAAGTCGGTATGGTGAGGGACATCAGTATATGGTTGTTAATTTACCAGAGGATGCTTACAATCCTACTGATGTGGCCACAGACTCTACAGTATTTTAGTGACTCAATACATGCCTAAGTTGTTCATCATTTTTTTAATGCTTTCATAGTTTTTCATAAACATTTATTCAATAGCCTATATGTAATCAATAAATGGCCTTTGACTATGTAAAGAAAAACTCATTCAGAACTCTGATATGCTAACAGTACTACATACATCTCTGTCTGAGAGGACCAACCTCTCCCCCGAACAGGTGTGTGACCTCCTTAACCTTTGCCTCAGCACCACTTATTTCCAGTACAACAACGGTTTCTACAGGCAAAAACACGGCTGTGCCATGGGATCCCCTGTATCCCCCATTGTAGCTAACCTGTACTTGGAAGAAATGGAGATTGTGGCACTGAGAACATTCAGTGGCCACTCCCCGAGGCACTGGTTCAGATATGTGGATGACACATGGGTCACCATCAGGAAGGGTGAGGTCGAACCTTTCACAGAACACCTCAACTCGGTGGATAAAAACATCAAATTCACAAGAGAGGATGTCCAAGACAACTGTCTGGCGTTTCTAGATTGCGTGGTACGCATTGAAACCAATGGGGAACTCAACATTGGGGTCTACAGAAAACCCACTCACACAGACCAGTACCTCCTGTTTGATTCACACCACCCACTAGAACACAAGTTGGGGGTGATCCGTACCTTAAAGCACAGAGCACAGAACATCCCATCAGAAGCGGATGGAAAAAGAAGGGAACACAAACATATTCACTCTGCTCTTCAAACTTGTGGCTATCCAAACTGGGCTTTTATCAAAACAGCAAAAAAGCGCAGGGAGGATAAGAAAGATGAGGACCACAAAAAGAGAAACAACATTGTCATCCCCTATGTGGCAGGAATTTCAGAGAAACTCAGGAGGATCTTTAACACCCACCAGATCCCAGTACACTTCAAGCCCAGCAACACTCTGAAGCAAAAGCTGGTCCATCCCAAGGACAAAATTCCAAGGGAGAAACAGAGCAATGTGGTGTACGCAGTGCAGTGCAATGAGGGATGCTCTGACCTGTACATTGGAGAGACTAAGCAGCCATTACACAAGCGCATGGCACAACACAGGAGGGCCACGACCACAGGCCAGGACTCAGCAGTCCACTTCCACCTCAAGGAGAAGGGGCACTCCTTTGATGACCACAAGGTGCGCGTTCTATCCAGAGAGGACAGATGGTTTGAGAGAGGGGTAAAAGAAGCCATTCATGTCAAACTAGAACGGCCATCTTTGAACAGAGGAGGGGCCCTCAGACACCACTTGTCTCCCACCTACAACGCCGTTCTTAGAGCCCTCCCAAGGAGGTGCAGCCATCGCTCCCACCTGCAGTCAGGTGACCCCCAACCACCCTCCTAGAGGGCTGGGAGGGGTCATGACCGCCCATCAAAGGCTAACGACTCACATTCACACCTAACGAGTCTATTGGTTTCGGGTCTTTGTCCACCTGTTTTTGCCACCACCCTCCTGGTGGATAAATATCTGGTACTCCCCACCAGGCTTTCAGAACTGAAGAAGCCTCTTGGATGAGAGGTGAAACGTTTTCGACTCACACGAGGTTAGTCCAGTTGCCATAACTTATGCTTGCTTGAGACTTATCATGACCTGGATGACTGAGAACATCCACAGATCTACTACATAAAACAATAAATACATGCATGCACACATAAATATGTCAATACATTAATTGTATTAAGATAAGATTTAGATGAAAAACAACTGTCTGCAGAGAATTTCTTTGTCCAGTTCTCTGCATTCAGTTGTTAATGTTTTTGTAGAACCCAGTATTGCACACTGGTTGCTCATGACATTTCATTAGTTTGGTTTCACTGTTTAAGATGATGCCACTTATTTTCAGAAACACCTGTGATCATAAAACAATACAAAACTCTTAGTATCGTGTTAATAAAGCACTTAAAGCATTATGTATGGCTAAATGCTTTTTTCAAAATTAAATATACCACTCGTTGGGTGGTTAGTGGCCCCGAGTATGGTAAAGTTAGAAAGATATTCACAGATTCAGACCTCTGGCATCAATAACTCATTAGACATACTTTGTCAAAACATAAACAATGCCCCTTTCCCATCGTTGTAAGGCAGACAATGTGCTACAAGGCCAGTTTTATCAAAAGTAGCTGTCTTTCAAGCCGCGCAAATAACAGTGGTGTCTATGGAGTGAACAGGGACTGTCTGCAAATTGCAAAACCGCTGCAACAGTAAAGAGAGACACAGATATTCAATAACTTCACTCTGATGCTCTGTAGTGTCACTAAAATCACTGCAGCCTTCGACTGGCTCCTGTTGACACCAGTGTTATTTCTGCAACTTGAAAGACAGCTACTTTTGATAAAACTGGGCTTGCAGCACATTGTCTACCTTACAGTGATGGGAAAGAGGCATTGTTTATGTTTTGACAACATTTATCTGAGTTATTGATGCTGGAAGTCAGAATCTGTGAATATCTTTACAACTTCGTTGAACTGTTGCCCCGGGCAGCCGTGGTGGGCGTCCTTTATTTTCATTTCTGAAAGGTTGCAACCCTAGTCGGTGGCATCAGAATGACTATCAAGATGGCGCCGCTCTAGTGGCAGGTAGTTACAGCAGCGCTCGCTCGTTTCGTATTCTTTTCTGTTTACTTTCTTTTCCTCTTGCCTTCTCTTGTTTTTTTCTTTTTTTGGAAGTTGCACGAGTAATAATGTCAATAATGGACACGAAATTAGCGCAGTTTGCTCTGATTTTTCTTCTGTTTTCGAATCTGCTGTCCGCATCGGTGATAGCAGACCCAGCGCGCAGCGGTGAGCCCGTTGTTTACTCTCGAGACCAGCCGTTAGCCCTCCGTAGCACTGCGAGGCTAACCGGTGAGAGGCCTGATGTCCCCCGTGAGCTAAAGAGGAGGAGAAGGGGCAGCCGTGCGGGGGCAGAACGCCGCAACAGGAGGAGAAGGTACAATCCCGTCCTCCTCTCAGTCATCACCAGGAATGTACAGGGATGAGAATTTTCCGCGGATCCGCGGAATTCCGAGTTTTTTTCCGCCGAAAGTATAATTTTTGTGAATCGTGTAAATTCGTTGAGAAAATTGTAGGGGGGTAGGGGTAGGCAAGCGGCCGGCCGGCCGATGCGTCGCGAGCCGAGGCTTGTGATGGCCGCCCGCTGTGATGGCCATCCCGCCGCCGACATCTTTCGGCAACGCGCATTGCAAAATCAGATACAGCTGTGAGAACGGAAATCGGCATTACTATCTGTAAACATCACTCGCTATTTATATTAATGACAACATCCGCCTATTTTCGGCAGCAATTTGGCGCCAGTTTCATCTGATTGTTTCCTTCCACATGTTAAATTTCGCGGATATGCAAGCACACGATATTGTTGAGTTTTGATCATTTCTGGTGCGTGGATACCTATAGATCTATGGTTGTTTTGGTTACCTAAAAAACCTTTTTCACCAGCATGGCGAAAGTTTTGTATATGATCAAGTATTCCCTTGGTAGCCCACCAAATTGGGATATTGTTTTTTTTTTTGTTTGTTTTTTTTTAAAAAAAAAAACAGGAGAAATTCATTGAAGAAATTAATGGATTTGGGGTGTGATTGCCTTATATATTCACTGTTAAAAGTCACCAGAGAATGCCATTTCTAAGTGAATTTTTCAAAAATTCATCATCTAATCATCTCCTGAAGTCCATATGGTAAGGGACATCAGTATCTGGTTGTTAATTTACCAGAGGATGCTTATAATCATGCTGATGTGGTCCTAGACTCTACAGTATTTTAGTGACTCAATAAATGCCTAAGTTGTTTAGTATTTTTTTAATGCCTTTTAGTTTTTAATAAACATTTATATAACAGCCAATATGTAATCAATAAATGGCCTTTCACTATCTAAAGAAAAACTCCCTCAGAACTCTGATATGCTAACAGCACTAAATAAATCAGTAAATACATGCATACACACATAAATAAGTTAATACATTAACTGTGTTAAGATAAGATTTAGATGGGAAAAAATGTCTGTAGAGAATTTCTTTGTCCAGTATTCTGCATTCAGTTGTTTTTGCAGAACCCAGTATTGCTCACTGGTTGGTCATTACATTTTATTTCATTAGTATGGTTTCCCTGTTTAAAATGATGCCATTTCTGTTCAGGCAGAACCTGTGATCATAAGACAATACAAAACTCTTAGTTTCATGTTAATAAAGCACTTAAAGCTTTAAGTATGGCTAAATGCTTTTTTCAAAATTAAATATATCATTCCTTAGGTGGTAGTGACCCCAAGTTCAGTAAAGCTGGAAAGATATTCACAGATTCGGAATTCCAGCATCAGTAACTCATTAGATATAGGTTGTCAGAACATAAACGGTGCCTCTTTCCCATCGTTGCAAGGCAGACAATGTGCTACAAGCCCAGTTTTATCAAAAGTAGCTGTCTTTCAAGCTACAGGAATAACATTGATGTCTATGTGCAGCTGGCTGTGTGACAAATGCACAGGAACTGTCTGCAAAACCACTGCAACAGCAAAGAGAGACACAAATATTCAATAACTTCAATCTTGTTCTCTGTAGGTACACAATATGCTACAAGCCCAGTTTTATCAAGTAGCACATTGTGTACCTTATAATGATGGAAAAGAGGCATCGTTTATGTTTTCACAACATATATCTAATGAGTTATTGATGCTGGAAGTCTGAATCTGTGAATATCTTTCCAACTTTACTGAACTGTGGCCCCGAGGAGCTGTGGTGGGCGTCCTTTATTTTCATTTCTGAAAGGTGGCAACACTAATTAGAAGTGACTTTGTGACCAGTGTAGAACTCCAGTCTAAATAGTGTTAAAAGGCCTATAGAACTGTAAAAATTGTAGGACTAAATGCAGAGACAACATTGAAGAAAAAGTAAGGTAACTTTTCATCAAATTAAGTTATTCATTACAATCTAGTCTTCTGTAATTCTATGCATGTTTTTCATTCTAAATCACCTCTATTTTACTGAAAACCTCTTGGCTTCAGGGGGGCTGCGCCCCCCTGACGCCCCCCTGAAGATTGTCTACCAAACCTTTTTCAGCTGAAATCAAAATTTGCTGTTGCCATGCCTGTAATGATAGATGGTGTAACCCTGGACACATCACGATCAAGGAAAAACTTTGCAGCAAGGACATTGAACTGTTAGCTGTTAGCATGAGACCATACTACCTGCCGAGGGAATTCTCGCATGTTTTTGCGATAGCGGCGTATGTTCCCCCCTCTGCTAACGCTACCTCTGCTTGTGATGTCCTACACTCAGCAACAAGCAAGCTACAGACACAGCACCCTCAGGCCCGCTTCCTTATTACCGGGGACTTTAACCATTCCTCTCCATCATCCACACTACCCACCTTTACACAATATATCACCTGCCACACCAGAGACAATAAAATACTGGACCTTTTTTATGCCAACACCAAGATGATGCAGTGATCTACCTCCTGCACAGATGTCTCTCTCACCTGGAGAAGACGAAGAGCACTGTGAGAATCATGTTTTATGATTTCTCCAGTGCCTTCAACACCATCAAGCCTGCGCTTCTGGGGGACAAGCTGGAGCAGACAGGAGTAGACTCTCACCTCACAATGTGGCTGCTGGATTACCTCACCAACCGGCCACAATTTGTGAGGGCAGGAGACTGTGTGTCCGACACTTATGTCTGCAGTACGGGGGCCCCGCGGGGGACTGTCCTTGCCCCCTTTCTTTTCGCCCGCTACACAGCAGACTTCTCCCATCACACCACAAACTGCCATCTTCAGAAGTTCTCTGATGACTCCACCATCATCAGCCTCATCACGGACGGAGATGAGGAGGAGTACAGAGAACTTAACCGGGACTTTGTGGACAACTGCCTGCTGAACTGCCTCCAGATCAATGCGGTGAAAACCAAGGAACTGGTGGTGGACTTTAGCAGGAACAGACACACTTCTCCTTCACCAGTGAACATCCAGGGAATGGACATTGAGATTGTGGACTCTTACAGGTACCTGGGTGTTCACTTTAACAACAAACTGGACTGGACTACGAACACCAATGCACTTTATAAGAAAGGTCAGATCAGACTTCACCTGCTCAGAAAACTGAGGTCCTTGCAGGGAGCACTTCTGAGGACCTTTTATGATTCCAGTTCTGCCCTGGGCTGTCCCCTTGATCCTGTGGAGGTATTGGGAGACAGGAGGATGATGATGACAAAGCTGTTGTCTATCATGGAGGACACCTCCCAGCCCCTGCAGGAAACAGATACATCACTGGGCAGCTCCTTCAGTGACAGACTGCTTCACCCGCGGTGTCTAAAGGTGTTACGGGGGGTCAGAGAACCCAGGCGCAGACATAGATACAGGGAGACAGGAGGAATATTGGGAAGGACTTTATTTAAACCAAACAAGCTAAGACAATACAACAGGAACCAGGGTTGAGGGGAAAACCAAATCTAGCTAAATATGAAATATGCAAAACCAAACAAAACTATCAAATCCAACACCAAAGTCCAAAGGAAAAACCCCAAACACTAAAACTACACTAATCAAACAGAGCACTCACAAATCAGGGAAAAAACTAGACGGAAGGGACAGGGAAGCAAACTCAGGGAATCCAGGGGGAGACGAGCAGAGTCCATGGGGGCTGAGAGGCAGTCCAGACGTAGCAGGGTTCGGTGGAGAGAACAGGATCCAAAGGGGAGCAAAGTCTCTGAAGGGATGTGATTCTATGATCCGGCGGGGAGTGAATGGAAGCATGGAGCTTAAATACTGGTGAATTAACTAATTACTGCAGGTGACAATCATTGCAGTAATCAGCTGATGGCAGAATGCAGGCAGGTGAAACAGAGAGAGCAGGAGGGCAAGAGACAGGGAGAGAGAGAGACATGAGGGAGAAAGGAGGAAAATGGGGAAAAAGGGGAAAGAAGGGCAGGGGCTGGAGCAGGATCATAAAAAAAGGAGAGATACTGCAGGTCCTTCCTTCCCGCTGCAGTCAGACTTTACAATCAAGCCTGCTCCCAGTAGCTCAGTTCACCCACCTACAAACTGTGCAATAAAAATGTACATAATGATGCAGTGCAATTTCATAAGAATGTTGCTGTACTGTATTGTATTTTTCTTCTAGAAAGAGAAAATATTATATCTATGCACTGTGTGCATTGTGTGCTGCTCTCTTTTTTATTCTGTTCCATCTGTTGCTGTTACATTGTAAATTTCCCCGCTGTGGGATCAATAAAGTTTTAATCTATCTATCTATCTACTAGTCCTTGTGTCATTGTGTATGGACAAGACAGTCAAATTGATTAGTCATGTTGACATAACTGTACTCTGGAGGAATGTTCTGATGTAAACTGTGACTAAAGTTTTGATGGCAATTATTGTAAATTACAAGTTACACTTGAGTGTATGTGGGAGATTGGTTGCAAGAGACTGGACAAGATTCACATTTATGCTTTTACTGTAATTTGTTGACAGACCACATCATTGCAATACAGAAAGGAAAAAGACAGCACCTGCATAGCACAAAGAAAAAACAAAAGTAGAAATGTGAACATGAGACAATCTCCTGTACATGCAGTGCTGTAGGAATTACAGTGCAGTCTTCCTACAACTCCTGATGTTCCTGTCTGTTGGGCCACAAATTCTCATCCACATCACAACGAATATCTTCTCTTGCAATGCATCGTGGAAAGAATCTTTTAGAGTGTCTTATCCAGCCTCTGCAGCAGGGGTGAAAGTAAGCCGGTACGGTCCGGAACGGCGTTCCGGTAAGAGTTTAGGTCCCGGAACGGCATGGTACGGAGAACCGGCCGCGGATCCCGCGACCCGTGCGAATCGTACTCGTGAACACAAAAAAGTGATGCTAAAGCATGAAGCCTAAAACATTAAGCACTTTATTTCCTACGTAAATTTCAAACACGAGATTATTTTTGCTTGCAACCGTAGGATAATAAGCCATGACAAAGCGTTCATTCTCCGTGGGCGTCTGTCTCGCTCACACACAAGAGCGAGAGGCGAAAAGCCAAACCCGGCGAAACTTTTCCTTTACTCTAAGCCGAGTAGCCGAGAGCGAATTGAGCATGCGCGGTCTGCAAAGGGGTGCGTTTGATTTGATGTTCGGGGACACTTGCTTCTGTCAAAACCAATCATTCACACAATAAATTTGAAAGCGGGCCAATGCAAATAAAAAATGAAATGACAAATAAATGTGTATGTTTTGATAGGGTAATTTAAAAGACGAATTTTTGATACTTTGCGAGGATCAAAACTAGAGAGAAAGATAGAAAGAAAGACAAAAAGAAAGATGCAGAGAAAAATTGATCAAATATTTAAGTGGAAGATTTCTACTGAAAATGAATACGTGCAGCCAAAGAAAAATCCCAGAGAAGATGTGAGTCAAATAGATCAGATTCAGGATGAGGACAATGAGGACAACAGAAGAGAGCCAGCAGCAGCAGCAGAATCAGAGGCAAGCCCAGGTGATGCCACATCCAACTATCCATCTATATGGACTAAGGAACAATACCACCAGTTCAAGGATAAAAATGAATGGCTCTGGAGTCACGTGGTGAGGTATCAGGGAATGGCTGCGCCGTAGGAGAGCTCTGAACCCCGTCAACCTAATTCTATTTTTTGGCAACTAAAGCTCTCTCCAAACGTAATTTTAAGGCAGGGTTCTCGACGTTTTTGTGGAGGATGACTGCAAATTTGAAGAAAAAGAATGTTCAGACTCGTTTGCAAACGATTAACATTGGGGATGCTACTGCTAGCTCTCCTACAGCTAACACTGCTAATGCTAACACTGCTGACACCGGAGAAACTCCAAACACGGATATGAGCGCCTTATTCATGGAGATGACAAAAATGGGAGCAATTATGACTGGAGTAGCAGCTGATGTGTCGTTTATTAAGTCTGATATGGCTGAACTTAAGAACACTCTGAGTGCGACCCAGGTCCGGATGGCCGAAGCCGAAGGCCGCATCTCGGATATCGAAGACAAGGTAACTACTATGGCTCAGGACAACAGCGCATACGCTAAAACGCTCAAGCACCTCTGGGCTCGAGTTGATGATCAAGAAAATCGAAGTCGCAGAAAGAATGTATGGCTTATTGGATTGAAAGAAGGCTCAGAGACTGGCGGAGGTTTGAGTGATTATGTACAGAAGATCCTTTCTGATGGCCTGGGTCTAACCGGAGCAGAGTTTGAAATCGAGAGATGCCATAGAAGTTTACAACCCCGCCCCGGACCGGACCAGCCACCTCGCATCATAATGATAAGATTTCTCCGCTACACTGCACGTCATAAAGTCCTGACTGTTGCTAAACAAAAGAAAGGTTTTACCTGGAATGATTGCCGCCTGTCGATTTACGAGGATATGACTGCAGAACGCGCAAAGCAAAGGAAACCATTCTTCCCAGTGATGAAAACGCTCTGGCAGCATCAGGTGAAACACACGCTGGCACATCCCGCAACACTCAAATTTACATGGAAAGGACAGCGAAAGAGCTTCGATGATGTGGAGGAAGCTCAGAGATTTGTACGTGACTACATTGAGAGTGAACTGGCCTGACGAGGATGTAAAAGTAGCGGACAGGAGAGAGTCCAGAAATAATTCCAAATGACGGGGACAGGATCACTGGGGTGCAGCCTGGGCAGCTGGAGGAGCCGAGGACGCTGTCTGCGGGACCCGCACGGACCAGAGACTACTTGAAGCTTCGCCTATTGGGCATGTGCGCTGTCATGTTCCTTTTTAGAACAGCGCCATTTATTTTTTGTTTTGTTTTTTCTCTTGAGAGCGTTCAGTGTGAGGTACTAATTTTGTTTATATTTTGGTTCACATTAAGCTGTCGGTGTATGTTTAATTATTTCAGACAGGGAGGTACAGAGCGTTTAAATGTGGAGTAATGGGTAGCACAGGAATAAATATAGTTTCATGGAACATAAATGGCTGCAGCACACCAATTAAACGTAAGAAAATACTGAATTATCTTAAGTCTCATAACACTGACGTTGCTTACATTCAAGAAACTCACTTTGAAAATGAAAATGAAGCAGTGAAATTAAAGAGAGATTGGGTGGGCAAAATTTTTCATAATTCGGTTTCAAGCAAAAGTCGTGGTGTTATGATACTTATACATAAAAAGTTACATTTTGTTCTACTGCAACAATTTAAGGATGAAGATGGGCGACTTTTGTGTCTCCAAGCACTTATTAATGGTGTAAAAGTAGTATTGTGTAATGTTTATGCCCCAAATAGAGATGAACCTAAATTTATTTACAAAATCAATGAGGTGTTGGGGAACATAGAGGGACATATCTTGCTAGGTGGAGACTTTAACAATGTGTTAGATGAATATATAGACAGAAGCACCATCAATACAACCTTAACAACTAAAACAGGATTGGCTTTGAAATCTCTAAGAGAAGATATTGGCCTGGAAGATATTTGGAGACTTGTTCATCCCTTGGAAAAGGAGTACACATTTTATTCTCATTCACACAAAACATACTCCCGAATAGATTATTTTTTGATCTCCAATGCATGTGTTGATCTAGTTGTGAACAGTAAAATAGGTGTCATTGCCTTAACCGATCATGCTCCTGTAGAATTACGTATAAACTTGCAAACGGAGAGAGTCAATAGAGGTAGATGGAGACTAAATACAAGTGTACTGCAGGATGAACAATTTGTGCTATCTCTACAAAAAGATATAGAATATTTTTTACAGGTGAATGTTGGGTCTACTGATAGATTAGCCACAGTGTGGGATGCTCTCAAGGCATTTGTCCGGGGAAAATGTTTGGGTTATTGCTCAAAGAAAATTAAAGAAAATAAGAACAAGATTAAAACTTTGGAGGAAAAAATATATATTTTTGAAAAACAATTAGCTGAAAAATTCAACGAAACTAAATTTAAAGAAATCTGTAAACTTAAATATAATCTTCATGACATATATAACAAGAAAGCAGAGTATGCACTTTTCCGGCTTAAAACACATTTTTATGAAAATGGTGAAAAAACAGGGAAACTATTAGCAAGACAACTTAAAAAAATAGATAGCCAAAATGTTATTACAGCAATTAAAAAAGATGGTAAGTTAGTTACATCGTCATCTGATATTAACACAGTTTTTAAAACATTTTACCAAAACCTTTATACATCTGAAAATGAGACTAACACGAAACAACTAGATGAATTTTTTGATAAAATAACAATACCAAAGATTTCACAAGAAGAAAAGGACAAACTGGAAACCCCTTTAACAGAGGAAGAAGTAAAGAAGGCAATTAATGCAATGAAAACTGGAAAGTCACCGGGGATCGATGGCTTTCCGGCTGAATTTTACAGGAGATTTACAGACACACTCTGCCCATTTTTAACAAGAGTATTTCATGAAGCTTTTGAACATGGGTTGCTTCCTCCAAGTTTTAATCAGGCAATAATATCACTTATCCCGAAGACTGACAAAGACGTAACGGACCCAGCCAATTATAGACCAATAAGTTTAATAAATGTTGACTGTAAAATATTATCTAAAATACTAGCAACAAGATTAGAAACTGTGTTACCACAAATTATACATAAAGACCAAGTTGGGTTTATCAAGGGCAGATCTGCATCTGATAATATGAGAAGGTTGTTACATCTCTTATGGTTGAACAAAAACAACGTTGATCCTGTGTTAGCCATATCTTTAGACGCCCAAAAAGCGTTCGACAGGGTAGAATGGTCTTTTTTATTTACTGCTCTGAAAAGGTTTGGTTTGGGTGACAATTTTTGTCACTGGATTAAGACTCTGTATTCCAGGCCACAGGCAGCTGTTTTTACTAACGGGGTACTCTCCCATTTTTTCGATATTTCCAGATCGACCCGTCAAGGGTGCAGTTTAAGCCCTCTTTTATTTACCATCTTTCTAGAGCCCTTGGCTATTCAAATTAGAGAAAATTCACTAATCAGAGGTGTGTTGGGGGGAGGAAGGGAACACAAATTGTTTTTATACGCAGACGACATTTTGGTTTTAAGTAAAGACCCTGCTAACTCCATTACAACTCTGCTAGAGGTTATTGATGAATACTCAATGTACTCTGGGTATAAAATTAATTGGCAAAAATCTGAAGCCATGCCAGTCTCTCAATCTTGCAGTCACGGCTCAGTGTCTGGTTTCAATTTCAAGTGGATGCATAAAGGGATGAAGTATCTAGGAATTGAGTTGGACCCAGACATTGAGGATATTGTGGCTGACAGCATGGGCAAATTGATAAACAAAATTAAGACAAATTTGGATAAATGGAGTAAATTAAATTTGACATTATGGGGGAAGGTAAATGCAGTGAAAATGGTCATAACCCCACTTATTAATTACTATACCGGAATGTTACCAATATGTATCCCCCAGCCACTATTATTAAATTACAATAACATGATAAAACACTTTCTTTGGGATGGTCGTAAACCACGCATTAACCTAAGTCGACTCTGTCAGCCGAAAAAGGAAGGGGGCTTAGCCCTGCCCAATGTGGAACACTACAGTATATCCTTCGAAATGTCTAGACTAGCCAAACATTGGGCGGGGAAAGTTGACCTGGATTGGATTTTAATTGAACAGGAACTTACTTCTCCATTTACGCCAATCGAAACTTTATCTCAAAAGTTGAACAAAGACAAGTTTGAAAATCCAATCTTAAAATTTTCCAAAATGGTATGGCTGGAGGTGCATAGAAAATACAAGCTTGATCCGTATGTCATGAGGTACTCGTCTTTATGGAACAACCCCAAAATTAAGATTGGCAAACAGTCTATCTACTGGGCACAATGGCTACGAAAAGGTATAAGAACTGTTGGTGACTTATTTGAGGGCGATGTCTTTATGACATTTAATGAAATCAAGCAGAAATTCAAATTAGAGGGTCATGGCCACTTTTGGAAGTATTTACAGATACGGGATTGTTTAAAAGGAAAATATAAATCACAGGAGAGAACCCCAGTAGAGACATTTCTGCTATTACCTCCATTACTGTGTAAAGCCTCTAAGTGGTATAACGTTTGCCCTTGGGCAAATAATAACACAATTAAAAGTCTAAAAGCAATATGGGAAAAAGATTTACATTGTTTTATAGATGACGATATTTGGGATTCAATTATGTCAAATTGTGGATTGTATGTTAGAGAAGCCAAGGGAAAATTCATTCAATATAAAATTCTCAATAGATATTACTATACCCCCTCTCGACTTTATAAAATGGGTATTAGCAGAAATGATCTGTGTTGGAAATGTCAGAAAGCTCAGGGTACTTTGATGCATGCTCTGTGGGAGTGCCCTTTGGTTTTTCCGATTTGGAACAATGTTTTAAGTTATATGCAGAGTTGGTTATCTTGTAATGTACCCAAATCACCTAGACTATGTTTATTAGGAGATAGAACAGAGGTGCCCTTGTTAAACAGACATAGTTTTAGAGTTTTAAATACTGCTCTTGTGACATGTGCATGTCTGATCCTAAAGTTATGGAAGGATCCTCATTCCCCAACTCTGAAAATGTGGAAAGAAAAAATGACTGAGAATGTGGCCTGTGAGAAGATGTTAGGACGACTAACCTCTAGGAATGAAGACGCGATGGAACAATGGGACAATTTTTGCACCTACCTGTCTACAAACTGAATACAAACTTAATGCATTACGACAGCTGGTTTTGTACTGAACCTCACATTTTGTTGTTTGGGTGTTTTTGTCTGTGTTCTGTGGTTAAAATGTAAAAACATGGAATAAAAACTTCAATTACAAAAAAAAATAATGAATGGCTCTTTGCACATTATGCCACAATGTTAAAGACCTTGGTGTCACGTCCTCCTGTGGTGTGAATATTGCTGCTATTTGGGCTGAGGGAAAAATATGTTCATTTGGACAAACAAGGGAAATTCAGCTTACATCGCTAAGGAAAAAAATACATGAGCACAAAAACTCCCTTGCACACAAAGAGGCAGATAAAATACTGCAAACAGCAAAGAAAGACATATTGATGAATATAAATGCCACAAGTCAGGAATTTGCCTTTTAGACAACTGCCGGAGTCTTCAGAACAGCTTTGTGGCCAAATCTAACAAACCTTTCACTGATTTTGAACGTTTGATAGACCTGCAGGAGGCAAACTCAATGAATTTAGGCCATGTTTTACACAGCAAAACTGTCTGTGTGGACATTGTGGATCATGTGGCTTCACAAATGAAAAATTAGATCTTGAAAAAGATTATCAAAAATAAGAGTAAAATCACCATACTGGCAGATGAATCCACTACAGTTGGAAACAAGTCCACGCTGATTGTGTTTCTTAAGGCTAGTGTTGATGGAGCCATGGAGCCAATAGCTTTCCCACTGGAGCTGGTTGAGTTGGATAGTTTGAATGCAGCTCACATCAAAGAGAAACTCCTAACCTGCTTGCAAAAAAATGGTTTAAGCTCTCAACTGCTGCAAGAACAGTTAATTGGATTTTGTAGTGATGGAGCAAGTGTGATGCTGGGAGTGAAATCTGGAGTCGGAAAGCTACTCAAGGATGACTTTCCGTCTATTGTTGCTGTGGCACTGCCTTAACCATAGGTTAGAGCTTGCTGTGGACCAAGCACTTGATAAAACAGGAGGAACAAAGGACTTTCATGCTTTCCTGGATTCACTGTATGCCCTGTACAGCCAGTCTCCTAAAAACACGAGAGAGCTGAGCGAATGTGCCCACAATCTACACATCACCCTCAGAAGAATAGGGAAAGTGTTTACTGTTCGCTGGGTGGCTTCTTCATGGAGAGCAGTCAGTGCAGTGTGGCAATCATACCCAGTCTTGGCACAACATTTTCGTGAGGCATCAGAGGACCACAGCAGAGACAGTAAGGAAAGAGCCAAATTTAGTGGATTGTTATCCAAGTTGTGCTCTGTCAGTTTTGTCAAAAGTCTGGCACTGATGGTGGATATTCTGACAGAGCTGAAAAATTTGTCTGAAATACTTCAGAGCAGGAAGACCACAATCCCTAAGGCCCATGAGATGATGACCATCTATGTGCAGCGCATTGAGAGCCTGTGTGACTACCCAGGGAAACATACAGTGGAAGCAGTCCAGAGTGAGCAGAAGATGATTTTCAAGGGGGAACAACTGAGAGTGGGAAAGTCCCCCACCATTGATTCTGTTCAGTTTATACATGCAGTTGTTGAAAATATGAAGCAAAGATTATTTACAACGACAGCAAACAGAGCACAGAGCAGTGTGGTAACTAGCCGCAAAGAGGCTTACAACAGTCTGATCAAGACAATCCTCACTATGGAGAAGAGGAAGTCAAAGGTTTATGTGATGTCCTAGGCATTAATGACAAGGAGGCACATATTGGATTCATTGAATACAAAGCAAGTGGTGGCAGAAGCATCCCTGACAAGTTGAAGAAGTTGTTCACAGCAGTGAACACCCTCTCTGCAAGTAATGCAGATTGTGAGCGTGGTTTCAGCACAATGAACAACATCCTGACTGAATACAGAGGACGTCTGACAACTGCCCACTGCCCTATGTGAAAACTTGGCTGGGGAAAGGCAGAAGAGCAGCTCATGCAACAAGTGGCAGGGCACGCAATGACCCTACAGAAGATGACTATTTTAGCCCACTTTGGGATATGTTGTAAGCTTCAGATTATTTTAAGTATGTTGTTCTTTTTCAAGTTAGTTCTGCCATTCACAGTTTATACATTTTCATGTTGAATTAAAATTATAATATAATATATATATATATATATATATATATATATATATATATATATATATATATATATATATATATATATATATATATATATATATATATATATATATATTGCTGGTACTGTAGATAAATTGAAAAATCATGATATATATATATATATATATATATATATATATATATATATATATATATATATATATATATATATATATATATATATATATATATATATATATATATCATGATTTTTCAATTTATCTACAGTACCAGCAAAAAAAAAATAATCTACTTTCACCCCTGTCATCTGCTGTGATGTCATCACACGCTGCATCCATGGCAGCCAGAAGGGTCATCTGTGTATGTGGCTGGCGGTCATACACTTGTCATCTCCATGCTGAGAAAAATTCCTCAATGGGGTAAGGGATAGGGAGTAGGGTGAGAGGAACTCCATCAGCATTCTGTTGTGGGTGGCAAACCATTGCCTGATAATGTTGGAGCGATGGAAACTGACATTGTCCCAAACTATCATGAACTTTGGCAAGTTCTCTCCAGTCTGACCCCTCTCTTGTTCAGGGATGAGATCCCTGTAGAGAGTGTCTAAAAAGATGACAAGATGCTCTGTATTGTACGGCCCAATTATTGGAATATGAATTACCACACCATTGTCAGAGATGGCAGCACCCATGGTTATGTTCCTGCCCCAACTGACCTGGCACATCTACTGTAGATCTGTGGCCGATAATATTTTGACCCCGCCTTCTGCATTTCGTTAGGTTGAAGCCAGCTTCATCCATGTAGATGAAGTTGTGCAGTGGTTCACTTGCTTCCAGTTCCATTATACGCTATAACCAGAAGACACAAAATAAATTTTATAAATTACATGCATTGTCATTTTGGACAAGATATAGTTTTGTCAAATGTATACAGCACATATTGCATCTTCTTCACTACAACCACAGCAAATGTGTAAAGGTCACATTTACTTTACTGTATATCACTATACGATGTAGTGTTTACTGTGAGGTACAGTTACTGCATGCTCATACATGTTTTAACTGTACATACTGGTAGCGCAGCTCCTTCACTCTTTCACCACTTCTTTCAAATGGAACAGTGTACAACTGCTTCATACTCATTTGGTGTCTTTTTAGAACCCTGACAATGGTTGAGATGCTGACTGTTTGGATGTTTTCAAATATGTTGTTGTCCTCCAAAATGGCCCTCTTTATCTCCCTTAGTCTTATGGTATTATTTTCTACAACCATGGTGCAGATAGCCTCCTCTTGTTCAGTGGTGAAAAGAGGCCCTCTGCCACCCCTGTGAGGTTGTCTTGCAGTCCTATGTGGAAAAAAATATAGAAATGCAAAACACAAAACTGAGTAAGACAAAATGTCACTGTATAAAATATATTGACTGTATATTGTAAAATGTAAGTGGAATACTGTCATATTGTATGAAGCATTACAGAAAATATACAGCATTACAGTACAGTGCCTGTGGTCAGATTACATACCTGTTCTCTTGACGAAAAATCTGAATGATTGAAGACACGGTTGTTCTAACATTTGGCTGCACCCTTCGACCAGCCTCAGCCATTGTAATAATAATAATAATAATAATGGATTAGATTTATATAGTGCTTTTCAAGGCACTCAAAGCGCTTCACAATGAATCCATTATTCATTCACTCACACATTCTCACTCGGTGGTGGTAAACTACATTTGTAGCCACAGCTGCCCTGGGGCAGACTGACGGAAGCGTGGCTGCCAATGTGCGCCTACGGCCCCTCCGACCACCACCAACATTCACACGCATTCATACACCAGTGTGAGTAGCAGCACTGGAGGCAAGGTGGGTAAAGTGTCTTGCCCAAGGACACAACAGCACATGACTAGGACAGAGCGGGAATCGAACCACCGACCCTTCGATCATTGAACGACCCGCTCTACCACCTGAGCCACAGCCGTCCGTCATCGTAAGCCCACGATTGAGAACGTGGTCTACAAGTGTGGCTCTTGTCTCATCAGGAACACACATATGTCCTCGGCCTCTTCTGCCTCTTCCTCTATTTGGCCTCCCAACTCCTCCGCCATGCAGCCTCACTCCTCTTCTTCTTTTCTCTGGCTCTTGACCCTGTCCAGTTCCTTCTCCTTCCATTGTCAGACAGCATAACATTGTGTTGTGCTCCAGCTATATATATACTTGCCAGTTGATGGTTCATGAGATGCACCTTTGAGCATGTCAAGTGAGGCCTGGTTTTGAGATCCCAGAAACAACCACTACCTGGGGTCAATAAAGGCTTTTTGAGCAGACTAATAAAGATCTAAAAGAGAAACTATGTAAGTTAACCACATGATTATGCTTGAGTAAAAGAATGATTTTTCATAGGCTGATATGTATTCTAAAGTGATGATTTTTCATAGAATAAAATGATTAAAATGTTTACAATACAATGAGTTGTATGATCATAGGAGAAGGTGACGATTAAAAGGACTGATTATAAGTAACAAGCACTGTGTATGAAAAGAAGTGGCTGATTTTAAACTGCGCACTTACAAGAAAGCAGAACTAAAGAATTAGTCAATGCTGGGGAATTCTTCGCAGGTGAAGAACGTGTGCGCATTTCCAAATATGGTTATTGGAAGCACATGAAGAGTGTGTTGATCAATGAGTTAGGATGAATCATGATAATGTGTGCCAATGTGTGTAATCAAAGTGCAATCACTGAGTGTGTAATAAGAATGTGTATCTGTGTAATCAATGTGAGCTTGATAGTTAAGAAACTGAGCGTGCAGATATGTGTGTATAAGAAGATGAGAGTATAAAAGAGGGAGACAGAGACACTGTATTCGGAGTTGTTAGGAGTTGTTGCTCGGAGTTGCTCTGAGTCGTTCGGAGTCGGCAGAGTTCTTTGAATATATTGATGAAGAGGTTCAGGTGCAAGGTTATTGATACATTTGAATACTAATTTAAGAGAACACAAGTGTACAAAACTGTCAAAACTCATAAGATTGTATTTTTTTTGTATATTGCAATGATGCCACCGGGTAGGTTTTTTAATCATTATTTTTAGAGCCTGGTTGTATAATGAAGAAATTGTCCTTACTGTAGAAGGTGAAGCTTGAGCCCATACTGTCAAACAATTTGCAATCTGTGAAAAAATCATAGAGTGCATGAAGATCTGAGCTGCTTGAGTTGGAATATAGTGTCTAATAAATCTAAAACAGTTAAGATTACTTTTTACAGTCTTTGTGATTTTCTTAATGTGTTTATCAAACTTGAGTTGTGGATCTAAAATTATCCCTAAGTATTTAAACTCATTGACCTCTTGTATTCCTTTATTCTTTATTTTAACATGTAAACTTTCATTTGAGCTTGGTTTTCTTATCGAGAAACACATTGACACAGTTTTATTTAGGTTCAAAATGAGATGGTTGTGTTCCAGCCACTGGTGGACTTCATACAAGTACTGTGTTAGGGTCTCTGCTGCCTTGCTAGGTGACTTAGCAGGGGCATAAACGACTGCATCATCTGCATAAAGCTGGAAGCCAGCATCAGGACAGTTTTTAGGTAAATCATTAATAAACAGGCTGGATTTATGGATTCCTTGAGACTCACCTACTCCGCATCCTAAAAAGTTGTTGTTTGTGTTCATCACACCTAAAGGTTCTGACAGGTTACTTCAGTCCAACCAGTTACTTTAAATGTTACCCCCTGGGGTTTTATTATTATTCCTAAGCTCTAAAACCAACCTAGGAAAATCACCAAGTGCAACCAGTTATAAGAGGAAAGCTGTCGTTAACAAACGTGACTGATAGAATAATTCTGCTACTGAGGCTACTTAGTAGGATTGTTTATCAGAGTAAGTGGGGTAAAACGTTTGGAAGTAGACAGTAAGAACCTAGGCAAGTAATCTCGACACCAGCTTAATTATTCTACTGAATCCTGTTAGGAGAAAACTCTAACAGGCAGACAGAATCTGACCCTTGAGACGGAGAGCTGGACCTGAATTATCCTGTGAGGGTAAGAAAGACGGTGCTGGACGACAAGCAGTTTCAGAAAACCCTAACCCTTCACACATTTTCCTTCTTTCGAGGAAGTCAAGATTCACCTGGGACCAATTTACCAATTCAGGACAGATTTAGAAAAAAAGTCTAATGGAAATGTATAGAAACATCCTTGACATAACTTGTTCAACCATTTTGCATGGAAAGACTTATACGATTAAGTAATGTCAAAATGTTGTGGAGGGTGAGACCATTCAACTCAGACCCATGATAATACATTTTGATCAACATAAGCAATTGATAATGTAAGAAACAGCAGATAATTCTACAGAATCATTTGCATGGATGTACCAAAGCATTTGCAACTTGTTCAAAGAAATGAGAAACTGCTTTTTTGATGTGCACAAGCGACACAGTGATGTGAAGATTGAACAAGTAGTTTTGAGAATTTCACTTCTGATCTGAGAAATGTACCAAAGCGACTGAGAAAAACTGTAAGTTTTAATCCACATGCATAAGACATCTGCAGAGAGATGGTGATCATGTAATATCTTTCACTAAGATTAAAATTAATACTAAATTATTAAGAAAATAATTTATCTCCTCAAAGTCACTAATTGAGTTATTCTGTCATGGAACGGGGGGGTTTGAACCCAAAGTGAGATCACCAAGAGGAGTCGATAGGCAGATCTGATCAAACAGACTTTATTTTAACAATAACAACAATAGCCAAACTAAGGCCAGCACTCCCTAACAGGGAAACGGGGAGAGCACGCGTGGTGGCTTCAGAGCAAGTACTGCCAATCGCAACGCCACGCTATCGATCAGTCTGCTGACCAATGCCAGCACGCTGACGGCAGACTCAGAATTCTGCCAATCTATGAGCAACGGCTCTGCGCGGTCTAGCACTAAGGCCAGCATTCCCTAATGGGGAAACGGGGCTCAGCATCAGCACTCATCATTGGCCGTGACATATTCATCAAGGGCTGACAGTTTAACTAGGCTGTAAATTTGTTATTAAACCAACCACCAGAAAATGAAGCAGAGACAATGATGCTGTTTTAAAATGAAGGTTATTCTGCTACAGTTTTGGTGAAATAATGTCAGGTTAACTTTCTGCATTAAAGAACCTTAAAGACCAAAAGAAGCCAAAGCACTATACTGACATACAGTTCTATGGATAAAAGGAACCAGGGAGCATTCCATTTCACATTATGTCTTAAAACATAAACAAACCATGTAACTGCTATTTGCACAGAAAGGGAATAGCTACAAAAAATG